>CM059780.1:75940651-77140651 GCA_030435695.1 Brachymystax lenok tsinlingensis
TTTCAAATTTGGTGCACAAATTTGTCTACATCCCTTTTAGTGAGCTTGTCTCCTTCGCCAAGATAATCCATCCACCTGACAGGCGAGGCATATTAAACAGCATGATCATTACACAGGTGCACCTTGTGCAGAGGATAATAAAAGGCCACTCTAAAATGAGCAGTTTTGTCACACAAAATGTCTCAAGTTTTGAGGGTGCATGCAATTGCCATGCTGACTGCAGGAATGTCCAACAGAGCTGTTGACAGAGAATTTAATGTTAATTTCCCTACCATAAGCAGAGAATTTGGCAGTACGTCCAACTGGCCTCATAACCGCAGACCACATGTAACCATGCCAGCCCAGGACATCCACATCCGACTTCTTCACCTGCAGAGTCCAGCCACCTGGAAAGATGATGAAACTGTGGGTTTGCTCAACCAAAGAATTTCTGCACAAACTGTCAGAGACCATTTCAGGGAACGCTCATCTGCGTGCTCGTCATCCTCACCAGGGTCTTGACCTGACTGCAGTTTGGCGTCGTAAACGACTTCAGTGGGCAAATGCTCACCTTTCGACTGTACCGGGCAGATGGCAGACGTCGTATGGGCGAGGGTTTGCTGATGTCAACACTGTGAACAGAGTGCCCCATGGTGGCAGTGGGGTTATGGTATCGGCAGGCATAGGCTACGGACAATGAACACAATTGCATTTTATTGATGGCAACTTGAATGCACAGAGATACCGTGACGAGATCCTGAGGTACTGGTACCCCCCTGTATATAGCTCCACATTGATCTGGTACTGGTACTCCCTGTATATAGCTCCACATTGATCTGGTACTGGTATTCCCTGTCTATACAGTGGCAAGAAAAAGTATGTGAACCCTTTGGAATTACCTGTATTTCTGCAGAAATTTGGCATAAAATGTTACCTGATCTTCATCTAAGTCACAACAATAGACAAACGCAGTGTGCTTAAACTAATAACACACACATTGTTGTATTTTTATTGTCTATATTGAATACATTATTTACAACATTCACAGTGTAGGTTGGAAAAAGTATACGAAACCCTAGGCTTATGACTTCTTCAAAAGCTTATTGGTGTCAGGAGTCAACTAACCTGGAGTCGAATCAATGAGACGAGATTGGTTAGAGCTAATTGTGGTTAATTGTGGTGCCCCATAAAAAACACTCACAAAATGTGCATTTGCTATTCAAATGAAGCATTGCCTGAGAAGAACCATGCCTCGAACAAAAAAAAAAGATTATGAATTGTTGCCTTGCATAAAGCTGGAAAGAGTTACAAAAGTATCTCTAAAAGTCAGTCCACGGTAAGACAAATTCTCTATAAATTGAGAAATTTCAGTACTCTCCCTAGGAGTGGCCAGCAGGGTCAAATAATAATAATCACAGTGGTTGTAGAGGGTGCAACAAGTCAGCACCTCAGGAGTAAATGTTAGCTGGCTTTTCATAGCAGAGCATTCAGAGTTCAAGACAGCAGGTGCGGTAGAGAGAGTAGAAAACAGCAGGTCCGGGACAAGGTAGCACGTCCGGTGAACAGGTCAGAGTTCCATAGCCGCAGGCAGAACAGTTGAAACTGGAGCAGCAGCACGACCAGGTGGACTGGGGACAGCAATGAGTCATCAGGCCAGGTAGTCCTGGGGCATGGCCTCAGGGCTCAGGTCCTCCGGGATGGGAGAGAGAGAGAGAGAAAATTAGAAGGGAGCATACCTAAATTCACAGAGGACACGATCCTGTAACCCATTGTGCTATTGTCTATGTTTTTTTGTGTGATTTGTAACTTATTTTGCACATAATGTTCCTGACACTGTGTCTTATGACAGAAAAGAGCTTCTAGATATGAGGACAGCGATTACTCACCCTGTACTGGAAGAATACTTTTCTTCAACGAGTCGGACGGGAAGAATTTACTTCAGACGCCGACAAGGCCCTCATCCCCGTCATTCACAGGAGAAAGAGACAGAGGTATCGGGGATGAAGGACTTGTAAGGATCCGTTGCAGAGAGGGTAGTCTACGTTTACCATCGGTCCTATTAGCCAACGTACAATCAATCAATAAAAAAATTGACGAACTACGATCAGGTATATCCTACCAACGGGACATTTTTAAACTGTAATATATTATGTTTCACCATGTCGTGGCTGAATGACGACATGAATAACATACAGCTGGCGGGTTTTAAGCTTTTTCAGCAGGATAGAACAGCGGTCTCTGGTCAGACAAGGTGTGACAGTCTATGTATATTTGTAAACAACAGATGGTACACAAAATCTAAAGAAGTCTCAAGGTTTTCCTCACCTGAGGTAGAGTATCTCATGATAAGCTGTAGACTACAGTATTTACCAAGAGAGATTTCATCTGTATTTTTCGTAGCTGTCTATTTACCACCACAAACCGATGCTGGCACTAAGACCACACTCAATGAGCTGTATATGGCCATAAGAAAACAGGAAAACGCTCATCCAGAGGCAGTGATCGAAGTGGCCAGGGATTTAATAAAGGGAAACTCAAATCTGTTTTGCCTCATTTCTACCAGCATCTTAAATGCGCAACCTGAGGGAAAGAAACTCTAGACCACCTTTACTTCACACACAAAGACGTGTACAAAGCTCTCCCTTGCCCTCCATTTGGCAAATCTGACCATAATTCTATCCTGCTGATTCCTGCTTACAAGCGAAAACTAAAGCAGGAAGCACCAGTGACTCGGTCAATAAGATAGAGGTCAGATGAAGCAGATGCTAAGCTACAGGACTGTTTTGCTAGCACAGACTGGAATATGTTCCGGGATTCTTCCGATGGCATAGAGGAGTACAACACATCAGTCACTGGCTTCATCAATAAGTGCATCGATGACGCCGTCCCTACAGTTACTGTAACGTACATACCCCAACCAGAAGCCATGGATTACAGGCAACATCCTCACTGATCTAAAGGGTAGAGCTGCCGTTTTCAAGGAGCGGGACTCTAACCCGGAAGCTTATAAGAAATCCCGCTATGCCCTCCGACAAACGATCAAACAGAACTAAGATTGAATCGTACGACACTGGCTCCGACACTCGTCGGATGTGTCAGGGCTTGCAAACTATTACAGACTACAAAGGGAAGCACAGCCACGAGCTGCCCAGTGACACAAGCCTACCAGACAAGCTAAATTACTTCTATGCTCGCATCGAGGCTAGAGCATCAGCTGTTCCGGACGAATGTGTGATCACGCTCTCCGTAGCTGATGTGAGTAAGACCTTTAAAAAGGTCAACATTCACAAGGCCGCAGGGCCAGACGGATTACCAGGACGTGTACTCCGAGCATGGACTGACCAACTGGCAAGTGTCTTCACTGATATTTTCAACCTGTCCCTGACTGAGTCTGTAAAACCAACATGTTTCAAGCAGACCACCATAGTCCATGTGCCCAAGAACACTAAGGTAACCTGCCTAAATGACTACCAACCCGTAGCACTCACATCTGTAGCCATGAAGTGCTTTGAAAGGTTGGTCATGGCTCACATCAACACCATTATCCCAGAAACCATAGACCCACTCCAATTTGCATACCGCCACAACAGATCCACAGATGACGCAATTTCTACTGCCCTTTCCCACCTGGACAAAAGGAACACCCATGTGAGAATTCTATTCATTTACTACAACACCATAATGCAGCATGAAAAACACACTATTGTTATTGCTCATACTTTTTCTTGTTTATTATTCCTGACACTTTTTGGGAGCAATTTCCTACACTTTTTACACTACATACACAATGCATACATCAAACTCCTGCAGAGCTGGATGCTGACGTGACGTACTGTGACTTCTTGGGGGGGGGATGTCTTCTACATCCTGAAATATATTCCTGGGGGTTCTGACTTAGAATATGTGGACAATTACAGATACCTAGGTGACTGGTTAGACTGTAAACTCTCCTTCCAGGCTCACATTAAGCATCTCCAATCCAAAATCAAATCTAGAATCGGCTTCCTATTCCGCAACAAACCATCCTCCACTCATGCTGCCAAATATACCCTCGTAAAACTGACTATTCTATCAATCCTTGACTTTGGCGATGTCATTTATAAAATAGCCTACAACACTCTGCTCAGGAAATTGGATGCAGTTTATCACAGTGCCATCCGTTTTGTCACCAAAGCCCCATATACTACCCACCACTGCGACCTGTATGCTCTCGTTGGCTGGCCCTCGCTTCATATTTGTCGCCAGACCCACTGGCTCCAGGTCATCTATAAGTATTTTATAGGTAAAGCACAACCTTATCTCAGCTCACTGGTCACCATAGCATGCGTAGCATGCGCTCCAGCAGGTATATTGCCATGCACCATATATTGCCATCCACCCTGGCATGCGCTCCAGCAGGTATATTTCACTGGTCACCCCCAAAGCCTATTCCTCCTTTGGCCGCCTTTCCTTACAGTTCTCTGCTGCCAAGGACTGGAACAAATTGCAAAAATCACTGAAGCTGGAGACTCATATCTCCCTCACTAACTTTAAGCATCAGCTGTCAGAGCAGCTCAAAGATCACTGCACCTGTACATAGCCCATCTTTAAATAGCCCATCCAACTACCTCATCCCCATATTATATTTTTTTTTTTGCTCCTTTGCACCCCAGTATCTCTACTTGCACATTCATCTTCTGCACATCTATCACTCCAGTGTTTAATTGCTAAATTGTAATTACTTCGCCACTATGGCCTATTTATTTGCCTTACCTACATAATCTTACCTCCTTTGCACACACTGTATATAGATTTTTTTCTATTGTGTTATTTACTGTACGTTTGTTTATTCCATGTGCAACTGTGTTGTTTGTGTCGCACTACTTTGCTTTATCTTGGCCAGGTCGCAGTTGTAAATGAGAACTTGTTCTCAACTGGCCTACCTGGTTAAATAAAGGTGAAATGAAATAACATTTTATATATTTTCATATATACGTTCTGAAGAAGAGAGGTTGAAAGATTGAAAAAGGCAGAAAAAACAACACACTAAAGGTAGGAGGTGTCATATGATGAGTGGAATAGTCTTAAAGTAATGTTTAAAGACTCTCCAATATATTTCAGGATGATGTAGAAGAAGTCCCCGCTGCCCCCACCCTCACAGCATGTCACATCAGCATCCACCTCTGCAGGATCAGGTACTGTATAGGCTATTAGCTAAAGTAAGGTGCATTCTTGTACACACAACCCTAGAGGTTCCCTAACATTACTTAATGACCACAATCTGATTTCTTTCTAGACGATACTGAAAACAAAATGCACGGCGAGGAGCTGTGGGAGCTGTATGTAGTCTACTGTGTGTAATGCTGAAGGCTTGATGCATGGTGAACTGGGAGCTGTGAACTGGGTATGTAGTCTACTGTGTGTAATGCTGAGGGCTTGATGCATGGCAAGATATAACAGTTAAGATGACTTGTTGAGTAGTTCTAGATATCACTGAAAACCCCTTTAGTAATAGTGGCTTTTGTTTGCATGGTGGCATTGTGAAAGTGGGGTATAATTTGTCTTGATCACCCAATGAGGCACTACTCTTAATATTTATTCTTCCTTTTTCTTCAAGGAAGCAGATGTTCTTCTAAGGGACATCCTAGAGGCAGCGAAGTGGTGTGAACTCCAAACATTTAAAGGCACTGTTTCCCTCCCTAGTGTAATTGAGATGGACGGGGAAGACCACATTACAACCCTTAAAGAACTACGGTTGTATGATGGCCTGAATGAAGAGGAAAATATTCTCCTCAAAGGAACCATTCATGTTCCAGTTACAAAGAGATTATGAGATGTTCTATGTGGAGGCAGTTGACAACAAGAACATTACTGTCTTTGCATCTTTTGAGGAGCAGGAGTGAAGCCATTTTTGTGGAGTGGTCAAACCTTGTTTTTGTCTGTCGTAATGATTGTTTCAATTGTTAATTGTGTTGTTGTTTAGTAAAGATGACGGAGAAGTCACCCGAGTCTCTGATCTCTTTACTGGAGCTGGTATAACTTAATGTACAAAGCATTAAGTTAACTTCCGGCGCCGATAGAGATGGCAGCCTCGCTTCACGTTCTCAGGAAACTATGCAGTATTTTGTTTTTTTATGTATTACTTCTTACATTGTTACCCCGGGAAATATTAAGTTTTATTACATACAACCGGGAGGAACTATTGGATATAAGAGCAACGTCAACTTACCAACATTACGACCAGGAATACGACTTTCCCAAAGAGGATTCTCTGTTTGTTACCCCAACCAGGACAATAGACTGGATAGCACCCGGCGACTCGGCGGCACCGGAGAAGAGGGAAACGCGCCGGTCTTTTGGTCAAGCTACGTCGACGGGCGCATCGTGCACCTTTCCCGAGTATTTTATTAATCGCCAATGTACAGTCTCTGGACAACAAAGTAGACGAAATCAGATCCAGGGTTGCCTTTCAGAGAGACATCTGAGACTGCAACGTTCTTTGCTTCATGGAAACATGGCTCACTCAGGACACGTTATCTGAGTCGGTACAGCCACCTGGTTTCTCCACGCATCGTGCGGACAGAAACAAACATCTATCTGGTAAAAAGAAGGGTGTGGGTGTGTGTCTTATGATTAACGAGACGTGGTGTGATCATAACAACATACAAGAACTCAAGTCCTTTTGTTCACCTGACATAGAATTCCTTACAATCAAATGCCGACCGCATTATCTACCAAGAGAATTCTCCTCGATTATAATCACAGCCGTGTACATCCCCCCTCAAGCTGACACATCGACGGCACTGAAAGAAATTCATTTCACTCTAGGTAAATTGGAAACCACATATCCTGAGGCTGCATTTATTGTGGCTGGGGATTTTAATAAGGCTAATTTGAAAACAAGGCTCCCGAAATTTTACAAGCATATCGAATGTGCCACCTGGGCTGGTAAAATCCTGGATCATTGTTATTCCAACTTCCGTGATGCATACAAGGCTATTCTCCGCCCTCCTTTCGGCAAGTCTGACCATGACTCCATTTTATTGCTCCCAGCCTACAAACAGAAACTAAAACAGGAAACGCCCGTTCTCAGGTCTGTTCAACACTGGTCCGACCAATCTGATTCCATGCTGCAAGATTGCTTCGAGCACGTGGACTGGGATATGTTCCGGACAGCATCTGACAACAATATTGATGTATACGCTGATTCGGTGAGCGAGTTTATTAGCAAGTGCATTGGTGATGTTGTACCCATAGCAAATATTAAAACCTTCCCCAACCAGAAACCGTGGATTGATGGCAGCATTCGGGCAAAACTAAAAGCGCGAACCACTGCTTTTAACCAGGGTAAGGCTACCGGAAACATGACTGAATACAAACAGTGTAGCTATTCCCTCCGCAAGGCAATCAAACAAGCTCAGACACAAGAGGAATGTGGCAGGGTCTACAGTCAATCAAGGACTACAAAAATAAAACCAGCCCCGTTGCGGACCATGACGTCCTGCTCACAGACAAACTAAACAACTTCTTTGCTCGCTTTGAGGACAATACAGTGCCACCGACACGGCCTGATACCAAAACCTGCGGGCTCTCCTTCACCGCAGCCAATGTGAGAAAAACATTTAAATGTGTTAACCCTCGCAAGGCTGCCGGCCCAGATGGCATCCCTGGCCGTGTCCTCAGAGCATGCGCAGACCAGCTGGATGGTGTGTTTACGGACATATTCAATCAGTCCCTATCCCAGTCTGCTGTTCCCACATGCTTCAAGAGGGCCACCATTGTTCCTGTTCCCAAGAAAGCTAAGGTAACTGAGCTAAATGACTATCGCCCCATAGCACTCACTTCCGTCATCATGAAGTGCTTTGAGAGATTAGTCAAGGATCATATCACCTCCATCCTGCCAGACACCCTGCACCCACTCCAAATTGCTTACTGTCCCAATAGGTCCACAGACGACACAATCGCAATCACAATGCATACTGCCCTAACCCATCTGGACAAGAGGAATACTTATGTAAGAATGCTGTTCATCGACTATAGCTCAGCATTTAACACCATAGTTCCCTCCAAGCTCGTCATTAAGCTCGCGACCCTGGGTCTCGACCCAGCCCTGTGCAACTGGGTCCTGGACTTCCTGACGGGCCGGCCCCAGGTGGTGAGGGTAGGAAACAACATCTCCACCCAGCTGATCCTCAACACTGGGGCCCCACAAGGGTGCGTTCTCAGCCCTCTCCTGTACTCCCTGTTTACCCATGACTGCGTGGCCAAGCACGCATCCAACTCAATCATCAAGTTTGCTGACGACACTACAGTGGTAGGCTTGAATACCAACAACGACGAGACGGCCTACAGGGAGGAGGTGAGGGCCCTCGGAGTGTGGTGTCAGGCAAATAACCTCTCACTCAATGTCAACAAAACAAAGGAGATGATCGTGGACTTCAGGAAACAGGAGAGGGAGCACCCCCCTATCTACATTGAGGGGACAGTAGTGGAGAAGGTGGAAAGTTTTAAGTTCCTCGGCGTACACATCACGGACAAACTGAATTGGTCCACCCACACAGACAGCGTGGTGAAGAAGGCGCAACAGCGCCTCTTCAACCTCAGGAGGCTGAAGAAATTCGGCTTGTCACCAAAATCACTCACAAACTTCTACAGATGCACAATCGAGAGCATCCTGTCGGGCTGTATCACCGGCTGGTACGGCAACTGCTCCGCCCACAACCGTAAGGCTCTCCAGAGGGTAGTGAGGACTGCACAACGCATCACCGGGGGTAAACTACCTGCCCTTCAGGACACCTACACCACCCGATGTCACAGGAAGGCCAAAAAGATCATCAAGGACAACAACCACCCGAGCCACTGCCTGTTCACCCCGCTATCATCCAGAAGGCGAGGTCAGTACAGGTGCATCAAAGCTGGGACCGAGAGACTGAAAAACAGCTTCTACCTCAAGGCCATCAGACTGTTAAACAGCCATCACTAACATTGAGTGGCTGCTGCCAAAATACTGACTTAAATCTCTAGCCACTTTAAACATAGGAATTGGATGTAAGAATGTATCACTAGCCACTTTAAACAATTTTGTATATAATGTTTACGTATCCGACATACTCATATCAAATGTATACACTGTACTCTAAACCATCTACTGAATCTTGCCTATGCCGTTCGGCCATCGACCCAAATCTCTAGCCACTTTAATAATTATAATTGGATGAAATAATGTATCACTAGCCACTTTAAACAATGCCATTTATATAATGTTTACATATCCTACATTACTCATCTCATCTCATATATATATATATATATATATATATATATATATATATATGTGTATATACTGTACTATACCATACCATCTACTGCATCTTGCCTATGCCGGTCAGCCATCGCTCATCCATATATTTATATGTACATACTCGTATTCATTCCTTTACTCTTGTGTGTATAAGGTAGTTGTTGTGAATATGTTAGATTACTTGTTAGATACTACTGCATGGTCGGAACTAGAAGCACAAGCATTTCACTACACTCACATTAACATCTGCTAACCATGTGTAAGTGACAAATAAAAATTTGATTTGGTTTGACATTCAGCTTGTCAGTATATGGTATAGTCTGTCTCCATTCTCATGAGGAAAGTAAATAGCATTATAAATCAGGATAGGTAGTAACTGTGTATATATATGCTCAATTAAATAATATAATTAAAGTTATAACATTTATCAACACAATTTTAACATTACATGACATACATAACAAGTTTGTTGTTCACTGCAACAATATCAGTAGCAAAAAGTGTTACAACACATCTGCTGGTGCTTTATATAATATTTCCTAATATCTTCAAAAATGAAATGCGTTTGTATTCAACATGTGCATTGCGCAAACGTGTGTGTGTTTGTATTCAGTGAGTGACTGTAAAACCTCAAATGGACCAAAAAAGTGAGCGGGGTCAACGTGGGCGGGGTCAAACGTTTGACTCCACCCGCGTTGAGCCCGGCCCTGAATATGCACGCTGTAGTTAGGGGTACATGCCGGACAGGGCCAACCAGGCAGGTTATAACCCCATACACTTTGCCAAAGCACAGCCTCCACACCATTATAGGGATATCTTCAAACCACCAATTTACTACCCTGAGCCAAGGCTGACTATAGCCCACGAAGATCTCCCCCACGGCACGAACCCGAGGGGGCGCCAACCCGGACAGGAAGATCACGTCAGTGACTCAACCCACACAAGTGACGCAAGTGAAAACAGCACCGAAGCGATAAAAAAAAATAAAAGTCAACAATATTTTGCCTCAGAGGGTAGGTCACAATGTAACTTGACTGACAAATATAAGTACCAATCTTAGCTCAATTGTGTAGTAGACTTTGACCAATGACTAAGGAGTGGGGAGAATGTAACATCCCTCGAGCTGGACTTCGAGCAGGATCTTCTGGGCTTTGGCCGTCAATGAGGCAAGGACGGAACGTCATCTGTTTCATACATTTAGCTGCCGACATCAGATCAGTTCTTCCATGATAACTAGCTAGCAAGTATTTATTTTTTATCTCTCAACCCATTATTATCATAGCGCTGTCTCTTTTTGGTGCCAAACATGCATTAAAAAAAGACCACAGTCAGCGCCGAGAAATGTTGAAAGGGGAATTCGTGTAAGCGCTAGCTATCTCTTGGTTATATAGCTAACGTTAGCTAGCTTTAATTCTGGTCAGATAAGTAGCTAGCTAGTTCAAGAAAACGAATTCAAACAAATTTGATAGACAAGTAAATCAATCTTCCCTTGCAACCAGAAGAGTACATTTCTCCGAAAACGTAAGTAGATAACTATTTGAGGGGTATTGATATTAGCCAACTTGCTAGCTAAGACTTACCGTTAACCAGATAGCTAAAGACGTAACGCTAGCTAGTTAGTCACATTGCAGTCATACTAAATCACGACTTTCAGCGTAAATATGTGCTAGTTGTGTAGTTAGGTAGTTGTGGGATAATAGATAATTACATTCTATAGTTAACTAGCGAAGATGGTAACGTTAAATGGCCATTGATCGAAGTTGACCTTTGCTTGTACGGTAGCCTATCGGTATTTCGCTAACGCTAGCTGTTGTTGACGACAGTGTAGAACATTCCCCCACACTTGCACTACAATATTTAGCTACCGTAACTCCTGAACACAGAAGCCACACTGGCCCAGTCATTTACTTGTTCTTTGCTACAGATGGCTAGCTGGCCAACTAGAAACACACGCTAATTTAGTCGTTGTCCATAATGTACGAGAGGCCAAGACAGCCGGCAAGCTAATTTTAATTGGGTTCATACTATCTAACTTAATATGAACTTATACTCACATTATATAGGTGAGTGACATTTGGCAGTGTGCAATAACGTCACTGGAAACGACAACATTAGCTACAAACATTGTTGACCGAATCTGCAAGACTCTATACAGAGGTCTATTTTTATTTAGCCTCTGGGAATTAGCTATCCTACGATCAACAGTGCCATGCAACTAGCTAAGCCAGGACTATAACCATATGTAAATTGACATGGTGTGTTCTGTATCCTTGACTGACTTGTTGACCTTAGTAGCTTGTGTGACACTCCTGTTGCGATGGGTGTATTTATTAGTCAGACTTTGTAGCAAAACGTTTGGCAATGGAAAATGTTTACTGAGATCTGTTTGGTTCCTGGTGAATACCTCTCACTTATGCAATAATTGTGCACTGCACTTATGTCACAGGTGTGGCCAGTCATTCCAATAGTATGTGACTCAGAAGGAAAGTGTTAGTCCTAAAAAAACAATCAGGTCCAGCTAAAGACTAATAGTTCTGGTGTAACTGGTAGTTGTGTGTGTGTGTGTGTGTGTGTGTGTGTGTGTGTGTGTAATATACACTGCTCAAAAAAATAAAGGGAACACTAAAATAACACATCCTAGATCTGATGAATGAAATAATCTTATTCAATACTTTTTTCTTTACATAGTTGAATGTGCTGACAACAAAATTACACAAATTATCAATGGAAATCAAATGTATCAACCCATGGAGGTCTGGATTTGGAGTCACACTCAAAATTAAAGTGGAAAACCACACTACAGGCTGATCCAACTTTGATGTAATGTCCTTAAAACAAGTCAAAATGAGGCTCAGTAGTGTGTGTGGCCTCCACGTGCCTGTATGACCTCCCTACAACGCCTGGGCATGCTCCTGATGAGGTGGCGGATGGTCTCCTGAGGGATCTCCTCCCAGACCTGGACTAAAGCATCCGCCAACTCCTGGACAGTCTGTGGTGCAACGTGGCGTTGGTGGATGGAGCGAGACATGATGTCCCAGATGTGCTCAATTGGATTCAGGTCTGGGGAACGGGCGGGCCAGTCCATAGCATCAATGCCTTCCTCTTGCAGGAACTGCTGACACACTCCAGCCACATGAGGTCTTGCATTAGGAGGAACCCAGGGCCAACCGCACCAGCATATGGTCTCACAAGGGGTCTGAGGATCTCATCTCGGTACCTAATGGCAGTCAGGCTACCTCTGGCGAGCACATGGAGGCCCCCCAAAGAAATGCCACCCCACACCATGACTGACCCACCGCCAAACCGGTCATGCTGGAGGATGTTGCAGGCAGCAGAACGTTCTCCACGGCTCTGTCACATCTCCAGACTCTGTCACGTCTGTCACATGTGCTCAGTGTGAACCTGCTTTCATCTGTGAAGGGCGCCAATGGCGAATTTGCCAATCTTTGTGTTCTCTGGCAAATGCCAAACGTCCTGCACGGTGTTGGGCTATAAGCACAACCCCCACCTGTGGACGTTGGGCCCTCATACCACCCTCATGGAGTCTGTTTCTGACCATTTGAGCAGACACATGCACATTTGTGGCCTGCTGGAGGTCATTTTACAGGGCTCTGGCAGTGCTCCTCCTGCTCCTCCTTGCACAAAGGCGGAGGTAGCGGTCCTGCTGCTGGGTTGTTGCCCTCCTACGGCCTCCTCCACGTCTCCTGATCTACTGGCCTGTCTCCTGGTAGCGCCTCCATGCTCTGGACACTACGCTGACAGACACAGCAAACCTTCTTGCCACAGCTCGCATTGATGTGCCATCCTGGATGAGCTGCACTACCTGAGCCACTTGTGTGGGTTGTAGACTCCGTCTCATGCTACCACTAGAGTGAAAGCACCGCCAGCATTCAAAAGTGACCAAAACATCAGCCAGGAAGCATAGGAACTGAGAAGTGGTCTGTGGTCACCACCTGCAGAACCACTCCTTTATTGGGGGTGTCTTGCTAATTGCCTATAATTTCCACCTGTTGTCTATTCCATTTGCACAACAGCATGTGAAATTTATTGTCAATCAGTGTTGCTTCCTAAGTGGACAGTTTGATTTCACAGAAGTGTGATTGACTTGGAGTTACATTGTGTTGTTTAAGTGTTCCCTTTATTTTTTTGAGCAGTGTGTGTATATATATGTGTGTGTGTGTGTGTGTGATATATATATATATATATATATATATATATATATATATATATATATATATATATATATATATATTAGGCTAAGTGCAAGTACTTGTAGGACATTTTCAGTTGTAGGCTCACTCCTCTCCATGTCTGTTTTGTGTGATCTGAACGATCACACCTGCTGAAATTATCTGGGTGCACCATATGGGTCCCCCCTTCAGGTGTCAGTAGAGATGACAATGACTTGTTATTACTGACCAGGAACACCTGGGGGAGAGTCAGCTGTGTAGATTAAATTGCATCATCATCAGTCATGTTTCCATTCAGTTTTAATGCGAGTAAAGTCATACTGTATTAAAAAAACCATTACAGCTGTGATGGAATCAGGAAGTTGCGGTACAGTTTTATAAATGCTGACAGATACTTTGTTCGTTCGACATGGGGGGGATCTTTTTGCGTCTGTAAAATGTATTAATCGAGGCATCGCAGTGGAAATGTCTATGCGCAAATATTGATATAATAACCATTATATCAAAGTAAACTTGGAGACACGCTGTGATATGGTTTGTGGTCCTCCCACTACGACTTGGGAAACACCGTTTTTTTTAGGCTAAGTATGAAATACGCTATATATGCAAAAGTATGTGGACACCTCTTCAAATGAGTGGATTCCACTATTTCAGCCACACCCGTTGCTGATAGGTGTATACAATAGAGCATACAGCCATGCGATCTCCATAGACAAACATTGGCAGTAGAATGGACTCAGTGACTTTCAACGTGGCACCGTCATAGGATGCCACCTTTCCAACAAGTCCGTTTGTTGAATTTCTGCCCTGCTAGAGCTGCCCTGGTCAACTGTAAGTGCTGTTATTATGAAGTGGAAATGTCTAGGAGCAACACCGGCTCAGCGCCGAAGTGGTAGGCCACACACACTCACAGAACAGAAGTGCTGAAGCACGTAGCGTATAAAATTAATCTGTCCTCTGTTGCAACACTTACTACCGAGTTCCAAACTGCCTCTGGAAGCAACGTAAGCACAATAACTGTTCATCGGGAGCTTCATGAAATGGGTTTCCATGGCCGACCAGCCACACGCAACCTTAAGATCACCATGCACTATTCCAAGCGTCGGCCGCCGTTGGACTCTGGAGCAATGGAAACACGTTCTCTGGAGTAATGAATCACACTTCACCATCTGGCAGGCCCGAAGGACGAATATAGGTTTGGCGGATGCCAGGAGAACGCTACCTACCTGAATGCATAGTACCAACTGGAGGAATAATAACTTTACTGAAACTCTGGGGCTAGGCCCCTGAGTTTCAGTGGAGGAAAATCTTAATACTACAGCATACAATGACATTCTAGACTGAATGAAGAGAGTCTAATGTTCACTGTAGTGACATGTTTTGAAATCACGTAAGCCTGGAGGTCAATTAAGCCAGAGGCCTCATTCATTCTGCTGCTCTGTAAAGTGACCTGAGCACCACAGGTCTTAAGCATCCATCATAGTCTAAAACTTATACGCACAGCAGTGGTCTAGAATATTGGGCTGTTGGCTTATACTTTTCAAATTCTGAGCACAGCTCAAGCAAGTTCTCCAACTGTTAACACATTCACATGAATAGATGTGTACAGGAGCCCCGTTGGTTGGGAATTGTGTGGAGGTGCACGTTTGGCCTGTGCATCCCCCGTGGATGGTGGTCTCAGAGCTGCGTAGTCTGGCGTCCCGTTGCGATATAGCTATCGCGTCTGGACTATGATTTACTCCTGTAGCCCCTGAATATACTTTTTAATGTTGGTGTAGATGGGCAACACTTATGATGACTGAGTTTCTCTGATAAAGTGATTAGGCCTAGCAGTCCTGGGGCTTCAGACGACCAGGTGAGGTGGTGACGGGTTCAAAACAAACAGTGATGTCTCCTTCCAAGAACGAGCCTCTCACTTTCTTGGAAGGAAGGTAGCTCTCGGTTTGTTTTAAGCCCGTCGCCTGGACTGCCATAGAGAATCAGTGCTTCTGAGCTCTCAGGGTGTCATTACATCCTGTTATCCTTGGTCTCAGTGCCTCATGGGGGGGTGGAGGTGGGGTTGATGGTCCGAATAGAGGGTGGGAGGTGAAAAAAAAAAAAAAGTAGTGATCTGGAATTTTTTTCCTGGGCTCTACTGAGGACAGGTTATTTTTGTATTTTTTTTAAAAATGTTTTTTGACTGCTGGTCCTGGTTCTTATTTGGAAAGTTGTAGTAGCCTAGTAGGCTTAGGCTTGTTCTGTTCACTGTGTTTGAAAACATGTCATCCTTTTTTTGCACAGAACTGAACACAACCCAGCTGCTCATTCAGCCTGTTATTCCCACTCAGTTGTAGAGCTGGCGTTTATGCTGGACGGCTCAGACATTTGGTCTCATTAATGGGATACGGAAAGCCAGCCAGAACGTCTGACATGTTCATTGAATAGTATGGTCGTTACACTCTGCTTCTATTCAGGGATGTAGCTTTTTGCTCGTTATTTTTTTCTATTCTGAGAACTCTTGGTATATGGGCCCCAGTCTTACCAACTGGGTGGGTGGGGGTTTATGAATGGGTGTGCAGGGCTGCCAACTTTTGAATAAAGCTTGCAGTGAGATATGCAATGTGAATTTCATTGCCCCCTGGCACAACCTCTAGACGGGGGACTGGGGGTCTTCCCCCATTCAACATTTTACTATTTTAAAGCACATTTTCTGCCAATTCTACATATGGCTTAGGCCTATGACCAGGGTGGAAAATGTTGAAATAAAACGCACAGGTCCGGTGTATTCCAGATACTTTGAACATTAAATGAACACACACAATTCGACTACTTTGAGATTTTGGGGGGATTACATGTAAAGTATGCTTATTTTTTTTAAACATGTTTTTTTAGGTGGTTTGGCACATCAATCTACACTCAATACCCCATAATGACAAAGCAAAAACTGGTTATTAGACATTTTTGCCAATGTATAACAAATGTTATTTTGAAATATCACATTTTCAGTAATCATACCCTTTACTCAGTACTTTGTTTGATGCACCTTTGGCAGCGATTACAGCCTCGAGTGTTCTTGGGTATGACGCTACAAGCTTGGCACACCTGTATTTGGGGATTTTCTCCCATTCTTCTCTGCAGATCCTCTCCAGCGATGTTCAATCGGGTTCAAGTCCGGGCTTTGGCTGGGCCACTCAAGGAAATTCAGAGGCTCCACTCCTGTATTGTCTTGGCTGTGTGCTTAGGGTCATTGTCCTGTTGGAAGTTGAACCTTTGCCCCAGTCTGAGGTCCTGAGCACTCTGGAGCAGGTTTTCATCAAGGATCTCTGTACTTTGCTCCGTTCAACTTTCCCTAGATCCTGTCTAGTCTCCCTGTCACGTAAAAACATTCCCACAGCATAATGCTGCCACCACCATGTTTCACCGTAGGGATGGTGCAGGGTTTCCTCCAGACGTGATCCTTGGCATTCAGGCCAAGAGTTTAATCTTGGTTTCATCAGACCAGAGAATCTTGTTTCTCATGGTCTGAGAGTCTTTAGGTGCCTTTTAGCAAACTCCAAGTGGGCTGTCATATGTATTTTACTGAGAAGTGGCTTTTGTCTGGCCACTCTATCATAAAGGCCTTATTGGTGGAATGCTGCAGAGATGGTTGTCCTTCTGGAAGGTTATCCCATCTCCACAGAGGTATTGTGTGTAGATTGATGAGGGGAAAAAAACTATTTTAGAATAAGGTTCTAATGTAACAAAATTTAGATAAAGTCAAGGGGTCTGAATACTTTCTGAATGCACTGTAGACAAAATATGATGCGTTTTGAGTTGAGTCCCCCTACCATCTCTGCCTAGCATGTGCACAATACTAAAATCAAACGTCAAATTATATTTGATTCCTGGAGCATTTAATATCCAATGGGTATTTGTATGACATTCAAAACTGTCCATGAATGGCTGCAAAAATACACAGCCTCATATAAATAATTTTCAGAAGACACAAGTAGGCATATCAGATTTCCAATATGTGATTACACTGGCAGAATTGGGGCGAAGGGGAATAACAGTAGTGTTGTTGCTGACAAGCACAGTAATTACACAATATTTTAGCCAATTTAAGAATGAGAATTGTTCCATTGATCAGAAAATAAATAAAAAATATCTCCAGAAGACAAAATTACATAAATCTGCCCCTACACCCTAACCAAATCATTTTTGTATTTATTTCCCCCCCTCTAGAATCGAACTAACACTTTTGGGTTCGCAATCTGTTTGACACCCTTTTTTTTCTCCCCAATTTTTGTGATATCCATATGGTAGTTAGTCTTGTCCCATTGCTGCAACTCCTATTTGGACTCGGGAGAGGTGACTGTCAAGAGCCATGCGTCCTCTGAAACACAACCCAGCCAAGCCGCACCGCTTCTTGACACACTGCTCGCTTAACCCGGAAGCCAGCCGCACCACTGAGTAGGAGGAAATACCGTACAGCTGGCGACCGAAGTCATCGTGCATGCGCCCAGGCCGGCAAAACACTCCCCTAACCCAGACAACGCTGGGCCAATTGTGCGGCGCCTCATGGATCTCCTGGTCGCGGCTGGCTGCAACGCTGCCCGGGATCGAACCCGGATCTTACACTGCTGCGCCACTCGGGAGGCCCCTTTACATATCCAGACCAATCATATGCTTCGATGTGCCAAGGTTGACAGTGCTGTTGGTAAATTGCAGGCGCAGATGCTCCCATTTCAAAAGGATTTGGAGCACAGTTGAAAAGTTAATGTGCTGCCTATACAATGGACTAATTTAGAAAAATACATTCAGTACTTTTCAATGTGAAATATGTGGTGTGGTGTGAGAAGAGGGTAAAATGTGTGTCTCACGGCCAATGTGTTGGCAGCTCTGGGAGCGTGTTTTATGGATGTGTACGGGGTATGGATGTGTGCGGGATGCAGAGAAAGTAGGCTGTACTAACCTAATCAGATACGTGTGTTTCTATGTCAGTAATGAAGTCATAGGCAAAAACTCAACATGCTATGTTCCTGAGTGTCACACAGACAGTCCTGTTGAATTCAGTGTCTGCAAATCTGTTTTTGGTTGTGGCCAAATATATTAGATGTTTATTGGATTGGTCACAAGTAAATATGAAAGGCTTCAGCCGCGTGTCATGGTGCAAAAACTTTTGGGAACCAAATACTGACTGACGTGACCGTTAATGATGTCACCTACAGAAATGGTGTCAACCGTGAATTGCTCCGCTCTGGCTGGCTCTATCTATTCCTCTGAGTGGTAAACCCTGTCTCCCCTGTCCAGATGTCGGCACACTGTTGACTGGAGGGCTCAGAATGACACCTAAAGTGTCCAGTGCTGGGTCACTGGTAATGTTAAACAAGGTATCTGTGGGGAAAGAGACTGAACGGGCCAGGAGAGGCCAGATAACTGAACTCAATCAATATAAAGTGGATAATTGAAGTCATGCAGTGTGTTAATTTGCTTTGAGGGTTTTGCACGACCTGTGCATATGTGTGTTGTATGTGCAATTCGGGTTGGTGTGCAGAGCCCAGGGAGTCACTGATTATTCACACCCTATCGCAGTGATTAGGCTAAAGGCATCAGCATCCTTCAGTTCAGCTGGCGGCTAGCCAAAGTCAGCTAGGCAAACCGAACGAGTGTGCTCGCATACTCCTTTAAAAGACCTTCAAGAAATCTGTCATACATTTGGATGTTTTTGCAGAGATCTTAGTTGCGCAATTTTACATTGCACTAAGATGTTTGGTGCAGTATTTCTCAATGAATTTTTTTTTGCATGAGAACATGTCTCTTGTTGAATGACAACAAATACTTTATTGAAGAATCCCTACTGTTGACCAATCACTGATGAAGGGGCATAGACTTTGGCTCCAAACTTAGGTTTGCTTCTGAAAAAAATGGTTTGCCCGAACAGCTGAAAAAGCCGTCACCGAAGTCCAAAACAAACAAACAACCTTACAAAATGTCGTCATAATATATGCTTTAACAGTACACAACCACCACAGTGCCATGCAGCCTTATATCTCTCTGCCCACCTTTACTTCTGCTTACTTTTTCTGTTCTTAGTGGTATTCCATGGTGGGTCTGACTACACCAATCCTAACCTCCATCTACATCGAATTCAGTTAGGCTAGTCTCCCATTGACCTCAATGCATGCCTAGGGAAGAGCAATGCCATTCATCCATGCCTTTGGGCTGGCCGCTGTTCAATCAGAGGCTAATCTGGCACCAAATTTAAACTCAACATGTAAAGTCAATCAATCAAATGGATTTATAATGCCCTTTTTACATCAGCTGATGTCACATTGCTTTAAAACCACAAACAGCAAGCAATGCAGATCTAGAAGCACGGTGGCTAGGAAAAACTCCCTAGAAAGGCAGGAACCTAAAATGAAATCTAGAGAGGATCCAGGCTATGAGGGGTGGCCAGTTCTCTTCTGGCTGTGCCGGGTGGAGATTATAACAGTACATGGCCAAAATGTTCAAACGTTCATAGATGACCAGCAGGGTCAAATAATAATAATCAGTGGTTGTAGAGGGTGCAACAGGTCAGCACATCAGGAGTAAATGTTAGTTGGCTTTTCATAGCCGATCATTCAGAGTTCGAGACTGCAGGTGCAGTAGAGAGAGTCGAAAACAGCAGGTCCGGGACTACCTTGTTAAGACTCTCTGAAGTCCCTTTGTCCAGTGTAAAACGGTCTGGAGATTTTGTCTTCTCCCAATTCTAGCAAGGAAGTGGACATTTTAAAGATGCTCCTTGTTCTGATAGGTTTCTGGAGAACCAGAACCAGACCTTCCTGCCGTCAAAGTCACGAGGGTGTGTTTGCCTGTGTACGGCACACGCAGTGAATGTCTATTGTTCTCTTGGGAGCAATTTGGGAGAGATAGGTGGGGGATGATTTGAATGGGAGAGATGGCTGAGGTGGTGGATTTGAATGGCTCTGACATGGAGTGATGGCTAGGTGAGTTGGACAGATGGAGCACACAGGAAAACAGCACAGACGTGATGGGACTCAGAGGAAATAGAGAGGAACTGAGCTGTCCCAAACGCTGTCAGTCCATGACTTCAGCAGAATGTCTCTCAGTAGTTCAGCCAGAATCCACACTCACTGTCAGAGGGGGGATAAACAATTCCATGTCTACGGCCTTGTCTACCCCAGTTCATGGGTCACAAGATGGGCCTGCACCAAGGAAATGGACTGGAACTTTACCGCTTGAAGAGTGACCAACACATAACCACAAAGTCATGGATAATGGACCACAACCCAACAAGGTCTATTATGAGGCCCTTCTCCATATCTTGGAACCCTTCGTGTGCCTGCCTACCCCAGGGGGTGGGAGCTGGATGTGGGTCACTCGTAGCCCTGTCTCGTCGTGGGATGCTCTCACTGTCCCATCACATGGTGTTGATGGGACTGCTAGTCTGGATGATTCCATGCAAGCTTGATAGTTGTTTGGCAACACCTCTGTTTCTCTTCTGTTTACATGCCATAATATGGCATATAACTAACTCCTAGGTGCAGATAGAACAAGGAGACTGATGTTTTACCGGATTTATAAATCTGAAGCATCCGGTTGGAATTTCCACTCCCCACCTATGGTGATGAGAGGAAGCCCAGTGGCTGGCAGTGGTAGAATATGAGGCGAGATGGCACTTGGCCAACTTTTTGCTGATCGTCTCATTTGACGAAAAGCCCTATCTCAATATAGTTTTGTAGACGTGACCCTTTTCAGAAGTTGTGAGTGTTAGTGTGCAATAACTCATAATCGCCCTAACGGAAATATGCAAGTACATGCTAGAACGGGCCAATAGGATCTCACTAGCTCGTGCTTGGCTCTGCCCACCTTGCTTGTTCTGCCCACTGCTTCATTTGCTCCAATTTAAGAACAACACATGAACTATCTTGGGTTAGTTATAAATGTCATTGGCCTAGGTCTGCATGACCCTGGTGCGGATGTGATTGGCATATGAATGGGTTTGTTTAGGGAGTGGGAATGAAAAGACCAGGGTGTATAGAAGAGGGAAGTCTCCCCCTATACTGTGAGACTTATTTTGCATCATGACTTCATTAATCCTATGAAGGGTCCTCTTAGTACCAAGACCCAGTCATAATCCCTCAGCAGGGCCTCCAGGTGTGGACCCTGTCCTGTAGCCAGCCCTAGTCCGACTCACCCTGCCAGCCCTCTGCTCCAGCACTGACATAATGACATTTTTTTCATTTCTCCTGCTCCCTCTGCCAAGACCCCGCCCTCACTGACTGACTGACTGACCTGCCCTCACTGACCTGCCCTCACTGACTGACTGACTGACCTGCCCTCACTGACTGACTGACTGACCTGCCCTCACTGACTGACTGACTGACCTGCCCTCACTGACTGACTGACTGACTGACCTGCCCTCACTGACTGACTGACTGACTGACCTGCCCTCACTGACTGACTGACTGACTGACTGACCTGCCCTCACTGACTGACTGACTGACCTGCCCTCACTGACTGACTGACTGACCCGCCCTCACTGACTGACCTGCCCTCACTGACTGACTGACCTGCCCTCACTGACTGACTGACCTGCCCTCACTGACTGACCTGAATCAAAACTCATCTTTGACAACAAATCCCACCAAGCAGGCTATTCTTCATGTTCCTGGGGATATGTCTCTGACCATGGCAATTTAATGTGCTCAGCAGTGCTGCAATTAAATAATTAATACATTCTGTGATTTAAATGCATGGATATTCAGGTGACTTACTGATGAAAGCTGTGTCGAGGTTCACATGTTCTGCTGAGGGATCATGATTGGGGGAGGTGGGACATGAATCCAAGCTGAGCAGTGTTTATTACCTTACACTTTGTGCTGTTGTTGAAATACACTGAAACACCAGGATCAGGGGAAATGGGGTGACTGAAGTGTGTGTGTGTGTTCAGTGTTTATTTCCACAAAACTCCTGTCATTCAAGTGAAGAAACAGTGCATGGTCAGGGGTTTGCTGTGCAGCAGTGCTAGAGCTCCCGGTTGCTATAGAAACCACATGGCTGCCACTCCAAGCCCAGTAACCATAGAGATGGAACACATGACATCAGCCCCAGAGCTAGAGCAGTCCTGTGGTTACATCACTGCAGTGCCACCGACCTCTGCAAGGGTCTTCTCTAGTAGTCCCTCTGCAAGGGTTTTCTCTGTGTGGGAGAGAGGAAACATCTCAGAGTATGGGAACACAATACATATCAGAAACTGTATGTTTAGCAAGATGAGAATAAATGAAATCAAATTGTATTTGTCACGTGCCGAATACAACCTTACAGTGAAATGCTTACTTACAAGCCCTTAACCAATGCAGTTTAAGAAAATACCTATTTAAAAAAAAAAAAAAGAATAACAAATAATTTAAACCGTAAAATTACAATAGCGGGACTATATACAGGGGGTACTGGTACAGAGTCAATGTGCGGGGGCACCGGTGTCGAAGTAATTGAGGTAATATGTACATGTGGGTAGAGTTATTAACTTCTTAGGGAGCGGCTCCCGAGGTGACGGTTTTGGAGAGTCTGGCGTGCCCAAAGTAAAATGCCTCCCACTCAGGCCCAGAAAATAGGATATGCACATAATTAGTACTATTGGTAGTACTATTACTCTGAAGTTTCTAAGAGTGTTAAAATATTGTCTGAGTATAACAGAACTGATATAACAGGCGAAAACCCAAGGAATTTCTGTCCTGGAAAAAGTGTATTTGACACATTGCCTCATTTTGAACTCCTCCCTATTGAAAACAGACATATATGGGAGTAAGATTGCAGTACCTAATGCTTCCACTGGATGTCAACAGTCTCTAGACAGTGTTTGATGTTTAGTTGCTCTAGATGGTAATAGAAGAAGAATTTTGAACTGGTCATCGGATGTAAACAGAAGAGGATGTGCGTTCACGGGCTCGCGTGCGCTGTGTTTTTTTTCTTTTCCTATCGTCCAGTTTATAATACAGTTAAAATATTATAGTAAATATACATAAGTGTTCCTAAGGATATATTATCAATGATGTTTGTTTGTTCTTGGACAAGTGTATAGGTTGAACGCGTTCTCTTCACGGTTCAATGGGCGAGTGGACGCTGTATTTTATGATCATAACGTGCCAACCAAACGAAGCTTGTCCCCGGTGATGTACTGGGCCGTATGCACTACCCTCTGTAGTGCCTTGCGGTCGGAGGCAGAGCAGTTGCCATTCTAGGCAGTGATGCAACCCGTCAGGATGCTCTCGACAGTGCAGTTGTAAAACCTTTTGAGGATCTGAGGACCCATGCCAAATCTTTTCAGTCTCCTGATGGGGAATAGGTTTTGTCGTGCCCTCTTCACGACTGTCTTGGTGTGCTTGGACCATGTTTGTTGATGATGTGGACGCCAAGGAACTTGAATCTCTCAACCTGCTCCACTACAGCCATGTTGATGAGAATGGGGGCGTGCTCGGTCCTCCTTGTCCTGTAGTCCTCAATCATCTCCTTTGTCTTGTTGAGGGAGAGATTGATGTCCTGGCACTACACGGTCAGGTCTCTGACCTCCTTATAGGCTGTCTCATCGTTGTCTTTGATCAGGCCTACCACTGTTGTCATCTTCAAACTTAAGGGTGTTGGAGTCATGCCTGGCCGTGCAGTCATACGTGAACAGGGAGTACAGGAGGGGACTGAGTATGCACCCCTGAGGGGCCCCCGTGTTGAGGATCAGCGTGGCGAATGTGTTGTTACCTACCCTTACCACCTGGGGGCAGCCCGTCATGAAGTCCAGGATCCAGTTGCAGAGGGAGGTCTTTAGTCCCAGAGTCCTTAGCTTAATGATGAGCTTTGAAGGCACTATGGTGTTGAATGCTGAGCTGTAGTCAATGAATAGCATTCTCACGTAGGTGTTCCTTTTTGTCCAGGTGTGGAGTGCAATAGAGATTGCATCATCTGTGGATCTGTTGGTACGGTAATGCAAATTGGAGTGGATCTAGGGTTTCTGGGATAATGGTGTTATGAGCCATGACCAGTATTTCATTGCTACAGATGTGAGCGCTACGGGTCGGTAGTCATTTAGGCAGGTTACCTTAGTGTTCACGGGCACAGGAACTATGGTGGTTTGCTTGAAACATGTTGGTATTAGACTCCGACAGGGACATGTTGAAAATGTCAGTGAAGACACTTGCCAGTTGGTCAGCATATGCTCAGAGTATACACGTCCTGGTAATCCGTCTGGCCCTGCGGCTTTGAATGTTGACCTGTTTAAGGGTCGTATTAGGGTTGCAAAGGGTTGGAAACTTTCCGGTAAATTTCTGAAATTTTACCATGGGAAGATAAGCCCTGGAATTTTGGGAATTTTGCTTAAGTTTATCAAAAACGTTAACCTTTTTTGTGGGATACACAGAAGGCAATTCTAGGTCTTGTGGCATATTTTGGTTAAACTATCCCCAATTCAATGGAATCTTCACGTGCAGTGCACCTCTTCCATCACATGTACAGCTGATTCTCAAGATCTTGCATACTAATGAGATGCTATTGAGCCCACACTACTACACTGTCTGAGCCAAGGACTATGTGCTTTCTGGTAAGTTTTGTTTACAGTACTGGGTGGGGTGAATATATTTTATGTGACATACATGATTTTTTGTTAACTAGTAAATAGTAGCCTACAGCAAAGTGTTTAAATCATTTCTAATGTTTTTGCTACAATGTGGGCTGTAGCTTGCTTGAGCCTGCCAACTGAGTGTTAATTCACCTGTTTCCATAAATGTTTTAAAATGAAACATGTATCTTACAAAGGAGTTGTTTAATCTGCTGTATTTTTTTATCTGTACATGGAATTGTATTTTGTTATTAATTAACAAAAAAATCTTTACAGGAAAATGCCACAGGCGCTATCTGATGTGTGGAAACATTTCACTGCAGCTAATGTAGAAGGAAAAGCTGTGTACATTTGCAAATACTGTGCCAAATCATATTTGAAGAATGCAACAAAGATGCAGAATCTTCTGGCCAATTGCATAAAGTTCACTCAGCGCTCACAACATGCAACCTTTGACAAAAGTCCCTCTACTTCTATTCGAGGTGAAAATGATGAATCAGACACCTTATCAATAGCAACAGCTCATGGTCCTCTTGGAATCAGAAGTTGTTTTGACTCAATGGAGAAATATAGTCAGAGAAATGCTGATGAATGTCTTGCTCGAGCTGTGTATGCAACTGGTTCACCTCTGATGCTCACAGGCAGTGTGTATTGGAAGAGATTTCTGAATGTTCTTCGCCCAGCATACACCCCTCCAACCAGAAATGCTTTATCTACTCATTTGCTGGATGCAGAGTTCAAGCAGACTGTATTGCAATCATCTCTGATGGGTGGTCGAATGTTTGTGGGAAATGAATAATTAACTATTTAATCTCCACCCCTCAACCAGTATTCTACAAGAGCACAGACACAAGGAACAACATCCACACCGGTCTCTACATTGCAGATGAGCTGAAGGCAGTCATCAATGACCTTGGACCACAGAAGGTATTTGCACTGGTGACCGACAATGCTGCTAACATGAAGGCTGCTTGGTCTAAAGTGGAGGAGTCCTATCCTCACCTCACACCTATTGGCTGTAGTATGTGAAGGGTCATCAAGTTAACACAGCAGTCTACCTCACCGAGCAAAGTGAGAAGAATAAGAGCACCACATTGAAGCTGCCCAGCAACACCCGTTGGGGTGGTGTTGTCAACATGTTTGACAGTCCACTGGAGGGGAAGGAGTCTCTCCAAGAAATGGCCATATCACAGTGCCGATATGGACAGCCCCATCAAGAGAATCCTCCTGGATGATGTATTTTGGGAGAGAGGGGTAAGCAGCCTGAAACTCCTGAAACCTATAGCAGTAGCCATTGCACAGATTGAGGGAGACAATGCTTTCCTGTCTGATGTTCAGACTCCGCTTGCAGATGTAAGAGTAGAAATCCGTACTGCCCTGCCCACTTCACTGTTGTTCCAAGCAGAGGAAACTGCAGTTTTGAAATGCATCAAAAAGCGTGAAGACTTCTCCCTGAAGCCCATATATGCCGCAGTGTACATGTAGGACCCCAAGTTTGCTGACAAGAGCATCCTGTCTGCAGAGATCAACAAGGCCTATGGTGTCATCACTACCATGTCTTGCCACCTTGGCCTGGATGAGGGCAAGGTTCTTGGCAGTCTGGTGAAGTACACTTCCAAGCAAGGGCTTTGGGATGGAGATGCAATATGGCAGTCGTGCCAACATATCTCATCAACCACCTGGTGGAAGGGACTTTGTGGATCTGAGGCTCTTTCCCCTGTTGCCTCCATCATCCTCCAAATTCCACCAACATCAGCCCCCTCAGAGCGCAACTGGTCCTTTTTTGGGAACATGCACACCAAAGCACGCAACTGGCTGACCAATACTAGGGTTGAAAAATTGGTGGGCATCCGGGCAAATTTCTGGCTTTTTGAGCCTGACAACGAGCCATCCTCAACAAAGTTGTGGATGTGACAGTGAAGTGACAGTGAAGATGAGGCCTCAGAGACTGATGTTCAAGAGGTGGACATTGAGGAGGTCCAGGGAGAAGACAAGGACGCCTGAGAGGAAGACGGTCTAGAAACTAAAGCTTTGGTTATCATTTTACAGATGCATGTTGAAAACATTTTTGGGAGATGCGATGGCTCATTCAATATTCAGTTTCTTTTGTTGTTCAGGGAAATCATCTCATGTGAAGAGTCAACTCATTTAATTAAAGTTCAATTCATAACTAAATAGTTTTTATTTCTATTGGAATGATTTAATAATTTGCAATTATGTCTACTTATGATAAGGTAAAATGTTTGTTTCTTGTCTCTATATGATATGGTAAATATATCCAATGCAAAAAAAACATTTTAAATGGTAATATTAATTTGCATATATTTCCGTTAATTCCCACAAAGTTTCCACCTCTGAATATTCTCCAAAACCTCACATCTGCTGCAGAGACCGTGATCACACAGTCATCCGGAACAGCTGATGCTCGTGTCACTGGGCAGCTCTCGGCTGTGCTTCCCTTTTTGTAGTCTGTAATAGTTTGCAAGCCCTGCCACATCTGACGAGTGTCGGAGCCGGTGTAGTACTATTCGATCTTAGTTCTGTATTGACGCTTTGCCTGTTTGATGGTTCATCGGAGGGCATAGCAGGATTTCTTAAGCTTCTGGGTTAGAGTCCCCCTCCTTGAAAACGGCAGCTCTACCCTTTTAGATCAGTGAGGATGTTGCCTGTAATCCAAGGCTTCTGGTTGGGGTATGTACGTACAGTCACTGTGGGGACGACGTCCTCAATGCACTTATTGATAAAGCCAGTGACTGATGTGTTGTACTCCTCAATCCATTGGCAGAATCCCGGAACATATTCCAGTCTGTGCTAGAAAAACAGTCCTGTAGTTTAGCATCTGCTTCATCTGACCACTTTTTTTATAGACTGAGTCGCTGGTGCTTCCTGCTTTAATTTTAGCTTGTAAGCAGTAATCAGGAGGATAGAATTATGGTCAGATTTGCCAAATGGTTGGCGAGGGAGAGCTTTTTACGCGTCTCTGTGGAGTAAAGGTGGTCTAGAGTTTTTGTCCCTCAGGTTGCACATTTAACATGCTGATATAAATTAGGTCAAACTGATTTGTTTGCCTGCATTAAAGTCCCCAACCACTAGGAGCGCCGCCACTGGATGAGCGTTTTCCTGTTTGCTTATGGCGGTATACATCTAATTGAGTGCAATTTTAGTGCCTGCGTCTGTCTGTGGTGGTATGTAGACAGCAACGAAAAGTACAGATGAAAATGTGGTCTACAGCTTATCATGAGATACTCTGCCTCAGGCGAGCAAAACCTCAAGACTTAGATATTGTGCACCAGCTGTTTACGTATATGCATAGGCCTCCGCCCCATGTCTTACCAGAGGCTACTGTTCTTTCCTGTTGATCGTGTATAACCCGCCAGCTATATGTTATTAATGACGTCGTTCAGCCACGACTTGGTGAAACATATGATATTAAAATTTGTAATGTCCCATTGGTAGGATATACGTGCTTTCAGTTCGTCACATTTATATTCCAGTGATTAAACGTTAGCTAGCAGGATGGATGGCAAAGGCAGACTAGCCACTCGTCGCCTGATCCTCACAAGGCACCCTGATATCTTTCCACAAAATCTGTTTCCTTCTCGAGCGAATGACAGGGATGAGGGCCTGTTCGGGTGTTTGTAGTATGTCCTTCCCGTCCGACTCATTAAAGAAAAACTCTGTCCAATTCAAGGTGGGTAATTGCTGTTCTGATGTCCAGAAGCTCTTTTCGGCCATAAGAGGCAATAGCAGCAACATTATGTACAAAACAAGTTACGAACAACGTGAAAAAAACTAAGAAAATAGCATGGTTGGTTAAGAGGTGATAAGACTGCATCCATCCTCTCCGGCGCCATCACATAATAATTTAATCAGAACAGTATTATCTGCTTTTTGAGGGGATAACCTGTTTACCTATCTATAGGCTAGTACTAATGTACTGATTTGAGCTGACATGCATCAGAGATGCCTTGCAGCCATTTACAGTACTGTACAGCCAGTTAGTGTTGTAACTGTATCCAGTCCACCTGGAGGCTGATTGGAGAGTAATAGTATACTCCCATATAGATTACTATGTCAGTGACCTCATTCACTGCTCTGATTTCAACAGAGCTTGTGGCTTTGTGATAGCTGTATCAGCCGGAGGGGGGTCTGGCTATCTGGGGGGTTATGACTTAACAGCCAGTCATAAATAGTTTGAAGAAAATCTCCCTCTGGCTCCCTAGTATGGGAAGGTAAAAATCCCTTTGTTACAGAGAGACTTTTGACGCCCAAAACTCTTAACGTCTAAAAGTGGTTAATGGAACAATATTTCTAACATGAAGAATGTGGGAAATGGTCAGTGGGGACTTAAAGAATTATCCTGTCACATTGTTTATTATTTTGTGATGTCATATCAAGGTAACGGTAACTATGAAAGTGTATGCGTCCTATGTATCAGGTTTACATTTAAATGTTGTAAAAATTATATGATTAAATAATTAAGAATTGTTTTTCATATAAACTTGTGACCAGTCAGTAGCCACACCCAAGTGAGCTCAGAGTTCGTGTCAGCATGACGGAACGCCTCTTTGGCCTGAATGCTTAAAAGAACTCGCTAAGAATTAACATACAGACCAAAACCAAAAATGTGATCCTAGAACTTTGACTAAAGACACAAAGGGGGAAGGAAGACAACCTCCTCTGAAACAACTGTGGGTATGTCTGAAGTATTTATTCTAACGAACACTCCAAGACCAGACAAGCTCTACAAATAAGGACACTGTGACCTCTGATGGACAACCAGAGCCTTACATCGAGCCACTACCCATAGACGGATCGATTGGTTTCAACAGAGCGATGACAAAGAAAGACAGCTCCACATAAATATATATTGCATTTCTAATCCGAATGAGCGGTGGTTAGAGTGCAAAGTATTCTGGTTACTGTGAGCGTAGTTTCCAAATGTATGTACGATAAGTTGACTTTCTTTCCCCACCCCTTTTCCATTGTGTAACAAGCCATCATATCGTGTCAGTCCACTTGGGACTTTTATCTCATGTAAGTGTATATTCTGTTATTTAGTAAGTCAGTAAATAAATAATTAAGCCAATTTGTGTATTGCTGATTCATCAAGGGCTAGGGCTCTGGCAGATATCAAGGATTATGTGACTTTCAGATGAGTTAATAATTGACTTATCGATGTAAGAGATCTATATATCGTGAGTTTAAGTCAGAAGATAGTAACTTGTTAAACAACTTTTCCCATGGTGCCCCAAATTCCTAATCAGTTAATTGGTACATTATTCATTTAATCAAGTAACAATTAAACATAGTTGGTTGATAAAATAAGTAATCAGATTAATGATAGTCACATCACGAGCACACACACAGATCCATAAGCAATGGGCAGAGCTGGTTTGGTGGGCAGGTGTTATTCTGTCAGGATGGAAGAAGAACTGGGAAAAGCCAGGATAAGTAGTAAAACATTTAAAACTGGTCATAGCTGCTATACAAACAGAATACCTTGAATATGCCCCTGGGTGTGTTACTGTGGGTGTGTTACTGCATAGGGTAAACTAGTAGCCTAGCTTACGCTCAGTATGCAATGTCATTTGTGAACAGTGTTCTTCTGCATGTCAGCAGCAGATGGCATGTTTTCATTGCCTCAAACATCAAGGAGACTGACAGCCGAGAGGTACTTAGCACCTCTGCCCAAGGTGTCGGCAGTACATTTTTTGTTCATCACATAGCACATATCTGCCTTCATCCTCGTTAAAATACTCCAGACCAGAAGGTGGCAGTACCATTGCCAAGCTATGTTTGGCTTGTGCCTGCTTCTAAATTTGTAGATGGCTAATGTTAGCTAACTAGTAAGTGGCGCGGTTGTTGTTGCTAGCTAGCTAGAATGTGTCGTAAGCCCTTGTTTATACTAGCAGATGGCCACAACTAGATAACCAGCATAATTAAATCACAAGGGATAAAAAAAATTATGAAGCAGCTGCTTGTTAGCTTTTGAGTAGCTTGCTAGCTATGTTGTGCTAACTGTCAAATGGCGACGCTAACCGTTTAGGTAATTAGCTAGCAAGGGAACTGGCGCTGGATGTATGGGATAATGGAGAGTGAATTCAATTATTTCTTTATCTTGCTAGTTTGCTAAATCATTTAGTGTTGTGTACATTGTGCTGCACTTACCACCCCATTAATTTCATATAAACTGTGTGTGACTGCTAACTATAGCTAGCTAGCTAACTAATGAGCATGTGTACATTATCAAACCTAACAAAACATGCTTCTTCAAGCACAAAACTCCTTAGCTAGATGTAAAGACTTGCTCCAGAAAAACAAGATGTATTATGCAGCTTTGTTTTATGCTGAACAAAAACCCAATTTGTAAAGTCCCATGTTGCATGAGCTAAAATAAATAATCCCAGAAATTTTCCAAACGCACAAAAAGCTTATTTCTCAAATTAAATATTGCACTAATTTGTTTACATCCCTGTTAGTGAGCATTTTCTCATTTTCCAAGATAATCCATCCATCTGACAGGTTTTGCATGTCAAGAAGCTGATTGAATGAAATTATCATTACACAGGTACACTTTGTACTGGGGACAATAAAAGGCCACTCTAAAATTTGCAGATGAGGGAGTGAGCAATTGGCATGCTGACTGCAGGAATGTCCAACAGAGCTGTTGCTAGAGAATTTAATGTTCATATCTAGATCATCCATTTCTCGATCAATGTCATTTTAGAGAATTTGGCAGTACATCCAACCGACCTCACAACCACCGACCACGTGTAACCACGCCAGCCCAGGACCTCCACATCCGGCTTCTTCACCTGCGGGATCGTCTGAGGAGGGGGAGGGAGGGTGCTGAGGAGTATTTCTGTCTGTAATAAAGCCCTTTTGTGGGGAAAAACTAATTCTGATTGGCTGGACCTGGCTCCCTAGAGGAGTGGACCTTTGCCCTTCCAGGCCCACCCATTACTGCACCCCTGCCCAGTCATGTGAAATCCATAGATTAGGGCCTAATTCATTTCAATTGACTGATTTCCTTCTATGAACTGTAACTCAGTGAAATCGTTTAAATTGTTGCATTTCTATTTTTCTTCAGTATAGTTAGGCCTGCTGAAAAGGGGGTGGATTACACCGGAAAAAGTGGCCTCCTTTTTGTTGTCAATCCTTTTGGCTCCCCTCTCGCGGACGTCCATGCTCTCTGATTAGCTCAGTCAAGTTGTTGTCAGGGTAGGCCAATTCTACATGTTTTAAATGTCCGGTTCGACGATACTAGGTCGGTACCCAGCAGACGATCCAAGACAGTTTTTGGGTGACGTTTTCCTTTTAGTACACCTCGGTCGTCAGCTGTCTGTTTCCTTTCAGTACCTCTTGGCCGTCTGTTTTCTCGGTGTGTCTGACCTCCTTAAGTGACAAAGTATGCTTGGTTTGTGTGATATGTTTTCACTGGTCAGGTTTGGCCAAAATATTTTAAAGCTGCTCCATTCATAACCTTGGAGTAGGCCAGTGACTGTCTCTGGATATCACTAGCTAACATGGAGAGAGGAGAGCACCATATGTTTTTAAAACAATGGGTCGCTACACTATGCTGCTGTAAGCCCACAGTAATGTAGGTCCAGCCGAAGATAAATGGCCTGCTTCTCCGATACCCTCTTGACACACAATATTGTCTGGTCTTCTGATCAGAACATTCTGGCGAAGCTAAGATCGAAGGCACTGCTATGGTGCTCAAATTCACATTAAGGATTTAGATAGTTTGGCCTGTTTCCCCAAATAGCACCTGTAACATTGTGGCCACCCAAACAGAATCATAATCGAGAGAATAAGAGCACAGACATATGCAGAAGAATATGAAACGTCCCATGTGAAAAGAACTAGCCTAGCTAAGTGGAAATAATATTGCTTTTTTAGTCCACTAATTCCTGGGAGCTGTCCAGTGAATATGTTATTCCCCATCGAGCCCTAGTTGGCTAACCGTTGGGGCGGTTATTCCCCATGTAGCCCTAGTCGGCTAACCGTTGGGGCGGTTATTCCCCATCTAGCCCTAGTCGGCTAACCGTTGGGGCGGTTATTCCCCATCTAGCCCTAGTCGGCTAACCGTTGGGGCGGTTATTCCCCATCTAGCAGACTTCGTCTAACCTTTGGGGCGGTTATTCCCCATCTAGCCCTAGTCGGCTAACCGTTGGGGCGGTTATTCCCCATCTAGCAGACTTCGTCTAACCGTTGGGGTGGTTATTCCCCATCTAGCCCTAGTCGGCTAACCGTTGGGGCGGTTATGCCCCATCTAGCCCTAGTCGGCTAACCGTTGGGGCGGTTATGCCCCATCTAGCCCTAGTCGGCTAACCGTTGGGGCGGTTATGCCCCATCTAGCCCTAGTCGGCTAACTGTTGGGGCGGTTATGCCCCATCTTGTCGGCTAACCGTTGGGGCGGTTATTCCCCATCCAGCTCTAGTTGGCCAACCGTTGGGGTGGCCTTTATTTAGCCCAGCTATGTTGTCAATACACCTCAATGTGAATTTGGCTAGACAAACAGACAGATCGCACTATGGTGTGAGTGGCCCTGCCAGTGCTGACAACAGTGGTCGGCCATATCCAGAACTTTACTCCCACTTGTTCTGCTTTCAGGGCAGGGGTCAAAGTTGGGAGGGAGGGAGAGACCAGTGTGCATTCAGTGTGCCCTCTAACCTCTACAACTGGAACTGGGCTCTAGCCAACAGGAATAGACTATGTAACTGCCCACATACGGAACTGCCTGAACTCTGTGTAGGCCTATTCTGGATAGATGGTCAAAGAAAGGTCAGATATTTGCGCTTGATTTAGGCTACTTTTCCCGGTACAGTATTTGTAGGGCTGTGACGATACCAGTAATGCAATATTTTGTCCTTGTAAATGACACAAGCAGGCCAAACTCTTTTGTCGGTTTAAAACCTGCTGTATGTAAAATATTGTGTGCTGTAGCTTGGGAAATAACTACATGTGACTGTGGATGACAACATATTTGTTTCCAAAATAAGTTAAATCTGCTTTGTGTTTTGTTAACTTGCCACGTTACTAAAGAGTATTGCGATACTGGTAATGACCCCAGCTGAAGTATTTTAATATGGATTTGACACAGAATGGTTTGAGAAATAATCTCAATGGCATAAGCTATATTATAAATCACCTGGAACACATTGTGCCTGGCCAGCCAGGTGATTGTTGCTGCAATCATGCTGGTTAGGTATTCCATCTAGCGTACTCTGTTAGCTGTTGTGAAACCAGATGGCCTTTGGTCTCTCAAAGCTAGGCTGCTCTGTCCACTCAAGACCCAGGCTTCAGACATCCAGGGGCCTGCCCTTCTTGCAGCCTGCCCAGCATTAAAACACTAAAGGATACATTTTCATAGTGCAAAGCAATGTTAATTTACCATAAAACTCATTGTAATTTGGCAGCACGATTTCATCAGAAATCTACTACCCAGCCAACAGGATACTAACACTACCCAGCCAACAGGACATCATAGAATAATAATACTCCATAGGGTAATCAGTTGAGGAGTTGAAAAGTTCTGAAGTTCTTTTTGAAGTCTACTCAATTATATTTGACTCTCCCCTGTCTCCCTCATTGTTCTCCCTCCCCTGTCTCCCTCACTGTTCTCCCTGTCTCCCTCCCCTGTCTCCCTCACTGTTCTCCCTGTCTCCCTCCCCTGTCTCCCTCACTGTTCTCCCTCTCCCCTCCCCTGTCTCCCTCTCCCTCCCTATCTCCCTCATTGTTCTCCCTCTCCCCTCCCCTGTCTCCCTCACTGGTCTCCCTCTCCCCTCCCCTGTCTCCCTCACTGTTCTCTCTCTCCCCTCCCTGTCTCCCTCATTGTTCTCCCTCTCCCTCCCCTGTCTCCCTCTCCCTCCCCTGTCTCCCCCTCCCCTGTCTCCCTCTCCCTCCCCTGTCTCCCTCTCCTCCCCTGTCTCCCTCTCCCCTCCCCTGTCTCCCTCACTGTTCTCCCTCTCCCCTCCTCTGTCTCCCTCACTGTCTGGGTGCTTCTCTTAGAAATGTCTTGAACTCTGAGCTAGGAAGCAGATTTTCTACATTTCAGACCTCTCCACATTAATTTTTATCTTCAATACTGAATGCAGTCTGGCATCCAAGCCAACTATCTCAATGTGTTTAATATAATTGTGTGGGTTTAGTCGTTGGTTGCTATAAAACAAGTGTGTGTTCTGAAGATGCACGTTCTCCATAGACACCACAGCAGATGCAATGTGGGAGGCATCATGAAGATAACCCTGTGTTGACCGCTATAGTGCTGCTTTTGTCTTTCACTTGTTGTTGCCAAAACTTGTATCAACATTACTTGAATAAAGTATGCTGTGTTTTCAGCTGCTCTGTTTGGCTAGGCCCATCTCACAAGTGGAATGAATGAGTTGTTTTTAACCAGTCTCCTGATCTTTTCTCCTCATTCTCTTCTCTTCTTCTCATTCTCTTCCTCTCTTCTCTTCTTCTCATTCTCTTCCTCTCCTCATTCCCTTTCGTTTTTCGCCAGGTGGTGGCCTAAGCCATGGGGGCGTTCCTGGACAAGCCCAAGACTGAGAAGCACAACGACCACGGTGAGGGCAATGGTCTCCGTTATGGCCTGAGCAGCATGCAGGGCTGGCGGGTGGAGATGGAGGACGCCCACACCGCCACGGTGGGTCTACCCCATGGCCTGGATGACTGGTCCTTCTTCGCTGTCTACGATGGCCACGCCGGCTCCCGCGTGGCTAACTATGCCTCTAAACACCTGCTGGGGCACATCATAACCCACAGCATGTGTCCCCTGGGCCCTGAGGGTGTCACCCCAACACCCGCACCCGCCGTGGAGACGGTCAAGATGGGGATCCGCACCGGCTTCCTGAAGATCGACGAGCACATGAGGAACTTCTCTGACCTGCCTAACGGCATGGACCGCAGCGGCTCGACAGCCGTGGCCGTGCTGCTCTCGCCAGAGCACCTCTACTTCATCAACTGTGGTGACTCACGGGCCGTGCTCTACCGCAACGCGCACGTCTGCTTCTCCACAACGGACCACAAGCCCTGTAACCCACAGGAGAAGGAGAGGATCCAGAACGCAGGCGGCTCCGTAATGATCCAGAGGGTGAATGGTTCCCTGGCCGTGTCTCGGGCCCTGGGAGACTACGACTACAAGTGTGTGGATGGGAAGGGCGCCACGGAGCAGCTGGTGTCCCCAGAACCCGAGGTGTTTGAGATCGAGAGGGCCCTAGAGGATGAGTTTGTGGTGCTGGCCTGTGACGGTATCTGGGACGTGATGACCAACGAGGAGCTGTGTGAGTTTGTCAAGTCCCGTCTGGAGGTGTCCCATGACCTGGAGAAGGTCTGCAACCAGGTGCTGGACACCTGCCTGCACAAGGTACAGTGAGGCAAGACTGCTAGACTGTGTGTGTGTTTTAGAAATGTAAATGATCGAGGTGTTTGGTGCATTTACAGTGCACCAGTATATTCAGAGCGTTTGACTTTTTCCACATTTTGTTTGGTTGCAGCCTCATTCTTAAAATTGATTAAATAGTTTTTTTCCCTCATTAATCTACACACAATACCCCATAATGACAAAGCCAAAACAATAGTAATTTATCACATTTACATAAGTATTCAGACCCTTTACTCAGTACTTTGTTGAAGCACCTTTTTGCAGCGTTCACAGCCTTGAATCTTCTTGGGTATGGCGCTACAAGCTTGGCACATCTGTATTTGGGGAGTTCCTCCCATTCTTCTCTGCAGATCCTCTCAAGCTCTGTCAGGTTGGATGGGGAGCTTTGCTGCACAGCTATTTTCAGGTCTCTCCAGAGATGTTTGATTGGGTTCAAGTCTGGGCCACTCAAGGACATTGAGAGTTGTCCCGAAGCCACTCCTGCGTTGTCTTGGCTGTGTGTTTAGGGTCATTGTTCTGTTGGAAGGTGAACCTTCGCCCCAGTCTGAGGTCCTGAGCGCTCTGGAGAAGGTTTTCATCAAGGATCTCTGTACGTTGCTCCGTTCATCTTTGCCTCTATCTTGACTTGTCTCCCAGTCCCTGCCGCTGAAAAACATCCCCACAGCATGATGCAGGGTTTTCTCCAGTTGTGATGTTTGGCATTCAAGCCAAATAATTCAATCTTGGTTTCATCAGACCGGAGAATCTTGTTTCTCATGTCTGAGAGTCTTTAGGTTCCTTTTGGAAAACTCCAAGCGGGCTGTTAAGTGCCTTTTACTTAGGAGTGGCTTCTATCTGGCCACTCTACCATAAAGGCCTGATTGGTGGAGTGCTGCAGAGATGGTTGTCCTTCTGGAAGGTTCTCCCATCTCTACAGAGGAACTCTGGAGCTCTGTTCTTGGTCATCTCCCTGACCATGGCCCTTCTCCCCCGATTGCTCAGTTTGGCTGGGTGGCCAGCTCTAGGAAGAGTCTTGGTGGTTCCAAACTTGAATTATGGAGGCCACTGTGTTCTTTGGGACCTTCAGTGCTGCATAAATGTTTTGGTACCCTTCCTCAGATCTGTGCCTCGTCACAATCCTGTCTCGGAGCTCTACCGACAATTCCTTCCACCTCATGGCTTTGTTTTTGCTCTGACTTGCACTGTCAACTGTGGCACCTTATATAGACAGGTGTGTGCCTTTTCTAAGTTATGTCCAATCATTTGAATTTACCACAGGTGGACTCCAATCAACTTGTAGAAAAATCTCAAGGATGATCAATTGAAACAGGATGCACCTGAGCCCAATATCAATTCTCATAGCAAAGGGTCTGAATACTTATGTAAATAAGGTATTTCTGTTGATAGATTTGGCAAGCATTTCTAAACCTGTTTTCACATTATGGTGTATTGTGTGTAGGTTGCTGAGGATTTTAATTTATTTAATCAATTTTAGAATAAGACTGTAACGTAACAAAATGTGGAAAAAGTTGAGGGTTCTGAATACTTTCCCAAGGCACTGTATAAAGGAAGCTCATTTGGAAGCGCTCTTTCTTATTTTAGTGTCAGTTATCAGAGCTTCCCCACACATGTAATGACTCTCCATCCCTCTCTCCCCCCTCCACTACAGGGAAGTCGGGATAACATGAGTGTTGTGTTGGTGTGTTTGCCAAACTGCCCTAAAGTGTCAGAGGAGGCGGTGAAGAAAGATACAGAGCTGGATACATTTCTGGAGTCTCGCGTTGAAGGTGAGAATGATTGTACACATGACTCTTCCCCTCCATACTGCTGTCTTCATCCAGGCTGCATCCCATTCTCTATTACCTTTTTCTCCAAGTGTGCACTCATTCCCTCCCCCTTACGGACCACAGGCCCAGTCTAAATGTATTACACTCCCCTCCAATCCCCATCGCACACACTTTCTAAACAGCTGGGTAAAACTGCCTGGCTGCCGTTTGCTAGAACACCAGCTGGCCTATCAACTCCCACTGAAGCACATTCATGTCTTGACCCACTTTCTCATTCCACACTCCCCTCTTCCTCTCCTCCTTCACCCTCTGCTTCTCTTCCAACAGTCTCTCTTTCCGTTCTCCTCCTGTCTGTCACATTCCCCCTCTTTACCCTGTTTCAGATTCTCCCTCTTTCTCTTTCACTCTTAAATTAAAATTCAAGCTGCTTCATTAGCTTGAAAAACATTGTGCCAATATTGCCAAAGCAACAATGTATACAATATACATTGTAATAAAATAATGAATAATACTAATTTAAAATGGTAGTAAATAATAATACAAAAAATAATAACATTTTGTTATTATCATTATTAACAGTCAATAGTGGAAATATAATAAATGTAAAAGGCTTAACATGGAACATGAAACTAACTGTCATCCTCACATTACATCAGTACTACAACTATCGTCGTCTACTACTACTACTACTACCACCATCATTAAACGGCTATCATTACCATCACCCCTACTACCTGTACCACTACTATTTGGATTAATAATCACAACAATAATAATAGTAATAACAGTAATACCACTAATAATAGTAATAACGGTAATACCACTAATAATAGTAAAAACAGTAATACCACTATTAGCAATAATAGTAATAACAGTAATACCACTATTAACAATAATAGTAATAATAGTAATACCACTATTAACAATAATAGTAATACCACTAACAACAATAATAGTAATACCACTATTAACAATAATAGTAATACCACTATTAACAATAATAGTAATACCACTAACAACAATAATAGTAATACCACTAACAACAATAATAGTAATACCACTAACAACAATAATATTAATAACTAATACCACTATTAACAATAATAGTAATAACAGTAATACCACTAACAATAATAGTAATACCAGTAATACCACTATTAACAATAATATTAATAACTGTAATACCACTATTAATAGTAACAGTAATACCACTAATAACAATAATACCACTATTAATAATAGTAGTAATAACAGTAATACCACTTAACAATAATAGTAATAACAGTAATACCACTAACAATAATAGTAGTAACAGTAATACCACTAACAATAATTGTAATAACAGTAATACCACTGCTAACAATAATAGTAATAACAGTAATACCACTAACAACAATAATAGTAATAACAGTAATACCACTATTAACAATAATAGTAATAACAGTAATACCACTGCTAACAATAATAGTAATAACAGTAATACCACTAACAACAATAATAGTAATAACAGTAATACCACTAACAACAATAATAGTAATAACAGTAATACCACTAACAACAATAATAGTAATAACAGTAATACCACTATTAATGATAGTAGTAATAATAGTAACACCACTAATAATAGTAATAACAATAACACTAAGAATAAGTAAGTTACTGTTTACTATGCAGATGTTATTTTTCAGTGTCCCTCAGGCTATAGCAGGTAAATACATATTTGGCTGCAAAAGGAGCCATTGCTCCATCACCCATGAGTATCGTTTTGTTTTTCCTCTGGGTTTAATAAGTAAATGTCGTAATTTCTGTGAATAATTAATCTCTTGGTGAGGAATATTTATCACAATAAAGGAGAAAGTGCATCTCTGTTTCTACTTCCCCTGTTGTGCAGTGACCACATACACACTCCTCTTTGGGTAGCCATGTCTTTTTATGTCTGCCGGTTTCTATTGCCAATTCGTTGTCACTCAGAATTCGACCATCACCCCTGATGAGACAAAACTGCGACTTGTCAGTGAAGGGCACTTTTTGCCAGTCCTGTCTGGTCCAGGGACGGTGGGTTTGTGCCCATAGGCAACGTTGTTGCCGGTGATGTCTGGTGAGGACCTGCCTTACAACAGGCCTACAAGCCCTCAGTCCAGCCTCTCTCAGCCTATTATGGACAGTCTGAGCACTGATGGAGGGATTGTGCGTTCCTGGTGTAACTCTGGCAGTTGTTGTTGCCATCCTGTACCTGTCCTGCAGGTGTAATGTTCGGATGTACCAATCCTGTGCAGGTGTTGTTACACGTGGTCTGCCACTGCGAGGACGATCAGCTGTCCGTCCTGTCTCCCTGTAGCGCTGTCTCCCTGTAGGCGTCTCACCGTACGGACATTGCAATTTATTGCCCTGGCCACATCTGCAGTCCTCATGCCTCCTTGCAGCATGCCTAAGGCACGTTCACACAGATGAGCAGGGACCCTGGACATCTTTCTTTTGGTGTTTTTCAGAGTCAGTAGAAAGGCCTCTTTAGTGTCCTAAGTTTTCATAACTGTGACCCTAATTGCCTACCGTCTGTAAGCTGTTAGTGTCTTAACAACCGTTCCACAGGTGCATGTTCATTAATTGTTTATGGTTAATTGAACAAGCATGGGAAACAGATTTTTATGAATTATCTCTGAAAGACATGGTCCTGAAAAAGGGACGTTTCTTTTTTTGCTGTGTGTGTGTGTGTGTGTATATATATATATATATATGTGTGTGTGTGTGTGTGTGTGTGTGTGTGTGTGTGTGTGTGTGTTTTTTTATTTTTATATATATATATATATATATATATATATATATATATATATATATATATATATATATATATATATATATATATATATATATATATAAAATCTCAATCTACACACTAACCCATAACAAAGCAAAATAAGTGAGTTTATTTTATAGGGCTCTAACGCAACAAAATGTGGGAGAAGTCAAGGGGTCTGAATTCTTTCCGAATGCACTTTATAGACTTGCAAGTAGTTTAAGTACAAAAGGGAAAATACATCAGCATGAATATAGGTTATATTTACAATGGTGTTTGTTCTTCGCTGGTTGCAGTCTTGTGGCAACAGGTCACAAATCTTGCTGCTGTGATTGCACGCTTTGGTATTTCACCCAATGGGATTTTGGGAGTTTATCAAAATTGGATTTGTTTTCTAATTCTTTGTTGGTCTGTGTAATCTGAGGGAAATATGTGTCTCTAATATGGTCATACTTTTGGCACAAGATTAGGAAGTGTATCTCAGTTTCCACCTCATTTTGTGGGCAGTGTGCACATAGCCTGTCTTCTCTTGAGAGCCAGGTCTGCCTATGGCAACCTTTCTCAATAGCAAGGCTATGCTCACTGAGTCTGAACATAGTCAAAGCTTTCCTTAAATTTGGGTCAGTCACAGTGGTCAGGTATTCTGCCACTGTCTCTCTCTTGCTTTATTCTCTCTCTCGCTCTCTCTCAATTCAATTTAAGTGCTTTACTTTCTTTCTCTCTCACTCAGTCTTGACAAATGACCCAAACATCTCGGTTTTGTATAATTTCTCTCCTTTCCTCCCCTTTGTGTCGTTTTTTTGACATTTGACTTACTCTGGCAAGCGGGTGAGAGTTTTGGGGGTTATGTAAACTCTTCCCCCAGAGTTGGCCTGCAGCGTTGGAATTATGTTGAGGTAATTTTTCGCTAATGTTTAGCTGGGGGAGCGCCAGAGGGAGCTGCCGCAGAGCAAAGAGGAATGTCTGATCCAGAGAGGAATGCTCAGGTGCGACATCTAATTGGCACCGGGCCTAGCCAATCCAACTGGGCTGCAAGGGTTTCCTCTTGTCTGTCTCTCTCTCCTACTCCATTGACACATGCACTCTTACTTTCTATCTCTGGCTTATGCTCCAGGGCTCTGACCTTCCTTGGTCTTACACACACACAGAACATTTTCTCACACTCACTTGTCTCTCCGCAGTTATAGTTTTATGTAGCAACATTTAACCTTGAATGAATCCATTCAATTCTCATCTCCCTATTTTCTCTCTCTACCCCTCTACCCCTCTACCCCTCTACCCCTCTACCCCTCTACCCCTCTCTCTCTCTCTCTCTCTCTCTCTCTCTCTCTCTCTCTCTCTCTGTCTCTCTCTCTGTCTCTCTCTGTCTCTCTCTCTGTCTCTCTCTCTGTCTCTCTCTCTGTCTCTCTCTGTCTCTCTCTCTGTCTCTCTCTCTGTCTCTCTCTCTGTCTCTCTGTCTCTCTCTCTGTCTCTGTCTCTCTCTCTGTCTCTGTCTCTCTGTCTCTCTCTCTGTCTCCCCCTCTCTCTCCCCCTCTCAGAGATCATAGAGAAGGCAGGAGAGGAGGGTATTCCTGACCTGGTGACGGTCATGAGACACCTGTCCTCAGAGAGCATCCCCAACCTGCCACCAGGGGGAGGCCTCGCCAGCAAGTAAGATCCTGGCCCCTCTCTCTACTGTCTAGTCTCTAGTCGATAGTCTGTTTAGCCTAGTGTCTAGTCTATAGTCTCTAGACCTTTTCAACTGTCAAAACAATAACACATTGTATATGCACAAGCAACCAAGAGGTTCCCCAGTAAACATCTGGCGCTGCAAGTTAGTTGGCTTGCACAAAATTACGTGTTTGTATTTCTTGATCCAACCAAAAAACGTAACTTGCTACCATAACCACTAAACAAAATCATCAATGTTTATTTCCTTTTTATTTCCCGCTTATCTGTTTGTGTTTACTATCTGTTTATTATATGTTATGTGTTTACTATCTGTTTATTATGCATTTATTATGTGTTTACTATCTGTTTGTGTTTTATGTGTTTACTATCTATGTATTTTGTGTTTATCTGTTTATGAGTCTAATCTGGTCTACTTCAACATGGTTAGCATCATTATGAGTCTAATCTGATAACCTTCAACATGGCTAGTTGGGTTATGAGTCTAATCTGGTCTCCTTCAACATGGTTAGCTTCATTGGGTCTGCATTGGGCACGCCCACAAGGACAATACTAATCCCATCATGTGTCTGCATTGGACATGTATGCTATAAATAATCTCACATCCACTGTAAGCAATGGAACCAAAAGGGTAGATCATGAATAGTGGAGGCAAGAGAGATCCCCTGGAGAGTGACGACAGTGAAGGGTCACTGTTACATGGGCTGCTAAGTAGCCATGTACAGTATTATTTCCGTCCCTGTATGGCTGACTGGGCCGGGACGCAAACCAATGACACTTGAAGCTAGCATGCCAACCACTGGAGGAGGACAGTGAATGTAGCTGAATGAAGCAAATTGTTGCAAAATTGCAAGATGAGGTCCTTCTGCAGCTAAGATGCTTACAGTATTCAAATGTACACTCTAATATAGGTGAAGAAGGAGAGGAAGAGTTGGTCAGGCATTCAAGGCCCTTGCTCGTCCGGCATTCGGCAAATCAGATCATGACTCCGTACTCCAATTCCTGTTTATAAGCAGAATCTAGTCTATAGTCTCTACTCTAGACTAGAGACCAGGGAAGAGCTACTGGTGGCCCGCGGACCATTAATAATAAAAAATGACTGATGTTTAACCAGGAAGGCAGAGAGACTAGACTCTACTCTATAGTCTCTAGTGTAGTCTATAGTCTCCAGTCTAGTCTCTAGTCTGTACTTCATAGTTTCTAGTCTGTTGTCTCTTATATACAGTGAGGGGGAAAAAGTATTTGATCCCCTGCTGATTTTGTACGTTTGCCCACTGACAAAGAAATGATCAGTCTATAATTTTAATGGTAGGTTCATTTGAACAGTGAGAGACAGAATAACAACAACAAAATCCAGAAAAATGCATGTGAAAAATGTTATAAATTTGATTTGCATTTTAATGTGGGAAATAAGTATTTGACCCCCTCTCAATCAGAAAGATTTCTGGCTCCCAGGTGTCTTTTATACAGTTAACGAGCTGAGATTAGGAGCACACTCTTAAAGGGAGTACTCCTAATCTCAGTTTGTATAAAAGACACCTGTCCACAGAAGCAATCAATCAATCAGATTCCAAACTCTCCACCATGGCCAAGACCAAAGAGCTCTCCAAGGATGTCAGGGACAAGATTGTAGACCTACACAAGGCTGGAATGGGCTACAAGACCATCGCCAAGCAGCTTGGTGAGAAGGTGACAACAGTTGGTGCGATTATTCGCAAATGGAAGAAACACAAAAGAACTGTCAATCTCCCTCGGCCTGGGGCTCCATGCAAGATCTCACCTTGTGGAGTTGCAATGATCATGAGAACGGTGAGGAATCAGCCCAGAACTACACAGGAGGATCTTGTCAATGATCTCAAGGCAGCTGGGACCATAGTCACCAAGAAAACAATTGGTAACACACTACGCCGTGAAGGACTGAAATCCTGCAGCGCCCGCAAGGTCCCTCTGCTGAAGAAAGCACATATACATGCCCGTCTGAAGTTTGCCAATGAACATCTGAATGATTCAGAGGACAACTGGGTGAAAGTGTTGTGGTCAGATGAGACCAAAATGGAGCTCTTTGGCATCAACTAAACTCGCCGTGTTTGGAGGAGGAGGAATGCTGCCTATGACCCCAAGAACACCATCCCCACCGTCAAACTTGGAGGTGGAAACATTATGCTTTGTGGGTGTTTATCTGCTAAGGGGACAGGACAACTTCACTGCATCAAAGGGACGATGGACGGGGCCATGTACCGTCAAACCTTGGGTGAGAACCTCCTTCCCTCAGCCTTGGCATTGAAAATGGGTCGTGGATGGGTATTCCAGCATGACAATGACCCAAAACACACGGCCAAGGCAACAAAGGAGTGGCTCAAGAAGAAGCACATTAAGGTCCTGGAGTGGCCTAACCAGTCTCCAGACCTTAATCCCATAGAAAATCTGTGGAGCGAGCTGAAGGTTCGAGTTGCCAAACGTCATCCTCGAAACCGTAATGACTTGGAGAAGATCTGCAAAGAGGAGTGGGACAAAATCCCTCCTGAGATGTGTGCCAACCTGGTGGCCAACTACAAGAAATGTCTGACCTCTGATTGCCAACAAGGGTTTTGCCAACAAGTACTAAGTCATGTTTTGCAGAGGGGTCAAATACTTATTTCCCTCATTAAAATGCAAATCAATTTATAAAAATGTTCACATGCGATTTTCTGGATTTTTTTGGTTGTTATTCTTTCTCTCATTGTTCAAATAAACCTACCATTAAAATTATAGACTGATAATTTCTTTGTCAGTGGGCAAACGTACAACATCAGCAGGGGATCAAATACTTTTTTTCCTCACTGTAGTCTCGTCTCTTTTAGTTATTTCGTTTTATTTCACCTTTATTTAACCAGGTAGGCCAGTTGAGAACAAGTTCTCATTTACAGCTGTGACCTGGCCAAGATAAAGCAAGGCAGTTCAACAAAAACAACAGTTACACATGGGATAAACAAACTAACAGGCAATAACACAATAGAAAAATGTATATACAGTGTGTGAAAATGTAGTAAGATTAGGGAGGTAAGGCAATAAATAGGCCATAGTGGTGAAATAATTACAATTTAGCATTAACACTGGAGTGATAGATGTGCAGATGATGATGTGCAAGTAGGGATACTGGGGTGCAAAAGAGTAACAATATGGGGATGAGGTAGTTGGGTGGGCTATTTACAGATGGGCTGTGTACAGGTGCAGTGATCGGTAAGCTGCTCTGACAGCTGATGCTTAAAGTTAGTGAGGGAGATATGTCTCCAGCTTCAGTAATTTTTGCAATTCGTTCGTCATTGGCAGCAGAGAACTGGAAGGAAAGGCGGCCTAAGGAGGTGTTGGCTTTGGGGATGACCAGTGAAATATACCTGCAGGAGTGCGTGCTACGGGTGGGTGTTTTTGCTATGGTGACCAGTGAGCTGAGATAAGGTGGGGCTTTACCTAGCTTCTTAGGGCTAGGCCCCTTTATTCTAGCAAAGACTTATAGATGACCTGGAGCCAGTGGGTATGGCGACGAATATGAAGCGAGGGCCAGCCAACGAGAGCATACAGGTCGCAGTGGTGGGTAGTATATGGGGCTTTGGTGACAAAACAGATGGCACTGTGATAGACTACATCCAATTTACTGAGTAGAGTGTTGGAGGCTATTTTATAAATGACATCGTCGAAGTCACGAAGTCTCTAGTGTAGTCTCGACTCCTGGTTACACATCAGTCATTATTTTTTAAGTTATTTGTCCGCAGGCCACCAGGAGCTCATCCCTGGCCTATAGTCTGGTCTATAGTCTAGTCTGGTCTGGTCTATAGTCTAGTCACGTCTATAGTCTAGTCACGTCTATAGTCTAGTCTGGTCTATAATCTAGTCTCTAGTCTCTTGTCTAAAGTCTCTGGTCTAAAGTCTCTGGTCTCTCTGCCTTCCCAGTTACACAACACACAGTCACATGGTGATTAGCTCCTGTGTAAATGTCCTCCTTGGGGTAAATGGTTTAGTAAAAAAAAGAAAATACAGAATGAATGTATGGGTCATGTCAAGGAGTAAGAGAGGGATTGATTTGAGGGATTGATTTGACCTGTCACCCGTGTGAATGATCTTAGAGGGTGTGTTGACTTCTCACTGTGTGTGCACCCCTCAGACACAGTGTTATGGAAGCAGTATACAAGCGGCTGAACCCACACAGGGAAGTGGACGGGGTGAGTATCAGGTTGCTCTTTTCTTTCCTCAAATGTATTCTAGAACTTACACTGAGTTTGCAAAACTTTAGGAACACCTGCTCTTTCCATGGCATAGACTGACCAGATGAATGCAGGTGAAAGCTATGATCCCTTATTGATATCACTTGTTAAATCCACTACAGTCATTGTAGATGAAGGGGACAGGTTAAATAATTATTTTTAAGCCTTGAGACAGTTGAGTTGTGTGCCATTCAGAGGGTGAGTGGGCAAGACAAAATATTTAACTGCCTTTGAACGGGGTATGGAAGTAGGTGCCAGGCACACCAGTTTAAATGTATCAAGAATGGCTACCACCCAAAGCACATCCATCCAACTTGACACAACTGTGGGAAGCATTGGAGTCAACAAGAATTTGTTCTTAACTGACTTGCCTAGTTAAATAAAGGTCAATCAAAATAAATAAGAGTGTTGGTGGTGGGGGGGTGCAACTCAATATTAGGAAGGTGTTCCTAATACTGGTGTATATTCCACTGTGTATACTGTACATGTTTAAACCTCTTTCATACCCCTGTCTTTTATACAGTATGTTTTGCTCTGTTAAATGAATGATTTTGTCTAGCTTTCCCTAATTGATTTGTATTTCATAGAGCACAAGGCTACACTAAAGTCCCGCCTGTCTAACCAGACTTATCCGTTCTGGAGACCGGGGATGCCACAACCACAGAACTAGAATGATCACTATTTCTATGGGCACAGCCCATCATTCTAGACATATATGCTATGTTACTGAATAATATCATTTTTAAATGTTGCCCCATTTTTTAACGCTATAGGCTAACCTTCGGGAAAGTATTCAGACCCTTTTTCCACATTTTGTTACGTTACAGCCTTATTCTAAATTTAATTAAATAGTTTTTTTCCCTCATCAATCTACACATGACAAAGCAAAAACAGATTTTTAGAAATGTTAGCTTATTTATAAAAAAATAAGAAACCGATATCACATTTACATAAGTATTCAGACCCTTTACTCAGTACCTTGTTGATTCACAGCGATTACAGCATTGAGTCTTCTTGGGTATGACGCTACAAGCTTGGCAAACCTGTATTTGGGGAGATTCTCTCAATCTTCTCTGCAGATCCACTCAAGCTCTGTCAGGTTGGATGGGGAGTGTTGCTGCACGACTATTTTCAGGTCTCTCCAGAGATGTTCGATCGGGTTCAAATCCGGGCTCTGGCTGGGCCGCTCAAGGACATTCAGAGACTTGTCCCGAAGCCACTCCTGTGTTGTCTTGGCTGTGTGCTTAGGGTCGTTGTTCTGTTGGAAGGTAAACCTTCATCCCAGTCTGAGGTCCTGCGCGCTCTGGGGCAGGTTTTCATCAATGATCTAGGTGCCTTTTGGCAAACTCCAAGCGGGCTGTCGTGCCTTTTACTGAGGAGTGGCTTCCGTCTGGCCACTCTACCATAAAGGCCTGATTTGGTGGAGTGCTGCAGAGATGGTTGTCCTTCTGGAAGGTTCTCCCATCTCCGCAGAGGAACTATAGAGCTCTGTCAGAATGACCATCAGGTTTTTCATCACCACCCTGACCAAGACCCTTCTCCCCCGAATGGCTCAATTTGGCTGGGCAGCCAGCTCTAGCAAAAGTCTTGGTGGTTCCAAATTTCTTCCATTTAAGAATGATGGAGGCCACTGTGTTCTTGGGGACCTTCAATGCTGCAGACATTTTTTGGTACCCTTCCCCAGATCTGTCTCTCGACACAATCCTGTCTCGGAGCTCTACGGACAGTTCCTTCCACCTCATGGTTTGGTTTTTGCTCTGACATGCACTGTCAACTGGGAGACCTTATATAGACAGGTGTGTGCCTTTCCAAATCATGTCCAATCAATTGAATTTACCACAGGTGGACTCCAATCAAGTTGTAGAAACATCTCAAGGATGATCTAGGGAAACGGGATGCACCTGAGCTCAATTTTGAGTCTCATAGCAAGGGGTCTGAATACTTATGTAAATAAGGTATTTTTGTTTTTTATTTTTAATGAATTTGCAAACATAAAATAAAACTGTTTTCGCTTTGTCATTATGGGTTATTGTGTGTAGATTGTTGAAGTCTGCAACGTAACAAAATGTGGAAAAAGTCAAGGGGTCTGAATACTTTCCGAAGGCACTGTACACAATGTAACTTATTTGGAACGCCCAGCATTTATTTGCTTCAACCGCCGTCTTTTATTAGAGACTGCTTTGCGTTTGCTAAAATGTGGAACGTGTTTTCTTATACCATGATAAAAGTATTAGAAAGTTGTTGCCTGGTTGTTGTGGCCAAGTAATCACATCCTGTAGTTTAGAACCAGCAGGGCAGAAACTGGACAGTCAAGGATTGCCAGATAATTATATATTTTATAGTCTTTGACAAAGTTGTCCCTACACAGGCTGAGGATCAATCAATCAAATGTATTATATAAAGCCCTCTTTACATCAGCAGCTGTGCTTGACAGATACCTAGCCTAAAACCCCAAAGAGCAAGCAATAATGCAGAGGCAGAAGCACATTGGCTAGGAAAAACGTATGGTTCAGGTTACACTACTACAGTCCTCCAGTGATTATTTAGGGGAAACATTATTCTACATCCATGAACTCCTAAGACCATCTATTTCTATGTGAATCTGTTACACCCCATGTCCAAACCCACACTCCTTCATAACGTAATTTCCTCCATGCTTGCAATGCTGTTATTCTAACACACAGTAGCAGTCCTGTCCATGGATGATAGTCCCATCAATTAACACCTAACATCCATAACCCATCATCCTATGCATGACTAGTAGATTCTGTCCAGCTGCCAAAATGCTGACAGCTGTCTTGTGTGAGATGGTTTGACTCATGATGATGGTGTTATGTCCTGTGTGAGATGGTTTGACTCATGATGATGGTGTTATGTCCTGTGTGTGATTGTTTGGTTGATTTAGAGCAGCTGCAGGATGGGACAGGGGACGGCCCTGCTGTAGAACAGATGTATTCTGGCTCACCGAGACCTGAGAGGACTTGTATCAGTGGAGGCTACAGAGGGGAGGACAGCTCATCATAATGGCTGGAACGGAGCGAATGGTATGGCATAAAAACACAGCTCCAGCCATTACTTTGAGCTTGTCCTCCCCAATTAAGGTGCCACCAATCTCCTGTGACTTGTATGGGCTGATGCCTGTGTGATGCCATGAACTGGATAAATAACTATAGATTTGTGTGTGTTTTGAGTTTGACAACTAATCTAAGGTTTTTGAAATGGAACCCTCCAGACCGTGTGTGTATCCTGTTGGATAGTGTTCTGTACTAGGTGCATGTGTCTGTCTCCTGGACTCTCCCTTTGATATGTTGTGGTGTCTTGTGTGAAGAGTGCCCAAAAGAATAGCAGAGAGCTTGCGGCCTTTGCGCACTCTTAGCAAAGAATGTGGGTTTGTGAGTGTCTGTTTTAAATCTTAAATTATTTATAGGTATTTTTTTTAAATAGTTTTTTACCCCGTTCTCTCCCCCAATTTCGTGGTATCCATTTGGTAGTTAGTCTTGTCCCAACTCCCGTACGGACTCGGGACAGGCGAAGGTCGAGAGCCATGCATCCTTCGAAACACGGCCCTGCCAAGCCGCGCTGCTTCTTGCTCACTTAACCCGGGAAGCCAGCCGCACCAATGTGTCGGAGGAAGCACCGTACAACTTGCATCGTGTCAGTGTGCATGCGCCCGGCCCGCCACAGGAGTCGCTAGAGTGCGATGGGGCAAGGACATCCCAGGTATGAAGAAAATGTGGTCTATTTCAGAAGAACAGAATAGGATACTCTGCATTGTCCTTATGTTAGGTCCTGATCTGGCTATACCATATGGCTGTGGGCTACACTAGTTCATTTACCAGACAAGATTTTCTTAGAATTCCGCGGTATTATTTTGTATTATTTTATAGCTTAATAGAATACAAAGGATATTTTCTACAAACGATTTCCAAGGAAGTACGCACATGCGGCTATTCTGGCAGAACAACAGATTATTACCTTGTCAGCTCGGGGATTTGAACTTGCAACCCTCCGGTTCCAAGTCCAACGCTCTAACCACTAGGCTACCTGCCGCCCATAGGTCAACTTTCGTACTATGGGGGATAGTAGATTGACATAAGCTTGTGCTTTTGTCGTTCATTAGGCCTTCTCATCTTGTTGGCTGAAGGAAAGTAGGCTAAATGATTCAGAGGGGTTGGGTTAAATGCGGAAGACACATTTCAGTTGAAGGCATTCGGTTGTACAACTGACTAATAATGGTGACTTTGACTATTCTATTGGTCAACATGTCCTTCTGTGTAATAGATAAATATTCCAAACATACTCTGGGACAGTTGTGGGATGTGCTATAGCCCAAATTAATACAACCACCCGCATTAAAAAAAACTTTTAAAAGCTATAAGGTTGATTGTTTAGCTTAATGTTGATAAACTAATAGGTCATTTTTGCACGTTGTAAGTGCAGCAATGCGCACACGACAGTAGGAAAAACTCTTTTCTCCAACGTGACCACACATGCGATTTTGCATGTAATCCTTTTATTATAAAGGCACATTTTTATGGTGAAAATGATCTTCCCCAAACTTGAAACTCATTTGCAGCATATGAATGCCAGCTTGGCTCTATACCAGCTGTAAAGCGGATTAATGTGCTTCGTTTTAAGAAGTTATTTGGCCACTTTAGTTGTGATACAAACCTTATCAAAACATATAGGCCTATGGGCTAGGATACATGAGGTGTGGGACTATGATTTGAAGAAGTCACAAAAAAAAAGGCATGCGCTGTTTCTTGCCTTAATGCACAAGCTGGGCATCATTCACAAGTGATAGGCTAATATTGTCACCCATCAGACTATTCTTGATTTTAATCTTGTCTTTACATATACTAAACAATATGTGTGATATTAGTTTTGATTTAGAATGGACCATTATCGTGCACCTGTCTCGAAACAGGGACAGCGGAAAAAATACATGTCAACTATGCACTTAAATAGAGAATGGAGGACGCTTTTCCCGTGGTTCATTTTCATGCCAGCCAGGTAGGCTATACTCCTGTTGTAAAGAAGAGCAATGTTCCTAATATAAATATAGTAGGACTAGCCTATAGAAAGCTGATGGGATCCTCTTTTTAAGAGTCCTTCAAAACTCTGTTTTCTCACGCAATTGCATAGCCTATAGAAATGTTGTGCAACATGAGCTCATGGGCTCTCATGAAGTGTTTGATTAGATTTTTTATTACATTTGCATTGATGTCAGAGTGATTAGAGGGACAATAATAGAGTGCTGGGTACCAGGCAGTCAGCATGTTTGGTAGGCTACTAATGACCATCAACAGCATCAGAGCTTGGAGAAGCCTAGTTACCGTGACTAAACGGTCACGTGGAATTTGACTGCCGTCATGACTTGTGACTGCTGGTGTGGCAGTAATACGGTCACCGTAACAGCCCTATGGATGCACACACATTCAAAACACAAGTGTGTGCATCTCCTCAGATAATCTCATACTTTACCAACTCTTGATAGACAATACGGTTTGCTGGTGTAGACTTGTAGATCTGTGTGTTCACTCTGATTAATGCAGCCCTCCTGTATCATAGGGTAAGTTCACACATGCAAATACATAGCTACAGTACTGATGCCCTCCCTTACCCTTTTAACTATTTGCTCAGTAGTTTCGCCTTCAGGTAAAGTGTTAAAATGGGCAGATTCTTGATCTGACTTGTTTTATAGGCTGCCTCCTTGGGGGATGTGGCAGAGGTGATTGTCGAGCACTTCGGGAGAGGTGCTTATCTCTGAGATCTAGGGAGCGATCTCACTTGTTTCCTTGGAGTGGAGGGGAGTTGGTTTTGTTGTGCAGGTGGCCATTTTGGATTGGTCTAACAAAAACAAGCCAGGACTGTCTCTAATGAGGAGTCTGTCATTAGGTATTATGGATTTAGTAGTCATGACGTTACTCACAGTCTTCTCTCACTTTGCCTTTCCTCTCTGCTCCCTTTCTCCATCTATCTATCCGTCCCACAGAATGGAGTAGACCTTGAGGACCCCTGGTAGCAACCCAGCAGAACTGCCTGTTCCCACACCAGGACTCCTTTATACACAAGACATCTTTAATCACTTTTTTTTCCCTTTTATTTTTCCTACGATACCAAGAGATCAATTGGACCATAAATGCTGATTTGAAACTCAACACACACAACCCAAAGGATTGCAAACTATTTTCGATTTTATTTAAAGGGGGAAAAGGACGACTGCCATGGTAGTATAAAACATTGAAACAAAATCTATTCTAGAGAAATTAAGACAGCGTTTTTTCCTTTTTGTTGCTTTTTAGTTGTTTTTGTGGATTGATGAAGAGCCGGGGGCCCTAGTTGGGACATGTACACTCTGTGGTGCCTTTTTCCGCAACGCTGGTAACTGACCTGGCCCCAGGCCCTGCTTCTGGACACAAGGGGCTGTACAGGGGACTACCACTGGGTCAGGGACTCACTGGCCTGTGTCTGCCTGGCTGGACATTGCTACTGGGACCGCAGATAGACAAACACAATGTGCAAACGTGGACAGGAGTGTCTGGTTGCATTGTATTGCATTTCTTGTGTGGAAGGGTTTGGAGACTGACTGCTGGTGTGGAAGGGTTTGGAGACTGACTGCTGGTGTGGAAGGGTTTGGAGACTGACTGCTGGTGTGGAAGGGTTTGGAGACTGACTGCTGGTGTGGAAGGGTTTGGAGACTGACTGCTGGTGTGGAAGGGTTTGGAGACTGACTGCTGGTGTGGAAGGGTTTGGAGACTGACTGCTGGTGTGGAAGGGTTTGGAAACGGACTGCTGGTATGGAAGGGTTTGGAGACTGACTGCTGGTGTGGAAGGGTTTGGAGATGGAATGCAGGTGTGGAAGGGTTTGGAGATGGAATGCAGGTGTGGAAGGGTTTGGAGATGGAATGCAGGTGTGGAAGGGTTTGGAGATGGAATGCAGGTGTGGAAGGGTTTGGAGATGGAATGCAGGTGTGGAAGGGTTTGGAGATGGAATGCAGGTGTGGAAGGGTTTGGAGACAGACTACTCTTTGTACCTTTTTTCCTTTTCTCTTCAACCAACAAAAAAAAACACAGAGCCAGCTAATGTTGACAGACACTGCTTCAACCTGCAAGCATGTCACTTCTCTGTGTCCATAAGCTTTCTATCCTGCTGTTGATCAAGAAAAATATAAAATATATATAAAATCTTGTATATTTTTGATTTACGTAAAACAAATGTAATCCATGGTGTCAGATGTGGCCTACTGTGTGTAAATATGAGGAAGTTGCTGGTCTGGTGTCTTTGTTTCACTCCTAGAGACACCTGGGGAGATGTCTGATATGATGTGACGTCTACACCTGTGTATAAACCAGCCGCCCAAGGTTTTTTGGCTAAAGGGATTCTAACTCTCTCCTTATTCATTTATCATCTTTTCTGTCTTTCCTCACCCTCTCCTTAAAATACAGAAAGACTTGCAACACCTGGCCTTTTATTTTATTGTTCTCAGACGATATTGTAGTGTTTACATTTTTTTTCATTTAGCAAATTTACATTTCTAGGCAATTCGTTCACCTTTTGTATTTTCATTTTCAAATGCTGTGTAAAAGTGTAATATGGTTGTTACCCGTCTATTCTCAATTTCTATATAAATTGGTTGTATAAAAAAAAAAAAAAAAAAAAAAAAATATGTGTTAAAAGGAGAAGTCTAAGGATGATTTAGCGTGTCAGTGAGATTAGAAGGGTGAGGTGGAACCCTGCCTGGGCTTCTGACTTAGCAATGATCTAGTACACAAGCCTTGGCTGCCATATGACTATTAGGTACTTGAATGTTGTGTGTGTGGTCGTTACTCCCGGGAAATGGGTATGTTTAAGCTATAGCAGACACTGGGTTAAGGGGTTGGGGGGCTGCTTTGAATGTAATTCAACTTCACACTACACTGCTGAGCAGAGTAGGGGCTTCAGACGCTTTCCTCCCGCTGGTCATTTGATGACAAAACTTGCCTTGGCATTCAGTTTTCATTGTGTTTCATTGGAATATGTATAGATTGTCCCATGTGGGATTATATTAATAAGATGTTTATTCTCCCTCAACTTCCTCCCTAACTGTAGCAATCTGTTGGTCCGCCCCCGATCACTACTAACTATAAAGATTGAAAAATGAGAATGATTCTGATGTTTTGGGGGCTGGATTTGTTTTTAGTAATTTAGTGCCAATGTCATTCATCCTGATTTTCCTTTTATGTTTTTTGCATATCTACAAGTGTTGATCTAAATAATTATCTAATTTCCACATTTTATTTATTCCAGATTTTAGCCTTTTAAATGAGAAGTGCTGTATTTGAGAATGGTATGAGATTATGATGATGTGTGTAGGCGTGGCAGTGCTTGCCCCGCTCCCTCTTCAGGGTCAGCTGAGTGACGAGGGTCGCAACGGGTTCAGGGGTCGATCCTGAGTTTTTACCATACCTCCTTGTACTGATAGTTCCCAGTATGACATTGTGATGTTTCGGACCTTATTGTGAGCATAATCTTCAATAAAGGATGGATACATTTAGATGTCATTATTATACTCTCCGTGTTAACTTTAAGTCATGCTGGGCACTCGCGCATACACACAGACACACAAACTAAATGTGGAGTTGGGATATTGGGTTGTCCTGTTCTCAAACTGATCAGATGGGGACTTTATATGAATGACACATCTGTTCTGTTCTGTTCTAGTCTTTGTGGTACAGCTTGTGCCAGAAGAAATTGTACAAATCATAATCTCGAGCAACAATGGGCAACTGTGTTCCCAATTTGTTTTAGGAACTCAGTCGTAGAATAGTAAAGTACACAAGGTGCAATTTCTACGTTTGTGTCTTCCAAATGGACAATGACCCCAAGCATACTTCCAAAGTTGTGGCAAAATGGCTTAAAGACAACAAAGTCAAGGTATTGGAGTGGCCATCACAAAGCCCTGACCTCAATCCCATAGAAAATTTGTGGGAAGAACTGAAAAAGCGTTTGCGGGCAAGGAGGCCTACAAACCTGACTCAGTTACACCAGCTCTGTCAAGAGGAATGGGCCAAAATTCAACTTATTGTGGAAGCTTGTGGAAGGCTACCCAAAACGTTTGAGCCAAGTTAAACAATTTAAAGGCAATGCTACCAAATACTAATTGAGTGTATGTAAACTTCTGACCTACTTGGAATGTGATGAAAGAAATAAAAGCTGAAATAAATCATTCTCTCTGCTATTATTCTGACATTTCACATTTGTAAAATAAAGTGGTGATCCTAACTGACCTAAGACGGGGAATATTTACTAGGATTAAATGTCAGGAATTGTGAAAAACTCAGTTTAAATGTATTTGGCTAAAGTGTATGTAAACTTCCGACTTCAACTGTATAAAGGTTATACAATTGTATAACATTGAGGTCCTCAAAATACAATGAAGTGCTTCAAAAAGTCCCTGAAAATCCTTTCACTTTCCAATGGCTGTATGAACCTTGCTTAAAGGATGTATAGTCTTCCTAAACCTATGTTGTATATCTGGAGTTCTGGGAAAATGTGCATATATTCATCAATAAGTACACATGGAACTGCATAAAAATCATTTTTGTTTCAACCATTTTGAAATGTTGAAATGCCAATGTCACACATTGGCCCCATTTATTCATAGAAAGACCCATATACGCTGTGTGTACAAAATATTATGAACACCTGTTTCCATGAAATAGACTGACCAGGTAAATCCAGGTGAACGCTATGATCCCTTATTGATGTCACTTGTTAAATCCACTTCAGTTACAAATTGAGGCTGTTCTGAGGGCACCTCTCAAACTCTTCAAAACAATCCAGGTCCTCTCCTACGGTCACCAAGTAAACAACGGAGTCTCCACAGCCTTCACCAAAGTGTTGCAACTGTTGCCGTGGTTATGATGTTTACTCCTCTGCTTTAGTGGCCAGGTTACTCATTATCGCTAAGTGGTTACCATGGCTAAGCCTTTACAACTGGACACACAGAGTCATAGAGCCCAAAGTGCAGGAGAGGGACAGGGACCATGAGCAACCAGTGGATGTGTCTGTGTTTCATCTACTGATGAGTGACTAGGTGTGTAAATCTGTTGTCCTTTGTTATGAGAACAAGTGGACATTATACTGGACATGACACGAGTTACAAACAAATAAATTCATGTTGAGAACTTTGTATAAGCAAAACATTAGGAACACCCTTCTAGTAGAGTTGCAACCCCCTTTTGCCCTCAGTCGTCGGGGCATGGACTCTACAAGGTGTCGAAAGCGTTCCACAGGGATGCTGGCCCATGTTGACTCCAATGCTTCCCACAGTTGTGTCAAGTTGGCTGGAGGTCCTATGGGTGGTGGACCATTCTTGATACACATGGGAAACTATTGCACGTGGAAAAACCTAGCAGCGTTGCAGTTCTTGACACAAACTGGTGCACCTGGCACCTACTACCATAACCTGTTCAAAAGCACTTAAATATTTTGTCTTCCCCATTCACCCTCTGAATGGCACACCTACACAATCCATGTCTCAAGGCTTATATATCCTTCTTTAACCTGTCTCCTCCCCTTCATCTACACTGATTGAAGTGGATTTAACAAGTGACATCAATAGGGATCATAGCTTTCACCCAAATTCACCTGGTCAGTCTATCATGGAAATAGCAGGTGTCCTTAATGTTTTGTATAAAACAAAAAGTTATCCTCCTCCATTCCTTCTACCTCCACCTGTTGTTGGTCTTCTGCTGGTCCAGGTCCAGCTCTGTGTGGAGAAAGGCCAGCTGTCGAGCACTCTGAGTGGGGGAGGGATGAAGACAAGAGTAGGCTGTCAGGCCAGCCTGAGAACACCACTATATACTAATGTAATCCTGTAACCTGAGTCCACAGCGCCATATCAAGACTGCCAATCTCTGTTTGCAACTCCTCGGTCGGCAGGTTAGTGGGATCTGCTTATCACAGTTCTAGTGTTTATGTAGCTATAGAGTATAAGGCTTCTTCATGGTGTAACATAATAGCAAGCTATTCCCTATGTAGTGTTCTACAATCTACATTGCACTACTGTATACCACATCAGAGGTTGTTTTTGTCAGGGGATTGTGTTTACTGGATGAAGGGTTCTGATCGGAATATTACATCAGCGGCTGCAGTCAGTTAGATAGGATGTAATCCCGGTTAACCCAGAACTAAAGTCTTGCGTAATTGGTCTGCTGCTCGATTAAGTTCTGGGTCCACAAGTGTTAAGAGAAAATATAAATAGATGCTAGAACAAGGAACGGAACCAGAACCTCACCCTCTGTCTGCAAGTTACGGCCCTTCTGAAATTTGAAAGATGCCAACACCAGCGACATCATGATTTGTCCAAATAACCAGTGACGAAAAACCCAAACACCAGAACTACTGTTGCTCGTTATCCCACGCATCCCATTCCTTCCTGACGGATTCTACGGTACCAGTTATGTTTACGTAGATTCTTGGTTGGGGACAGAAGCACCAGATCATCAGCAAACAGTAGACATTTGACTTCAGATTCTAGTAGGGTGAGGCCGGGTGCTTCAGACTGTTCTAGTGCCCTCGCCAATTCGTTGATATATATGTCTGTGTGTGTATATGTACAGTGGGGAAAAAAAAGTATTTAGTCAGCCACCAATTGTGCAAGTTCTCTCACTTAAAAAGATGAGAGAGGCCTGTAATTTTCATCATAGGTACACTTCAACTATGACAGACAAAATAAGGAAAAGAAATCCAGAAAATCACATTGTAGGATTTTTTATGAATTTATTTGCAAATGATGGTGGAAAATAAGTATTTGGTCACATACAAACAAGCAAGATTTCTGGCTCTCACAGACCTGTAACTTCTTCTTTAAGAGGCTCCTCTGTCCTCCACTCATTACCTGTATTAATGGCACCTGTTTGAACTTGTTATCAGTATAAAAGACACCTGTCCACAACCTCAAACAGTCACACTCCAAACTCCACTATGGCCAAGACCAAAGAGCTGTCAAAGGACACCAGAAACAAAATTGTAGACCTGCACCAGGTTGGGAAGACTGAATCTGCAATAGGTAAGCAGCTTGGTTTGAAGAAATCAACTGTGGGAGCAATTATTAGGAAATGGAAGACATACAAGACCACTGATAATCTTCCTCGATCTGGGGCTCCACGCAAGATCTCACCCGTGGGGTCAAAATGATCACAAGAACGGTGAGCAAAAATCCCAGAACCACACGGGGACCTAGTGAATGACCTGCAGAGAGCTGGGACCAAAGTAACAAAGCCTACCATCAGTAACACACTACGCCGCCAGGGACTCAAATCCTGCAGTGCCAGACGTGTCCCCCTGCTTAAGCCAGTACATGTTCAGGCCCGTCTAAAGTTTGCTAGAGAGCATTTGGATGATCCAGATGAGGATTGGGAGAATGTCAGATGAAACCAAAATATAACTTTTTGGTAAAAGCTCAACTCGTCGTGTTTGGAGGACAAAGAATGCTGAGTTGCATCCAAAGAACACCATACCTACTGTGAAGCATGGGGGTGGAAACATCATGATTTGGGGCTGTTTTTCTGCAAAGGGACCAGGACGACTGATCCGTGTAAAGGAAAGAATGAATGGGGCCATGTATCGTGAGATTTTGAGTGAAAACCTCCTTCCATCAGCAAGGGTATTGAAGATGAAACGTGGCTGGGTCTTTCAGCATGACAATGATCCCAAACACACCGCCTGGGCAACGAAGGAGTGGCTTCAGAAGAAGCATTTCAAGGTCCTGGAGTGGCCTAGCCAGTCTCCAGATCTCAACCCCATAGAAAATCTTTGAAAGTCCGTGTTGCCCAGCGACAGCCCCAAAACATCACTGCTCTAGAGGAGATCTGCATGGAGGAATGGGCCAAAATACCAGCAACAGTGTGTGAAAACCTTGTGAAGACTTACAGAAAACGTTTGACCTCTGTCATTGCCAACAAAGGGTATATAACAAAGTATTGAGATAAACTTTTGTTATTGACCAAATACTTATTTTCCACCATAATTTGCAAATAAATTCATAAAAAATCCTACAATGTGATTTTCTGGATTTTTCTTCCCTAATTTTGTCTGTCATAGTTGAAGTGTACCTATGATGAACATTACAGGCCTCTCTCATCTTTTTAAGTGAGAGAACTTGCACAATTGGTGGCTGACTAAATACTTTTTTCCCCCACTGTAAGTGTATATACACTACCGTTCAAAGGTTTGGGATCACTTAGAAAGAAAGAAAAGCACATTTTTGGTCCATTAAAATAGCATCAAATGGATCAGAAATACAGTGTAGACATTGTTAATGTTGTAAATTACTATTGTAGCTGGAAATGGCAGATTCTTTATGGAATATCTACAGTGAGGGAAAAAAGTATTTGATCCCCTGCTGATTTTGTATGTTTGCCCACTGACAAAGAAATGATCAGTCAATAATTTTAATTGTAGGTTTATTTGAACAGTGAGAGACAGAATAACAACCAAAAAATCCAGAAAAATGCATGTGAAAAATGTTATAAATTGATTTGCATTTTAATGAGGGAAATAAGTATTTGACTCCCTCTCTCAGCAGAGAACTGGAAGGAAAGGCGGCCCAATGAGGAATTGGCTTTGGGGGTGACCAGTGAGATATACCTGCTGGAGCGCGTGCTACGGGTGGGTGCTGCTATGGTTACCAGCGAGCTGAGATAAGGCAGGGCTTTAGCAAGCAGGGACTTGTAGATGACCTGGAGCCAGTGGGTCTGGCGACGAGTATGTAGCGAGGGCCAGCCGACTAGAGCATACAGGTCGCAGTGGTGGGTGGTATAAGGGGCTTTGGTGACAAAGCGGATGGCACTGTGATAGACTGCATCCAGTTTGCTGAGTAGAGTATTGGAAGCTATTTTGTAGATGACATCGCCGAAGTCGAGGATCGGTAGGATAGTCAGTTTTACTAGTGCAAGTTTGGCAGCATGAGTGAAGGAGGCTTTGTTGCGAAATAGAAAGCCGATTCTAGATTTAATTTTGGTTTAATTTTGGATTGGAGATGTGGTATAGACGGTATAGATACAGTGAGGGAAATAAGTATTTGACCCCCTCTCAATCAGAAAGATTTTGGGCTCCCAGGTGTCTTTTATACAGATAACGAGCTGAGATTAGGAGCACACTCTTAAAGGGAGTGCTCCTAATCTCAGTTTGTTACCTGTATAAAAGACACCTGTCCACAGAAGCAATCAATCAATCAGATTCCAAACTCTCCACCATGGCCAAGACCAAAGAGCTCTCCAAGGATGTCAGGGACAAGATTGTAGACCTACACAAGGCTGGAATGGGCTACAAGACCATCACCAAGCAGCTTGGTGAGAAGGTGACAACAGTTGGTGCGATTATTCGCAAATGGAAGAAACACAAAAGAACTGTCAATCTCCCTCGGCCTGGGGCTCCATGCAAAATCTCACCTTGTGGAGTTGCAATGATCATGAGAACAGTGAGGAATCAGCCCAGAACTACACAGGAGGATCTTGTCAATGATCTCAAGGCAGCTGGGACCATAGTCACCAAGAAAACAATTGGTAACACACTACGCTGTGAAGGACTGGAATCCTGCAGCGCCTGCAAGGTCCCCCTGCTCAAGAAAGCACATATACATGCCCGTCTGTAGTTTGCCAATGAACATCTGAATGATTCAGAGGACAACTGGGTGAAAGTGTTGTGGTCAGATGAGACCAAAAATTGAGCTCTTTGGCATCAACTCAACTCGCCGTGTTTGGAGGAGGAGGAATGCTGCCTATGACCCCAAGAACACCATCCCCACCGTCAAACATGGAGGTGGAAACATTATGCTTTGGGGGTGTTTTTCTGTTAAGGGGACAGGATAACTTCACCGCATCAAAGGGACGATGGACGGGGCCATGTACCGTCAAATCTTGGGTGAGAACCTCCTTCCCTCACCAGGGCATTGAAAATGGGTCGTGGATGGGTATTCCAGCATGACAATGACGCAAAACACACTGCCAAGGCAACATAGGAGTGGCTCAAGAAGAAGCACATTAAGGTCCTGGAGTGGCCTAGCCAGTCTCCAGACCTTAATCCCATAGAAAATCTGTGGAGGGAGCTGAAGGTTCGAGTTGCCAAACGTCATCCTTAACCTTAATGACTTGGAGAAGATCTGCAAAGAGGAGTGGGACAAAATCCCTCCTGAGATGTGTGCAAACCTGGTGGCCAACTACAAGAAACGTCTGACCTCTGTGATTGCCAACAAGGGTTTTGCCACCAAGTACTAAGTCATGTTTTGCAGAGGGGTCAAATACTTATTTCCCTCATTAAAATGCAAATCAATTTATAACATTTTTGGATTTTTTGGTTGTTATTCTGTCTCTCACTGTTCAAATAAACCTACAATTAAAATTATTGACTGATCATTTCTTTGTCAGTGGGCAAACGTACAACATCAGCAGGGGATCAAATACTTTTTTTCCCTCAATGTACATAGGCATACATAGGCATACAGAGGCCCATTATCAGCAACCATCACTCCTGTGTTCCAATGGCACGTTGTGTTAGCCAATCCAAGTTTATAATATGAAAAGGCTAATTGATCATTATAAAACCCTTTTGCAATTATGTTAGCACAGCTGAAAACTGTTGTGCTGATTAAAGAAGCAATAAAACTGGCCTTCTTTAGACTAGTTGAGTATCTGGAGCATCAGCATTTGTGGGTTCGATTACAAGCTCACAATGGCCAGAAACAAAGACCTTTCTTCTGAAACTCGTCAGCCTTTTCTTGTTCTGAGAAATTGCCAAGAAACTGAAGATCTCGTACAACGCCGTGTACTACTCCCTTCACAGAACAGCGCAAACTGGCTCTAACCAGAATAGAGAGAGGAGTGGGAGGCCCCGGTGCACAACTGAGCAAGAAGACAAGTTCATTATAGTGTCTAGTTTGAGAAACAGACGCCTCACAAGTCCTCAACTGGCAGCTTCATTAAATAGTACCCGCAGAACACCAGTCTCAACGTCAACAGTGAAGGGGCGACTCCAGGATCCTGGCATTCTAGGCAGAGTTCCTCTGTCCAGTGTCTGTGTTCTTTTGCCCATCTTAATCTTTTCTTTTTATTGGCCAGTCTGAGCTATGGCTTTTTCTTTGCAACTCTGCCTAGACGGCCAGCATCCCGGAGCCACCTCTTCACTGAAAGTATAAGTATTCAGACCCTTTGCTGTGAGACTCGAAATTGACCTCAGGTACATCCTGTACCCATTGATTATCCTTGAGATGTTTTTACAACTTGATTGGAGTTTACCTGTGGTAAATTCAATTGATTGGACATGATTTGGAAAGGAACACACCTATCTATATAAGGTCCCACAGTTTACAGTGCATGCCAGAACAAAAACCAACCCATGAGGTCAAAGGAATTGTCTGTAGAGCTCCGAGACATGATTGTGCCAAGGAAGATCAGTGTTTCCGATGACATCAACCAATTAGCAGGCAGTGCCTCCTATTTGGTTAAAATCACACAATGCACACCGATCATGTCACAATGCACACCAATCATGTCAACACTTATCTTTTTTTACTACAAAACATAGAAACGTGCCATTTTCACGTATGTTGATGTTGGGGTGGTGCTGGAGATGATGAATATGAAGTTGAACAATAGTGAAATTTCCCTTTAAGGAGAGGTAAAGAGTAAGTCCCTTACTGGGGGAATCAGAATGATTCAAATAGAGTTGCTGTGATGTAAGGTGACTTCTGCTCTTTACTGGATATACTGTAAACTCTCACACTTCCAGCTATAATCTATTACAGCCATCTCCTGAGGAACACTGACTCCTCTAGTGAGACCTGAACCTGACCATGCGGCTGCTCTTTCAGGAAAAACAAAACTCTAAACAAAACTGTGAACAAAGCCCAATCCAGGGATAATGAGCCTTCATTGGATTCTGCGTCAGGTAGAGGAACTATTTCATGTCTACTCACCAGATACAGGGTGGCCATTGAGGAGTGTGCAGATTGCTTCCTGAGGTGTACCCCGGCTCCAGGCACTCTGTTTTCTACTCTGTAGGCTGTGAGAAGCATGGAGAGGTAGTGCTGTGGAATAAACACACCCGCACAGTTTAAAACTTGATTGTACATTTTGTATATTATTTTATGGTACTGTGTTGATGTGTATAGTAAGGTTTATTAGCTCACCTGAGGTGTAATGTTATGACAGCGGCAGTAGGAGGCGATAGTATCCCTTTGATGGAGGTCTGACAGGGGTTCCCCCCATTCCCCCCTCTCTTCCAGCATTAGGGGCAGACAGAAAGCTCTTGCATAGTTCCCAGCACATCAAGGAATGAAGCCTGGAGACAGAAGAGATCCCCTAATCAGTGACTTGTGAGGGCCTAATCCTTACTCAAGATAAGTGGCTGTACTGTAACTTGAACGTCCCTGTTAATCATGCATTGATGTCAATGGGGGATTTGCGCAGAAATTCAACCTACACACGCAAGTTACACACAAGTTTCAGGATTCAGGCCTGAGAGAGCAGAGAAAATAGGGGTGGAAATGTAATGTCCCATACTGTACTGTATTGTACTGTACTGTAATGTAATGTTCCATACTGTATTGTACTGTAATGTAATGTCCCATACTGTACTGTATTGTATGTACTTTAATGCTTGGAAGAGTGTGCATGTGCGTGTCAATCTTTCAATGGCTTGTCTTTACATGGCCTCTTCTGAATATTACAGTACACACACACACGCAAGACTCGTGCACACTCACTCACATACACACACACAGGTTTGACAAAGGGAGGCATGTGTTAGCCTTACTCAGGCTGCTGTTCCTGGTACACCAGGGTGCTCCCGGTGCCAGTGGCAGTCAGGTCCAGACAGAACACACAGTGACTGCTGTAGAGGAGCAGTGTGTCATCTGTAGCCCACTCAGATACACAATCCTCACACATCTCATGTTCTGTCTACAAGTGTCAGCTCTGGACGGTAACAGCAAGTTGTGTGTCTAGAACATTGTGCTTACCCTGTCTGGTATCCATTCGATGCCACCCCTGGATTACACATGGTTATGCCCCTGGATTTGGGGAAAGAGCTGCATGTTTGTTTATTTTTTATTATTATTATTATACAACAGTGAAATGCTTACTTACGGGCCCTTCCCAACAATGCAGGGAGAAAGAAAATAGATAAATAATAGAAAATCAAAACGTGTAATAATGAATACACAATGAGTAACGTTAACTTGGCTATATACAAGGGGTACCAGTACCGAGTCTGTGTAGGGGTACATATAAAATTCAAAAGGCACTCGCACATCTGAGCTATCTTTTTTGCAGGTAGCCTAGTGGTTAGAGCGTTGGACTTGTAACCGGAAGGTTGCAAGTTTGTATCCCTGAGCTGACAAGGTAAAAATCTGTCGTTCTGCCCCTGAACAAGGCAGTTAACCCACTGTTCCCCGGGTGCCCGAAGACGTGGATGTCGATTAAGGCAGCCCCCCGCACCTCTCTGATTCAGAGGGGTTGAGTTAAATGCGGAAGACACATTTCAGTTGAAGGCATTCAGTTGTACAACTGACTACGTACCCCCCTTTCCCTAACAGTTGAATAAAATAAGAAACCCACACACTGCTCTTGATAGAACACTGCTCTCTTCCGGCGCCGACAGAGATGGCAGCCTCGTTTCACGTTCTCAGGAAACTATGCAGTATTTAGTTTTTTTAATGTATTACTTCTTACATTGTTACCCCGGGAAATATTACGTTTTATTACATACAACCGGGAGGAACTATTGGATATAAGAGCAATGTCAACTTTCCAACATTACGACCAGGAATATGACTGTTTGGTACCCCAACTAGGACAATAGACTGGATCCCAGCCGGCGACTCAAAACAACGGCAGCACCGGAGAAGGGGGAAACGCGCCGGTCTTCTGGTGAAGCTACGTAGACGGGCGCATCGTGCACCTCTCCCGAGTATTTTAATCGCCAATGTTCAGTTTCTGGACAACAAAATGGACGAAATCAGAGCGAGGGTTGCCTTCCAGAGAGACATCCGAGACTGCAACGTTCTTTGCTTCACGGAAACATGGCTCACTCAGGACACGTTATCTGAGTCGGTACAGCCACCTGGTTTCTCCACGCATCGCGCCGACAGAAACAAACATCTATCTTGTAAGAAGAAGGGTGGGGGGTGTGTGTGTCATGATTAACGAGACGTGGTGTGATCATAACAACATACAGGAAGTCCTTTTGTTCACCTGACATAGAATTTGTTACAATCAAATGCCGACTGCATTATCTACCAAGAGAATTCTCCTAGATTATAATCACAGCCGTGTACATCCCCCCCCTCAAGCTGACACATCGACGGCACTGAAAGAAATTCATTGGACTCTATGTAAATTGGAAACCACATATCCTGAGGCTGCATTTATTGTGGCTGGGGATTTTAATAAGGCAAATTTGAAAACAAGGCTCCCGAAATTGTACCAGCATATCGAATGTGCCACCCGGGCTGGTAAAATCCTGGATCATTGTTATTCCAACTTCCGTGATGCATATAAGGCTATTCTCCGCCCTTTTTCGGCAAGTCTGACCATGACTCCGTTTTGTTGCTCCCAGCCTACAAACAGAAACTAAAACAGGAAACGCCCGTTCTCAGGTCTGTTCAATGCTGGTCCGACCAATCTGATTCCATGCTGCAAGATTGCTTCGAGCACGTGGACTGGGATATGTTCCGGACAGCATCTGACAACAACATTGATGTATACGCTGATTCGGTGTGCGAGTTTATTAGCAAGTGCATTGGTGATGTTGTACCCATAGCAACTATTAAAACCTTCCCCAACCAGAAACCGTGGATTGATGGCAGCATTCGCGCAAAACTGAAAGTGCGAACCACTGCTTTTAACCAGGGTAAGGCTACCGGAAACATGCCTGAATACAAACAGTGTAGCTATTCCCTCCGCAAGGCAATCAAACAAGCTAAGCGTCAATATAGAGACAAAGTAGAGTCACAATTCAACGGCTCAGACACGAGAGGAATGTGGCAGGGTCTACAGTCAATCACGGACTACAAAAAGAAAACCAGCCCCGTCGCGGACCATGACGTCCTGCTCCCAGACAAATTAAACAACTTCTTTGCTCGCTTTGAGGATAATACAGTGCCACCAACACGGCCCGCTACCAAAACCTGCAGGCTCTCCTTCACAGCAGCCAACATGAGGAAAACATTTAAATGTTTTAACCCTCGCAAGGCTGCTGGCCCAGATGGCATCCCTGGCCGTGTCCTCAGAGCATGCACAGACCAGCTGGCTGGTGTGTTTACGGACATATTCAATCAGTCCCTATCCCAGTCTGCTGTTCCCACATGCTTCAAGAGGGCCACCATTGTTCCTGTTCCCAAGAAAGCTAAGGTAACTGAGCTAAATGACTACCGCCCCATAGCGCTCACTTCCGTCATCATGAAGTGCTTTGAGAGACTAGTCAAGGATCATAACACCTCCATCCTGCCAGACACCCTGGACCCACTCCAATTTGCTTACCGTCCCAAAAGATCCACAGATTACGCAATTGCAATCACACTGCGTACTGCCCTAACCCATCTGGACAAGAGGAATACTTATGTAAGAATGCTGTTCATCGACTACAGCTCAGCATTGAACACCATAGTTCCCTCCAAGCTCGTCATTAAGCTTGAGACCCTAGGTCTCGACCCAGCCCTGTGCAACTGGGTCCTGGACTTCCTGACTGGCCGGCCCCAGGTGGTGAGGGTAGGAAACAACATCTCCACCCCGCTGATCCTCAACACTGGTGCCCCACAAGGGTGCGTTCTCAGCCCTCTCCTGTACTCCCTGTTTACCCATGACTGCGTGGCCAAGCACGCATCCAACTCAATCATCAAGTTTCCTGACGACACTACAGTGGTAGGCTTGATTACCAACAACGACGAGACGGCCTACAGGGAGGGGGTGAGGGCCCTCGGAGTGTGCTGTCAGGAAAATAACCTCTCACTCAACATCAACAAAACAAAGGAGATGATCGTGGACTTCAGGAGAGGGAGCACCCCCCTATCCTCATCGACGGGACAGTAGTGGAGAAGGTGGAAAGTTTTAAGTTCCTCGACGTACACATCACGGACAAACTGAATTGGTCCACCCACACAGACAGCGTGGTGAAGAAGGCACAACAGCGCCTCTTCAACCTCAGGAGGCTGAAGAAATTTGGCTTGTCACCAATATCACTCACAAACTTCTACAGATGCACAATCGAGAGCATCCTGTCGGGCTGTATCACCGCCTGGTACGGCAACTGCTCCGCCCACAACCGTAAGGCTCTCCAGAGGGTAGTGAGGACTGCACAACGCATCACCGGGGGCAAACTACCTGCCTTCCAGGACACCTACACCACCCGATGTCACAGGAAGGCCAAAAAGAGCATCAAGGACAACAACCACCCAAGCCACTGCCTGTTCACCCCGCTATCATCCAGAAGGCGAGGTCAGTACAGGTGCATCAAAGCTGGGACCGAGAGACTGAAAAACAGCTTCTACCTCAAGGCCATCAGACTGTTAAACAGCCATCACTAACATTGAGTGGCTGCTGCCAACATACTGACTTACATCTCTAGCCACTTTAAAAATAGGAATTGGATGTAACAAATGTATCACTAGCAACTTTAAACAATTTTGTATATAATGCTTACATATCCGACATTACTCATCTCATATGTATATACTGTACTCTATACCATCTACTGCATCTTGCCTACTCCGATCAGCCATCGCTCATCCATATATTTATATGTACATACTCTTATTCATTCCTTTACTCTTGTGTGTATAAGGTAGTTGTTGTGAATTTGTTAGATTACTTGTTAGGTACTACTGCATGGTCGGAACTAGAAGCACAAGCATTTCACTACACTCGCATTAACATCTGCTAACCATGTGTATGTGACAAATAAGATTTGATTTGATTTGATAGTATCACTGCTCTTTAATACGCTTTACGTATCGGCCTCAAGGCCTACATCAGAGCTTTTGTGAGGTTTTTAAATTTGCACTCTTATGTAGACATCCATTCCACGCATCGAATGGTTTTGGAGCCGAGGGAAAACAAGTACTCCCAAATATAACAATATCCATTTCATAAATATTCTAATAAAGTGTGTACATAAAACATTAAACACGTCTGTAAAACCACAATGAGGACATCGACCTACCAAGCAAGTTTTCATAAATCATTCGGTACAGCGCAGTAAAAACATCAAAGCCATCTGAAATGGGGTCAGTAATTTATGTTCACATTTACAACATAACATCCATAGGCATTTCATCGTTAATTAAGACCTTTAGGAAATAATGTCTGGAGGGTGAAAATCCCAAAACATTCTCTTTTGCTCAGAGTATTATTTATATCACCTCTCCTGTCTGATATCTTAACATTCTCTATGCCACAAAATCTAAAGGTAGAGATGTCATTAAAATGTACTGCGACTGGATAATCCTTGTCGTTTCTCCTGATTGAACTTTTATGTTCACAAAATTCTCTGTTTGAGAGGAGAGATATGTACATATAACCATGGTCGAAACTTTGGTTTTAGAAGTGGGGGGTACTTAATTATTATTATTATTAAATTTTTTATCCAGTCTGAAAAACACTTCAAACAGCCTACCTGACTGCTTGGAGGCGTACGCCTCCAGGGGTGGGGTGACAAAAATGCAATTTCAGAATATGCAGGGGACATGTCCCGCCTGTCCCCAGTGAAAGTTGCACCCCTGCATATAACTAGGAATAAAGTGACAGATAGTTTACCATTGTATTGTCTGGGACTTCAGATAACCTTTGGTGTAAAGCCCTTAATCTTCTCTTGAAAGACCTCTCCAGGCTCCTGTACATGATACTTGTACTCTACATCCTAAAGGACACAAGACCCTATCAGTTGAAATGTATGCAAAAAATGCTCAGTGTGTGACTGTCATTTGTTCTGAATATCAAATTTCTACATTTGGATTTCCTACAACAAAAGCTGCAAGGCTAGCAGGTTTGTAAGTAACAGTCCTAAATAGCAGATGAGGACAGTAATCAGAGCTAAAGGTCTGCCATGTAACTAGCACCAATAACGTTAGTTGCTAGAGAGCAAGTTCCAGCACCGCTTTACCACTTTGTAACAGCCAACAGGAAGATCCATGCTCTAGGTTTGCAGGTGGAAAGTCTCCAGCCCTGAGTCAATTTACCTCCCCGAATCAGAGGACAGAGCCACGAATTCAAACCGGTCATGACTGACTAAAATCAGTGGAGGCTGGTGACTTGAACATTTGAGGAGGATGGGAGACCCACGGTATAGGCGCGGACCGCACGTAGACGACAAAGTCGTCAAAGACTAATTATTTTAACCTAAAGCATTTAATAAAAACTTTTGTAGTACAATAGTATGGTGAATGAAAGGGCTACTTACACAGTGTTGGAAAGGGATCACAGCAGTGATTGAATGTGGGTATGAGGTGTGAGTTGAGGTTTTCAGAGGCTTGACCAGGACAGGACAGGATTTGACTGGGACAAAAAACAATAACACAATACAATACACTACACAGTTAGACAAAAGAGCTAAGAATGAGTTAGTCCAAGCATGGAGTAAAATCATTGATGTGTAATAATGTGATTGACTCTACATACAGTAATGGGAGAAAATTGATAAGGGTACTCACAATGCTTGGAGGGGAAACATTCAATGTGCCAGTGGATGAGCAGACGTGGTTTCAGTTCATGTCAGGAGAAAGTTGACAATGGTAGTGGAGTGGTCATCACCTCTTAATCAGGGAGCAGAAGGGGACTTAGCAGTAAATACAAATAGCAGATACATTCCATTACAGCTGCGCCATTGTGGGTTACGAGTTTCTCTATGAACTTGAACTCAGACAAATCAAAATTCATGAAGTCAAACGCAGACTGCGCATCTCGCCCACTTGACACATTAAAGTAGCTCAAGAAACGTTCCTGAATAAAGCCCTTATCATCCACATACCTGACATTAACTGACAACTGCAAGCAGACTGGTGGCACCATAGGTCCCAGAGCGGTGGGGCAACTTTTACCCCCTGGGGCCTAGAGTTTTTCCTTAAATGTTAACTTAACTAGGAAAACTCTGGACCCTATAAGGTATGAGAGTGATTAATCAGTTGTAAAAAGGTTTCAACTCCTGAAAAAACCTGGCCTCGGGGGGGGATGAAAACCCTTTCAAACTGCAGATACCTTATATTTGTTGATATCAATTATATTTAGACTAGATTAGGAGGGGGGTTTCTTCTACCCAGACACGTAGACAACAACTGATAGACAATATAACTCACAGGGCTGAGCTTGCTTTATGTGTGTTTGCATCATGCAGGCCTATGCAACTGTTGACCTGACAACAAATGTACTCACATCTGTCTTCACTATTATGTTGATTCATTAATTCCAGTTAATCATTTTGGATTAAAAACATAGACGGCCTAGCCAGCCCAATTTTGAATATAAACTAAATTTGATCACATTCACATTTTCTCCTGACACACAAATGGACTATAAATACATAACGTTACCAATTAGTTTACCCTGACCAGATGGACAGGGAGCATAGGCTATATGCAGCTGCTCTTATTAATAGCCTGCAGTTGATCAGACTGAAAAATAGCATTGTTTTCATCCCATACAGCGTGTCAGATTTGTAATGTTTAGCTGTAGCTTAGGCTGCTGCAACATATACATCATACGTTTTTGCTTGTGTCTGTCTGGAGTGATTATGTATAATCTTTGCTAAATAAATACCAGATGAAGGTGGAAAGCCTACTTGAGAGCACGCTAAAAAAGCAGGCAAGACCAGCAAAACAGGCGGCTTGATGAAAGGCTCTCTGTTAAAACCTCTTAAGGATCATTCCATTCCCGACACTACCCGGGGAAATGTAAGGCTCCAAATTCAAAATCCAAAAGTTGAATTATAAAACATTCATCAATATACAAGTGTTGCATAGTCTTCAAAGGCTTAGACTCTTGGCAATATCACAGTGTTGTCAGATTTCAAAAAGGCTTTACGGCGAAAGCACAACATTTGATTGTTTGAGGATAGCACCTCACATATTTTCTGCATTAGCATAAATTCATAACCAGCGCAAGTCTCACAAAACACATAAAAGCTCAAATAAATTGCTACGGAACTAGCAGGCTTTCTTTAGCAGCACCGGAGCATTTCACTGGCTAATGACCGCTAATGAGCACTGTATTTGTCCTATTCTGTGAATAAACAGAGCCATAATCGGTTTATGAGATCGTGTCGCTTCACACTGTGAAACATTGTAGATTCGTATTTGTTTTTGCCCAAAACACTGAAGACAGGATGAAAGGGAGTGGCAGGTGGACCAGAAAAATATAAACATCACGAATCGGCAACTCCGTCTTTGCCAGAAATGAAAGAAAATTAGCTCATTACGAATAAGAACCACCTATCCAATTGAGACCCTAGCTGTGGAACCGACGTGGCTCATGCACGATGGACTCTCCGACGACAGGTAAAACAATCGTCACGTTTGCGATAGGTTTGTTATCAACTGACAGAATAAATTTTGCATTGCACCTAGCTAGCTACTTTAGTTACTGTTAGATAGCTAATATCATTGCACCATTAGCTATACTAGCTTTAGCTTAGATACATTTGTCAGCCATTTACCATTCATCATAGACCTATTTGTTTGTACAGTAACGTGGAACTGAGGGTATACCTACAATTCTCCAGTCCTCCGTCCCACTTGGGCTGTAAACATAACAATGTGAGGCATGACCTGGAAAGGAGATTTTGTCCTTACAATGGCATTTCACTAACACAGTTGGCTGTCACTACGCTGCCAGAAATATCCTCATGCATTTCAAAAACTGATAGTATCACTGAGTGGCATTTGCTGCTTTATTGACTAGGCTATTGCATGCCATGTAGGCAAAGATCCAAATAAACAATAATGAATGCATATTTCATTGAGCAATATGAACAGGTTGAAGGAGGAGAATCTCCGGACAGACACCTGCTTGACCTTAGAGTCTGCACTGCACTGCATGATAGGAACAGATTGGCTAAAGCTGCTGTCGCTGTTCTAGCTCCCTCTCAAGTGAGCCCAAGACGGGGTGTTGGGATATCATAGCTTTGGACTGTGGTGGAACAAGACTGGTGGTCTGGACTTTTCATTCTGTGTTCCTGTTCCGTTTTCATCTTGCAGAAAATGGGTCAACAGATATCAGAATAATAACATAAAGTGCCTCAACAGGGCGTTGGGCCACCACGAGCCAGAACAGCTTCAATGAACCTTGGCATAGATTTTACAATTGTCTGGAACTCTATCGGAGTGATGCGACACCATTCCATGAGAAATTCCATAAATTGAGACGGCCATGGCATTATTCGTACATTTTCATACATAATTTTCATGCTCATCAAACCATTCAGTGACCACTTGTGCCCTGTGGATGGGGGCATTGTCATCCTATTGGGGCATAATCATGGTTGCCAAAATAATGGCCTGCCCAGGATTTTTATACATGTCCCTAAGCATGCTGCTTTATTGACTAGGCTATTGCATGCCATGTAGGCAAAGATCCAAATAAACAATAATGAATGCATATTGCATTGAGCAATATGAACAGGTTGAAGGAGGAGAATCTCCGGACAGACACCTGCTTGACCTTAGAGTCTGCACTGTCAATTGCATTGAGCAATGCAACACAGGCTAAGTAGTCAACTAAAGATGTCCAGTGACAAGGTAATGGCTACACTACTGAAGGAACTGTGAGGATCAGTTTCAAGGATAAAGCAATAGTGCCTGAAGCCATATCCCCTCACCACTATCTAGGTTAGATAGAAGATTCTGATACCTTCCTCTCAGGTGCTGAGGCAGAAACAGCTGGACAGTGCGGACTCTAAGGTCAAGCAGGTGTCTGTCCGGAGATTCTCCTCCTTCAACCTGTTCAACAGTACCAGGGTCATGGACCCAGAGACAAATTGCCCATCCAGAGGTCAGTGGGTGGAATACACAAACAAGTCCCTCCTTCCCAGAGTACATCGCCTTTCTCAGGTGGGTTTGAGATGCTTGCTGTCCTATGAGTACGCTGAGCACCTTGCAGCTTACACACACACACACAAACACACACACACACTGTATGATATTTCTCTCTCGTTCTTTCCAAAGATAACCTTGTGCCCATCAGAGTGGACGAGGTGCTCAACAGTTTTGACAATACAGGGAATGTTTGTGAGTACATCCTCCATATGCATGTTTAAGAGTTTGTGTGAATGTACCCTATGACTACCTCCCTATGACTACAGCCTGTTACACAATGTTAGTCATTTACATAGATTTCACTTCAGGTGAGTCACTCAGGCTATTTTTTACCATCATCGCTGAGGGCAGGTTGAGGTTCACCTTTTGTGTTGATTTAACAGTCTCATGCAATACAAATGGTCTTATGTTAAGTCATGGAAGCCCATCAAATGAGGAGAGGTGAGGTGGTGGTGCCATGGTAACAAAAACAGTGTGTTCTGTTGTGTTGTCACGGTGACAGCCATTCTGTATCGTCTTATATAAGGCTAAGTAACCATTTGGTCAGTAAATCAGAGGTTGGTTGAAGAAGAGGGAACCCCCTCAGGAATGGCCGCATCTCTCTGTCCTCCCACTAGCAGGCAGCGCTGAGCAGCAGTATTCACACAACAGAGCCAGAAACACCCTGGGAGCTGATCTGCCGCTTTCTCTGCCTGCCTGACAGCCAAGTCATGTGATCATGTGATCCCCATCAGCCTGGCCTTTAGCAGGCCCACATACCTGCCACCCGGTGGGGTGAGCATTCCACTAATGTGATGATAGGAACAGATTGGCTAAAGCTGCTGTCGCTGTTCTAGCTCCCTCTCAAGTGAGCCCAAGACGGGGTGTTGGGATATCATAGCTTTGGACTGTGGTGGAACAAGACTGGTGGTCTGGACTTTTCATTCTGTGTTCCTGTTCTGTTTTCATCTTGCAGAAAATGGGTCAACAGATATCAGAATAATAACATAAAGTGCCTCAACAGGGCGTTGGGCCACCACGAGCCAGAACAGCTTCAATGAACCTTGGCATAGATTTTACAATTGTCTGGAACTCTATTGGAGGGATGCGACACCATTCCATGAGAAATTCCATAAATTGAAATGGCCATGGCATTATTCAACATTTTCATACATCATTTTCATGCTCATCAAACCATTCAGTGACCACTTGTGCCCTGTGGATGGGGGCATTGTCATCCTATTGGGGCATAATCATGGTTGCCAAAATAATGGCCTGCCCAGGATTTTTATACATGTCCCTAAGCATGCTGCTTTATTGACTAGGCTATTGCATGCCATGTAGGCAAAGATCCAAATAAACAATAATGAATGCATATTGCATTGAGCAATATGAACAGGTTGAAGGAGGAGAATCTCGGACAGACACCTGCTTGACCTTAGAGTCTGCACTGTCAATTGCATTGAGCAATGCAACACAGGCTAAGTAGTCAACTAAAGATGTCCAGTGACAAGGTAATGGCTATACTACTGAAGGAACTGTGAGGATCAGTTTCAAGGATAAAGCAATAGTGCCTGAAGCCATATCCCCTCACCACTATCTAGGTTAGATAGAAGATTCTGATACCTTCCTCTCAGGTGCTGAGGCAGAAACAGCTGGACAGTGCGGACTCTAAGGTCAAGCAGGTGTCTGTCCGAAGATTCTCCTCCTTCAACCTGTTCAACAGTACCAGGGTCATGGACCCAGAGACAAATTGCCCATCCAGAGGTCAGTGGGTGGAATACACAAACAAGTCCCTCCTTCCCAGAGTACATCGCCTTTCTCAGGTGGGTTTGAGATGCTTGCTGTCCTATGAGTACGCTGAGCACCTTGCAGTTTACACACACACAAACACACACACACACTGTATGATATTTCTCTCTCGTTCTTTCCAAAGATAACCTTGTGCCCATCAGAGTGGACGAGGTGCTCAACAGTTTTGACAATACAGGGAATGTTTGTGAGTACATCCTCCATATGCATGTTTAAGAGTTTGTGTGAATGTACCCTATGACTACCTCCCTATGACTACAGCCTGTTACACAATGTTAGTCATTTACATAGATTTCACTTCAGGTGAGTCACTCAGGTTATTTTTTACCATCATCGCTGAGGGCAGGTTGAGGTTCACCTTTTGTGTTGATTTAACAGTCTCATGCAATACAAATGGTCTTATGTTAAGTCATGGAAGCCCATCAAATGAGGAGAGGTGAGGTGGTGGTGCCATGGTAACAAAAACAGTGTGTTCTGTTGTGTTGTCACGGTGACAGCTGTCGCTGTTCTAGGATTTTTATACATGTCCCTAAGCATGATGGGATGTTAGTTGCTTAATTAACTCAGGAACCCCACCTGTATGGAAGCACCTGCTTTTAGTCAAGTGTTTCCATTATTTTGACAGTTATTGTAATCTAAGAGTACATATGTTAATAATATAATCATGGTATGTAACTATGTAGACATGCATAGATGGATCCTGATTTAATCCATGAGTTAATAAGGACACCTTGTGTTTGATTGGAGGTCTTAATACCTCATTATGTATGTCAAGCCCTCTTTACAGTCACCTGATTAGTTCTAGGTATTCCTGTGGCTTCATAACTATGGGGTCAGAGGGTCATGTTAGTGAGCAAGATGGCTACACAGGGATCAAGTCTAGGGTCATGGTAGAGGTCATAAACTGGGACTCTACCCAGTCCTACCAGTATTCCCCCATTATAAAGTCACAAAGCTCAGCAGACACCATCATCCCAGATTATCCTTATGGAGCTGAAAGCAGTCAGAAATAATAAGCAGTCTATCCCAGTAGTGGGTCCCCTTGCCCTAGTATATCTCAGTTACAAGTAGTCCTAGCTGGTGTGGAGTAGGGGTCATGGGTCGTTCTAAAATGCACTCTGACCGTTCAGAATAATAGTGTAATTATTCAGATGTATTGTGACATTCAACCAAGCAAGGATCTTTACTTCCGAAAGATCTTTACATCTACGTGTTAGAGGGGGTACAGAATTCTGTCTGCACAGAGATTGATGTGACATGAAATAGACAGGCTAGATGTTGTTGTTATTTGTCAAGAGAGCTGATGATTTGTTGATCAGGTACCCAGCTGGGTGAGTGAGGGGTTAGAGAGGTGTCCCTGTCACCAGGACCAGGGTCTGGGGTTAAGAGGGTACAAGAGAACCCTTCTCGCTCTGGTAGGAATGTGGGGCTTCCATCTCTGTTCATTCCCCTCAGTGACCACAGCAGGGTGCTCGTCTTCACCACGTCCTGAGTACCATCCTAGCTGGAGGCGCTGGGATGGTACTGGTTCAGGAGCTGGGATGGTACTGGTTAACTGGTTCAAATAAATATCTGGCTCCTTGACCCACCTCTGGTCTTGATTAGCCTGGGGTGGGAGACGGAGGTAGAGCTGCTGGAGGTAGGGACTCCCAGGCCCTGGGTCCTTACCACCAGGCAGGGGCTCCCAGGCCCTGTGTCCTTACCACCAGGCAGGGTCACCTCAGGGGCCTTTCAAACCCTCCTCTCAACCACTCTTAATTGATCTCATGCATTGCTAGGCCCAATCATCTGACCCCAAAGTCCCTGCCAGAAAGAGTTGGGGGGGAAGCTCAGGAGCTCATTGTCTGAAGAGGGGGTTCCCTTTGCCTCTGTGTTAACTGCCCCCCATCCCCCTCAACACCCCGTCCACATCGCACATCTCTAAATCCTCCCTTGGGGAGAGTACAAGCCACAATCCTTGGGCTCCTTCTCTTCCTGAATGGGAGTCCAAAACGCTGGTGGTGGATTAGTCCTGCATATGTGTGGACTTAGGTGCTCTACGCTGTATTGGCCATAGGAGGAAGGCTTGTAGGGAGCTTGTTTTGGGGTTTAACTGGCCTGGTTTCCTGTGAGGATCAAGGTTTCCAGGCACAATGGCTCCCCTTTGGGGCTGGGTGCGGCTGAAGAGGTTTTAGCTGGGGACATAAGAGCCTTGTTGACACAGGGTTTGGACTGGAGAGGAGTGGCTGGTATTGGGGGTGTTTGCTAGGCTAGGTCACGGCTAGGTCATGCTAGGCCATGCATGTAGGATTCACTCTGTTCTGTCATAAGGCTCTACAAGGAGGTGTTGTAAGGCATGCTGTGGAATGAGCTGGGTGAATCAGGGCTACAGATCCCATCCATTGAGAACTCTGTTTGGACACAGCAAGTGTCTGGAAATAGGCAGGCTTTATAATGTGGCTCCTTTACAAAACCACTCATTGTCACTTTGGTTACAACTCTTGTTAGTCTCCTAATCGTCTTCATTGGCCAGTGACACGACACCTCCTGCTGTCTCGTAAGCCAAAAGCTTACATGCATGTCTTTGTGTGTGATCTGATACCATAACTCTAAAATGTATGACCCTGCCATCGGCTACACCATCAGCTATACCATTGGCTATACCATTGGCTATACCATCCACTATACCATTGGCTATACCATCAGCTATACCATCAGCTACACAATCAGCTATACCATCAGCTATACCATTGTCTATACGATCTATACCATTGGCTACACCATCAGCTATACAATCAGCTATACCATTGGCTATACCATCAGCTATACCATCGACTATACCATCAGCTATACAATCAGCTATACCATCAGCTATACCATTGTCTATACGATCTATACCATTGGCTACACCATCAGCTATACCATTGGCTATACCATCTATACCATCGGAAATACCACCTATACCATTGGCTATACCATCGGCTATACCATCAACACCATTGTCTATACGATCTATACCATTGGCTACACCATCAGCTATACAATCAGCTATACCATCAGCTACACAATCTATACCATCAGCTGTACCATCTATACCATTGGCTATGCCATCTACACCCTCGACTGCACCATCTATACCATCAACTATACCATCAGCTATACCATCTATACCATTGGCTGTACCATCAGCTATACCATCTATACCATCAGCTCTACCATCTATACCATCAGCTCTACCATCTACTATACCATCTGTACCATTGACTGTACCGTTTATACCATCAGCTACACAATCTATACCATCAGCTGTACCATCTATACCATCAGCTCTACCATCTACTATACCATCTGTACCATTGACTGTACCGTTTATACCATCAGCTACACAATCTATACCATCAGCTGTACCATCTATACCATTGGCTATGCCATCTACACCCTCTACTGCACCATCTATACCATCAACTATACCATCAGCTACACCATCTATACCATTGGCTATACCATCAGCTATACCATCTATACCATCAGCTGTACCATCTATACCATCAGCTCTACCATCTACTATACCATCTGTACCATTGACTGTACCGTTTATACCATCAGCTACACAATCTATACCATCAGCTGTACCATCTATACCATCAGCTCTACCATCTACTACTATACCATCTGTACCATTGACTGTACCGTTTATACCATCAGCTACACAATCTATACCATCAGCTATACCATCTATACCATTGGCTATGACATCTACACCCTCGACTGAACCATCTATACCATCAACTATACCATCAGCTATACCATCTATACCATTGGCTGTACCATCAGCTATACCATCTATACCATCAGCTGTACCATCTATACCATCAGCTCTAACATCTTTACCATCAGCTCTAACATCTGTACCATCGACTATACCGTCTATACCATCAGCTACACAATCTATACCATCAGCTATACCATCTATTCCATCAGCTATACCATCTACTATACCATCTGTACCATTGACTGTACCGTTTATACCATCAGCTACACAATCTATACCATCAGCTGTACCATCTATACCATTGGCTATGCCATCTACACCCTCTACTGCACCATCTATACCATCAACTATACCATCAGCTATACCATCTATACCATTGGCTATACCATCAGCTATACCATCTATACCATCAGTTGTACCATCTATACCATCAGCTCTACCATCTACTATACCATCTGTACCATTGACTGTACCGTTTATACCATCAGCTACACAATCTATACCATCAGCTGTACCATCTATACCATCAGCTCTACCATCTACTATACCATCTGTACCATTGACTGTACCGTTTATACCATCAGCTACACAATCTATACCATCAGCTATACCATCTATACCATTGGCTATGACATCTACACCCTCGACTGCACCATCTATACCATCAACTATACCATCAGCTATACCATCAGCTATACCATCTATACCATTGGCTGTACCATCAGCTATACCATCTATACCATCAGCTGTACCATCTATACCATCAGCTCTACCATCTTTACCATCAGCTCTAACATCTGTACCATCGACTATACCGTCTATACCATCAGCTACACAATCTATACCATCAGCTATACCATCTATTCCATCAGCTATACTATCAGCTATACCATCTATACATCAGCTATACCATCTATACCATCGACTATACCATCAGCTACACTATCGACTCTACCATCGGCTTTACCCTCTATACCATCGGCTATACTATCATCTACACCATTGGCTATACCACCTATTCCATTGGATTTACCATCTATGCCATTGGCTATACCATCGACTATACCTTTGTCTATATCATAGTCTATACCATTGGCTATACCACCTATACCATTGGCTATACCATCTATACCATCGGCTATATCATCAGAATACCGTTGTCTATACCATCAGTACCAATGTCTATACCATCGACACCATGGTCTATACCATTGGCTTTAACATTTACTATACCATCAGCTAGCATTTGCTATACCGTTGTCTATACAATTGTCTATGTTATTTTCAATACCGTCGGCTTTATCGTCTATTCCATTGACTATACACCATCGGCAATACCATCATCTATACAAAAAAATATTTATCTTACCAGGTAAGTTGACTGAGAACACATTCACAGCAACGACCTGGGGAATACTTACAGGGGAGAGGAGGGGGATGAATGAGCCAATTGTATACTGGGGATGTTTAGGTGACCATGATGGTATGAGGGACAGCTTGGGAATTTAGCCAGGACACCAGGGTTAACACCCCTACTCTTACAATAAGTGCCATGGGATCTTTAATGACCTCAGAGAGTCAGGACACCCGTTTAATGTCCCATCCGAAAGACAGCACCCTACACAGGGAAATGTCCCCTATCACTGCCCTGGGGGATTGGGATATTCTTTTTTTTTTTTTTGACCTGAGGAATGAGTGCCTCCTGCTGGCCCTCCAACACCACCCAGCAGCATCTGGTCTCCCATCCAGGAACTGACCAGGACCAAACCTGCTTAGCTTCAGAAGTAAGCCAGCAGTGGGATGCAGGGTGGTATGCTGCTGGCTATACCATCTGTACCATCAGCTATACCATCGGCTATACCATTGGCTATACCATCAGCTATACCATCGGCCATGCCATCTATGCCGTCGACGATACCATTTATAACATCGGCTATTCCATCAACTACACCATAGGCTATACCATTGTCTATACCATTGTCTATACCATTGATAATATCATCGTCTATACCATTGGCTATACCATCAACTATACCATAGGCTAAATCATTTATACCATCTATACCATTGTCAATACCATTTATAACATCGGCTATACGATCAGGTATACAATCTATACCATAGACTATACCATCAGCTATACCAACTATACCATCAGCTATTCCATTGGCTATACCATCTATGACATCAGCTATACCATTGGCTTTTCCGTCTATACCATCAGCTGTACCATCTACACCATCAGCTATACAATCTGTACCATCAGCTAAACCATTGGCTTTTCCATCTATACCATCAACTATAACATCTATACCATCAGCTATACAATCTGTACCATCAGCTTTACAATCAGCTACACAATCTATACCATTGGCTATACTATCTATACCATCAGCTGTACCATCTATACCATCAGCTATACCAGCAATACCATCGACTATATCATCTATACCATCAGCTATACCACAAGCTATACCATCTATACCATCAGCTATACCAGCTATACCAGCTATACCATCGACTATATCATCTATACCATCAGCTATACCACAATCTATACCATCTATACCATCGGCTATACTGTCTATACCATCAGCTATACCATTGACTATACCATCGACTATGCCATTTGCTATACCATCTATACCATCGACTACACCATCTATACAATCTGCTATACCATCGGCTATACCATTGGCTATACCATCAACTATACCATCGCCAATACCATCGGCTATGCCATCTATGCCATCGACAATACCATTTATAACATTGGCTATACCATTGGCTATACCATCAACTATAGAGGGTTGCGTTTGACCCAAATTAAAAACGAGGGTAGGATGAAGAGTGTGTGAACATACACTAGTACGTGTTGACATCTCCCGCAGTACAAGACTAAAGACTCGGTTCGTTTTACTTTAATAACAAACTTCATAGTTAGCTAATAAAAGTTTACAGTAGTTTTCCTATTCATATCTGGATCTTGGGATGCAGTTAGCGTTAACGCTGGGACTGCCGATATATGTCCAGGGATCCTAGCTTAAACAAGGTGGCAATACATAACAAAGCTGCTAGCTATCACGCTAGGCAGCCTGGGCTACTATTGCTGGATACCAAGCACGCCAAACGGTTAGCCCTTGTGGCACTCCAATTTGTCTCGGTTTTAGGACCACCGATTTCCAGAGTTTTCTACAGCTGGCGTCTTTCATTTCACGGAGTGAATATAGGGCATGTCCTACTATCATTACTATCATGCCTCCGAAAAAAGATCAGGATTAAATCTCTGCTGGGCAGGTACGTGAACTCTTGGAGAAGCAGAAAGTCTTCTACAAGGAAATTATACTTCAGCAGGAAAATTATTTCATACAAATGATCACGACCTAACTAAAGATGTACAAGACATTAAACCAAGCCTTCAGTTCACACAGAAGGATGTGGATGTATTGAAGACCACACAGGATACACTTTCCAGAAACTGTTCCTCTATGCGGAATGAAATCACCACAGTCAGGGAGGGCCTCCAGAATATGTCTGGGAAGGCTGATTATCTGGATGGACAATCGAGGAGAAATAATCTTGTAATATATGGTACACAGGAGAGCCAAAGTGAGACATGGGCTGAATCAGAGGACAAAGTTCGAAAGCTATTTTATGAGGAGCTACAACTGGATCAACAGGTAGAGTTGGAACGTGCTCACCGGTCTGGGAAACCAGGGGTCATTAGTGGTGAGAATGGAACCAGACACAGGCCAATCGTAGTGAAATTCATCAGGTTCAAGGATAAGCTTGCAGTCCTTGAAAAAGCCAAACGCCTCAAAGGGTCCATCATCTTCATCAATGAGGATTTCTCAGATGCAGTCCGTCAAAGAAGAAAGTAATTAATACCAAGAGAACGAGGTGACATAGCATATCTGAGGTATGACAAACTGATTGTAAACCCTCCCTCCCATGGAGTTAGGAGGAGCGACAGACACAAGTAATTTCAGCCCCACACACACACACTGAGTATCTCTCTTTCAGATTCCAACTACTGATTCATGTTTGGACATATAAAAACTGTACATTTACCAAAGAAAGGTCTGTTAATTGCTCACTTGAAATATGCAGTTTAAGGAACAAAATTCATGAAATATGCTGTCTAGTGCAGTCAAACAATATTCATGTATTGGAAATATCAGAGACTCACTTGGACTCTTCTTTTGAGGATGCTGAGATCTCTATACATGGATACGATACTGAACATTGTTCTAAAGCTGTATCAGTGGCACTAGGTTACAGTGATCAGAACTTGGTTGCACTCACTAGGAAAACTAAAATACCAAAGGCTGGCCCTAATATAATCTACCGCAGGTCCTACAGAGGGTTCATTCATGACTCATTTGTGGATGAGATTAAGAATGTGCAATGGTTAGAAGTGTGTAGTAAGGATGATCCTGAAATGTCACTAAGTTTGTTTATGAAATGATTTATGAGTATAGCCGATAAGCACGCCCCTTTAAGAAAATGCACTGTGAGGTCAAATGGTGCCCCAAGGATTGATGATGAGCTGAGAAATGTAATGATTCAACGTAATGATGCCAAAAAAGTAGCAGATAAATCTGGTACTTGTTTGATAAGCAAAGTTATTGTAAATTAAGAAATCTTGTGACCAAGCTAAACAAAGGAAAGAAGAAGAGATTCTATCAGCACAACATTGATGAAGTAAAGGGTGATGGGAAAAAGCTGTGGAGAACGTTGAACACTATTATGGGTAGGAATGCAAACGTCTGCCTCTTTTGTTGAATCAGAGGGTATATTTATTACAAAACCACATGACATCTCAAACTACTTTAATGAATATTTTACAGGCAAAGTGGACAAGTTGAGGAATGCTATGATTCCAACTGATGGCTCCATGTCGTATACCCTTATACATGATTGTATCATGAAGGAAAGGCAATGCAGTTTCAAATTTCATCAAGTAGAAAGGGAAGAGGTAGAAAGGATGCCGTTGTCTCTTTCGGATGACAAGTCGCCTGGTACAGATAATCTAGAAGTGCTTGATGTATGAAAATCTTCCTCTGATTTGTCATCCAAAGGGTCCCAGCTATAACATGTAGTGTCATTTTGTTAGATACATTTCTTCTTGATATCCCAAAATGTCCGTTTAGTTGGCGCCATCGATTTGAGTAATCCACTCGTTCAACATGCAAAATACGTTTCTATTTACTCCTCAGATACCCTAAAATGTAATCAAACTACAGTATTTCTTACGGAAAGAAGTATGTTCAATAGGAAACCAATTTTAGCAGGTGCGTCTTGTCTTCATGTCGTGCCCAAACACACATTTCCAAGACTGTGTCCCTGTACTAAAACTGATATTTCTTATTCGTTTTGGAAGTTACAAGCCTGAAACCTTGAACATAGACTGCTGACACCCTTTGGAAGCCATAGGAATTGCATCCTGGGAGCTAGAATTCAGTATGCACCTATACTTTTCATTGTAAGAGCAAGGTCTCTCAAAATAATATACAATTCGGATTGGATTTTCTCCTACCATATCTGTTTTGTTATATTCTCCTACATTATTTAAAAATTTCTACAAACTTCAAAGTTTTTTTTCCCATGGTACCAATTATTTGCATATCCTGGCTTCGGGGCCTGAGCAACAGGCAGTTTACTTTATGCATGTCATTCAGGTGGAAATTGAGAATAAAGGGGCCTAGCCCTAAGAAGCTAGGTAAAGCCCCGCCTTTTCTCAGCTCACTGGTCACCATAGCAACACCCACCCGTAGCACGCGCTCCAGCAGGTATATTGCACTGGTCATCCCCAAAGCCAACACTTCCTTTGGCCTCCTTTCCTTCCAGTTCTCTGCTGCCAATGACTGGAACGAATTGCAAAAATCTCTGAAGCTGGAGTCTTATACCTCCCTCTCTAACTTTAAGCATCAGTTTTTCAGAGCAGCTTACCGATCACTGTACCTGTACACAACCAATCTGTAAATAGCACACCCGACTACCTCATCCTCATATTATTACTTACCCTCTTGCTCTTTTGCACCCCAGTAGCTCTACTTGCACATCATCTGCACATCTATCACTCCAGTATTAATGCTAAATTGTAATTATTTTTGCCTCTATGGCCTATTTATTGCCTACCTCCCTACTCTTATACATTTGAACACACTGTACATAGATCTTTCTATTTCTCTTTCCTTTTTTGATATGTTTATGTGTAACTCTGTGTTGTCGTTTTTGTCGCACTGCTATGCTTTATCTTGGCCAGGTCGCAGTTGTAAATGAGAACTTGTTCTGAACTGGCCTATCTGGTTAAATAAAGGTGAAATAATTTTTAAAAATAAAATACCATAGGCTATACCATTGTCTATTCCATCGGCTATACCATCTTTACCACCGGCTATACCATAGGCTTTACCATTGGCTATACAATCTATACCATCGGCTATACCATTGTCTATACCATCATCTATACCATTGTATATACCATCGGCTATACCATCAATACCATTGGCTTTACCATCTATACCATTGGCTTTACCATCGTCTGTACCATCGGCAACACCATCTATACCATTGGCTATACTATTGGCTATACCATCGTCTGTACCATCGATTCCATCGGCTATGACATCTATATGGTCGACCATACCATTTATACCATCAGCTATACCATCGGCTATACCATCAGTTATTCTGTTGGTTATACACTTGGCTATACTATCAGATATACCATTGGCTATACCATCGTCTATACCGGCCATGCCATCTATACCGTAGACTGTACCATCATTACCATCGGCTATACCATTGTCTATACCATTGGCTATACCATCGGCTATACCATTGCCTATACCATCGTCTATATCATCGTCTATATCATCGGCTGTACCATCGACTATACCATCGGCTATATAATCTATACCATTGACAATACCATCTATACCGTCCACTATACCATCTATGCCATCGGATATACCATCTATACCATTGGCCATACCATCAGCTATACCATCTATACCATTGGCTATACCATCTATAACATCGACTATACCATCTATACTGTTGGCTATACCATCAGCTTTAACATCTATACCATCGACTATACCATTAGCTATACCATCTATGCCATCAGCTATACCATCAGCTATACCATCTATACCATCAGCTATACTATCGACACCATCTATACCACCATCTATACCATCTATACCATTGGCTATACTATATAAACCATCACTTATACCATCTATACCATGAATACCATCGGCTATACCATATATTCCATCATCTATACCACCTATACCATCGGCTATATACAGTGAGGGAAAAAAAGTATTTGATCCCCTGCTGATTTTGTACGTTTGCCCACTGACAAAGAAATGATCAGTCTAAAATTTTAATGGTAGATGTATTTCAACAGTGAGAGACAGAATAACAACAAAAAAAATCCAGAAAAACGCATATGAAAAATGTTATAAATTGATTTGCATTTTAATGAGGGAAATAAGTATTTGACCCCCTCTCAATCAGAAAGATTTCTGGCTCCCAGGTGTCTTGTATACAGGTAACGAGCTGAGATTAGGAGGACACTCTTAAAGGGAGTGCTCCTAATCTCAGTTTGTTACCTGTATAAAAGACACTTGTCCACAGAAGCAATCAATCAATCAGATTCCAAACTCTCCACCATGGCCAAGACCAAAGAGCTCTCCAAGGATGTCAGGGACAAGATTGTAGACCTACACAAGGCTGGAATGGGCTACAAGACCATCGCCAAGCAGCTTGGTGAGAAGGTGACAACAGTTGGTACGATTATTCGCAAATGGAAGAAACACAAAAGAACTGTCAATCTCTCTCGGCCTGGGGCACCATGCAAGATCTCACCTCGTGAAGTTGCAATGATCATGAGAACGGTGAGGAATCAGCCCAGAACTACACGGGAGGATCTTGTCAATGATCTCAAGGCAGCTGGGACCATAGTCACCAAGAAAACAATTGGTAACACAATACGCAGTGAAGGACTGAAATCCTGCAGCGCCTGCAAGGTTCCCCTGCTCAAGAAGGCACATATACATGCCCGTCTGAAGTTTGCCAATGAACAACTGGGTGATGGTGTTGTGGTCAGATGAGACCAAAATGGAGCTCTTTGGCATCAACTCAACTCGCCGTGTTTGGAGGAGGAGGAATGCTGCCTATGACCCCAAGAACACCATCCCCATCGTCAAACATGGAGGTGGAAACATTATGCTTTGGGGGTGTTTTTCTGCTAAGGGGACAGCACAACTTCACTGCATCAAAGGGACGATGGATGGGGCCATGTACCGTCAAATCTTGGGTGAGAACCTCCTTCCCTCAGCCAGGGCATTGAAAATGGGTTGTGGATGGGTATTCCAGCATGACAATGACCCAAAACACACGGCCAAGGCAACAAAGGAGTGGATCAAGAAGAAGCACATTAAGGTCCTGGAGTGGCCTAGCCAGTCTCCAGACCTTAATCCCATAGAAAATCTGTGGAGGGAGCTGAAGGTTCGAGTTGCCAAACGTCAGCCTCGAAACCTTAATGACTTGGAGAAGATCTGCAAAGAGGAGTGGGACAAAATCCCTCCTGAGATGTGTGCCAACCTGGTGGCCAACTACAAGAAACGTCTGACCTCTGTGACTGCCAACAAGGGTTTTGCCACCAAGTGCTAAGTCATGTTTTGCTGAGGGGTCAAATACTTATTTCCCTCATTAAAAAGCAAATCAATTTATAACATTTTTCACATGCGTTCTTCTGGATTTTGTTGTTGTTATTCTGTCTCTCACTGTTCAAATAAACCTACCATTAAAATTATAGACTGATCATTTCTTTGTCAGTAGGCAAACGTACAAAATCAGCAGGGGATCAAATACTTTTTTTCCCTCACTGTATCTATACCGTCTATACCACATCTCCAATCCAAAATTAAACCAAAATTAAATCTAGAATCGACTTTCTATTTCGCAACAAAGCCTCCTTCACTCATGCTGCCAAACGTGCACTAGTAAAACTGACTATCCTACTGATCCTCGACTTCGGCGATGTCATCTACAAAATAGCTTCCAATACTCTACTCAGCAAACTGGATGCAGTCTATCACAGTGCCATCCGCTTTGTCACCAAAGCCCCTTATACCACCCACCACTGCGACCTGTATGCTCTAGTCGGCTGGCCCTCGCTACACACTCGTCGCCAGACCCACTGGCTCCAGGTCATCTACAAGTCCCTGCTTGCTAAAGCTCCTCCTTATCTCAGCTCGCTGGTAACCATAGCAGCACCCACCCGTAGCACGCGCTCCAGCAGGTATATCTCACTGGTCACCCCCAAAGCCAATTCCTCATTGGGCCGCCTTTCCTTCCAGTTCTCTGCTGCCAATGACTGGAACGAACTACAAAAATCACTGAAACTTGAGACACTTATCTCCCTCACTAGCTTTAAGCACCAGCTGTCAGAGCAGCTCACAGATTACTGCACCTGTACATAGCCTAACCAACTACCTCATCCCCTACCGTATTCATTTATTTATCATGCTCCTTTGCACCCCAGTATTTTTACTTTGCACATTCATCTACTGCACATTTACCATTCCAGTGTTAAATTGCTATACTGTAATTACTTTGCCACCATGGCCTATTTATTGCCTTACGTTCCTTATCTTACCTCATTTGCACACATTGTATATAGATATATATATATTTTTCTACTGTGTTATTGACTGTGTGTTTGTTTACTTCAATGTGTAACTATGTGTTGAACTGCGTTGCTTTATCTTGGCCAGGTTGCAGTTGTAAATGAGAACTTGTTCTCAACTTGCCTACCTGGTTAAATAAAATCAATAAAATAAAAAATCTATACCATCTATATCATTGACTTTATGTGTAAGTGTGTGTGTAAGTGTGTGTGTTTATGTTTAAGTATGTGTTTAAGTGTGTGTTTTTATTTATAAGTGATGTGTTTATGTATACGTTTGTGTGTTTATGAGTGTGTGTTTATTTATAAGTGGTGTGTTTATGGATAAGTGTGTGTTTATGTATACGTTTGTGTGTGTTTATGTGTAATTGTGTGTGTGTGTAATCTTTAAGAGGGGCCCCTTTTGTCCTCTCTTGTGCCAAACCTTTAGCATAACTATGCTAATTTGCTCTGCCAGAATGCTATCTAATTGTATCCCGTTAGACAATTGCGGAGGGCTGGGGCCCGGGGGACTACATGCGGTTCTGGGGGCCGTAACTCTGACACTCTGACTCTGCAACTCTTAACTCTTGTGTTGGTGACAGTAACTGAGTGCTCCCCTGTGTGTGTTTACAGGCCAGGATCTGTGACGAGCCTCTGTACCCCTCAGTGTAACACTATACTGGAAGAGCTACCAACACTGCTACACACAATCACTGATCCAGTTAGAGAGCATGGTGCTACCAACACTGCTACACACAATCACTGCTCCAGGTAGAGAGCATGGTGCTACCAACACTGCTACACAAAATCACTGCTCCAGTTAGAGAGCATGGTGCTACCAACACTATTACACAAAACCACTGTTCCAGGTAGAGAGCATGATGCTACCAACATTGCTACACACAACCACTGTTCTAGTTAGAGAACATGTTGCTATCAGTACTGCTACACACAGCCATTGTTCCATTTAGAGAGCATAGTGCTACCAACACTGCTACACACAACCACTGCTTCAGTAAGAGAGCATGGTGCTACCTACACTGCTACACACAACCACTGTTCCAGTTAGAGAGCATGGTGCTACCAACACTGCTACACACAGCCAATGTTCCAGTTAGAGAGCATGGTGCTACCAACACTGCTACACACAGCCACTGTTCCAGTTAGAGAGCACGATGCTACCAACACTGCTACACACAGCCACTGTTCCAGTTAGAGAGCACAATGCTACCAACAATGCTACACACAACCACTGCTCAAGTTAGAGAGCATGGTGCTACTAACACTGCTACACACAGCCACTGTACCATTTAGAGAGCATGGTGCTACCAACACTGCTACACACAACCACTAATACAGTTAGAGAGCATGGTGCTACCAACACTGCTACGCACAACCATTGTTCCATTTAGAGAGCATGGTGCTACCAACACTGCTACACACAACCACTGTTCCAGTTAGAGAGCATGGTGCTACCAACACTGCTACACACAGCCAATGTTCCAGTTAGAGAGCATGGTGCTACCTACACTTCTACACACAACCACTGCTCCAGTTAGAGTGCATGGTGCTACCAACACAGATACACACAGCCAATGTTCCAGTTAGAGAGCATGGTGCTACCAACACTGCTACACACAACCACTGTTCCAGGTAGAGAGCATGGTGCTACCAACACTACTACACACAACCACTGTTCCAGGTAGAGAGCATGGTGTTACCAACACTGCTACACACAGCCACTGCTCCAGTTAGAGACCATGGTGCTTCCAACAATGCTACACACAGCCACTGCGCCAGTTAGAGAACATGGTGCTACAAACACTGCTACACACAGCCACAGTTCCAGTTAGAGAGCACGATGCTACCAACACTGCTACACACAGCCACTGTTCCAGTTAGAGAGCATGGTGATACCAACACTGCTACACACAGCCAATGTTCCAGTTAGAGAGTATAATGTTACTAACACTGCTACACAGCCACTGTTCCAGTTAGATAGCACGATGCTACCAACACTGCTACCACCCAACCACTGCTCCAGTAAGAGTGCATGGTGCTACCAACACTGCTACACACAGCCACTGCTCCAGTTAGAGAGCATGGTGTTACCAACACTGCTACACACAACCACTGTTCCAGTTAGAGAGCATGGTGCTACCAACACTGCTACACACAGCCACTGTTCCAGTTAGAGAGCACGCTGCTACCAACACTGCTACACACAGCCACTGTTCCAGTTAGAGAGCATGGTTCTACTAACACTGCTACACACAACCACTGCTCCAGGTAGAGAACACGGTGCACCCAACACTGCTAAACACAGCCACTGTACCATTTAGAGAGCATGGTGCTACCAACACTGCTATACACAACCACTAATACAGTAAGAGAGCATAGTGCTACCAACACTGCTTTGCACAACCATTGTTCCATTTAGAGAGCATGGTGCTACTAACACTGCTACACACAACCACTGTTCCAGGTAGAGAGCATGGTGCTACCAACACTGCTACACACAACCACTGTTCCAGGTAGAGAGCATGGTGCTTCCAACAATGCTACACACAGCCACTGCTCCAGTTAGAGAACATGGTGCTACAAACACTGCTACACACAGCCACAGTTCCAGTTAGAGAGCACGATGCTACCAACACTGCTACACACAGCCACTGTTCCAGTTAGAGAGCATGGTGATACCAACACTGCTACACACAGCCAATGTTCCAGTTAGAGAGCATGATGTTACTAACACTGCTACACAGCCACTGTACAATTTAGAGAGCATTGTGCTACCAACACTGCTAAACACAACCACTGTTCCAGTAAGAGAGCATGGGGCTAACACTGCTACACAAAACCACTATTCCAGTTAGAGAGCATGGTGCTACCAACACTGCTACACACAACCAATGTTCCAGTTAGAGAGCATGGTGCTACCAACACTGCTACACACAATCACTGTTCCAGTTAGAGAGCATGGTGCTACCAACACTGTTACACACAGCCAATGTTCCAGATAGAGAGCATGGTGCTACCAACACTGCTACACACAGCCACTGTTCTAGTTAGAGAGCATGGTGCTACCAACACTGCTAAACACAACCACTGTTCCAGTAAGAGAACATGGGGCTACCAACACTGCTACACACAACCACTGTTCCAGTTAGAGAGCATGGTGCTACCAACACTGCTACACACAATCACTGTTCCAGTTAGAGAGCATTGTGCTGCCAACACTGCTACACATTTTCACTGCTCCAGTTAGAGAGCATTGTGCTACCAACAGTGCTACATGCAACCACTGTTCCAGGTAGAGAGCATGGTGCTACCAACACTGCTACACACAACCACTGTTCTAGTTAGAGAACATGTTGCTATCATTACTGCTACACACAGCCACTGTTCCATTTAGAGAGCATAGTGCTACCAACACTGCTACACACAACCACTGCTCCAGTAAGAGAGCATGGTGCTACCTACACTGCTACACACAACCACTGTTCCAGTTAGAGAGCATGGTGCTACCAACACTGCTACACACAACCACTGTTCCAGTTAGAGAGCATGGTGCTACCAACACTGCTACACACAACCACTGTTCCAGTTAGAGAGCATGGTGCTACCAACACTGCTACACACAATCACTGTTCCAGTTAGAGAGCATGGTGCAACCAACACTGTTACACACAGCCAATGTTCCAGTTAGAGAGCATGGTGCTACCAACACTGCTACACACAGCCACTGTTCCAGTTAGAGAGCACGATGCTACCAACACTGCTACACACAGCCACTGTTCCAGTTAGAGAGCATGGTGATAACAACACTGCTACAAACAGCCAATGTTCCAGTTAGAGAGCATGGTGCTACCAACACTGTTACACACAGCCAATGTTCCAGTTAGAGAGCATGGTGCTACCAACACTGCTACACACAGCCACTGTTCTAGTTAGAGAGCATGGTGCTACCAACACTGCTAAACACAACCACTGTTCCAGTAAGAGAACATGGGGCTACCAACACTGCTACACACAACCACTGTTCCAGTTAGAGAGCATGGTGCTACCAACACTGCTACACACAATCACTGTTCCAGTTAGAGAGCATTGTGCTACCAACACTGCTACACATAATCACTGCTCCAGTTAGAGAGCATTGTGCTACCAACAGTGCTACATGCAACCACTGTTCCAGGTAGAGAGCATGGTGCTACCAACACTGCTACACACAACCACTGTTCTAGTTAGAGAACATGTTGCTTTCATTACTGCTACACACAGCCACTGTTCCATTTAGAGAGCATAGTGCTACCAACACTGCTACACACAACCACTGCTCCAGTAAGAGAGCATGGTGCTACCTACACTGCTACACACAACCACTGTTCCAGTTAGAGAGCATGGTGCTACCAACACTGCTACACACAACCACTGTTCCAGTTAGAGAGCATGGTGCTACCAACACTGCTACACACAACCACTGTTCCAGTTAGAGAGCATGGTGCTACCAACACTGCTACACACAATCACTGTTCCAGTTAGAGAGCATGGTGCTACCAACACTGTTACACACAGCCAATGTTCCAGTTAGAGAGCATGGTGCTACCAACACTGCTACACACAGCCACTGTTCCAGTTAGAGAGCACGATGCTACCAACACTGCTACACACAGCCACTGTTCCAGTTAGAGAGCACAATGCTACCAACAATGCTACACACAACCACTGCTCAAGTTAGAGAGCATGGTGCTACTAACACTGCTACACACAACCACTGCTCCAGGTAGGGAACACGGTGCACCCAACACTGCTACACACACCCACTGTACCATTTAGAGAGCATGGTGCTACCAACACTGCTACACACAACCACTAATACAGTTAGAGAGCATGGTGCTACCAACACTGCTTCGCACAACCATTGTTCCATTTAGAGAACATGGTGCTACCAACACTGCTACACACAACCACTGTTCCAGTTAGAGAGCATGGTGCTACCAACACTGCTACAAACAATCACTGTTCCAGTTAGATAGCATGGTGCTACCAACACTGCTACACACAACCACTGTTCCAGTTAGAAAGCATGGTGCTACCTACACTGCTACACACAACCACTGCTCCAGTTAGAGAGCATGGTGCTACCAACACAGGTACACACAGCCAATGTTCCAGTTAGAGAGCATGGTGCTACCAACACTGCTACACACAACCACTGCTGAAGTTAGAGAGCATGATACTATTAACACTGCTACACACAACCACTGTTCCAGGTAGTGAGCATGGTGCTACCAACACTGCTACACACAACCACTGTTCCAGGTAGAGAGCATGGTGTTACCAACACTGCTACACACAGCCACTGCTCCAGTTAGAGTACATGGTGCTTCCAACAATGCTACACACAGCCACTTCTCCAGTTAGAGAATATGGTGCTACAAATACTGCTACACACAGCCACAGTTCCAGTTAGAGAGCACGATGCTACCAACACTGCTACACACAGCCACTGTTCCAGTTAGAGAGCATGGTGATAACAACACTGCAACAAACAGCCAATGTTCCAGTTAGAGAGCATGATGTTACTAACACTGCTACACAGCCACTGTTCCAGTTAGATAGCACAATGCTACCAACACTGCTACCACCCAACCACTGCTCCAGTAAGAGTGCATGGTGCTACCAACACTGCTACACACAGCCACTGCTCCAGGTAGAGAACACGATGCTACCAACACTGCTACACACAACCACTGTTCCAGTTAGAGAGCATGGTGCTACCAACACTGCTACACACAGCCACTGCTCCAGTTAGAGAGCATGGTGTTACCAACACTGCTATACACAACCACTGTTCCAGTTAGAGAGCATGGTGCTACCAACACTGCTAAACACAATCACTTTTCCATTTAGAGAGCATAGTGCTACCAACACTGCTACACACAACCACTGCTCCAGTTAGAGAGCATGGTGCTACCAACACTGCTACACACAACCACTGTTCCATTTAGAGAGCATGGTGCTACCAACACTGCTACACACAACCACTGTTCCAGTTAGAGAGCATGGTGCTACCAACACTTCTACACACAACCACTGTTCCAGTTAGAGAGCATGGTGCTACCAACACTGCTACACACAGCCACTGTTCCAGTTAGAGAGCATGGTGCTACCAACACTGCTACACACAACCACTGTTCCAGTTAGAGAGCATGGTGCTACCAACACTGCTACACACAACCACTGTTCCAGTTAGAGAGCATGGTGCTACCAACACTGCTACACACAGCCACTGTTCCAGTTAGAGAGCATGGTGCTACCAACACTGCTACACACAACCACTGCTCCAGTTAGAGTGCATGGTGCTACCAACACAGCTACACACAGCCACTGTTCCAGTTAGAGAGCATGGTGCTACCAACACTGCTACACACAACCACTGTTCCAGTTAGAGAGCATGGTGCTACCAACACTGCTACACACAACCACTGTTCCAGTTAGAGAGCATGGTGCTACCAACACTGCTACACACAGCCACTGTTCCAGTTAGAGAGCATGGTGCTACCAACACTGCTACACACAGCCACTGTTCCAGTTAGAGAACATGGTGCTACAAACACTGCTACACACAGCCACTGTTCCAGTTAGAGAGCATGGTGCTACCAACACTGCTACACACAGCCACTGTTCCAGTTAGAGAGCATGGTGCTACCAACACTGCTACACACAGCCACTGTTCCAGTTAGAGAGCATGGTGCTACCAACACTGCTACACAGCCACTGTTCCAGTTAGAGAGCACGATGCTACCAACACTGCTACACTGTTCCACACACCAACGATGTTCCAGTGAGAGCATGGTGCTACCAACACTGCTATGTTCCACACTACCAACACTGCACACTGTTCCACATGCTAGCTGTTCCAGCATGGTGCTACCAACACTGCTACACACAATCACTGTTCCAGTTAGAGAGCATGTGCTACCAACACTGCTTGTTCCAGTTAGAGCATGTGCTACCAACCTGCTACACAACCACTGTTCCAGTAGAGAGCATGGTGCTACCAACACTGCTACACACAACCACTGTTCCAGTTAGAGAGCATGGTGCTACCAACACTGCTACACACAACCACTGTTCCAGTTAGAGAGCATGGTGCTACCAACACTGCTACACACAGCCACTGTTCCATTTAGAGAGCATGGTGCTACCAACACTGCTACACACAACCACTGTTCCAGTTAGAGAGCATGGTGCTACCAACACTGCTACACACAACCACTGTTCCAGTTAGAGAGCATGGTGCTACCAACACTGCTACACACAACCACTGTTCCAGTTAGAGAGCATGGTGCTACCAACACTGCTACACACAGCCACTGTTCCAGTTAGAGAGCATGGTGCTACCAACACTGCTACACACAGCCACTGTTCCAGTTAGAGAGCATGGTGCTACCAACACTGCTACACACAGCCACTGTTCCAGTTAGAGAGCATGGTGCTACCAACACTGCTACACACAGCCACTGTTCCAGTTAGAGAGCATGGTGCTACCAACACTGCTACACACAGCCACTGTTCCAGTTAGAGAGCATGGTGCTACCAACACTGCTACACAACCACTGTTCCAGTTAGAGAGCATGGTGCTACCAACACTGCTACACACAACCACTGTTCCAGTTAGAGAGCATGGTGCTACCAACACTGCTACACACAACCACTGTTCCAGTTAGAGAGCATGGTGCTACCAACACTGCTACACACAACCACTGTTCCAGTTAGAGAGCATGGTGCTACCAACACTGCTACACACAACCACTGTTCCAGTTAGAGAGCATGGTGCTACCAACACTGCTACACACAGCCACTGTTCCAGTTAGAGAGCATGGTGCTACCAACACTGCTACACACAGCCACTGTTCCAGTTAGAGAGCATGGTGCTACCAACACTGCTACACACAGCCACTGTTCCAGTTAGAGAGCATGGTGCTACCAACACTGCTACACACAACCACTGTTCCAGTTAGAGAGCATGGTGCTACCAACACTGCTACACACAGCCACTGTTCCAGTTAGAGAGCATGGTGCTACCAACACTGCTACACACAACCACTGTTCCAGTTAGAGAGCATGGTGCTACCAACACTGCTACACACAACCACTGTTCCAGTTAGAGAGCATGGTGCTACCAACACTGCTACACACAGCCACTGTTCCAGTTAGAGAGCATGGTGCTACCAACACTGCTACACACAGCCACTGTTCCAGTTAGAGAGCATGGTGCTACCAACACTGCTACACACAACCACTGTTCCAGTTAGAGAGCATGGTGCTACCAACACTGCTACACACAACCACTGTTCCAGTTAGAGAGCATGGTGCTACCAACACTGCTACACACAGCCACTGTTCCAGTTAGAGAGCATGGTGCTACCAACACTGCTACACACAACCACTGCTCCAGTTAGAGAGCATGGTGCTACCAACACTGCTTTGCACAACCATTGTTCCATTTAGAGAGCATGGTGCTACTAACACTGCTACACACAACCACTGTTCCAGGTAGAGAGCATGGTGCTACCAACACTGCTACACACAACCACTGTTCCAGGTAGAGAGCATGGTGCTTCCAACAATGCTACACACAGCCACTGCTCCAGTTAGAGAACATGGTGCTACAAACACTGCTACACACAGCCACAGTTCCAGTTAGAGAGCACGATGCTACCAACACTGCTACACACAGCCACTGTTCCAGTTAGAGAGCATGGTGATACCAACACTGCTACACACAGCCAATGTTCCAGTTAGAGAGCATGATGTTACTAACACTGCTACACAGCCACAGTACCATTTAGAGAGCATTGTGCTACCAACACTGCTACCACCCAACCACTGCTCCAATAAGAGTGCATGGTGCTACCAACACTGCTACACACAGCCACTGCTCCAGGTAGAGAACACAGTGCTACCAACACTGCTACACACAACCACTGCTCCAGTTAGAGAGCATGGTGTTACCAACACTGCTACACACAACCACTGTTCCAGTTAGAGAGCATGGTGCTACCAACACTGCTAAACACAACCACTGTTCCAGTAAGAGAGCATGGGGCTAACACTGCTACACAAAACCACTATTCCAGTTAGAGAGCATGGTGCTACCAACACTGCTACACACAACCACTGTTCCAGTTAGAGAGCATGGTGCTACCAACACTGCTACACACAATCACTGTTCCAGTTAGAGAGCATGGTGCTACCAACACTGTTACACACAGCCAATGTTCCAGATAGAGAGCATGGTGCTACCAACACTGCTACACACAGCCACTGTTCTAGTTAGAGAGCATGGTGCTACCAACACTGCTAAACACAACCACTGTTCCAGTAAGAGAACATGGGGCTACCAACACTGCTACACACAACCACTGTTCCAGATAGAGAGCATGGTGCTACCAACACTGCTAAACAAAATCACTGTTCCAGTTAGAGAGCATGGTGCCACCAACACTGTTACACACAGCCAATGTTCCAGTTAGAGAGCATGGTGCTACCAACACTGCTACACACAGCCACTGTTCTAGTTAGAGAGCATGGTGCTACCAACACTGCTAAACACAACCACTGTTCCAGTAAGAGAACATGGGGCTACCAACACTGCTACACACAACCACTGTTCCAGTACGAGAGCATGGTGCTACCAACACTGCTACACACAACCACTGTTCCAGTTAGAGAGCATGGTGCTACCAACACTGCTACACACAACCACTGTTCCAGTTAGAGAGCATGGTGCTACCAACACTGCTACACACAACCACTGCTGAAGTTAGAGAGCATGGTGCTACTAACACTGCTACACACAACCACTGTTCCAGGTAGAGAGCATGGTGCTACCAACACTGCTACACACAACCACTGTTCCAGTTAGAGAGCATGGTGCTACCAACACTGCTTCGCACAACCATTGTTCCATTTAGAGAACATGGTGCTACCAACACTGCTACACACAACCACTGTTCCAGTTAGAGAGCATGGTGCTACCAACACTGCTACACACAACCACTGTTCCAGTTAGAGAGCATGGTGCTACCTACACTGCTACACACAACCACTGCTCCAGTTAGAGAGCATGGTGCTACCAACACTGCTACACACAGCCACTGTTCCAGTTAGAGAGCATGGTGATAACAACACTGCTACAAACAGCCAATGTTCCAGTTAGAGAGCATGATGTTACTAACACTGCTACACAGCCACTGTTCCAGTTAGATAGCACCATGCTACCAACACTGCTACCACCCAACCACTGCTCCAGTAAGAGTGCATGGTGCTACCTACACTGCTACACACAACCACTGCTCCAGTTAGAGAGCATGGTGCTACCAACACAGGTACACACAGCCAATGTTCCAGTTAGACAGCATGGTGCTACCAACACTGCTACACACAACCACTGCTGAAGTTAGAGAGCATGGTGTTACCAACACTGCTACACACAACCACTGTTCCAGTTAGAGAGCATGGTGCTACCAACACTGCTAAACACAATCACTGTTCCAGTTAGAGAGCATGGTGCTACCAACACTGCTACACACAGCCACTGTTCTAGTTAGAGAGCATGGTGCTACCAACACTGCTAAACACAACCACTGTTCCAGTAAGAGAACATGGGGCTACCAACACTGCTACACACAACCACTGTTCCAGTACGAGAGCATGGTGCTACCAACACTGCTACACACAACCACTGTTCCAGTTAGAGAGCATGGTGCTACCAACACTGCTACACACAACCACTGTTCCAGTTAGAGAGCATGGTGCTACCAACACTGCTACACACAACCACTGTTCCAGTTAGAGATCATGGTGCTACCAACACTGCTACACACAACCACTGCTGAAGTTAGAGAGCATGGTGCTACTAACACTGCTACACACAACCACTGTTCCAGGTAGAGAGCATGGTGCTACCAACACTGCTACACACAACCACTGTTCCAGTTAGAGAGCATGGTGCTACCAACACTGCTTCGCACAACCATTGTTCCATTTAGAGAACATGGTGCTACCAACACTGCTACACACAACCACTGTTCCAGTTAGAGAGCATGGTGCTACCAACACTGCTACACACAACCACTGTTCCAGTTAGAGAGCATGGTGCTACCTACACTGCTACACACAACCACTGCTCCAGTTTGAGAGCATGGTGCTACCAACACTGCTACACACAGCCACTGTTCCAGTTAGAGAGCATGGTGATAACAACACTGCTACAAACAGTCAATGTTCCAGTTAGAGAGCATGATGTTACTAACACTGCTACACAGCCACTGTTCCAGTTAGATAGCACGATGCTACCAACACTGCTACCACCCAACCACTGCTCCAGTAAGAGTGCATGGTGCTACCAACACTGCTACACACGGCCACTGCTCCAGGTAGAGAACACGGTGCTACCAACACTGCTACACACAACCACTGTTCCAGTTAGAGAGCTTAGTGCTACCAACACTGCTACACACAGCCACTGCTCCAGTTAGAGAGCATGGTGTTACCAACACTGCTACACACAACCACTGTTCCAGTTAGAGAGCATGGTGCTACCAACACTGCTAAACACAATCACTGTTCCAGTTAGAGAGCATGGTGCTACCAACACTGATACACACAGCCAATGTTCCAGTTAGAGAGCATGGTGCTACCAACACTGCTACACACAGCCACTGTTCTAGTTAGAGACCATGGTGCTACCAACACTGCTAAACACAACCACTGTTCCAGTAAGAGAACATGGGGCTACCAACACTGCTACACACAACCCCTGTTCCAGTTAGAGATCATGGTGCTACCAACACTGCTACACACAATCACTTCCTGTTAGAGAGCATTGTGCTACCAACACTGCTACACACAACCACTGTTCCAGTTAGAGAGCATGGTGATACCAACACTGCTACACACAATCACTGTTCCAGTTAGAGAGCATGGTGCTACCAACACTGTTACACACAGCCAATGTTCCAGTTAGAGAGCATGGTGCTACCAACACTGCTACACACAGCCACTGTTCTAGTTAGAGAGCACAATGCTACCAACACTGCTACCACCCAACTACTGCTCCAGTAAAAGTGCATGGTGCTACCAACACTGCTACACACAACCACTGTTCCAGTTAGAGAGCATGGTGCTACTAACACTGCTACACACAGCCACTGTTCCAGTAAGAGAGCATGATGCTACCAACAATGCGTTCACAAAGCCACTGTACCAGTTAGAGAGCATGGTGCTACCAACACTGCTACACACAACCACTGTTCCAGTTAGAGAGCATGGTGCTACAAACACTGCTACACACAACCACTGTTCCAGTTAGAGAGCATGGTGCTACACCCCCTGCTACACACAACCACAGTTCTAGTTAGAGAGCATGGTGCTACCAACACTGCTATACACAACCACTGATCCAGTTAGAAAGCATGGTGTTACCAACACTGCTACACATAACTACTGCTCCAGATAGAGAGCAAGGTGCTACCAACACTGCTACACACATCCACTGTTCCATTTAGAGAATATGGTGCTCCCAGTACTGCTACACACATCCAGTGATCCAGTTAGAGAGCATGGTGCTACAACATTTCTACACACAACCACTGTTCCAGTTAGAGAGCATGGTGCTACCAACATTGCTACACACAAGCACGGCTCCAGTAAGAGAGCATGGTGCTACCAACACTGCAACACACAACCACTGTTCCAGTTAGAGAGCATGATGTTACTAACACTGCTACACAGCCACTGTTCCAGTTAGATAGCACGATGCTACCAACACTGCTTCCACCCAACCTCTGCTCCAGTAAGATTGCATGGTGCTTCCAACACTGCTACACACAACCACTGTTCCAGGTAGAGAGCATGGTGTTACCAACACTGCTACACACAACCACTAATACAGTTAGAGAGCAAGGTGCTACCAACACTGCTACACACAACCACTGCTCCAGTTATAGAGCATGGTGCTACCAACACTGCTACACACAGCCACTGTTCCAGTACGAGAGCACGATGCTACCAACACTGCTACCACCCAACCACTGCTCCAGTAAGAGTGCATGGTGCTACCAACACTGCTACACGCAACCACTGTTCCAGTTAGAGAGCATGGTGTTACCAACACTGCTACACACAGCCACTGCTCCAGTTATAGAGCATGGTGCTACCAACACTGCTACACACAACCAATAATACAGTTAGAGAGCAAGGTGCTACCAACACTGCTACACACAACCACTGCTCCAGTTTTAGAGAATGGTGCTACCAACACTGCTACACACAGCCACTGTTACAGTAAGAGAGCATGATGCTACCAACATTGCGTTCACAAAGCCACTGTACCAGTTAGAGAGCATGGTGCTACCAACACTGCTACACACAACCACTGTTCCAGTTAGAGAGCATGGTGCTACCAACACTGCTACACACAGCCACTGCTCCAGTTAGAGAGCATGGTGCTACCAACACTGCTGCACACAACCACTGTTCCAGATAGAGAGCATGGTGCTACAGACACTGCTACACACAGCCACTGCTCCAGTTATAGAGCATGGTGCTACCAACACTGCTACACACAACCAATAATACAGTTAGAGAGCAAGGTGCTACCAACACTGCTACACACAACCACTGCTCCAGTTTTAGAGAATGGTGCTACCAACACTGCTACACACAGCCACTGTTCCAGTACGAGAGCATGGTGCTACCAACACTGCTACACACAACCACTTCTCGAGTTAGAGAGCATGGTGCTACCAACACTGCAACACACAACCACTGTTCCAGTTAGAGAGCATGATGTTACTAACACTGCTACACAGCCACTGTTCCAGTTAGATAGCACGATGCTACCAACACTGCTTCCACCCAACCTCTGCTCCAGTAAGATTGCATGGTGCTTCCAACACTGCTACACACAACCACTGTTCCAGGTAGAGAGCATGGTGTTACCAACACTGCTACACACAACGACTGTTCCAGGTAGAGAGCATGGTGTTACCAACACTTCTACACACAGCCACTGCTCCAGTTATAGAGCATGGTGCTACCAACACTGCTACACACAACCACTAATACAGTTAGAGAGCAATTTGCTACCAACACTGCTACACACAACCACTGCTCCAGTTATAGAGCATGGTGCTACCAACACTGCTACACACAGCCACTGTTCCAGTACGAGAGCACGATGCTACCAACACTGCTACCACCCAACCACTGCTCCAGTAAGAGTGCATGGTGCTACCAACACTGCTACACGCAACCACTGTTCCAGTTAGAGAGCATGGTGCTACTAACACTGCTACACACAGCCACTGTTCCAGTAAGAGAGCATGATGCTACCAACATTGCGTTCACAAAGCCACTCTACCAGTTAGAGAGCATGGTGCTACCAGTACTGCTACACACATCCAGTGATCCAGTTAGAGAGCATGGTGCTACAACATTTCTACACACAACCACTGTTCCAGTTAGAGAGCATGGTGCTACCAACATTGCTACACACAAGCACGGCTCCAGTAAGAGAGCATGGTGCTACCAACACTGCAACACACAACCACTGTTCCAGTTAGAGAGCATGATGTTACTAACACTGCTACACAGCCACTGTTCCAGTTAGATAGCACGATGCTACCAACACTGCTTCCACCCAACCTCTGCTCCAGTAAGATTGCATGGTGCTTCCAACACTGCTACACACAACCACTGTTCCAGGTAGAGAGCATGGTGTTACCAACACTGCTACACACAACGACTGTTCCAGGTAGAGAGCATGGTGTTACCAACACTGCTACACACAGCCACTGCTCCAGTTATAGAGCATGGTGCTACCAACACTGCTACACACAACCACTAATACAGTTAGAGAGCATGGTGCTACCAACACTGCTACACACAACCACTGCTCCAGTTATAGAGCATGGTGCTACCAACACTGCTACACACAGCCACTGTTCCAGTACGAGAGCACGATGCTACCAACACTGCTACCACCCAACCACTGCTCCAGTAAGAGTGCATGGTGCTACCAACACTGCTACACGCAACCACTGTTCCAGTTAGAGAGCATGATGCTACCAACATTGCGTTCACAAAGCCACTGTACCAGTTAGAGAGCATGATGCTACCAACATTGCGTTCACAAAGCCACTGTACCAGTTAGAGAGCATGGTGCTACCAACACTGCTACACACAACCACTGTTCCAGTTAGAGAGCATGGTGCTACCAACACTGCTACACACAGCCACTGCTCCAGTTAGAGAGCATGGTGCTACCAACACTGCTGCACACAACCACTGTTCCAGATAGAGAGCATGGTGTTACCAACACTGCTACACACAGCCACTGCTCCAGTTATAGAGCATGGTGCTACCAACACTGCTACACACAACCACTAATACAGTTAGAGAGCAAGGTGCTACCAACACTGCTACACACAACCACTGCTCCAGTTTTAGAGCATGGTGCTACCAACACTGCTACACACAGCCACTGTTCCAGTACGAGAGCATGGTGCTACCAACACTGCTACACACAACCACTTCTCGAGTTAGAGAGCATGGTGCTACCAACACTGCTACACAGAGCCACTGTTCCAGTATGAGAGCATGGTGCTACCAACACTGCTACACACAGCCACTGTTCCAGTTAGAGAGCATGGTGATACCAACACTGCTACACATAGCCAATGTTCCAGTTAGAGAGCATGATGTTACTAACACTGCTACACAGCCACTGCTCCAGGTAGAGAACACGGTGCTACCAACACTGCTACACACAACCACTGTTCCAGTTAGAGAGCATGGTGCTACCAACACTGCTACACACAGCCACTGATCGAGTTAGAGAGCATGGTGTTACCAACACTGCTACACACAACCACTGTTCCAGTTAGAGAGCATGGTGCTACCAACACTGCTAAACACAATCACTGTTCCAGTTAGAGAGCATGGTGCTACCAACACTGTTACACACAGCCAATGTTCCAGTTAGAGAGCATGGTGCTACCAACACTGATACACACAGCCAGTGCTCCAGTTAGAGAGCATGGTGCTACCAACAATGCTACACACAACCACTGTTCCAGTTAGAGAGCATGGTGCTACCAACACTGCTACACTCAACCACTGTTTCAGTAAGAGAGCATGGTGCTACCAACATTGCTACACACAACCATTGCTTCAGTTAGAGAACATGGTGCTACCAACACTGCTAAACACAACCACTGTTCCAGTAAGAGAGCATGGGGCTACCAACACTGCTACACACAACCACTGTTCCATTTAGATAGCATGGTGCTACCAACAATGCTACACACAATCACTGTTAAAGTTAGAGAGCATGGTTCTACCAACACTGATACACACAGCCAATGTTCCAGTTAGAGAGCATGGTGCTACCAACAAATCAAATCAAATCAAATTTTATTTTTCACATACACATGGTTAGCAGATGTTAATGCGAGTGTAGCGAAATGCTTGTGCTTCTAGTTCCGACCATGCAGTAGTATCTATCAAGTAATCTAACAAATTCACAACAACTACCTTATACACACAAGAGTAAAGGAATGAATACGAGTATGTACATATAAATATATGGATGAGCGATGGCTGACCGGCATAGGCAAGATGCAGTAGATGGTATGGAGTACAGTATATACACACATATATATATATATACACATACACACACACATATATGAGATGAGTAATGTAGGATATGTAAACATTATATAAATGGCATTGTTTAAAGTGGCTAGTGATACATTATTTCATCCAATTATAATTATTAAAGTGGCTAGAGATTTGGGTCGATGACCGAACGGCATAGGCAAGATACAGTAGATGGTTTAGAGTACAGTGTATACATTTGATATGAGTATGTCGGATACGTAAACATTATATACAAAATTGTTTAAAGTGGCTAGTGATACATTTGTTACATCCAATTCCTATGTATAAAGTGGCTAGAGATTTAAGTCAGTATGTTGGCAGCAGCCACTCAATGTTAGGGATGGCTGTTTAACAGTCTGATGGCCTTGAGGTAGAAGCTGTTTTTCAATCTCTCGGTCCCAGCTTTGATGCACCTGTACTGACCTCGCCTTCTGGATGATAGCGGGGTGAACAGGCAGTGGCTCGGGTGGTTGTTGTCCTTGATGATCTTTTTGGCCTTTCTGTGACATCGGGTGGTGTAGGTGTCCTGGAGGGCAGGTAGTTTAACCCCGGTGATGCGTTGTGCAGTCCTCACTACCCTCTGGAGAGCCTTACGGTTGTGGGCGGAGCAGTTGCCGTACCAGGCGGTGATACAGCCCGACAGGATGCTCTCGATTGTGCATCTGTAAAAGTTTGTGAGTGATTTTGGTGACAAGCCAAATTTCTTCAGCCTCCTGAGGTTGAAGAGGCGCTGTTGCGCCTTCTTCACCACGCTGTCTGTGTGGGTGGACCAATTCAGTTTGTCCGTGATGTGTATGCCGAGGAACTTAAAACTTTCCACCTTCTCCACTACTGTCCCCTCGATGTGGATAGGGGGGTGCTCCCTCTCCTGTTTCCTGAAGTCCACGATCATCTCCTTTGTTTTGTTGACATTGAGTGAGAGGTTATTTTCCTGACACCACACTCCGAGGGCCCTGCTACACACAGCCACTGCTACACACAGCCACTGTTCCATTTAGAGAGAACAATGCTACCAACAATGCTACACACAACCACTGCTCAAGTTAGAGAGCATGGTGCTACTAACACTGCTACACACAGCCACTGCTCCAGGTAGAGAGCATGGTGCTACCAACACTGCTACACACAGCCACTGCTCCAGTTAGAGAGCATGGTGCTACCAACACTGCTACACACAGCCACTGCTCCAGTTATAGAGCATGGTGCTACCAACACTGCTACACACAACCACTAATACAGTTAGAGAGCAAGGTGCTACCAACACTGCTACACACAAACACTGCTCCAGTTATAGAGCATGGTGCTACCAACACTGCTACACACAGCCACTGTTCCAGTACGAGAGCATGGTGCTACCAACACTGCTACACACAACCACTTCTCGAGTTAGAGAGCATGGTGCTACCAACACTGCTAAACACAATCACTGTTCCAGTTAGAGAGCATGGTGCTACCAACACTGTTACACACAGCCAATGTTCCAGTTAGAGAGCATGGTGCTACCAACACTGCTACACACAGCCAGTGCTCCAGTTAGAGAGCATGGTGCTGCCAACAATGCTACACACAACCACTGTTCCAGTTAGAGAGCATTGTGCTACCAACACTGCTACACTCAACCACTGTTTCAGTAAGAGAGCATGGTGCTACCAACATTGCTACACACAACCATTGCTTCAGTTAGAGAACATGGTGCTACCAACACTGCTAAACACAACCACTGTTCCAGTAAGAGAGCATGGGGCTACCAACACTGCTACACACAACCACTGTTCCATTTAGATAGCATGGTGCTACCAACACTGCTACACACAATCACAGTTAAAGTTAGAGAGCATGGTGCTACCAACACTGATACACACAGCCAATGTTCCAGTTAGAGAGCATGGTGCTACCAACACTGCTACACACAGCCAATGTTCCAGTTAGAGAGAACAATGCTACCAACAATGCTACACACAACCACTGCTCAAGTTAGAGAGCATGGTGCTACTAACACTGCTACACACAGCCACTGCTCCAGGTAGAGAACACGGTGCACCCAACACTGCTACACACAGCCACTGTTCCATTTAGAGAGCATGGTGCTACCAACACTTATACACACAACCACTAATACAGTTAGAGAGCATGGTGCTACCAACACTGCTACACACAACCACTGTTCCAGTTAGAGAGCATGGTGCTACCAACACTGCTACACACAACCACTGTTCCAGTTAGAGAGCATGGTGCTACCAACACTGCTACACACAACCACTGTTCCAGTTAGAGAGCATGGTGCTACCAACACTGCTACACACTACCACTGTTCCAGTTAGAGAGCATGGTGCTACCAATACTGCTACACACAACCACTGTTCCAGTTAGAGAGCATGGTGCTACCAATACTGCTACACACAGCCAATGTTCCAGTTAGAGAGCATGGTGCTACCAACACTGCTACACACAGCCACTGTTCCAGTACGAGAGCATGGTGCTACCAACACTGCTACACACAACCACTTCTCGAGTTAGAGAGCATGGTGCTACCAACACTGCTACACAGAGCCACTGTTCCAGTTAGAGAGCATGGTGATACCAACACTGCTACACAGAGCCACTGTTCCAGTTTGAGAGCATGGTGCTACCAACACTGCTACACACAGCCACTGTTCCAGTTAGAGAGCATGGTGATACCAACACTGCTACACACAGCCAATGTTCCAGTTAGAGAGCATGATGTTACTAACACTGCTACACAGCCACTGCTCCAGGTAGAGAACACGGTGCTACCAACACTGCTACACACAACCACTGTTCCAGTTAGAGAGCATGGTGCTACCAACACTACTACACACAGCCACTGCTCGAGTTAGAGAGCATGGTGTTACCAACACTGCTACACACAACCACTGTTCCAGTTAGAGAGCATGGTGCTACCAACACTGCTAAACACAATCACTGTTCCAGTTAGAGAGCATGGTGCTACCAACACTGTTACACACAGCCAATGTTCCAGTTAGAGAGCATGGTGCTACCAACACTGCTACACACAGCCAGTGCTCCAGTTAGAGAGCATGGTGCTGCCAACAATGCTACACACAACCACTGTTCCAGTTAGAGAGCATTGTGCTACCAACACTGCTACACTCAACCACTGTTTCAGTAAGAGAGCATGGTGCTACCAACATTGCTACACACAACCATTGCTTCAGTTAGAGAACATGGTGCTACCAACACTGCTAAACACAACCACTGTTCCAGTAAGAGAGCATGGGGCTACCAACACTGCTACACACAACCACTGTTCCATTTAGATAGCATGGTGCTACCAACACTGCTACACACAATCACAGTTAAAGTTAGAGAGCATGGTGCTACCAACACTGATACACACAGCCAATGTTCCAGTTAGAGAGCATGGTGCTACCAACACTGCTACACACAGCCAATGTTCCAGTTAGAGAGAACAATGCTACCAACAATGCTACACACAACCACTGCTCAAGTTAGAGAGCATGGTGCTACTAACACTGCTACACACAGCCACTGCTCCAGGTAGAGAACACGGTGCACCCAACACTGCTACACACAGCCACTGTTCCATTTAGAGAGCATGGTGCTACCAACACTTATACACACAACCACTAATACAGTTAGAGAGCATGGTGCTACCAACACTGCTACACACAACCACTGTTCCAGTTAGAGAGCATGGTGCTACCAACACTGCTACACACAACCACTGTTCCAGTTAGAGAGCATGGTGCTACCAACACTGCTACACACAACCACTGTTCCAGTTAGAGAGCATGGTGCTACCAACACTGCTACACACTACCACTGTTCCAGTTAGAGAGCATGGTGCTACCAATACTGCTACACACAACCACTGTTCCAGTTAGAGAGCATGGTGCTACCAATACTGCTACACACAGCCAATGTTCCAGTTAGAGAGCATGGTGCTACCAACACTGCTACACACAGCCACTGTTCCAGCACGAGAGCATGGTGCTACCAACACTGCTACACACAACCACTTCTCGAGTTAGAGAGCATGGTGCTACCAACACTGCTACACAGAGCCACTGTTCCAGTTAGAGAGCATGGTGATACCAACACTGCTACACAGAGCCACTGTTCCAGTTTGAGAGCATGGTGCTACCAACACTGCTACACACAGCCACTGTTCCAGTTAGAGAGCATGGTGATACCAACACTGCTACACACAGCCAATGTTCCAGTTAGAGAGCATGATGTTACTAACACTGCTACACAGCCACTGCTCCAGGTAGAGAACACGGTGCTACCAACACTGCTACACACAACCACTGTTCCAGTTAGAGAGCATGGTGCTACCAACACTACTACACACAGCCACTGCTCGAGTTAGAGAGCATGGTGTTACCAACACTGCTACACACAACCACTGTTCCAGTTAGAGAGCATGGTGCTACCAACACTGCTAAACACAATCACTGTTCCAGTTAGAGAGCATGGTGCTACCAACACTGTTACACACAGCCAATGTTCCAGTTAGAGAGCATGGTGCTACCAACACTGCTACACACAGCCAGTGCTCCAGTTAGAGAGCATGGTGCTGCCAACAATGCTACACACAACCACTGTTCCAGTTAGAGAGCATTGTGCTACCAACACTGCTACACTCAACCACTGTTTCAGTAAGAGAGCATGGTGCTACCAACATTGCTACACACAACCATTGCTTCAGTTAGAGAACATGGTGCTACCAACACTGCTAAACACAACCACTGTTCCAGTAAGAGAGCATGGGGCTACCAACACTGCTACACACAACCACTGTTCCATTTAGATAGCATGGTGCTACCAACACTGCTACACACAATCACAGTTAAAGTTAGAGAGCATGGTGCTACCAACACTGATACACACAGCCAATGTTCCAGTTAGAGAGCATGGTGCTACGAACACTGCTACACACAGCCAATGTTCCAGTTAGAGAGAACAATGCTACCAACAATGCTACACACAACCACTGCTCAAGTTAGAGAGCATGGTGCTACTAACACTGCTACACACAGCCACTGCTCCAGGTAGAGAACACGGTGCACCCAACACTGCTACACACAGCCACTGTTCCATTTAGAGAGCATGGTGCTACCAACACTTATACACACAACCACTAATACAGTTAGAGAGCATGGTGCTACCAACACTGCTACACACAACCACTGTTCCAGTTAGAGAGCATGGTGCTACCAACACTGCTACACAAAAATCCACTGTTCCAGTTAGAGAGCATGGTGCTACCAACACTGCTACACACAACCACTGTTCCAGTTAGAGAGCATGGTGCTACCAACACTGCTACACACTACCACTGTTCCAGTTAGAGAGCATGGTGCTACCAATACTGCTACACACAACCACTGTTCCAGTTAGAGAGCATGGTGCTACCAATACTGCTACACACAGCCAATGTTCCAGTTAGAGAGCATGATGTTACTAACACTGCTACACAGCCACTGTTCCAGTTAGATAGCACGATGCTACCAACACTGCTACCACCCAACCACTGCTCCAGTAAAATTGCATGGTGCTTCCAACACTGCTACACACAGCCACTGCTCCAGGTAGAGAACACAGTGCTACCAACACTGCTACACACAGCCACAGTTCCAGTTAGAGAGCATGATGCTAACAACACTGCTACACACAGCCAGTGCTCCAGTTAGAGAGCATGGTGCTGCCAACACTGTTACACACAGCCAATGTTCCAGTTAGAGAGCATGGTGCTACCAACACTGCTACACACAGCCAGTGCTCCAGTTAGAGAGCATGGTGCTGCCAACAATGCTACACACAACCACTGTTCCAGTTAGAGAGCATTGTGCTACCAACACTGCTACACTCAACCACTGTTTCAGTAAGAGAGCATGGTGCTACCAACATTGCTACACACAACCATTGCTTCAGTTAGAGAACATGGTGCTACCAACACTGCTAAACACAACCACTGTTCCAGTAAGAGAGCATGGGGCTACCAACACTGCTACACACAACCACTGTTCCAGTTAGAGAGCATGGTGCTGCCAACAATGCTACACACAACCACTGTTCCAGTTAGAGAGCATTGTGCTACCAACACTGCTACACTCAACCACTGTTTCAGTAAGAGAGCATGGTGCTACCAACATTGCTACACACAACCATTGCTTCAGTTAGAGAACATGGTGCTACCAACACTGCTAAACACAACCACTGTTCCAGTAAGAGAGCATGGGGCTACCAACACTGCTACACACAACCACTGTTCCATTTAGATAGCATGGTGCTACCAACACTGCTACACACAATCACAGTTAAAGTTAGAGAGCATGGTGCTACCAACACTGATACACACAGCCAATGTTCCAGTTAGAGAGCATGGTGCTACCAACACTGCTACACACAGCCAATGTTCCAGTTAGAGAGAACAATGCTACCAACAATGCTACACACAACCACTGCTCAAGTTAGAGAGCATGGTGCTACTAACACTGCTACACACAGCCACTGCTCCAGGTAGAGAACACGGTGCACCCAACACTGCTACACACAGCCACTGTTCCATTTAGAGAGCATGGTGCTACCAACACTTATACACACAACCACTAATACAGTTAGAGAGCATGGTGCTACCAACACTGCTACACACAACCACTGTTCCAGTTAGAGAGCATGGTGCTACCAACACTGCTACACACAACCACTGTTCCAGTTAGAGAGCATGGTGCTACCAACACTGCTACACACAACCACTGTTCCAGTTAGAGAGCATGGTGCTACCAACACTGCTACACACTACCACTGTTCCAGTTAGAGAGCATGGTGCTACCAATACTGCTACACACAACCACTGTTCCAGTTAGAGAGCATGGTGCTACCAATACTGCTACACACAGCCAATGTTCCAGTTAGAGAGCATGATGTTACTAACACTGCTACACAGCCACTGTTCCAGTTAGATAGCACGATGCTACCAACACTGCTACCACCCAACCACTGCTCCAGTAAAATTGCATGGTGCTACCAACACTGCTACACACAGCCACTGCTCCAGGTAGAGAACACGGTGCTACCAACACTGCTACACACAGCCACAGTTCCAGTTAGAGAGCATGATGCTAACAACACTGCTACACACAGCCAGTGCTCCAGTTAGAGAGCATGGTGCTGCCAACACTGTTACACACAGCCAATGTTCCATTTAGAAAGCATGGTGCTACCAACACTGCTACACACAACCACTGCTCCAGTTAGAGAGCAAGGTGCTACCAACACTGCTACACACAACCACTTCTCCAGTTAGAGAGCATGGTGCTACCAACACTGCTACACACAGCCACTTTTCCAGTTAGAGAGCATGGTGCTATCAACACTGCTACCCTCAACCACTGTTCCAGTAAGAGAGCATGTGGTAACCAACATTGCTACACACAACCACTGTTCGAATTAGAGAGCATGATGCTACACCCCCTGCTACACACAACCACTGTTCCAGTACGAGAGCATGGTGCCACCAACACTGCTACATACAACCACTGTTCCAGATAGAGAGCAAGGTGCTACCAACACTGCTAAACACATCCACTGTTCCATTTAGAGAATATGGTGCTACTTGTACTGCTACACACATCCACTGATCCAGTTAGAGAGCATGGTGCTGCAACATTTCTACACACAACCACTGTTCCAGTTAGAGAGCATGGTGCTACCAACATTGCTACACACAAGCACGGCTCCAGTAAGAGAGCATTGTGCTACCAACACTGCAACACACAACCACTGTTCCAGTTAGAGATTATGGTGCTACCAACACTGCTACACACAGCCACTAATACAGTTAGAGAGCAAGGTGCTACCAACACTGCTACACACAACCACTGTTCCATTTAGAGAGCATGGTGCTTCCAACACTGCTACACACATCCACTGTTCCAGTTAGAGAGCATGATGTTACTAACACTGCTACACAGCCACTGTTCCAGATAGAGAGCATGGTGCTACCAACACTGCTACACACATCCACTGTTCCAGTTAGAGAGCATGATGTTACTAACACTGCTACACAGCCACTGTTCCAGTTAGAGAGCATGGTGCTACCAACACTGCTACACACAGCCACTGTTCCAGTTAGAGAGCATGGTGCCACTAACACTGCTACACACATCCACTGCTCCAGTTAGAGAGCATGGTGCTACCAACACTGCTACACACAGCCACTGTTCTTGTTAGAGAGCATGGTGCTACCAACACTGCTACACACAAGCACTGCTCCATTAAGAGAGCATGTTGCCACCAACACTGCTACATACCTCCACTGCTCCAGTTAGAGAACATGGTGCTACAAACACTGCTACACACAGCCACAGTTCCAGTTAGAGAGCATGATGCTACCAACACTGCTACACACAGCCACTGTTCCAGTTAGAGAGCATGGTGCTACCAACACTGCTACACACAACCACTGTTTCAGTTAGAGAGCATGGTGCTACCAACACTGCTACACACAGCCACTATTACAGTTAGAGAGCATGGTGCTACCAACACTGCTACTACCCAACCACTGTTCCAGTTAGAGAGCATGGTGCTACCAACACTGCTACACACAACCACTGCTCCATTTAGAGAGCATGGTGATACCAACACTGCTACACACAAGCACTGCTCCAGTAAGAGAGCATGGTGCTACCAACACTGCTACACACAACCACTGTTCCAGGTAGAGAGCATGGTGCTACCAACACTGCTACACACAACCACTGTTCCAGTTAGAGAGCATGGTGCCACCAACACTGCTACACACAGCCACTGCTCCAGTTAGAGAACATGGTGCTACCAACACTGCTACACACAGCCACAGTTCCAGTTAGAGAGCATGATGCTACCAACACTGCTACACACAGCCACTGTTCCAGTTAGAGAGCATGATGCTACCAACACTGCTACACACAGCTACTGTTCCAGTTAGAGAGCATGGTGCTACCAACACTGCTTCACACAACCACTAATACAGTTAGAGAGCATGGTGCTACCAACACTGCTACACACAACCACTGTTCCAGTTAGAGAGCATGGTGCTACCAACACTGCTACACACAGCCACTGTTCCAGTTAGAGAGCATGGTGCTACCAACACTGCTACACACAACCACTGTTCCAGTTAGAGAGCATGGTGATACCAACACTGCTACACACAGCCACTGCTCCAGTTAGAGAGCATGGTGCTACCAACACTGTTACACACAACCACTGTTCCAGTTAGAGAGCATGGTGCTACCAATACTGCTACACACAACCACTGTTCCAGTTAGAGAGCATGGTGATACCAACACTGCTACACACAGCCCCTGTTCCAGTTAGAGAACATGGTGCTACCAGCACCACTAGGGTTCTGGTTTATATTCCTGCTTGGGCCACAGTAAGGCTGCTGAGGATGTGTCACTGTGAATGAGAAGTTGCTTCAGGTGATGGTGTCTAGTACTACATGACTACATGACAACTTCATTGATTTAACTAATTATATTTACAGTCTCGAATTAATCTAGTAAATTGTGGTAAAAGCAAAGTAAATGTTTTGTGAGTGTAGTGTGATGTGAGTACCCCTGGGCCTGTCTGTTTGCTGGGGGAGGTGTTGGCTGTGATGATTAGCTGAGAGGCTCCTTGTAGCTGAGGAGGATAAGTGGGAAAGAGTTTCCAGTTGACTTAATTGAAGTTAATTGGTTTGGTCCCATTCCTTGAGGAAATGGCTTTGCCTTCTACAAATGTTAGGCTGTTAAGAGCTCAGGGGTAGTGTCCAGGCAACTGTCCTAACCCTGTACAAAACAAATATATATTCTCAGAGACACACACACAAACACACACACACACGCACACACTATAGACGTACCCCTGTGGTAAATAGTCAATGAATAGAATGTCTAGTGAAGTAAATCCCCTGGTGTATTCTATGGTTGGTCGGGTATTGGTCAGTATAGGTGGTATGAGATGGGGGTGGTGAAACCTGAGTGTTGCAAATGAGTAGGAGGATTAGAGAGGAAATGATGGTGGCCCAGTCAGAGCTGCCCAGAGCCCTGCATTGTTAGACCAGTAATACTGTGGTAATTACAAAGACTACATACTTTAGCAGCCCCCCCCTTCTCCCAGTCCTTTTTTCTTCTGTTGCAAAGGTATTAGAGGGAAAATGAAAGAGTAATACCACCCCTCCTAAAAGCACACACCCCTGACTGGCACAAATACTGGATTTTTCACGACTTTAGTCACCCTCCCCAGAAGCCAACCCTCCCTCCCTTCTCATCAGGTTTTTAATTCCAACCTGGCTTAGTGTGTTAACCCATACCTAAAATACTCTGGGAACTCTTCGCTACCGATTCTATGGCGAGCCCTAGTCAGTAGTCACTACATGACCAACATGAATGGAATGAGATGCAGAGTTGTTCTCCATATTATACGTGATGCCTGGAAAAGTCTGACTGCACATCGTGTGTGTGGGCGTGTGTGTGTAATGTGTTTATTCACATTGTGTGTGGGCGTAATGTGTATATTCACATTGTGTGTGTGGACGTGTGTGCGTGCATGTGTAATGTGTATATTCACATTGTGTTTGTGGGCATGTGTGTTTAATGTGTATATGTCACGATCTTCGGAAAGGACAGACCAAGGCGCAGCGAGCCATCCAGTATACATATTTTATTTAGCACGTAACTGAGACAAAAAACAACAAAACGAACGAAGATCGCAACAATGAACATAACATGAAACACAATGACGCTATGAACAAAACAATAACCCACAAACCCCTAGTGCAAACTACAAACATATATGGTTCCCAATTAGAGGTAACGACACTCAGCTGCCTCTAATTGGGAACCATTACCCCAACATAGAAATAGAGAACCTAGAACAGAAAAAACCCTACACCAAAACACAACACGCCAGCCAGTCTTCTCAGGCCTGGGCGTGACAGTAACCCCCCCCCCCCCCCAAAGGCGCGGACTCTGACCGCGGGGTCTTCGGGTGGGTCTTTTTGTCCCAGGTGGCGGCTCCGGTGCCGGCCGTGCTGACTTGATGTCCCGCACCGGAGGCCCTGGACTATTAGCCGGAACTCTGGTGCGAGGAGCAGGAACCGGCCGTGATGGGCTCATGACGAGCACTGGAACTCTGGTGTGGGGAGCAGGAACCGGCCGTACTGGACTCCCGAAGCGCACTGGGACTCTGGTGCGAGGAGCAGGAACCGGCCGTACTGGGCTCACGATGCTCACTGAGACTCTGGTGCGAGGAGCAGGAACCGGCTGTATTGGGCTCACGATGCTCACTGGGACTCTGGTGCGAGGAGCAGGAGCCGGCCGTACTGGGCTCATGATGCGCACTGGCACTCTGGTGCGGGGAGCAGGAACGGGCCGTACTGAGCTCATGACGCGCACTGGGACTCTGGTGCGGGGAGCAGGAACGGGCCGTACTGGGCTCACTAAGCACACTGGACCTCTGGTGCGGGGAGCAGGAATCCTGGAGCATGGAGCAGGAACTGGTCATGCTGGATCCACAACACGAACAGGGATCCTGGAGCGCGGAACAGGAACTGGTCGTGCTGGATCCACTACACGAACAGGGATCCTGGAGCGTGGAACAGGGACTGGTCGTGCTGGATCCACACCACGAACAGGAATCCTGAAGCGTGGAACAGGGACAGGACGTACTGGATCCACAACACGCACAGGAGACCTGATGCGTATAGCCGACACCCTCTCCCAGGTTGTTCACTCATCCTGGCTTCAACGATGAGGGGAGCTGGAATGTCGTGCACCGGGCTGTGCGCGTGAACAGGAGACACCGCACGCAGAGCCGGCGCAGGATATTTCGGTCCCAACAGGCGCACTGGAGACCTGGCGCGCAGAGCCTGCACCACTCCTGCACCACTCCTCCAGGCTGCACACTCACCCTCACCCTCCTGAGTCCCTCCTGAACCGGCCAACCTCCTCGTGTGCCCCCAAAATGTTTTTGGGGCTGCCTTTCGGGCTTCACAGCCAGGCGAGTTCCAACAAACTTTTTCTTCTCCGGGTTCCATACTCCATATAGATCCTCACACCTGCGCCGTTCCGCTGCCGCTGCTTCCAGCTCCGTCTCTAAATAATTCCTCCTCCCAGGTCCAGTACTCCCGGTTCTCTCGCTGCTTCGTCTTTTTATGGTGGGTTATTCTGTCACGATCTTCGGAAAGGACAGACCAAGGCGCAGCGAGGCATCCAGTATACATATTTTATTTAGCACGCAACTGGGACAAAAAAAAAAACGAACGACGATCGCAACAATGAACATAACATGAAACACAATGACCCACAAACCCCTAGTGCAAACTACAAACACATATATGGTTCCCAATTAGAGGTTGCCTCTAATTGGGAACCATTACCCCAACATAGAAATAGAGAACCTAGAACAGAAAAAACCCTACACCAAAACAAAACACAACACGCCAGCCTGTCTTCTCAGGCCTGGACGTGACAGTATATTCACATTGTGTGTGTGTGCGTGTGTGTGTATAATGTGCATATTCACATTGTGTGTGTGGGCGTGTGTGCTTGCGTGTGTAATGTGTATATTCACATCGTGTGTGTGGGCGTGTGTGTGTAATGTGTATATTCACATCATGTGTGTGGGCATGTGTGTGTAATGTGTATACTCACATTGTGTGTGTTGGCGTGTGTGTGTAATGTGTATATTCACATGATGTGTGTGTGTGTGTAATGTGTATATCCCCTTCATGTGTGTGTTGGCGTGTGTGTGTAATGTGTATACTCACATTGTGTGTGTGGGCGTGTGTGTAATGTGTATATTCACATTGTGTGTGTGTGTGGGCGTGAGTGTGTAATGTGTATATTCACATTGTGTGTGTGTGGGCATGTGTGCGTGCATGTGTAATGTGTATATTCACATTGTGTGTGTGTGTGTGTGTCCTCCCATTAGAGAGATAAGTGATTAGTGCATGGTGGTTAATTAGTGTCTCTTTGCTCTACGTCCTGGAGTGCCATGCCGCACCATCCTATTGGTCCCTTTTCACCTCACAAAACTCAACAGCGCTGTTTGCCTAGCAACGTGCACAGGGCTGGTGAGGAGTCCTCCGGGCCTAATGTAGGCTACTTGATGATGTTTTAGAACAAATAGATGATTATCTGATTATTGTCTTGGTTGGGAGTACAGCTGATAAATGGCCACCCTGTGTAGCACACTTTGGGCACCCCTCCAAAACCATAATCAGCAGAAATTAACCACTAATCATGTGTTTGTGAAAATAATGTTTGTGTACTTGTTCCATGTGTTCTCTACGTGTTTAGATTTTTACACTGAACTTGTTGTGTTCTTTCAACTGTGTGGTTTATGATTTATTGACTTATGTCTGTTGTATGTGCTGCAGTCACACGGAGGACTCCATGACGTGTCACACAGAGGAATCCATGACATCATGTCACACAGAGGAATCCATGACATCATGTCACACAGAGGAATCCATGACATCATGTCACACAGAGGAATCCATCAGCATACTTTTATTTTTAGTGTATTTTTGAAACATTTTTTTATCTCCACTCTACATTTGAGTGAGGAGAAAAATGAATTCAATGTTGAGTTTATTACCTTGTCTTTGATGTTCTTTCTGTGTTTGCCAGTGAGGTACATAACCATTAGCTAGCATCAGCTAGAATCAAACCCCATTACCTTTCTTCAGTGTGCTTATGCTCACACTGGCATTCTCCTGAGGCCCCAAACCCCAGAGTGGCCTGTCAGTTAGTGTTGTGGTGCTAATGGAGGTGCTAACATTAATGTAGATAGCGCAGGCTCTGATGTAGCCAACAGTTGCACATGTCTTTAACTAGCCCTCAAAGGGAGCTGTGCTACTGGAGGAACCATTTTGGGGGCTCTGGGCCTGCTGGGACCATTTTCCTGTGAATTTAGTGGCAGCCAAGTGAGCCAGTCACTCTGTCAACCCCAGGAGAACATACTCACAGCCTGCCAAGTGACAGAAAGCACAGTGGTGCAGTTTGGTTTAGTGACTGACTGACTGACTGGCTTGTTGTATGTGGATGGTAAGTGGGCTCTTTAGGACTGTTTGTTTTTGTCAGGGAAACTTGGAAATGTGCTGCTGGCTGACAACAATTAACATTGTATTTTTGTTTGTATCCATCTTTTTTTTACTTACTCTCTCTGTCTGTCTCTCTGTCTCAGTTTGTCTCTGTTTGTGTCCCCCCTCTGTCTTTTTCTCTTTCTCTCTCCCTCTCTCTCTTTCCCTCTCTCTCTCTCCATCTCTCTCTCTATAATTGCAGGCCAGGCGGAGTGCAGGCTACGGGCCCCTGCAGCAGTGTTTTAAGGTCATAGCGCACTCTCTCAATAGTGCTGACTGGGCCAGTGTCTCACTGACAGCTTAACCAGCAGCGCTAGCAGGCTGGAGCCAGTCCATTCCTCCTCCTCCTCCCTTTCTCCTCCACTTCCTCCTATTTCTCTCTCCCTCTCTCCACAGCGGGTGATGGCTGGGCCAGCCTTTGTGTTTGGCTAGTCAGGCCTAAACCCAGGCCCCGGGGGCTGCTCGCCGGGAGAGCCCAGGCCGCAGAAAGGGAGAGAAGAAAAGGAGAGTAGTAATTATGTTCAGTCATTGAGTTCTGAAGATCCCTGTGTTAATTATGGTTCCGCTCGCTACAAAACACAGCCAATTCAAGTGAAAAAGTAGGAATGTTTGCAAGAGCGAATTGGAACATGACACCTCTGGGCTCCAGCCCCGCCATGACATGCAAGTTTAAGATCCTCCCTCCCTCCTACCCGGTCCTCCCTCCCTCCTACCCGGTCCTCCCTCCCTCCTACCCGGTCCTCCATCCCTCCTCCCCGGTCCTCCATCCCTCCTCCCCAGTCTTCCCTCCCTCCTCCCCGGTCCTCCCTCCTCGCCTGTCCTCCCTCTTTATTTTGCTCTTTTCTTTTGTGACGGAGAGATTATGCACACGGGGTCCGGTTACAGAGCCGGGTCCATTGTCCTGCTCACTGTTTCATATGTGCTGAAGCGTCTCCGCAGCCCACTCTGGCCTTCTCCCTCTCTCTCTCTCTCTTTCTTCCTCGTTGTCGCTTTCTCTCTCCTTTGCTCTCTAACTCCTTCCCCTCCTAATTCATCTCTTTCTACTTCTGTCGCTTGCTCTTTCTCTGTGACCACTCACTAGTATTTCCACTCCCTTCATTCCTCTTTTACTCTTCTACAACCTTTCTATGTCTGTCTTCTACTCTCAACTCTCTTAGCCCCTCTCATCCTCCATCTTTTCCCCCTCTGATTTCCTCCACAGGTATCTCCAGTTGATGCACTTTGCAGATGTTGCTTTATCTGGTATATAGTATAGTTAGTGACTTAGTTCTATGGGGTAGCAACCTGTTTGTGGTCTGGTGTGATGTGGTGTGTTGTGGTCTGGTCTGGTGTGGTGTTTCCAGCCCCACCTGTTCCCTGGCTCTGTGGTGAAAGGGGTGTACAGGGTAGGATGACAGGGCAGGAGCACAGGGCAGGAGGACAGAGGAGGAGGACAGAGGAGGAGGACAGGGGAGGAGGACAGGGGAGGAGACATTGTGGCAGGCAGAATCTCCTTGCTTCCTCTCTCCCTCTCTTCTCTCTCCCAATGTCCTGACAGGCCTGTTCCTGCTTCATTGTGGCAGTAATGGTGTGGAGTGATGTAATCTTGGCCGTTAAAAAGTCGAAGTAATTTAAGTAGAAGTAGTTTATTGGTGTCGGGTCAGGGGTTCATGCTTCATCAAGGACTGTTCAGGCTTTGTGTGGACCTTCCTCAGGCAGGGAGCAGGGTCGGCCATGTAAATAGAGGATATATTAGTAGTAACCTTTCTAAGAACAGGCAATCAGATCACATAAGTGCCTCCTTACCTCTGTGGCCTGCAGTAGCAGACCTGCAGGCATAGAGAATGGGCTTTCTCTCTCTCTCTCTCTCTCTCTCTCTCTCTCTCTCTCTCTCTCTCAAAATTCAATTCCAATGGGTTTATTGGCATGGGAAACATTTTTCCATTGCCAAAGCAAGTGGATGGTATTAAGCAATCTCTCTCTCTCTCTCTCTCTCTCTCTCTCTCTCTCTCTCTCTCTCGCACATTCTCTCTCTGCCCTTCTGTATACTGGCCCGAGGGCCAGACTCCTCCCCCTTTTCCTCCCCCCGTCCTTCACCTCCACAGGGGAAAAAAGGTCGCTCAGATATAAAAATGATTCCGATTCAGTTCAAGTAAACCATCTCATTTAGACATTAGCCCCGGGCGGCCATAGAGAATACTTCCAATCCCAGTGGTAATGCACATTGCCCAATCGTGTACAGTGACGGAAAAAAGTATTTGATCCCCTGCTGATTTTGTACGTTTGTCCACTGACAAAGAAATGATCAGTCTATAATTTTAATGGTAGGTTTATTTGAACAGTGAGAGACAGAATAACAACAAAAAAATCCAGAAAAGCGCATGTGAAAAATGTTTTAAAATGATTTGCATTTTAATGAGGGAAATAAGTATTTGACACCCTCTCAATCAGAAAGATTTCTGGCTCCCAGGTGTCTTTTATACATTTAACGAGCTGAGATTAGGAGCACACTCTTAAAGGGAGTGCTCCTAATCTCAGCTTGTTACCTGTATAAAAGACACCTGTCCACAGAAGCAATCAATCAGATTCCAAACTCTCCACCATGGCCAAGACCAAAGTGCTCTCCAAGGATGTCAGGGACAAGATTGTAGACCTACACAAGGCTGGAATGGGCTACAAGACCATCGCCAAGCAGCTTGGTGAGAAGGTGACAACAGTTGGTGCGATTATTCGCAAATGGAAGAAACACAAAAGAACTGTCAATCTCCCTCGGCCTGGGGCTCCATGCAAGATCTCACCTTGTGGAGTTGCAATGATCATGAGAACGGTGAGGAATGAGCCCAGAACTACACGGGAGGATCTTGTCAATGATCTCAAGGCAGCTGGGACCATAGTCACCAAGAAAACACTTGGTAACACACTATGCCGTGAAGTACTGAAATCCTGCAGCGCCCGCAAGGTCCCCCTGCTCAAGAAAGCACATATAAATTCCCGTCTGAAGTTTGCCAATGAGCATCTGAATGATTCCGAGGACAACTGGGTGAAAGTGTTGTGGTCAGATGAGACCAAAATGGAACCATTTGGCATCAACTCAACTCGCCGTGTTTGGAGGAGGAGGAATGCTGCCTATGACCCCAAAAACACCATCCCCACCGTCAAACATGGAGGTGGAAACATTCTGCGTTGGGGGTGTTTTTCTGCTAAGGGGACAGGACAACTTCACCGCATCAAAGGGACGATGGACGGGGCCATGTACCGTCAAATCTTGGGTGAGAACCTCCTTCCCTCACCAGGGCATTGAAAATGGGTCGTGGATGGGTATTCCAGCATGACAATGACGCAAAACACACTGCCAAGGCAACATAGGAGTGGCTCAAGAAGAAGCACATTAAGGTCCTGGAGTGGCCTAGCCAGTCTCCAGACCTTAATCACATAGAAAATCTGTGGAGGGAGCTGAAGGTTCGAGTTGCCAAACGTCAGCCTCGAAACCTTAATGACTTGGAGACTATCTGCAAAGAGGAGTGGGACAAAATCCCTCCTGAGATGTGTGCAAACCTTGTGGCCAACTACAAGAAATGTCTGACTGTGATTGCCAACAAGGGTTTTGCCACCAAGTACTAAGTCATGTTTTGCTGAGGGGTCAAATACTTATTTCCCTCATTAAAATGCTAATCATTTTAAAAGCATCTTTCACATGCGTTTTTCTGGATTTTTTTGTTGTTATTCTGTCTCTCACTGTTCAAATAAACCTACCATTAAAATTATAGACTGATCATTTCTTTGTCAGTGGGCAAACGTATAAAATCAAATACTTTTTTCCCTCACTGTATGCGCATTATTTAGGTTCCGTTAGTGAGCTGCTTTGACAGGCTATAATCAAGAGCTGTCTCTCTCTCTGGCCAGTAGATATGGCCATTGACAGACAGACCAACTCAGAGACGCAGCTAGTGGCATTTAGTGAGAGCCTTACTTACTTACACACCAAGTACAGCTGGAACACGGGAAGCACGGTTGGAACAAAGAGTACAGTTGGAACACGGGGAGCACAGTTGGAACACGGAGTACAGTTGGAACACGGGGAGTACAGTTGAAACACGGAGGACAGATGGAACACGGGGAGTACAGTTGGAACACGGGGAGTACAGTTAGAACACCGGGAGTTCAGTTGGAAGACGGAGGTTACAGTTGGAAGACGGAGTACAGTTGAAACACAGGGAGTACAGCTGAAACACGGCAGTACAGCTGAAACACGGGGAGTACAGCTGAAACACGGGGAGTACAGCTGAAACACGGGGAGTACAGTTGGAACACAGGGAGTACATTTGTAACATGGGACTACAGTTGGAACACGGGGAGTACAGCTGGAACAACGGGGAATACAGCTGGATCCCGATGAGTACAGCTGGAACACGGGGAGCACAACTGGAACATGGGAGCACATTTGGAACACGGAGAGCACAGCTGGAACACAGGGGAATAGAGCTGGAACAACGGGGAGTACAGCTGGAACAAGTGGAGTACAGCTGGAACAAGTGGAGTACAGCTGGAACACGGGGAGTACAGCTGGAACACGGGAGCACAGTTGGAACACGGGGAGCACAGTTGGAACATGGGACTACAGTTGGAACACGGGAGTACAGTTGGAACACTAGGAGTACAGCTGGAACACCGGGGAATAAAGCTGGAACAACAGGGAGCACAGCTGGAACAACGTGGAGTACAGCTGGAACAACGGGGAGTATGGCTGGAACACGGGGAGTACAGCGGGATCACGTTGAGCACAGCTGGAACACGGGGAGTACAGTTGGAACACGGGGAGCACAGTTGGAACACAGGGAGCACTGTTCGAACACGGGACTACAATTGGAACACGGGAGTACAGTTGGAACACGGGAGTACAGTTGGAACACGGGGAATATAGCTGGAACAATGGGGAATACAGCTGGAACAATGGGGAGTACAGCTGGAACATGGGACTATAGTTAGAACACGGGGAGTACAGCTGGAACAACGGGGAATATAGCTGGATCCCGATGAGTACAGCTGGAACACGGGGAGTACAGCTGGAACACGGGAGCACAGTTGGAACACGGGGAGTGCAGCTGGAACATGGGACTACAGTTGGAACACGGGAGTACAGTTGGAACACTAGGAGTACAGCTGGAACAACGGGGAATACAGCTGGAACAACAGGGAGCACAGCTGGAACAACGGGGAGTACAGCTGGAACAACGGGGAGTCCAGCTGGAACAACGGGGAGTACAGCTGGAACAAGGGGAGGACAGTTGGAACACTGAGTACAGCTGGGACACGGGGAGCACAGCTGGGACACAGGGAGTACAGCTGAAACAAGGGGAGTACAGCTGGAACACGGGAGCACAGTTGGAACACAGGGAGTACAGTTGGTACACTAGGAGTTCAGCTGGAACAACGGGGAATACAGCTGGAACAACAGGGAGCACAGCTGGAACAATGGGGAGTACAGCTGGAACAACGGGGAGTACAGCTGGAACACGGGGAGTACAGCTGGAACACGGGAGCACAGTTGGAACACGGGGAGTGCAGCTGGAACATGGGACTACAGTTGGAACACGGGAGTACAGTTGGAACACTAGGAGTACTGCTGGAACAACGGGGAATACAGCTGGAACAACAGGGAGCACAGCTGGAACAACGGGGAGTACAGCTGGAACAACGGGGAGTCCAGCTGGAACAACGGGGAGTACAGCTGGAACAACGGGGAGTCCAGCTGGAACAACGGGGAGTACAGCTGGAACAAGGGGAGTACAGTTGGAACACTGAGTACAGCTGGGACACGGGGAGCAAAGCTGGGACACAGGGAGTACAGCTGAAACAAGGGGAGTACAGCTGGAACACGGGAGCACAGTTGGAACACGGGGAGTGCAGTTGAAACACAGAGTACAGATGGAACACGGGGAGTACAGTTGGAACACGGGGAGTACAGTTAGAACACGGGGAGTACAGTTGGAACACGGGGAGTACAGTTGGAACACCGGGAGCACAGTTGGAACACGGAGGTTACAGTTGGAAGACGGAGTACAGTTGGAACACAGGGAGTACAGCTGAAACACGGGAGTACAGCTGAAACACGGGGAGTACAGCTGAAACACGGGGAGTGCAGCTGAAACACGGGGAGTACAGTTGGAACACAGGGAGTACATTTGTAACATGGGACTACAGTTGGAACACGGGGAGTACAGCTGGAACAACGGGGAATATAGCTGGATCCCGATGAGTACAGCTGGAACACGGGGAGTACAGCTGGAACACGGGAGCACAGTTGGAACACGGGGAGTGCAGCTGGAACATGAGACTACAGTTGGAACACGGGAGTACAGTTGGAACACTAGGAGTACAGCTGGAACAACTGGGAATACAGCTGGAACAACAGGGAGCACAGCTGGAACAACGGGGAGTACAGCTGGAACAACGGGGAGTCCAGCTGGAACAACGGGGAGTACAGCTGGAACAAGGGGAGTACAGTTGGAACACTGAGTACAGCTGGGACACGGGGAGCACAGCTGGGACACAGGGAGTACAGCTGAAACAAGGGGAGTACAGCTGGAACACGAGGAGTACAGCTGGAACACGGGAGCACAGTTGGAACACAGGGAGTACAGTTGGTACACTAGGAGTTCAGCTGGAACAACGGGGAATACAGCTGGAACAACAGGGAGCACAGCTGGAACAATGGGGAGTACAGCTGGAACAACGGGGAGTCCAGCTGGAACAACGGGGAGTACAGCTGGAACACGGGGAGTACAGCGGGATCACGTTGAGCACAGCTGGAACACAGGGAGTACAGTTGGACCACCGGGAGCACAGTTGGAACACAGGGAGCACTGTTCGAACACGGGACTACAGTTGGAACACGGGAGTACAGTTGGAACACGGGAGTACAGTTGGAACACAGGAGTACAGTTGGAACACGGGGAATATAGCTGGAACAATGGGGAATACAGCTGGAACAATGGCGAGTACAGCTGGAACATGGGACTATAGTTAGAACACGGGGAGTACAGCTGGAACAACGGGGAATATAGCTGGATCCCGATGAGTACAGCTGGAACACGGGGAGTACAGCTGGAACACAGGAGCACAGTTGGAACACGGGGAGTGCAGTTGAAACACAGAGTACAGATGGAACACGGGGAGTACAGTTGGAACACGGGGAGTACAGTTAGAACACGGGGAGTACAGTTGGAACACGGGGAGTACAGTTGGAACACCGGGAGCACAGTTGGAACACGGAGGTTACAGTTGGAAGACGGAGTACAGTTGGAACACAGGGAGTACAGCTGAAACACGGAGTACAGCTGAAACACGGGAGTACAGCTGAAACACGGGGAGTGCAGCTGAAACACGGGGAGTACAGTTGGAACACAGGGAGTACATTTGTAACATGGGACTACAGTTGGAACACGGGGAGTACAGCTGGAACAACGGGGAATATAGCTGGATCCCGATGAGTACAGCTGGAACACGGGGAGTACAGCTGGAACACGGGAGCACAGTTGGAACACGGGGAGTGCAGCTGGAACATGGGACTACAGTTGGAACACGGGAGTACAGTTGGAACACTAGGAGTACAGCTGGAACAACTGGGAATACAGCTGGAACAACAGGGAGCACAGCTGGAACAACGGGGAGTACAGCTGGAACAACGGGGAGTCCAGCTGGAACAACGGGGAGTACAGCTGGAACAAGGGGAGTACAGTTGGAACACTGAGTACAGCTGGGACACGGGGAGCACAGCTGGGACACAGGGAGTACAGCTGAAACAAGGGGAGTACAGCTGGAACACGGGGAGTACAGCTGGCACACGGGAGCACAGTTGGAACACAGGGAGTACAGTTGGTACACTAGGAGTTCAGCTGGAACAACGGGGAATACAGCTGGAACAACAGGGAGCACAGCTGGAACAATGGGGAGTACAGCTGGAACAACGGGGAGTCCAGCTGGAACAACGGGGAGTACAGCTGGAACAAGGGGAGTACAGTTGGAACACGGAGTACAGTTGGAACACTGAGCACAGCTGGGACACGGGGAGTACAGCTGGGACATGGGGAGCACAGCTGTAACACGGGGAGCACAGCTGAAACACTGGGAGTACATTTGGAACACGGAGAGTACAGTTGGAACACGGGGAGCACAGTTGGAACACGAGGAGTACAGTTGGAACACGGGGAGCCCAGTTTGAATACAGGGAGCACACCTGGAACACGGAGTACAGCTGAAACACGGAGTACAGCTGAAACACGGAGCACAGCTGAAACACGGAGGACAGCTGGAACACGGAGTACAGCTGGAACACGGGGAGTACAGTTTGTACACGGAGAGTACAGCTGGAACAACGGGGAGTACAGCTGGAACACAGGGAGTACAGTTGGATATAACAGTAGAGGGTTAGAGGAGAAGGAAGGGTGATGGCTGGTAATGTTTCATATTTAGGCTACCAGTTTCGTGCATTGCATGGTCTGCAAGAGGACAGGGGAGACAGTCACAGCCTGACATAAAGAGAGAAAGATAGACAGAGGGATGTCTCTGCTGCTGTAACTCCAGTTGAGAACTAATGGAGGGTGTGGGTGTAGTACTCGCTCCAGTCAGAGTGTTAAGTGCTGTCCTGTTGTCTGACAGATCGATGACAGCCGGCTTGCCACTGAGATCCCCACTCTGACGAACAGCCTGGGGTCAGGGGTCACACACACACACACAGAGGCAGTCCCAGGCAGGGCAGTGGGGTGGGAGGGTCTGCCCTAAGGGGGATGACAGTGCCATGGCATCACATCGATACCCAGGCAGAGCCATGGAGCACTAATGCTTAATGTTCCTCTGATGGAGAACGGCCCAGGGACCATCTCACACACACTGGGAGAGGGAGAGGGGTCTGGAGACACACACACGTGCACACACACTAAGAGTGTAACAGTTCACCAAACCCACGGTTCGGTACATAATGCGGATTTGGGGTCACTGTTCGGTTTTGGTACATTGGGAACATTTGATGCCATTTACAATGTTCAGAATTCACAATGTTCCTGGCTTTGTCTGTTGTGAAAGCATTTACAATGTTCCTGACATTGTCTGCTGTGAAAGCATTCACAATGTTCCTGACATTGTCTGTTGTGAAAGCATTCACAATGTTCCTGACATTGTCTGTTGTGAAAGCATTCACAATGTTCCTGACATTGTCTGTTGTGAAAGCATTCACAATGTTCCTGACATTGTCTGTTGTGATAGCATTCACAATGTTCCTGACATTGTCTGTTGTGAAAGCATTCACAATGTTCCTGACATTGTCTGTTGTGAAAGCATTCACAATGTTCCTGACATTGTCTGTTGTGAAAGCATTCACAATGTTCCTGACATTGTCTGTTGTGACAGCATTTCCAATGTTCCTGACATTGTCTGTTGTGAAAGCATTCACAATGTTCCTGACATTGTCTGTTGTGAAAGCATTCACAATGTTCCTGGCATTGTTTGTTATCACAGGATTGTTATGTTGGGCCTCTCCAGGTTCCACTCTGACCATGTAGAATTTACCAGTTTTGAAGTCTTAATTACCAGTTGGATGCATTCATGTGATTTTAACTCATTGAGAAATGGAGATTGGCAAATAGCCAATAAACTGTGTCAACCATAAAATAAAAGTACAACTATCATGCTTGTAAACAAATTTACCACAATAATAGATTGCTTTTTATAAATGTTTGAGAAGTGGGTGCTCAGGATGATAGAATATTTCCCCACTAGTAATTACCAGTTGGAGGGCTGTTCAAGTGGGTTTTTCCCATATGGTAAATTTCCACTTCCCACTTGGTTACAAACGCACCACAACACTGCCTCCTTCAGTTCCAGATGTGCACTTGTAGCGTTTATAAAGGGGCTGTGTCGGTAGCACGGTACATCTCCCACTCCAGGGAATGTGATGGGCTGTCACTAAGCGCAACACAGGGTGCGATGGCCAATTCATTGAAAACTTTGGCTTTGGCTTGCTTATATAGAGCGGGTACTACCTGTTTGCTGAAATGTGTGCAAGAGGGAAGCTCGCAACATGGCTCGTAACCCCATATTCTGAACCACCGCGGCTATGAACAGAAGCCTACCTATCTCTCTTGTATTTCTTTGGCCCTGTCAGAATCAGCTGCCAAGTGCTGCTTGAATGCAGAGGGGAGAAGATGTTATGTTGCTGTTTCTTTGAGTTTCCGTCTTTCTCCGGTATACTGGGGTGATGTCGGATTAAATGTGTCAACATATTTGAGGTGTTGGCAGGTGCATAGGCTATTCTTGTTGAGCGTTGCGACATATTCGGCTTGTTGGACATTGCAGCTGACAGTGCAGGAGACTCCCGTCTGACTGATCTTCAAATCACCTTGCATCCTAAATAACGACTCATTATTAGTTGTAGATTAGTCAGTCAGTCACAACTTACCAATGATACATCATGTTTTGATGCTGTCGAACACGGCCACTGTTAATGTTTTATCCACAACTCTGTCCATTGCAGTTGTACTGGGAAGGCAAAATGTTCCCAAATTGGAGTTTTAAACGATGATGGAGGATCCTCTGATTCCGGTTTATCCACCCCACCACTCTCCATCGTACAGAACTAGTTCCCGGCTGCGCCTCACAAAAAGACAGTTTGAAATGCGCCAATTAAGAGTAGAATTTTGATAAGAACGTGTGCATAGGCTCTAGTTGTTTAAACGGAATAGCCTGAAACCTTTTTTTCAACTCAGATTTACTCGAGGCATAGGCCTATAACGCAGCGTAGGGATAGCCTATAGGCCTAGTGGTTTTTGTTGTTGTAAATACTCAAATTTGTATGTATTCTTTCAGGTTCACAGTGCAGACCGAACCGAGGACCAAATGGTTCGAATATGTTTACCATTACACCCCTAACATATGCACACACACACGAGCTAGGTCGCTCAAGATCCACTGTGAAATTGGACCTCCGTCCAGGTAAGCAGGACGTCAGGAGATGACTTCAAAACAGGCCACTAGGGGCAATGGTGAGCTCTATTACCATCAAAAAGGTTTGGGGTTTTCTAGGGTGTTGTGGACTGGGATGAAGGCACTCATTTATTTAGTTGTTTTATTTAGTTTTTTTTTTTTTTTGGTGTGGCTCAGATTTAGGGGTCTGGAAACACTATTATTCATGGTTCACCCTCCACTCTCTCTCCCCTTTCACACACAAAACACTCAAATGTAAATAATCACACACAGACTCTCACATACGCACACCTTTTTGTTTCAAATTCAGTTGAATGGGAGTTTACCAAAGCATTCTGAATTGCTGAGAGAGAGAGAGAGAGAGAGAGAGAGAGAGAGAGAGAGAGAACTTCAACAGGAGAAGGAGCTTGAGCGGAAGAAGAAGAAGGCCTAGCTGCAGGAGAAGAACAGAGCACTAGAGGAGATGAGAGTGCTGGAGGAGAAGGTGAGAAACATGACGTGTGACAGAGAACAGCTCATTAGAGAGCTGGCCACACCCACAGAGAAGTCAGCAGAACAGCCCACCTCAGATCCTGACCATAGCCTCGACATCACAGCAGGACAAATAAATGAAGAACCCCAAGCCCAGGGGATCCCACCCCCTCTGAGCACTCCCCCTGTCAGCCCCTCTGATAGACCTCCTGTCCCCCCCTCCACCACTGAGGAAATACACAAGCCACAGATTGTACTCCTTATGGACTCAAACAGGAAATATATACAGTGCATTCGGAAAGTATTCAGATCCCTTGACTTTTTCCACATTTTGTTACGTTACAGAAAAAATTCTCATCAATCAACACACAATACCCCATAATGACAAAATGTTTGCAAATTTATAAAAAATAAAAACTGAAATATCACATTTACATAAGTATTCAGACCCTTTACTCAGTACTTTGTTGAAGCACCTCAACACTATAGGCTTGGTTTGACTGATTTACTGTATTTTTGTCATGACTCAATGCAGAGATTGATTTCAATTGTGACTCCAGCACTGATGCAATGCTATTTTGCAATTACAGCCTTGAGTCTTCTTGGATATGACGCTACAAGCTTGGCACACCTGTATGTGGGGAGTTTTTCGCATTCTTCTCTGCATATCCTCTCAAGCTCTGTCAGGTTGGATGGGGATAGTCGCTGCCCAGCTATTTTCAGGTCTCTCCAGAGGCCTGATTGGTTGAGTGCCGCAGAGATGTTTGTCCTTCTGGAAGGTTCTCCCATCTCCACAGTGGAACTCTGGAGCTCTATCAGAGTCACCAACGGGTTCTTGGTCACCTCCCTGACCAAGGCCCTTCTCCCCCTTCTCCCCCACTTGCTCAGTTTGGCCGTGCGGCCAGCTCTAGGAAGAGTCTTGGTGGTTCCAAACTTCTTCCATTTAACAATGATGGAGGCCACTGTGTTCTTGGGGACCTTTAATGCCGCAGACATGTTTTGGTACCCTTCCCCAGATCTGTACCTCGGCACAATCCTGTCTCTGAGCTTTACGGACAATTCCTTCAACCTCATGGCTTGGTTTTTACTCTGACATGCACTGTCAACTGTGGGACATTATATTGATAGGTATATGCCTTTCCAAATCATGTCCAATCAATTGAATTTACCACAGGTGGACTCCAATCAAGTTGTAGAAACATCTCAAGGATGATCAATGGAAACAGGATGCACCTGAGCTCAATTTCTGGTCTCATAGCAAAGGGTCTGAATACTTAAGTAAATAATGTATTTAAGTTTTTTTATTTGTACAAAAATGTCACCCAGCCACATAATAATACACACAGGCACAGACGACCTGAGAGCACAGCAGGAAATGGTGGCCACATCCCTCAAGGGAGTGATTGAAAAAGCTTTCCCCAAGTGGTTATCTCCACCCTGCTACTACGGAAAATACTTTCACCCTGCCACCATACAGTGGGTGAACACAAGTATTTCCCGTTACTGTGCCTCAAGACCAAATGTTTCCCAGGCCCACCCCTCCACCCTGGACTTGAACAAACTTTAGGACCAGGTCCACCTATACAAGGCAGCAGTGCTCACCTTCGCCAGGACCCTAAAGACATCGCCCTCAACCGCAGCCCAAAAACGTACACAGCAACAACAGATCAACAGACAGCTGCCCAGACCAGCGAGACACTCTCCCAGACCGGTGAAACAGGGAAGGGACTCAGGGGGTATGCTAATTTGGAAATTAATAAAAACAGGAGCATTTTACACTTGGTTAGAAATTCAAAATTAAATGATCTCAACAGAGAGACATGTCCTCCTGTTTGCTACATTCATCTCCCCAATAGAATCTCCATACTTTAATGAAGACAGCCTCTTCATCCTAGAGGGGGAAATCAATCATTTCCAGGCCCAGAGACTTGTACTAGTCTGTGGCGATTTAATACTTACGGACTGGTGGGGCACTCCCGACACTACCCGGTGAAATGTGAGGCGCCAAATTCAAAATCCAAAAGTTTAATTATTAAACATTCATCAATATACATGTGTTGCATAGTCATCAAAAGCTCTGATTCTTGGCAATATCACAGCGTTGTCAGATTTCAAAAAGGCTTTCCCGTGAAAGCACAACATTTGATTGTTTGAGGGTAGCACCTCTAATATTTATGCTTTAGCATAAATCCATAACCCAACACGGGTCTCAAAAAACGCATAAAATCGCTAATATAAAATCGCTTACATTTGATGAACTTCTGCTGAGGGCTTCCCAAGTGTCCAACGAAGACAATCCATGCTTCTTTTGTTAGAAAAAGTCATTTAGTATATCCATAAATCTCAGTTTGGTTGGCGCGTTATGATCATAAAATCCACCGTTGAGTCGCCCATTGAACCGTGAAGAGAACACGTTCAAATTATACCTATACACTTTCTACAAACAAATCAAACATCATTTTTAATGTATCCTTAGGTATCCTTTTGGGTATATTTTCTGTAATATTTCAACCGGACGATAACGTGAACGATAGGAAAGAAAAATAAAGTGGTGCGCGTTCACAATCTCGGACGCGTCAAACCTTGTTTACAAAAGTGGTCGCCTGGCAATTACCTGTTCCTATCTGTTCTGATCACTCCTAGAATTCCCAGACTTTGTATATAGACTGTTGACATCTAGTGGAAGCCATAGGTACTGCAGTCTCAGTCCTACATAATGTTGTATGCAATAAGCACAACGGAGAAGATGCTCATTTACAAAAAAAAAAACTGCAAATCCAGATGGATTTTCCTCGGGTTTTCACCTGCTATATCAATTCTGTTATACTCACATACATTATTTTAACACTTTTAGAAACTTCAGAGTGTTTCCTATCCAATAGTACTAATTATGTGCATATCCTATTTTCTGGGCCTGAGTGGCATGCATTTTACTTTGGGCGCGCCAGACTCTCCAAAACCGTCACCTATGCAGCCGCTCCCTAAGAAGTTTAACAGATTCAACCCCCAAGCCATGAGACTCCTGAACAGCTAATCAAATGGCTACCCAGACTATTTGCATTGCCCCCTTCCCCACACTGCTGCTACTCTTTTTTTTATCTCTGCATAGTCACTTTAACTCTACCTACACGTACATATTACCTCAATTACCTCGACTAACCGGTGCCCCCACACATTGAGTCTGTACCGGTACCCCCTGTATATAGCCTCGCTACTGTTATTTTACTGCTGTTCTTAAATTATTTAAAAAAAAAGTATACATTTTTATTTAACCTTTATTTAACTAGGCAAGTCAGTTAAGAACAAATTCTTATTTACAATGACGGCCTACACCAGCCAAACCTGGCGATGCTGGGCCAATTGTGCGCCTCCCAATCATGGTTGGTTGTGATACAGCCTGGATTCAAACCAGGGTGTCTGTAGAGACGTCTCTAGCACTGAGATGCAATGTCTTAGACTGCTGCGTGTCTCGGGAGCCCGAGTACTTTGAATTTTTTACTTATCTATTTTTCTTAAAACTACATTGTTGGTTAATTATGGATAGCCCCTTTTTTTTCAGTTTTCAACCTAAAATGTCATACCAAATCTAACTGTCTGTAGCTCAGGCCCTGAAGCAAGGATATGCATATTCTTGGTACCATTTGAAAGGAAACACTTTGCAGTTTGTGGAAATGTGAATTGAGTGTAGGAGAATATAACACAGATCTGGTAGAAGAAAACAACAGTTTTTTTTTTACCACCATCTTTGAAATGCAACAGAAAGGTCCCAGTTCTAGCCATCACTCTTCTTGTAAGTCCGATAGTGTCCACAAGATGGACGCAGTGTATGTGCAAAGTTTCAGATGGATAACTTGAAGTATGAGCGAACTACATGCCATTTAGTGTGAAGTCACCCAGGTTCATTTGGGCAAATCGTGAAGGAGACATTGGCATTCATATGAACATTTTCTGACTGAATATTGTCAAATCTGTATACTTGGACTTTGATTTAGCTTTTACAGTATTAGTAGCCATATTATAAGTTCAACATTTGCAAAACAACCAGTTTTCATAACTTCAGAACTCTGAACATTCTCATAATTTGTGTCCAAAAGGAAAAGGGATGCTGTCGCAAAAGGTTAGCACCTACATTTTGCGACAGACACAGGGTTTCCAGATACTCCCGTAAAGCCCAGCTCATTGTCTATCTAGCTAGCTTTGACCCCGATTGGTGCTTATTTGACAAAGATACAGTTGATCAAATGAAGACCGGCCGCGTCATCGGCGTGCAATGAAGGCGTCGCTCTCTGACCAAATTTGGTGTCCTATAGGATATACTACACACCTAATGATATAGTGATGTCTGGTTACATTCTAGGATCTCTGATGAATACATACGAATGTGATTTGCCTTGTTTTATCTCACAAAACAACACTTCATGTTATCTCTGGGACCCTTTGGATGATTCAGAGGTGAATTTATAAAACCTATCGCGGTGAAAAAAGTGTTTTGTTGTTAGGAGCTCTCAAACAATAGCATGGCATTTTTTTCTCAGAAATAGCTACTGTAAATTGGACAGTGCAGTTATATTAACAAGAATTTAAGCTAACAGCCGATATAAGACATATAAATGTACCGACATTTGTTGTTTCTCTAAAATCTGCGAGGGTGACACAAGGCGCTGCATGATTTACAACTGTCCCGTTGACGGGACGCCGATCCCTAAGGGCTTGTAAGTAAGCATTTCAATAACTGTTGTATGAGGTGCACGTGACAGATAACATTTGATTTTATTTGAAAAACAGGTCACACCTCCTGCAGCTCTGTCGCACGCTGGGTATGTACATAGTCAATGGTAGGCTTCAAGTGGACTCCTACGGTGGGTACACCTATAGCTCATCTCTTGGCAGTAGTACTGTAGACTACTTTTCACTGACCTCAACTTAGAGTCTCTCAGAGTGTTCACAGTCAGCCCACTGACACCCCTATCAGGTCACAGCAAAATCACAGTCTATTTGAACAGAGCAATACTCCATCATGAGGCATCGAATCCAAAGGAACTGAATAATATTAAGAAATGCTATAGATTGAAGGAAAGCAGTGTGAAAATATACCAAAAAACAATTAGGCAACAACAAATTCAATCCCTTTTAGACAACTTCCTGGACAAAATGTTTCACTGTAATAGTGAAGGTGTAAACCTGGCAGTAGAAAACCTAACCAGGATATTTGACCTCTCTCAATCTAAAAAATTGGAGCAGACAACCTAAGAAATGTAACAACAATGACAAATGGTTTGATAAAGAATACAAAAACCTAAGAAAGAAACTGAGAAACCTATCCATCCAAAAACATAGAAACCCAGAAAACCTGAGCCTTCACTATGCTGAATCACTAAAACAATACAGAAATACACTACGGAAAAAGAAGGAATAGCATGTCATAAATCATCTCAATATAATTGAAGAATCCATAGAATCTAACCACTTCTGGGAAAACTGGAAAACACTAAACAAACAACAATGCAAAGAGGTGTATGGATGAACTACTTCTCCAATATTTTTGGCCCTATAACAAAGAACAAAGATCAAAAACATATAACATGATCAAATATTTCATATCATTTGAGTCAATTGGAGGTGTACCTGTGGATGTATTTCAAGGCCTACCTTCAAACTCAGTGCCTCCTTGCTTGAAATCAGGGGAAAATCAAAAGAAATCAGCCTAGACTTCAGAAAACAAAAATTGTAGACCTCCACAAATCTGGTTCATCCTTGGGAGCAATTTCCAAATGCCTGAAGGTACCACGTTCATCTGTACAAACAATAGTACGCAAGTATAAACACCATGGGATTCCGCAGCCGTCATACCAATTTACAAAATAGACTCCAATACTCTACTCAACAAATTGGATGCAGTCTATCACAGTGACATCCGTTTTGTCACCAAAGCCCAATATACTACCCACCACTGCGACCTGTACGCTCTCGTTGGCTGGCCCTCGCTTCATACTCTTCGCCAAACCCACTGGCTCCAGGTCATCTACAAGTCCCTGATAGGTAAAGCCCCGCCCTATCTCAGCTCGCTGGTCACCATAGCAGCACCCACCTGTAGCACGCGCTCCAGCAAGTATATCTCACTGGTCACCCCCAAAGCCAATTCCTCATTTGGAAGCCTTTCCTTCCAGTTCTCTGCTGCCAATGACTGGAACAAACTACAAAAATCACTGAAACTGGAGACACTTATCTCCCTCACTAGCTTTAAGCACCAGCTGTCAGAGCAGCTCACAGATCACAGATCACAGCACCTGTACATAGCCCATCTGTAAATAGCCCAACCAACTACCTCATCCCCTACCGTATTTATTCATTTATCTTGCTCCTTTGCACCCCAGTATTTCTACTTTGCACATTCATCTACTGCACATCTACCATTCCAGTGTTTAATTGCTATATTGTAATTACTTCGCCACCGTGGCATATTTATTGCCTTACCTTCCTTATCTTATCTCATTTGCACACATTGTATATACATTTGTTTTTCTACTGTATTATTGACTGTATGTTTGTTTACTCCATGTGTAACTCTGTGCTGTTGTATGTGTTGAACTGCTTTGCTTGATCTTGGCCAGGTCGCAGTTGTAAATGAGAACTTGTTCTCAACTTGCCTACCTGGTTAAATAAAGGTGAAATAAAAAAAAAAAAAGAATTAACAAAATAAACGTACTTTGGTGTGAGAAGTGCTATTCAATCCCAGAACAACAGCAAAGGACCTTGTGAAGATGCTGGAGGAAACAGGTACAAAAGTGTCTATATCCACAGTAAAACGAGTCCTATATCAACATAACCTGAAAGGCCACTCAGCAAGGAAGAAGCCACTGCTCCAAAACCGCCATAAAAAAGCACAAGAACACCATCCCAACCGTGAAGCACGGGGGGTGGCAGCATCATGTTGTGGGGGTGCTTTTCTGCAGGAGGGACTTGTGCTCTTCACAAAATAGATGGCAAAATTATGTGGATATATTGAAGCAACATCTCAAGACATCAGTCAGGAAGTAAAAGCTTGGTCTCAAATGAGTCTTCCACATGGACAATGATCCCAAGCATACTTCCAAAGTTGTGGCAAAATGGCTAAAGGAAAACAAAGTCAAGGTATTGGAGTAGCCATCACAAAGCCCTGACCACAATCCCATAGAACATTTGTGAGCAAAACTGAAAAAGCGTGTGCGAGCAAGGAGGCCTACAAACCTGAATTGGTTACACCAGCTCTGTCAGGAGGAATGGGCCAAAATTCACCCAACTTATTGTGGGAAGCTTGTGGAAGGCTACCCGAAACGTTGGACCCAAGTTAAACAATTTAAAGGCAATGCTACCAAATACTAATTGAGTGAATGTAAACTTCTGATCCACTGGGAATGTGATGAAAGAAAGCTGAAATAAATCATTCTCTCTACTATTATTCTTATTTAACATTCTTAAAATAAAGTGGTGATCCTAACTGACCTAAGACAGGGCATTTTTACTAGGACTAAATGTCAGGAATTGTGAAAAACTGAGTTTAAATGTATTTAGCTAAAGTGTATGTAAACTTGCGACTTCAACTGTGTATATATGATTTGGCCAGGGCACTAGAACAGTCTGCAGCACTCGGCATCACTCTACTAGAATCTGAAGTCAAATGTCTACTGTTTGCTGATGATCTGGTGCTTCTGTCCCCAACCAAGGAGGGCCTACAGCAGCACCTAGATCTTCTGCACAGATTCTGTCAGACCTCTGCCCTGACAGTACATCTCAGTAAGACAAAAATAATTGTGTTCCAAAAAAAGGTGCAGTTGCCAGGACCACAAATACAAATTCCATCCAGACACCGTTGCCATAGAACACACAAAAAACTATACATACCTCGGCCTAAAAATCAGCGCCACAGGTAACTTCCATAAAGCTGTGAACGATCTGAGAGACAAGGCAAGAAGGGCCTTCTATGCCATCAAAAGGAATAAAAAATGTGACATACCAATTAGGATCTGGCTACAAATTCTTGAATCAGTTATAGAACCCACTGCCCTTTATGGTTGTGAGGTCTGGGGTCCGCTCACCAACCAAGTATTCACAAAATGGGACAAACATTATCAAAATTATCAAAATCCAGAAAGAAACAGACCCCACAGATTCCCAGTACAGCAACACAATTAGACCCAACCAAATCCTGATGAAACAAAAAGATAATTACTTGACAAATTGGAAAGAATTAACAAAAATACTGTGCAAATTAGAATGCTATTTTGCCCTAAACAGAGAGTATACAGTGTCAGAAAAGCTGACCGCTGTGACTGACCCCAAATTAAAGAAAGCTGTGACTATGTACAGACTCAGTGAGCATAGCCTTTATTGGCAAAGGCCGCCATAGGCAGACCTGGCAGGCTATGTGCACACTGCCCACAAAATGAGGTGGAAACTGAGCTGCTCTTCCTAACCTCCTGCCAAATGTATGACCATATTAGAGACACATATTTCCCTCAGATTACACAGACCCACAAATAATTTGAATACAAACCCAATTTTGATTAACTCCCATAACTATTGGGTGAAATACCACAGTGTGCAATCACAGCAGCAAGATGTTGCCACAAGAAAAGGGCAACCAGTGAAGAACAAACACCATTGTAATTGCAACCCATATTTATGTTGATTTGTCCTCTACCGGATCGGTGTCCCCACCCGCGGGACGGTTGAGCTAACATGCGGTAATATGATTAGAAAGCTTAAATTCTTGTTAATTTATCTGCACTGTCCAATTTACAGTAGCTATTACAGTGAAATAATACCATGCTATTGTTTGAGGAGAGTGCACAGTTTCGAACGATTTGGGTATGTCATTTTAGGCCAAAATCTTTAAAAAGGGTCCGATCCTTTAATTTTCCCTTTTGTACTTTAACTATTAGAACATTGTTGCAACACTGTGTATAGACAAATGACATTTGAAATGTCTTTATTCTTTTGGAACTTTTGTAAATGTAATGTTTACTGTGCATTCTTTATTGTTTAATTCACTTTTGTTTATTATCTATTTCACTTGCTTTGGCAATGTACACATATGTTTCCCATGCCAATAAATCCCCTTACATTGAAATTGAAAGAGAGAAAGAGAGAGAGTGCTTTTAGCCTTGTGTTTGCTGGGCGGTGTCTCTTTTGTTTGTGTGTTGTAGGCAGCGTTGTGTTGTTTGAATAGCAGCTGAGAGAGCTGAACGAGGGTCCACCTGAATTCAACATCTCAGAAACAAATAGCACAGCCACTACACACCACTTCAGATTACAGGGAAAACAATTCAAGTCCTTCACCCCTGCACACTTTAAATGGAATATCTCTGTCCTGTCCCCTACTGAATGTGAGGTGTGCGTGTGTGTGCGTGTGTGTATTGGTGTACTGCACTGTGTACAGTATGTGCAGCTCTGTGTATGCACATGAGTTCAAGGTTATGTTTGTGTGTGTAGTGTAGTCATTGTGTGTGTGATGTAGTCATTGTGTGTAATGTAGTCATTGTGTGTGTGGTATAGTCATTGTGTGTGTGTGTGTGTGTGTGTGTGTGTGTGTGTGTGTGTGTGTGTGTGTGTGTGTGTGTGTGTGTGTGTGTGTGTGTGTGTGTGTGTGTGTGTGTGTGTGTGTGTGTGGTGTAGGAATTGTGTGTGTTGTCCTATGCTCTCCCAGTACTTTAAGGTTTGAAGGTGTACTGTCCAGTGGTGTTGTCCTGGCTGGTTGGACTGAGCTCCAGGCAGCTGCTGCAGCAGCCACAGTGTTCCTGCCTCCCTCCCTCCCTCACTCCCTGCCCAGCTGGCTGCCTGGGGAATAGCAGGGGGTCCACCCATGCTCCGGCTGTAATATCATTCCTTTTTGCATACTAATTACAAAGAATATTGAGTGCAAGTCATGTGGCAAATAAAAATGTGACCATAATGTCCCTCTACAGAGGCTTGTGCAACAGAGAAGAAATTACTGTATACAAACTTTCATTCAGGCCTGTTTTCTATTTCCATATGAAGTAGTAATTTGGGTGTGGGACGAAACAGGGAACACGGTCAATGTGAACTACTAAAAAATTGCCTATGCTATAGCCTCACAGCCCAGCTAGCTAAGTCTCACCACCACACTCCCATTATTCCCTCCCTCCCTCCCTCTCTCTCTACACTACTTTCCTGGTCTTTCACGTGCTTCCTCTATTCTACACACCTTTTCATTTAACACTACTAGTCTTACTGTCTTACTCAGGAGGAGTACAGTGAAGAACAAGATGAGTACAGTGAAGAACAGGACTAGTACAGTGAAGAACAGGACTAGTACAGTGAAGAACAAGATGAGTACAGTGAAGAACAGGACTAGTACAGTGAAGAACAAGATGAGTACAGTGAAGAACAGGACTAGTACAGTGAAGGACAAGATGAGTACAGTGAAGAACATGACTAGTACAGTGAAGAACATGACTAGTACAGTGAAGAACAAGATGAGTACAGTGAAGAACAAGATGAGTACATTGAAGAACAGGACTAGAACAGTGAAGAACAAGATGAGTACAGTGAAGAACAGGACTAGTACAGTGAAGGACAAGATGAGTACATTGAAGAACAGGACTAGTACAGTGAAGAACATGACTAGTACAGTGAAGAACAAGATGAGTGCAGTGAAGAACAGGAGGAGTACAGTGAAGAACAAGACTAGTGCGGTGAAGAACAGGACTAGTACAGTGAAGAACAAGATGAGTACAGTGAAGAACAGGACTAGTACAATGAAGAACAAGATGAGTACAGTGAAGACAGGAGGAGTACAGTGAAGAACAAGATGAGTACAGTGAAGAACAGGACTAGTACAGTGAAGAACAAGATGAGTACAGTGAAGAACAGGACTAGTACAGTGAAGATCAAGATGAGTACAGTGAAGAACAGAACTAGTACAGTGAAGAACAGGACTAGTACAGTGAAGAACAGGAGGAGTACAGTGAAGAACAAGACTAGTACAGTGAAGAACAGGACTAGTACAGTGAAGAACAAGACTAGTACAGTGAAGAACAAGACTAGTACAGTGAAGAACAGGAGGAGTACAGTGAAAAACAGGAGGAATACAGTGAAGAACAGGAGGAGTAAAGTGAAGAACAGGAGTACAGCTAAGAACAAGACTAGTACAGTGAAGAACAAGACTAGTACAGTGAAGAACAAGACTAGTACAGTGAAGAACAAGATGAGTACAGTGAAGAACAAGATGAGTGCAGTGAAGAACAGGAGGAGTACAGTGAAGAACAAGACTAGTACAGTGAAGAACACGATGAGTACAGTGAAGTACAGGACTAGTACAGTGAAGAACAAGATGAGTACAGTGAAGAACAGGAAGAGTACAGTGAAGAACAAGATGAGTACAGTGAAGAACAGGACTAGTACAGTGAAGAACATGATGAGTACAGTGAAGAACAGGACTAGTACAGTGAAGATCAAGATGAGTACAGTGAAGAACAGGACTAGTACAGTGAAGAACAGGACTAGTACAGTGAAGAACAGGAGGAGTACAGTGAAGAACTGATCAGATCAGTCAGGATGTGGCCCAGAAGTTAATTGACAGCATGCCAGGGCAGATTGCAGAGGTCTTGAAAAAGAAGGGTCAACACTGCAAATATTCACTCTTTGCATCAACTTCATTTAATTGTCAATAAAAGCCTTTGACACTTTAAAATGCTTGTAATTATACTTCATTATTCCATAGTAACATCTGACAAAAATATCCTAGACTAGTACAGTGAAGAACATGATGAGTACAGTGAAGAACAGGACTAGTACAGTGAAGATCAAGATGAGTACAGTGAAGAACAGGACTAGTACAGTGAAGAACAGGACTAGTACAGTGAAGAACAGGAGGAGTACAGTGAAGAACTGATCAGATCAGTCAGGATGTGGCCCAGAAGTTAATTGACAGCATGCCAGGGCAGATTGCAGAGGTCTTGAAAAAGAAGGGTCAACACTGCAAATATTCACTCTTTGCATCAACTTCATTTAATTGTCAATAAAAGCCTTTGACACTTTAAAATGCTTGTAATTATACTTCATTATTCCATAGTAACATCTGACAGAAATATCCTAGACTAGTACAGTGAAGAACAGGACTAGTACAGTGAAGAACAAGACTAGTACAGTGAAAAACAAGACTAGTACAGTGAAGAACAGGAGGAGTACAGTGAAAAACAGGAGGAATACAGTGAAAAACAGGATGAATACAGTGAAGAGCAGGAGGAGTAAAGTGAAGAACAGGAGTACAGCTAAGAACAAGACTAGTACAGTGAAGAACAAGACTAGTACAGTGAAGAACAAGACTAGTACAGTGAAGAACAAGATGAGTACAGTGAAGAACAAGATGAGTGCAGTGAAGAACAGGAGGAGTACAGTGAAGAACAAGACTAGTACAGTGAAGGACAGGAAGAGTACAGTGAAGTACAGGAGTAGTACAGTAAAGAACAGGACTAGTACAGTGAAGCCCGGAAGGAGTACAGTGAAGAACAGGAGTACAGTGAAGAACAAGACTAGTACAGTGAAGAGCAGGAGGCGTACAGTGAAGAGCAGGATGCGTGCAGTGAGGAACAGGAGGAGTACATTGAAGTCATCAATGTAATTTCAGTGTTCTCAATGTACATGTACCGCTTAATATCATTGTGTGTATATACAGTCGTGGCCAAAAGTTTTGAGAAGGACACAAATTTACATTTTCACAAAGTCTGCTGCCTCAGTTTGTATGACGGTAATTTGCATATATTCCAGAATGTCATGAAGAGTGATCAGATGAATTGCAATTAATTGCAAAGTCCCTCTTTGCCATGCAAATGAACTGAATCTCCAAAAAACATTTCCACTGCATTTCAGTCCTGCCATGAAAGGACCAGCTGACATCATGTCAGTGATTCTCTCGTTAACACAGGTGTGAGTGTTGACGAGGACAAGGCTGGAGATCACTCTGTCATGCTGATTGAGTTTGAATAACAGACTGGAAGCTTCAAAAGGAGGGTGCTTGGAATCATTGTTCTTCCTCTGTCAACCATGGTTACCTGCAAGGAAACCAGTGCCGTCATCATTGCTTTGCACAAAAAGGGCTTCACAGGCAAGGATATTGGTGCCAGTAAGATTGCACCTAAATCAACCATTTATCGGATCATCAAGAACTTCAAGGAGAGCGGTTCAATTGTTGTGAAGAAGACTTCAGGGCGCCCAAGAAAGTCCAGCAAGCGTCAGGACTGTCTCCTAAAGTTGATTCAGCTGCGGGATCGGGGCACCACCAGTACAGAGCTTGCTCAGGTATGGCAGCAGGCAGGTGTGAGTTCATCTGCACGCACAGTGAGGCGAAGACTTTTGGAGTATGGCCTGATGTCATGAAGGGCAGCAAAGAATGCTCTTCTCTCCAGGAAAAACATCAGGGACAGACTGATATTTTGAAAAAGGTACAGGGATTGGACGGCTGAGGACTGGGGTAAAGTCGTTTTCTCTGATGAATCCCATCTCCGATTGTTTGGGGCATCCGGAAAAAAGCTTGTCTGGAGAAGACAAGGTGAACGCTACCATCAGTCCTGTGTCATGCCAACAGTAAAGCATCCTGAGACCATTCATGTGTGGGGTTGCTTCTCAGCCAAGGGAATGGGCTCACTCACAATTTTGCCTAAGAACACAGACATGAATAAAGAATGGTACCAACACATCCTCAGAGAGCAACTTCTCCCAACCATCCAGGAACAGTTTGTTGACGAACAATGCCTTTTCCAGTATGATGGAGCACCTTGCATAAGGCAAAAGTGATAACTAACTGGCTCGGGGAACAGAACATTGATATTTGGGGTCCATGGCCAGGAAACTCCCGAGACCATAATCCCATTGAAAACTTGTGGTCAAACCTCAAGAGGCGGGTGAACAAACAAAACCCCACAAATTCTGACAAACTCCAAGCATTGATTATGCAAGAATGAGCTGCCATCAGTCAGGATGTGGCCCAGAAGTTAATTGACTGCATGCCAGGGCAGATTGCAGAGGTCTTGAAAAAGAAGGGTCAACACTGCAAATATTCACTCTTTGCATCAACTTCATTTAATTGACAATAAAAGCCTTTGACACTTTAAAATGCTTGTAATTATACTTCATTATTCCATAGTAACATCTGACAAAAATATCTAGACACTGAAGCAGCAAACTTTGTGGAAATTAATATTTGTGTCATTCTCAAAACTTTTGGCCACAACTGTACAGTCCCTCTCTCAGCCTTGCCCTCCCCCATTCCTCTCCTCCATTAACCTATACTTCACTGTCGATAGCAGAGATGTAGAGAGAGATAAAGAAAGAGATGCTCCTACTGTAATACAGAGAGAGAGAGAGAGAGAGTGCATGCGAGAGAATGTAAAGGAGAGAAAGAGAGAGGACACCTTGGCTGATTCCTTCACACTTTGCGCTGCTAACACAAAACATACAAAACGAAATGGTTCCTGACAGAAGGCAGGGCTGTCATAAGTCTGTCTGCTGATATGCCAGCGTCAAAGTGGATGCCTGGGTGCACCCGCAGGCATCGCTGCTCAGCGTGCATACACACACTGATAAACCATCAGGCCTGCCCATTCACCCGCCCCAGAGGCCGCTTAATCCAACATGACTACACTCGACAGAAAAAGCAAATTCACATCCACTTGCATTCTGGGGAACCGTCCGCTCTAAAGATAAAGGGCAGCGCTGAGCACAACGGAGTGTGTGTATGTGTGTGTGTGTGTGTGTGTGACATTTTCCACATTTTGTTATTTTGCAGCCTTATTCTAAAAATGGATTAAATTGTTAATTTCCCTCATCAATCTTTTCACAATACCCATGATGACAAAGAAAAAACGTGTTTTTAGACATTTTTGCAAAAAAACGGAAATATCACATTTACACAAGTATTCAGACCCTTTACTCAGTACATTGTTGAAGCACCTTTGGCAGCGATTATAGCCTCAAGTCTTGGGTACGACGCTACAAGCTTGACACACCTGTATTTGTGGAGGTTCTCCTGTCAGGTTGTATGGGGAGCGTCACTGCACAGCTATTTTCATGTCTCTCCAGAGATACTGGGCCACTCAAGGACATTCAGAGACTTGTCCAGAAGCCACTCCTGCGTTGTCTTGGCTGTGTGCTTAGGGTCGTTGTCCTGTTGGAAGGTGAACCTTCGCCCCAGTCTGAGGTCCTGAGTGCTCTGGAGCAAGTTTTCATCAAGGATCTCTCTGTACTTCGCTCCGTTCATCTTTCCCTCGATCCTGACCAGTCTCCCTGCCCCTGCCGCTGAAAAACAGTCCCACTGCATGATGCTGCCACCACCATGCTTCACCGTAGGGATGGTGCCATGTTTCCTCAAGATGTGACGCTTGGCATTCAGGCCAAAGAGTTCAGTCTTGGTTTCATAAGACCAGAGAATCTTGTTTTTCATGGTCTGAGAGTCTATAGGTGCCTTTGGGCAAACTCCAAGTGGGCCGTCATGTGCCTTTTACTGAGGAGTGGCTTCTGTCTGGCCACTCTACCATAAAGGCCTGATTGGTGGAGTGCTGCAGAGATGGTTGTCCTTTTGGAATGTTCTCCCATCTCCACAGAAGAACTCTAGAGCACTGTCAGAGTGATCATTGTGTTCTTGGTCACCCTCCGATTGCTCAGTTAGACCAGGCGGCCAGCTCTAGGAAGAGTCTTGGTTGTTCCTAACTTCTTCCATTTAAGAATGATGGAGGCTACTGTGTTCTTGGGGACCTTCAATGTAGCAGACATTTTTTATTACCCTTGACACAATCCTGTCTCGGAGCTCTACGGACATCTACTTTGTGCATGACACAAGTCATTTTTCCAACAGTTGTTTACAGACAGATTATTTCACTTATGAATCACTGTATCACAATTCCAGTGGGTCAGAAGTTTACATACATTAAGTTGACTGTGCCTTTAAACAGCTTTGAAAATTCCAGAAAATGATATCATGGCTTTAGAAGCTAGGTTAATTGACATCATTTGAGTCAATTGGAGGTGTACCTGTGGCCTACCTTCAAACTCAGTGCCTCTTTGCTTGACATCATGGGAAAATCAAAAGACATCAGCCAAGGCCTCCACACATCTGGTTCATCCTTGGGAGCAATTTCTAAACGCCTGAAGGAACCACGTTCATCTGTTCAAACAATAGTACGCAAGTATAAACACCATGGGACCACGCAGCCGTCATACCGCTCAGGAAGGAGATGCATTCTGTCTCCTAGAGATGAACGTACTTTGGTGTGAGAAGTGCAAATCAATCCCAGAACAACAGCAAAGGACCTTGTGAAGATGCTGGAGGAAACAGGTACAAAAGTGTCTACATCCACAGTAAAACGAATCCTATATCGTCATAACCTGAAAGGCTGCTCAGCAAGGAAGAAGCCACTGCTCCAATACCGCAATAAAAAAGTCAGACTACGGTTTACAACTGCACATGGGGACTAGGTTCGTACTTTTTGGAGAAATGTCCTCTGGTCTGATGAAACAAAAATAGAACTGTTTGGCCATAAAGGCCGTTTGGAGGAAAAAGGGTGAGGCTTGCAAGCCGAAGAACACCATCCCAACCATGAAGCACGGGGGTGGCAGCATCATGTTGTGGGGGTGCTTTTCTGCAGGAGGGACTGGTGCACTTCACAAAATAGATGTCATCATGAGGAGGAAAATTATGTGGATATATTGAAGCAACATCTCAAGACATCAGTCACGAAGTTAAAGCTTGGTCGCACCTGGTTTAAGCGTCTCTAGAGACAATATCTCTCTCATCATTACTCAAGGTTTACCTTCAATGCACTCACATCCTACCATACCTTTGTCTGTACATTATGCCCGCTCGTTTGACACTCTGTTCCAAACGTACTAGACATCCAGTGCTGATAGCCTTTAGCCGTACCCTCATCCTACTCCTCCTCTGTTCCTCTGGTGATGTAGAGGTTAATCCAGGCAATGCAGTGCCTAGCTCCACCCCTACTCCCCAGGTGCTCTCAATTGTTGACTTCTGTAACCGTAAAAGTCTTGGTTTCATGCATGTTAACATTATAAGCCTCCACCCTAAGTTTGTTTTATTCACTGCTTTAGCACACTCTGCCAACCCGGATGTCCTAGCCATGTCTGAATCCTGGCTTAGGAAGTCCACCAAAAACCCTGAAACTATAACCTTTTCCGTCAAGATTGAACTGCCAAAGGGGGCGGTGTTGCAATCTACTGCAGAGATAGCCTGCAGAGTTCTGTCTTTACTATCCAGGTCTGTACCCAAACAATTTGAGTTTCTACTTATAAAAATCCACCTCTCCAGAAACCCGTCTCTCACCATTGCCACTTGCTATAGACCACCCTCTGCCCCCAGCTGTGCCCTAGACACCATATGTGAATTTATTGCCCCCCATCTATCTTCAGAGCTCGTGCTGTTAGGTGACCTAAACTCGGACATGCTTAACACCCTGGCCATCCTACAATCTAAGCTTGATGCCCTCAATCTCACACAAATTATCAATGACCCACCAGGTACAACCCCAAATCCGTAAAACACGGGCACCCTCATAGATATCATCCTAACCAACTTGCCCTCCAAATACACCTCTGCTGTTTTCTACCAAGATCTCAGCGATCACTGCCTCATTGCCTGCATCCGTAATTGGCCTACTGTCAAACGCTCCCTAAAACACTTCCGCGAGCAGGCCTTTCTAATCAACCTGGCCTGGGTATCCTGGGAGGATTTTGATCTCATCCCGTCAGTAGAGGATGCCTGGTTATTCTTTAAAAGTGCCTTCCTCACCATCTTAAATAAGCATGCCTCATTCAAAAAATTTAGAACCAGGAACAGATATAGCCCTTGGTTCACACCAGACCTGACTGCCCTTGACCAGCACAAAAACATCCTGTGGTGTTCTGCACTGGCATTGAATAGCCCTCGTGATATGCAACATTTCAGGGAAGTTAGGAACCAATATACACACGCAGTTAGGAAAGCTAAGGCTAGATTTTTCAAGCAGAAATGTGCATCCTGTAGCACAAACTAAAAAAAGTTTTGGGACACTGTAAAGTCCATGGAGAAAATCAGCCCCTCCTCCCAGCTGCCCACTGCACTGAGGCTAGCAAACACTGTCACCACCGATAAATCAACGATATTTGAGAATTTCAATAATAATTTTTCTACGGCTGGCCATGCTTTCCACCTGGCTATCCCAACCAACAGCCCTCTACCCCCCACAGCAACTTGCCCAAGCCTCCCCCATTTCTCCTTCACCAAAATCCAGACAGCTGATGTTCTGAAAGAGCTGCAAAATCTGGACCCCTACAAATCAGCTGGGCTAGACAATCTGGACCCTCTCTTTCTAAAATTATCTGCCGTAATTGTTGCAACCCCTATTACTAGCCTGTTCAACCTCTCTTTCATATCGTCTGAGATTCCCAAAGATTAGAAAGCTGCCGCAGTCATCACCCCTCCTCAAAGGGGGAGACACTCTAGACACAAACTGCTACAGACCTATATCTATCCTACCCTGCCTTTCTAAGGTCTTCAAAAGCCAAGTTAACAAACAGATCACCGACCATTTCGAATCCCACCGTACTTTCTCCGCTATGCAATTTGGTTTCAGAGCTGGTCATGGGTGCACCTCTGTAATGCTCAAGGTCCTAAACGATATCATAACCGCCATCGATAAGAGACATTACTGTGCAGCCGTATTCATTGACCTGGCCAAGGCTTTCGACTCTGTCAATCACCACATTCTTATCGGCAGACTCGACAGCCTTGGTTTCTCAAATGATTGAGAATCATATCACCTCCATCCTACCAGACACCCTAGACCCACTCCAATTTGCTTTCCTTCCCAATAGGTCCACAGATGAAGCAATCACACTGCACACTGCCCTAACCCATCTGGACAAGAGGAATACTTATGTAAGAATGCTGTTCATCAACTTCAGCTCAGCATTTAAAACCATAGTACCCTCCAAACTCGTCATTAAGCTCTAGACCCTAGGTCTCGACCCCGCCCTGTGCAACTGGGTCCTGGACTTCCTGACGGGCCGGCCCCAGGTGGTGAGGGTAGGAAACAACATCTCCACCCCGCTGATCCTCAACACTGGGGCCCCACAAGGGTGCGTTCTTAGCCCTCTCCAGTACTCACTGTTCACCCATGACTGCGTGGCCAAGCATGCCTCCAACTCGATCATCAAGATTGCAGACGACACTACAGTGGTAGGCTTGATTACCAACAACGACGAGACGGCCTACAGGGAGGAGGTGAGGGCACTCGGAGTGTGGTGTCAGGAAAATAATCTCATTCTCAACATCAACAAAACGAAGGAGATGATCGTGGACTTCAGGAAACAGCAGAGAGAGCACCACCCTATCCACATCGACGGGACAGTAGTGGAGAAGGTGGAAAGTTTTAAGTTCCTCGGCATACACATCACGGACAAACTGAAATGGTCCACCCACACAGACAGCGTGGTGAAGGCGGCACAACCTCAGGAGGCTGGAGAAATTCGGCTTGTCACCAAAAAACTCACAAACTTCTAAAGATGCATAATCGAGAGCATCCTGTCGGGCTGTATCACCGCCTGGTATGGCAAATGCTCCGCCCACAACCGTAAGGCTCTCCAGAGGGTAGTGAGGTCTGCACAACGCCTCACCTGGGGCAAACTACCTGCCCTCCAGGACACCGACACCACCCGATGTCACAGGAAGGCCAAAAACATCATCAAGGACAACAACCACCCGAGCCACTGGCTGTTCACCCCGCTATCATCCAGAAGGCGAGGTCAGTACAGGTGCATCAATGCTGGGACCGAGAGACTGAAAAACAGCTTCTATCTCAAGGCCATCAGACTGTTAAACAGCCGTCACTAACATTGAGTGGCTGCTGCCAACATACTGACTCAAATCTCTAGCCACTTTAATAATATACAAATTTGATGTAATAAATGTATCACTAGCCACTTTAAACGATGCCACTTAAATAATGTTTACATATCCTACATTACTCATCTCATATGTATATACTGTACTCTATACCATCTACTGCATCTTGCCTATGCCGTTCGGACATCGCTCATCTATATATTTATATGTACATACTCGTATTCATTCCTTTACACTACTGTGTATAAGGGGCGGCAAGGTACAAATCTGTCATTCTGCCCTTGAACAGGCAGTTAACCCACTGTTCCTAGGCCGCCATTGAAAATAAGAATTTGTTCTTAACTGACTTGCATTGTAAAATAAAGGTACAAAAATATTATAATAAAAAAAAAAAAAGGTAGTTGTGAAATTGTTAGATTACCTGTTAGATACTTGTGCATGGTCGGAACTAAAAGCACAAGCATTTCGCTACACTCGCATTAACATCTGCTAACCATGTGTATGTGACAAATAAAATTTGATTTGATTTGATTGCCTCGCCTGCTTACCCAACTACTTGATAGAGTTCAGTGTGCCAAATCGGAGGGCCTGTTGTCCGGACCTCTGGCAGTCTCTATGGGGGTGCCACAGGGTTCAATTCTCGGGCCGACTCTCTTCTCTGTACACATCAATAATGTTGCTCTTGCTGCCGGTGATTCTCTGATCCACCTCTACGCAGACGAAAGCATTGTGTATACAGTGAGGGAAAAAAGTATTTGATCCCCTGCTGATCTTGTACGTTTGCCCACTGACAAAGATATGATCAGTCTATAATTTTAATGGTAGGTTTATTTGAACAGCGAGAGACAGAATAACAACAACAAATTCCACAAAAACGCTTGTGAAAAACGTTATAAATTGATTTGCATTTTAATAAGGGAAATAAATATTTGACCTCTCTGCAAAACATGACTTAATACTTGGTGGCAAAACCCTTGTTGGCAATCACAGAGGTCAGATGTTTCTTGTAGTTGGCCACCAGGTTTGCACACATCTCAGGAGGGATTTTGTCCTACTCCTCTTTGCAGATCTTCTCCAAGTCATTAAGGTTTCGAGGCTGACTTTTGGCATCTCAAACCTTCAGCTCCTTCCACAGATTTTCTATGGGATTAAGGTCTGGAGACTGGCTAGGCCACTCCAGGACCTTAATGTGCTTCTTCTTGAGCCACTCCTTTGTTGCCTTGGCCGTGTGTTTTGGGTCATTGTCATGCTGGAATACCCATCCACGACCCATTTTCAATGCCCTGGCTGAGGGAAGGAGGTTCTCACCCAATATTTTACGGTACATGGCCCCGTCCATTGTCCCTTTGATGTGGTGAAGTTGTCCTGTCCCCTTAGCAGAAAAACACCCCCAAAGCATTATGTTTCCACCTCATTGTTTGACGGTGGGGATGGTGTTCTTGGGGTCATAGGCAGCATTCCTGCTCCTCCAAACACGGCGAGTTGAGTTGATGCCAAAGAGCTCCATTTTGGTCTCATCTGACCACAACACTTTCACCCAGTTGTCCTCTGAATCATTCAGATGTTCATTGGCAAACTTCAGACAGGCATGTATGTGTGCTTTCTTGAGCAGGGGCACCTTGCGGGCGCTGAAGGATTTTAGTCCTTCACAGCGTAGTGTCTTACCAATTGTTTTCTTGGTGACTATGGTCCCAGCTTCCTTGAGATTATTGACAAGAACCTCCCGTGTAGTTCTGGGCTGATTTCTCACCGTTCTCATGATCATTGCAACTCCACAAGGTGAGATCTTGCATGGAGCCCCAGGCCGAGGGAGATTGAGCCCCAGGCCGAGGGAGATTGACAGTTATTTTGTGTTTCTTCCATTCGCGAATAATCACACCAACTGTTGTCACCTTCTCACCAAGCTGCTTGGCGATGGTCTTGTAGCCCATTCCAGCCTTGTGTAGGTCTACAATCTTGTCCCTGACATCCTTGGAGAGCTCTTTGGTCTTGGCCATGGTGGAGAGTTTGGAATCTGATTGATTGATTGCTTCTGTGGACAGGTGTCTTTTATACAGGCAACAAACTGAGATTAGGAGCACTCCCTTTAAGAGTGTGCTCCTAATCTCAGCTCGTTACCTGTATAAAAGAAACCTGGGAGCCATAAATCTTTCTGATTGACAGGGGTTCAAGTACTTATTTCCCTCAATAAAATGCAAATCATTTTATAACATTTTTCACATGCGTTTTTCTGGATTTTGTTGTTGTTATTCTGTCTCTCACTGTTCAAATAAACCTACCATTATAATTATAGACTGATCATTTCTTTGTCAGTGGGCAAACGTACAAAATCAGCAGGGGATCAAATATTTTTTCCCTCACTGTACCTCTGGCCCTTCTTTGGACACTGTGTTAACTAACCTCCAGACGAGCTTCAATGCTATATAACTCTCCTTCCATGGCCTCCAACTGCTCTTAAATGCAAGTAAAACTAAATGCATGCTCTTCAACCGATCACTGCCCGCACCTGTCCGCCCGTCCAGCACTACTCTGGACGGTTCTGAGAATATGTGGAAAACTACAAATACCTAGGTGTCTGGTTAGACTGCAAACTCTCCTTCCACACTCACATTAAGCATCTCCAATCCAAAATGAAATCTAGAATCGGCTTCCTATTCTGCAACAAAGCATCCTTCACTCATGCTGCCAAACATACACTCGTAAAACTGACCATCCTACCGATCCTCGACTTCGGCGATGTAATTTACAAAATAGCCTCCAACACTATTCATAAAATTGGATGCAGTCTATCACAGTGCCATCTGTTTTTTTGTCACCAAAGCCTCATATAATACCCACCACCGCAACCTGAACGCTCTCAGTGGCTGGCCCTCGCTTCATACTCGTCGCCAATCCCACTTGCTCAAGGTCATCTACAAGTCTCTGCTAGGTAAAGCCCTGCCTTATCTCAGCTCACTGGTCACAATAGCAGCACCCACCCGTAGCACGCGCTCCAGCAGGTATATCTCACTGGTCACCCCCAAATCCAATTCTTCCGTTGGCCGCCTTTCCTTACAGTTCTCTCCTGCCAATGACTGGAACGAACTGCAAAAACACTGAAGCTGGTGACTCACATCTCCCTCTCTAGCTGCTCACAGATCACTGCACCTGTACATACCCCATCTGTAAATAGCCCATCCAACTATCTCATCCCCATACTATATTTATTTATTTATCTTGCTCCTTTGCACCCCAGTATCTCTACTTGCACATTCATCTTCTGCACATCTACCATTCCAGTGTTTAACCTATATATTGTAATTGCTTCGCCACCATGGCCTATTTATTGCCTTACCTCCTTATCCTACCTCATTTGCACATACTGTATGTTGACTTTTTCTACTGTATTATTGACAATATGTTTGTTTATTCCATGTGTAACTCTGTGTTGTTGTATGTGTCGAACTGCTTTGCTTTATCTTGGCCAGGTCGCAGTTGCAAATGAGAACTTGTTCTCAACTAGCCAACCTGGTTATATATAGGTGAAATAAATAAAAAATGGACAATGACCCCAAGCATACTTCCAAATTTGTGAAAAATTGCTTAAGGACAACAAAGTCAAGGTATTGGAGCGGCCATCACAAAGCCCTGACCTCAATCCAATTGAAGATTTGTGGGCAGAACTGAAAAAGCGTCTCCGAGCGAGGAGGCCTACAAACCTGACTCATTTACACCAGCTCTGTCAGGAGGAATGGGCCACCCAACTTATTGTGGGAAGCTTGTGGAAGGCTACCCAAAACGTTTGACACAAGTTAAACAATTGAAAGGCAATGCTACCAAATACTAAATGAGTGTATGTAAACTTCTGACCCACTGGGAATGTGATGAAAGAAATAAAAGCTGAAATAAATAATTCTCTCTACTATTATTCTGACATTTCACATTCTTAAAATAAAGTGGTGATCCAAACTGAACTAAGACAGGGAATATTAAATGTCAGGAATTGTGAAAAACTGAGTTTAAATGTATTTGGCTAAGATGTATGTAAACTTTTGACTTCAACTGTATATATATATATATATATATATATATATATATACAGTACCAGTCAAAAGTGTGGACACACCTAGGGTTTTTCTTATTTTTTTGCTATTTTCTACATTGTAGAAGAAATCTAAATTATGAAATAACACATATGGAATCATGTAGTAACCAAAAAAGTAAAAATAAATAAATATACATATATATAGGTAGCCACCGTTTGCCTTGATGACAGCTTTGCACACTCTTGGCATTCTCTCAACCAGCTTCATGAGGAATGCTTTTCCAACAGTCTTGAAGGAGTTCCCACATATGCTGAGCACTTGTTGGCTGCTTTTCCTTCATTCTGCGGTCCAACTCATCCCAAACCATTTCAACTGGGTTGAGGTCGGGAGATTTTTAAGGCCAGGTCATCTGATGCAGCACTCCAGTGGTTAGACCGTTCGGCCAGTAACTGGAAGGTTGCTGGATCGAGTCCCTGAGCTGACACGGTAAAAATATGTCGTTCTTCCCCTGAGCATGGCAGTTAACCCACTGTTCCCTGGGCGCCAAAGACGTGGATGTTGATTATGGCTGCTCCCCGCACCTCTCTGATTCAGAGGGGTTGGGTTAAATGACACATCTCAGTTGAATACATTCAGTTGGACAAATCAAATCACATTTTATTGGTCACATACACATGGTTAGCAGATGTTAATGCGAGTGTTACAAAGTTCTTGTGCATCTAGTTCCGACCGTGCAGTAATATCTAACAAGTAATCTAACAATTTCACAACTACCTCATACACAGAAGTGTAGAGGGATGAATAAGAATATGAACATATAAATATATGGATGAGCGATGGCCGTACGGCATAGGCAAGATGCAGTAGATGGTATAGAGTACAGTATATACATATGATATGAGTAATGTAGGGTATGTAAACATTATATAAAGTGTCATTGTTTAAGTGACTAGTGATACATTTATTACATCCAATTATTCATTATTAAAGCAGCAAGACATTTGAGTCTGTATGTTGGCAGCTGCCACTCAATGATGTAGGTGTCCTGGAGGGCAGGTAGTTTGCCCCCGGTGATGCGTTGTGCAAGCCGCACTACCCTCTGTTGCGCCTTCTTCACCACACTGTCTGTGTGGGTGGACCATTTAAATTTGTCCGTGATGTGTATGCCGTAGATCTTAAAACTTTCCACCTTCTCCACTACTGTCCTGTCGATGTGGATAGGGGGGTGCTCCCTCTGCTGTTTCCTGACGTCAACGATCATCTCCTTTGTTTTGTTGATGTTGAGTGTGAGGTTATTTTCCCGACACCACACTCCGAGGGCCCTCACCTTCTCCCTGTAGGCCTTCTCGTTGTTGTTGGTAATCAAGCCTACCACTGTAGTGCCGTCTGCAAACTTGATGATTGAGTTTGAGGCGTGTATGGCCACATAGTCATGGGTGAACAGGGAGTACAGGAGAGGAAAGCTGACTAGGGGTCCCCCTTTCCCTTTCCATCACTCTCCTTGGTCAAATAGCCCTTATACAGCCTGGAGGTGTATTCTGGGTCATTGTCCTGTTGAAAAACAAATGATAGTCCCACTAAGTGCAAACTAGTTGGGATGGCATATTGCTGCAGAATGCTATAGTAGTTAAGTGGTTAAGTGTACCTTGAATTCTAAATAAATCACAGATAGTGTCACAAGAAAAGCATAATCACACCTCCTCCTCCATGCTTCACGGTGGAAACCACACGTGGAGATCATCCGTTCACAAACTCTGGGTCTCACAAAGACACGGCAGTTGGAACCAAAAATCTCAAATTTTGACTCATCAGACCAAAGGACAGATTTCCACCTTTCTAATGTCCATAGCGCGTGATTCTTGGACCAAGCAAGTCTCTTCTTGTTATTGGTGTCCTTTAGTAGTGGTTTAATTTAAATATTTGACCATGAAGGCCTGATTCATTCAGTCTCCTCTGAACAGTTGATGTTGAGATGTGTCTGCTACTTGAACACAGTGAAGCATTTATTTGTGCTGCTATCTGAGGTGCAGATAACTCTAATGGACGTATCCTCTGCAGCAGAGGTAACTCTGGGTCTTCCTTTCCTGTGGCGGTCCTAATCAGAGCCAGTTTCATCATAGCGCTTGATGGTTTTTGCAACTGCACTTGAAGAAACTTTCAAAGTTCTTGAAATGTTCCCCATTGACTGACCTTCATGTCTTTAAGTAATGATGGACTGTCGTTTCTCTTTGCTTATTTCAAATCAAATCAACGTTTATTTGTCAAGTGCGCCGAATACATGAGGTGTAGACCTTACAGTGAAATGCTTACTTACAGGCTCTAACCAATAGTGCAAAAAGCATATTAGGTGAACAATAGGTAAGTAAAGAAATAAAACAACAGTAAAAAGACAGTGAAAAATACAGTAGCGAGGCTACATACAGGCACCGGTTAGTCAGGCTGATTGAGGTAGTATGTGTAGCTATGGTTAAAAGTGACTATGCATACAGTGGGGCAAAAAAGTATTTAGTCATCCACCAATTGTGCAAGTTCTCCAACTTAAAAAGATGAGAGAGGCCTGTAATTTTCATCATAGGTACACTTCAACTATGACAGACGAAATGAGAAAAAGAAATCCAGAAAATCACATTGTAGGATTTTTAATTTATTTATTTGCAAATGATGGTGGAAAATAAGTATTTGGTCAATAACAAAAGTTTATCTCAATACTTTGTTATATACCCTTTGTTGGCAATGACAGAGGTCAAACGTTTTCTGTAAGTCTTCACAAGGTTTTCACACACTGTTGCTGGTATTTTGGCCCATTCCTCCATGCAGATCTCCTCTAGAGCAGTGATGTTTTGGGGCTGTCGCTGGGCAACACGGACTTTCAACTCCCTCCAAAGATGTTCTATGGGGTTGAGATCTGGAGACTGGCTAGGCCACTCCAGGACCTTGAAATGCTTCTTCTGAAGCCACTCCTTCGTTGCCCGGGCGGTGTGTTTGGGATCATTGTCATGCTGAAAGACCCAGCCACGTTTCATCTTCAATGCCCTTGCTGATGGAAGGAGGTTTTCACTCAAAATCTCACGATACATGGCCCCATTCATTCTTTCCTTTACACGGATCAGTCGTCCTGGTCCCTTTGCAGAAAAACAGCCCCAAAGCATGATGTTTCCACCCCCATGCTTCACAGTAGGTATGGTGTTCTTTGGATGCAACTCAGCATTCTTTGTCCTCCAAACACGACGAGTTGAGTTTTTACCAAAAAGTTCTATTTTGGTTTCATCTGACCATATGACATTCTCCCAATCCTCATCTGGATCATCCAAATGCTCTCTAGCAAACTTCAGACGGGCCTGAACATGTACTGGCTTAAGCAGGGGACACGTCTGGCACTGCAGGATTTGAGTCCCTGGCGGCGTAGTGTGTTACTGATGGTAGGCTTTGTTACTTTGGTCCCAGCTCTCTGCAGGTCATTCACTAGGTCCCCGTGTGGTTCTGGGATTTTTGCTCACCGTTCTTGTGATCATTTTGACCCACGGGTGAGATCTTGCGTGGAGCCCCAGATCGAGGAAGATTATCAGTGGTCTTGTATGTCTTCCATTTCCTAATAATTGCTCCCACAGTTGATTTCTTCAAACCAAGCTGCTTACCTATTGCAGATTCAGTCTTCCCAACCTGGTGCAGGTCTACAATTTTGTTTCTGGTGTCTTTTGACAGCTCTTTGGTCTTAGCCATAGTGGAGTTTGGAGTGTGACTGTTTGAGGTTGTGGACAGGTGTCTTTTATACTGATAACAAGTTCAAACAGGTGCCATTAATACAGGTAACGAGTGGAGGACAGAGGAGCCTCTTAAAGAAGAAGTTACAGGTTTGTGAGAGCCAGAAATCTTGCTTGTTTGTATGTGACCAAATACTTATTTTCCACCATAATTTGCAAATAAATTCATTAAAAATCCTACAATGTGATTTTCTGGATTTTTTTTCCTCATTTTGTCTGTCATAGTTGAAGTGTACCTATGATGAAAATTACAGGTCTCTCTCATCTTTTTAAGTGAGAGAACTTGCACAATTGGTGGCTGACTAAATACTTTTTTGCCCCACTGTATATGATGAACAGAGAGTAGCATTAGCGTAAAAAAGGGGTTGGCGGGTGGTGGGAGGCGGGACGCAATGCAGATAGATAGCCTGGTTAGCCAATGTGCGGGAGCACTGGTTGGTCGGCCCAACTGAGGTAGTATATACATGAATGTATAGTTAAAGTGACTATGCATATATGATAAACAGACAGTAGCAGCAGCGTAAAAGAGTGGTTGGGGAGGGGAGCACACAATGCAAATAGTCCGGGTAGCCATTTGATTACCTGTTCAGGAGTCTTATGGCTTGGGGGTAAAAACTGTTTAGAAGCCTTTTTGTCCCAGACTTGGCACTCCGGTACTGCTTGCCATATGGTAGTAAAGACAACAGTCTATGACTGGGGTGGCTGGGGTCTTTGTCAATTTTTAAGGCCTTCCTCTGACACTGCCTGATGTAGAGGTCCTGGATGGTAGGCAGCTTAGCCCCAGTGATGTACTGGGCCATACGCACTACCCTCTGTAGTGCCTCAACCTGCTCCACTACAGCCCCATTGGTGAGAATGGGGGCATGCTCAGTCCTCCTTTTCGTGTAGTCCACAATCATCTCCTTAGTCTTGGTTATGTTGAGGGAGGGGTTATTATTCTGGCACCACCCGGCCAGATCTCTGACCTACTCCCTATAGGCTGTCTCATCGTTGTTGATGATCAGGCCTACCACTGTTGTGTCGTCTGCAAACTTAATGATGCTGTTGGAGTCGTGCCTGGCCATGCAGTCGTGGGTGAACAGGGAGTACAGGAAGGGACTGAGCATGCACCGCTGGGGAGCTCCAGTGTTGAGGATCAGCATGGTAGATGTGTTGCTACCTACCCTCACCACCTGGGGGTGGCCCGTCAGGAAGTCCAGGATTCAGTTGCAGAGGGAGGTGTTTAGTCCCAGGATCCTTAGCTTAGTGATGAGCTTTGAGGGTACTATGGTGTTGAATGCTGAGCTGTTGTCAATGAATAGCATTCTCACATAAGTGTTCCAATTGTCCAGGTGGGAAAGGGCAGTGTGGACTGCAATAGAGATTGCATCATCTGTGGATCTGTTCGGGCGGTATGCAAATTCGAGTGGGTTAAGGTTTCTGGGATAAAGGTTGTTGATGTGAGCCATTACCAACCTTTCAAAGCACTTCATGGCTACGGACGTGAGTGCTACGGGTCTGTAGTCATTTAGGCAGGTTGCCTTTTTGTTCTTGGGCACAGGGACTATGGTGGTCTGCTTGAAGCATGTTGGAATTACAGACTCAATCAGGGACAAAAAATTTGACCTGTTCTTGCCATAATATGGACTTGGTCTTTTATCAAATACTGTAGGTCTATCTCCTGTATACCACCACTATCTTGTCACAACACAACTGATTGGCTCAAATGCATTAAGAAGGAAAGAAATTCCACAAATTAACTTTTAACAAGGCACGCCTGTTAACTGAATTGCATTCCAGGTGACTACCTCATGAAGCTGATTGAGAGAATGCCAAGAGTGTGCAAAGCTGTCATCAAGGCAAAGGGTGGCTACTTTGAAGAATCTCAAATATAAAATATGCGACCCGATTCAGGAAACTAGGCGTATGTCGCAATCACGACTTCACAGGAGAGCTGTTTGAATGTAAAAACATATTTTTTTTTATCAAAATGCATTTTTGGGCAGAAATGCCTTCTCGAACATGTGAACTTTCATGTGCCTAAATATCAAACTTGTATGCCATCTCTAAATACGAATACAATTGTTAAATTACGAGCCTAGTTGGTTTAGCCACAGAAAAAGAGGGGGAACCTTCCCGCTAGCCATGATTGGCTGAGATAATGAGTGGGCTGGACATGCCAAGAGATGAGTTTGGATTGGTCTACAATATAACACGCATCTTTCTATTGGAGTTGGTCAGTATATTTAGGTAATTGTGTCGAACTCTGCTTTAAAAATTTTTTTTACTATCGTGTAGTAAAACTGCATAAACCTAATGTCAAGTTAAAGTGTACTGTTAGCTAGCTAATGTTAGCTGGCTCGCTAGCTAACATTATGTGTATGCTCTCCACTTTCTGGAGGACCAAGTTTTGAAATCAGTGGAATTCGAGTATTATAGTTAAGGAGATGGAGAAAACACCAGTCTGGAATATATCGTCAAACTAAGGCATGGCATCAGACAGGAGACGCGTCCAACCATGATGTATACTGGTAAGATTTTCAGATATTACACGTTTCTAATTATGACAGAAAGTGGTTCCATTTCAAGTGTACTGTTAGCTAGCTAACGTTAGCTGGCTGGCTCGCTAACTAACATTATGTCATGCGTTGGGATTCATTGTTTACCTAGCTAGCTATCTAGCTACATTTTTTTACAAAATACTCTCGTCTTAGTGTGCCAGAGCGCAGAATAACTGATGCTTTTTTGAACGCGCAACACCCGTTGAATATGTCCGGTGTCGAAGAATAATTCAATTGTTGCCAGCAGCACAGTTACAGTCAGAAGCTCTCTGGATAACATGAAAAAAGCCTAACCAGCTCTGTTAGGGTGAGTAAAATGGTCAGAGTGGGGTGTTCTCTCATTGTGTGTCTGGAAGTAGCTAGCCAATGTTAGCCAGTTAGCTTGGGTGCTTGACTGTAGTTGTGAGGTCAGAGCTTTCGGAACAACACTACTTACTGGCCAGAGCGTCCAGTGTGTGCTCTGAACACGAAACCACAGATAGAGTTATAGGGCAAGTAATGTTCAGTGAGCTGTTCTCTCTCTCTCTCTCTTAGATGTCTGGAAGTAGCTGGCAAGTTAATACAGAAGGATTGGATCAACCCTTAAAGAGATGGGTGGGGCTAAGGCTAAAGAGGGTGTGAACAATGCTGAATGGGTGCAGTCAAAGCAGGGCTCTCCAATAGTTGTACCAAAACATTGAAAGACGGTGTTCTCAAAAGTGAGTTTACAAGTTGATTAACTTTCAAAGCAGAATTACTTTCCCATTGTTTCCTCAAATGCAGTGTATGATATACCATTTTGTAGCTCTGAGTCTACTTTTATCCAATGTAAAAAACAGAAATTCAAATGTTGCTACATAAGACCGAGTCTAGGTGGTGAGACATATATTTTTATTTGTTTAACACTTTTTTGGTAACTACATGATTTCATATGTGTTATTTCATAGTTTTGATGTCTTCACTATTATTCTACAATGTCGAAAATAAAAACATAAAGAAAAAATATGAATGAGTAGATGTGTCCAAACTTTGGACTGGTACGGTATGTGTGTGTCTCCTGTTTCTGTAGTGAGGCAACTTGTTGTACAGTATACCCCCTGGACAGGACACTAGTCTATATCCTGTTTCTGTAGTGAGACAGCTTGATGTAAGGACACCCCCTGGACAGGACACTAGTCTATCTCCTGTTTCTGTAGTGAGACAGCTTGATGTAGAGTATACCCCTGGACAGGACACTAGTCTATCTCCTGTTTCTGTAGTGAGACAGCTTGTTGTACAGTACACCCCTGGACAGGACATTAGTCTATCGCAGATCCTTACACCCAATCTATCTCCTTAATGCTGAGTGCCAAGCAGAGGCGCACTGGTTCCCATTTTTACAGTCTTTGGAATGACTTGGCCGGATCGAACTCTGAACCTTCCAAACTTAGGACGGACACTTGCCCCCCAATTCCCCCTTCCCCAATACACATGTAAATATTGGACTCATTTTGCCATACATTTTGCCTTCTTGTATTATTTGTATTTGTATTTATTATGGATCCCCATTAGCTGCTGCCAAAGCAGCAGCTACTCTTCCAGGGCTCCAGCAAAATTAAGGCAGTTTACACAATTTTAAAAACATCACAACACACTGTGTGCCCTCAGGCCCCTACTCCACCACTACCACATATCTACAGTACTAAATCCATGTGTATGTATAGTTCATATGTTATCGTGTGTGTGTGTGTGTGTGTGTGTATGCATGTGTCTGTGCCAATGTTTGTGTTGCTTCACAGTCCCCGCTGTTCCATTAGGTGTTTTTTTAATCTGTTTTTTTTTTAAATCTAATTTTACTGCTTGCGTCAGTTACTTGATGTGGAATAGAGTTCCATGTAGTAATGGCTCTATGTAGTACTGTGTGCTTCCCATAGTCTGTTCTGGACTTGGGGACTGTGAAGAGACCTCTTGTGGCATGTCTTGTGGTGTATGCATGGGTGTCCGAGCTGTGTGCCAGTAGTTTAGTTTAGACAGACATCTCGGTGCATTCAACATGTCAATATTAGCTTCTGGTTGCTCCTCATTACACACCACAGACCAGCAAATATTCTTTACATCATCAACATATGAATCACTACAAAACTTATTGTATGACCTCTTATACACTATATTAGACCCAGCCTTTGGAACTTTGGTTTTCCTAGATATGGCTAGGTTGACTGACAACCTTGCAGGCACTGGTTACAGTTTGACGTTTTTTCCTGAGTGGGTAGCTTGATGATAGCCAGGCAATTTTTTTCACCCAGAAAATATACTTCTCTGTTGATATCACATACATTATCAAGCATTTCACACATATTATCCAGATACTGACTGTTAGCACTTGGTGGTCTATAGCACTTGGTGGTCTATACCTTCGGTAATTTTTGAACTCTGAACTGGTTTTGACCCTTTTGCCTGTCCACGACCATTTTCTTGCCTTACCCTATTGGATTAATAAATATTGTGAGACTCCAACCATCTGCCTCCTGTGTCTGCATCTGGGTCTCGCCTTGTGTCATGATGATTTCCACATTATTTATTACAAGATTTATTTGAGGTTTAGGGTTTAGTGAGTGTTTTGTTCCAAATACAATGCTTTTAGTTTTAGAAATATTTAGGGCTAACTTATTCCTTGCCACCCACTCTGAAACTAACTGCAGCTCTTTGAGTGTTGCAGTCATTTCAGTCACTGTAGTAGTTGATGTGTATAGTGTTTAGTCATCCGCATACATAGACACTCTGGCTTTACTCAAAGTCATTGGCATGTCGTTTGTAAAATCTGAAAAAAAACAAGGAATACCCTGGGGAATTCCTGATTCTAACTGGATTATATTTGAGAGGCTTACATTAAAGAACACCCTTTGTTCTGTTAGACAAGTAACTCTTTATCCACATTATAGCAGGGGGTGTAAAGCCGTAACACATATGATTTTCCAGCAGCAGACTATGATCGATAATGTCAAAAGCTGCAAGGAAGTCATCAATTTCTCTCAGCCAATCATCAGTTATTTGAGTAAGTGCTGTGCTTGTTGAGTGTCCTTCCCTATAAGCACGCTGACATTTTGTTGTCAATTAGTTTACTGTGAAATAGCATTGTATCTGGTCAGACACAATTTTTTCCAGAAGTTTACTAAGGGTTGGTAACAGGCTGATTGGTCAGCTATTTGAGCCAGTAAAGGGGGCTTTACTATTCTTGGGTAACGGAATGACTTTAGCTTTCCTCCAGGCCTGAGGGCACACGCTCTCTAGTAGGCTTAAATTGAAGATGTGGCAAATAGGACTGGCAATATCGTCTGCTATTATCCTCAGTAATTTTCCATCCAGATTGTCAGACCCCGGTGGCTTGTCATTGTTTGACCATTTTTTTACTTCTTCCACACTGACTTTATTCCACACTGAATTCTAAAATACAGTTCTTGTCTTTCATAATTAGCTGGCATGTTTTCTTATCTTGCCAATGAAAAAGTCAGTCATGTAGTTTGCAATATCAGTGGGCTTTGTTATGAATGAGCCATCTGATTCAATGAATGAAGGAGCAGAGTTGGCTTTTTTTCCCAAAATGTCATTTAAGGTGCCCCAAAGCGTTTTACTATCATTGTTTAGATAATTTATCTTTGTTTCATAGTGTAGATTATTTTTATTTAGTTAGTCACATGATTTCTTAATTTGCAATATGTTTGCCAATCAGTTGGACTACCAGACTTAATTGACATACCTTTCGCCTCATCCCTACCATTTTTCAATTCCTCATCAATCAAAGGGGATTGTTTTTACAAGTTTTTACAGTTATTTTCTTAATGGGTGCTTGCTTTTTTGTAACTGGAATAAGTAGTTTCATAAATGTGTCAAGTGCAGCGTCTGGTTGATCCTCATTACACACCATAGACCAGCAAATATTCTTTACATCATCAACATATGAATCACTACAAAACTTATTGTATGACCTCTTATACACTATAAAAGGCCCAGCCTTGGAATGTTGGTTTCCCTAGATATGGCTAGGTTGACTGACAACCTTATCCAGGTTGCAGGCACTGGTTACAGTTTGAAGTTTTTTCCTGAGTGGGCAGCTTGATGATAGCCAGGCAATATTTAAATCACCCAGAAAATATACTTCTCTGTTGATATCACATACATTATCAAGCATTTCACACATGTTATCCAGATACTGACTGTTAGCACTTGGTGGTCTATAGCAGCTTCCCACAAGAATGGGCTTTGGGTGAGTCAGATGAACCTGTAGCCATATTACTTCAACATTATTTAACATGAGATCCTCTCTAAGCTTTACATGAATGTGGTTCTAAATATAGACCGCAACACCGCCTCTTTTCATCTGGAGGGATGCCCTGGGTTGCCCTTTTGCCCAGTGTAGTGTACTCACTTATAGGGAATAGGGTGCCGTTTCAGACTAATGTACTGTATACTCACTTGAACTTTGAGGTTCCTTCAGATGGAATTGAGTGCTGATGGTTTGTGGATGGTTGGACAGTTGTTCGAGGGTTTCCTGTGTCCTGTGTCAGGGGAGGATTTGAACAAACAGGCTCCCTCACATCCTCCTGAGGAACAATTAGACAGGAACAGAGCCTCTCGACCCCACGCTCGCCATAACAACCCTGCCCAGTGACACACACACACCGGACAGTGGACTATCCAAGGCTATTGTTATCCCTATTTTGATGGCAGTTCCATTGTCTGTTTGTGATTGGATACACACTGTACAGGTTACATACTGTATAGGTTACACATAGGACAAATATAAGCACCCTCACTTTGACACACAAACAGAGACAAACTGGCACTGCCACTATAGGGATGTGCCCTGGGCCCAGACCCGGGCCTCTCTTGCCCTACTTCACTGAGCACTATGCAGGCAGCCAGTCACCTCTCTCTCTCTCTCTGCTGCAGCCAGCCAGTCACCTCTCTCTCTCTTCTGCGGTTTGAAAATGGCGCCGGAAGAAATGGCAGCCGTTTTACGGGCGCCTAACCAATTGTGCTATTATGTGAGTTTTTTTGCGTTATTTGTAACTTATTTTGTACATAATGTTTCTGCAACCGTATCTTACGGCAGAAAAGAGCTTCTGGATATCAGGACAGCGATCACTCACCTCGGATTAGACAAAGATTTTTTCAACAACAAGCAAGACGCACATGATATTCTCAAAACACCCGGCAGGGCCGACATCCCAGTTATTCGCAAGAAGAAGCAACGCAGGTACAGGGGCAAAAGAGCCGGATGCCTGGTCAGGACCCGGAGGAGGCGATTGGGAAAGCTGCCGTTACCGTCAATACTACTCGCCAATGTGCAATCATTGGACAATAAATTAGACGAGGTACGATCATGAATATCCTACCAACGGGACATCAAAAACTGCAACATCCTATGTTTCACGGAATCGTGGCTGAATGACGACATGGATATTCAGCTAGCGGGATATACGCTGCACCGGCAAGATAGAACAGCACACTCCGGTAAGACGGGGGTCTGTGCATATTTGTAAACAACAGCTGGTGCACGAAATATGAGGAAGTCTCTAGATTTTGCTCGCCTGAAGTAGAGTATATTGTGATAAATTGCAGGCAACACTACTTGCCAAGAGAGTTTTCAGCTATACTTTTCGTGGCTGTTTATTTACCACCACAGACAGATGCTGGCACTAAGATCGCACTCGGTCAGCTGTATAAGGAAATAAGCAAACAGGAAACCACTCACCCAGACGCGGCACTCCTAGTGGCCAGAGACTTTAATGCAGGGAAACTTAAATCAGTTCTACCAAATCTCCATCAACATGTTAAATGTGCAACCAGAGGAAAAAAATTCTAGATCATCTGTACTCTACACACAGAGACGCATACAAAGCTCTCCCTCGCCCTCTATTTGGTAAGTCCAACCATAACCATAATTCTATCCTCCTGATTCCTGCTTACAAGCAAAAATTAAAGCAGGAAGCACCAGTGACTCGGTCTATAAAAAAGTGGTCAGATGAAGCAGACGCTAAACTACAGGACTGTTTTGCAATCACAGACTGGAACATGTTCCAGGATTCCTCCAATGGCATTGAGGAGTACACCACATCAGTCACTGGCTTTATCAATAAGTGCATCGAGGACGTCGTCCCCACAGTGACTGTACGTACACACCCCAACCAGAAGCCATGGATTACAGGCAACATTTGCACTGAGCTAAAGGGTAGAGCTGCCGCTTTCAAGGTGCGGGACTCTAACCCGGGAAGCTTACAAGAAATCCAGCTATGCCCTGCGACGAACCATCAAACAGGCAAAGCGTCAATACACGGCTAAGATTGAATCATACTACACCGGCTCTGACGCTCGTCTTATGTGGCAGGGCTTGCAAACAATTACAGACTACAAAGCGAAGCACAGCCGAGAGCTGCCCAGTGACACGAGCCTACCAGACGAGCTAAAACACTTCTATGCTCGCTTCGAGGCAAGCAACACTGAGGCATGCATGAGAGCATCAGCTGTTCCAGACGACAGTGTGATCACGCTCTCTGTAGTCGACGTGAGTAAGACCTTTAAACAAGTCAACATACACAAGGCTGCAGGGCCATACGGATTACCAGGACGTGTGCTCCAGGCATGTGTTGACCAACTGGCAGGTGTCTTCACTGACATTTTCAACATGTCCCTGATTGAGTCTGTAATACCAACATGCTTCAAGCAGACCACCATAGTCCCTATGCCCAAGAACACAAAGGCAACCTGCCTAAACGACTACAGATCCGTAACACTCACGTCCGTAGCCATGAAGTGCTTTGAAAGGTTGGTAATGGCTCACATCAACAACATTATCCCAGAAACCCTAGACTCCTCCAATTTGCATACAGCCCAAACAGATCAACAGACGATGCAATCTCTATTGCACTCCATACTGCCCTTTCCCACCTGGACAATTGGAACAATTTTGTGAGAATGCTATTCATTGACAACAGCTCAGCGTTCAACACCATAGTACCCTCAAAGGTCATCACTAAGCTAAGTATTCTGGGACTAAACACCTCCCTCTGCAACTGGATCCTGGACTTCCTGACGGGCCACCCCCAGGTGGTGAGGGTAGGTAGCAACACATCTGCCACGCTGATCCTCAACACTGGATCTCTCCAGGGGTGCGTGCTCAGTCCCCTCTTGTACTCCCTGTTCACCCACGACTGCATGGCCAGGCACGACTCCAACACCATCATTAAGTTTGCAGACAACACAACAGTGGTAGGTCTGATCACCGACAAAAAAAGGAGGACCGAGCACGCCCCCATTCTCATCAACGGGGCTGTAGTGGAGCAGGTTGAGAGCTTCAAGTTCCTTAGTGTTCACATCAACAACAAGCTAGAATGGTCCAAACACCAAGACAGTCGTGAAGAGGGCACGACAAAGCCTATTCCACCTCAGGAGACTAAAAAGATTTGGCATGGGTCCTGAGATCCTCAAAAGGTTCTACAGCTGCAACATCGAGAGCATCCTGACTGGTTGCATCACTGCCTGGTACGGCAATTGCTTCGCCTCTGACCGCAAGGCACTACAGAGGATAGTGCATACGGACCAGCACATCACTGGGGCTAAGCTGCCTGCCATCCTGGACCTCTACACCAGGCGGCCCTAAAGATTGTCAAAGACCCCGGACACCCCAGTCATAGACTGTTCTCTCTACTACCGCATGGCAAGGGCTACCGGAGTGCCAAGTCTAGGACAAAGAGCCCCCCCCCGCTGCTGCTACTTTCTGTTTATTATATAGGCATAGTCACTTTAACTATACTTTCATGTACATACTACCACAATTGGACCGACCAAACAGTGCTCCCGCACATTGGCTAACTGTGCTATCTATCTGCATTTTGTCCCACCACCCGCCAACCCCTTTTTTACGCTACTGCTACTCTATGTTCATCATATATGCATAGTAACTTTAACCATAACTACATGTACATATACTACCTCAATCAGCCTGACTAACCGGTGTCTGTATGTAGCCTCGCTACTTTTATAGCCTCGCTACTTTTACAGCCTCGCTACTGCATATAGCCTCGCTACTGTATATACTGTTGTTTTATTTCTTTACTTACCTATTGTTCACCTAATACCTTTTTTGCACTATTGGTTAGAGCCTGTAAGTAAGCATTTCACTGTAACCTGTTGTATTCGTCGCACGTGACAAATACATTTTGATTTGATTTGATTTGCTGCAGCCAGCCAGTCACCTCTTTGTCGCTTCTGCTGCAGCCAGCAAGTCACCTCTCTCTCGCTTCTGCTGCAGCCAGCCAGTCACCTCTTTCTCGCTTCTGCTGCAGCCAGCCAGTCACCTCTCTCTCTCTTCTGCTGCAGCCAGCCAGTCACCTCTCTCTCGCTTCTGCTGCAGCCAGCCACCTCACTCTCTCTCACTTCTGCTGCAGCCAGCCAGTCAGTTCTCTCTCTCTTCTGCTGCAGCCAGCCAGTCACCTCTTTCTCTCTTCTGCTGCAGCCAGCCAGTCAGCTCTCTCTTCTGCTGCAGCCAGCCAGTCACCTCTCTCTCTCTTCTGCTGCAGCCAGCCAGTCACCTCTCTTTCTCTTCTGCTGCAGCCAGCCAGTCACCTCTCTCTCGCTTCTGCTGCAGCCAGCCACCTCACTCTCTCTCGCTTCTGCTGCAGCCAGCCAGTCAGTTCTCTCTCTCTTCTGCTGCAGCCAGCCAGTCACCTCTTTCTCTCTTCTGCTGCAGCCAGCCAGTCAGCTCTCTCTTCTGCTGCAGCCAGCCAGTCACCTCTTTCTCTTCTGCTGCAGCCAGCCAGTCACCTCTCTCTCTCTTCTGCTGCAGCCAGCCAGTCACCTCTCTTTCTCTTCTGCTGAAGCCAGCCAGTCACCTCTCTTTCTCTTCTGCTGCAGCCAGCCAGTCACCTCTCTTTCTCTTCTGCTGCAGCTAGCCAGTCATCTCTCTCTTCTGCTGCAGCCAGCCAGTCAACTCTCTTTCTCTTCTGCTGCAGCCAGCCAGTCATCTCTCTCTCTCTGCTGCAGCCGGTCAGTCACTCTCTCTCTCTCTCTCTCTCTCTCTCTCTCTCTCTCTCTCTCTCTCTCTCTCTCTCTCTCTCTCAATTCAATTCAAAGGGCTTTATTGGCATGGAAAACACATGTTTACATTGCCAAAGCAAGTTAAATGGATAATCAAAGTGAAATAAACAATACAAATTTAACAGGACATCTTATACTCACCTAAGTTCCAAAAGAATAAAGACATTTCAGACGTAATATTATGTCTCTCTCTCGCTCTGCTGCAGCCAGCCAGTCACCTCTCTCTCTCTGGCTGGTTGACTGGTAGAGGTGAACAATAGTAGGGACACCTGCTCTTAGAGGAAGAGGAGCTGCTGAGAACAAGAACCATAATGCAGTACTCTGTCTGACCTCAGGGTGGGAGCAGTGGCTACACTTTCACAGCTGTGGGTACACAACAGAGAGAACCCAAGCCCGAACTTGGCTCTGAAATGAACCTGGCTCTGAAATGAACCTTGCTCTGAAATGAACACAATTTGTTTGCTCTTTGGATTTTGGCGTAAAATAGAAAATTATACAATTAGTCGTCATGGAGAAATGGTGTTGTAAATATAGCTTCAGTAGTTTCTTCAGGTATTGATGTTACATAGAGATACAGGATCAAGTAGACAGAATGGAGGAAGTTTGTTAGTATCAATCTGTCTCCTCATCACAAGTGGATCACAAGGTGAGAGAAATGCACAGCGTTGCATTATGGGTGTGAAGAATCCTCCTCCTTGACCCCTTGGGTCAGGAAAACAACAAAAACTGTTGATGCCACATTGTGGCCATATTTCCTTGATGTATGCTCATATGTATACACTTCATTGATTGGCCCTTGTTAAAAGCATTTCATGGGTTTGTGGGGGCAATATTCAGGGAGCTTTAGCTTTAGATTCCCGGGTGAGAGAGAGAAATAGGGAGAGAAACAGAGGGGTAATATCGATCCCATGGAATTCCTAGTTTATATGATCTTCCTGAATGACGTGCCTCATCACCGTCCACAGTACGTTCTGCTCTGCTTCCATGACTGTTTGTCTTGATTGAGGTATGTGGCACTTTTCTGGCCTTTGTTTCTGATGGTGGACTGTGTGTTATGTGCAGTGTGTCTGGTGTGTGTGAGAGATAGAAAACGAGAGGGATTGTGTGTGTGTCTAAGTGGCAGATGAACCCCAAATTGAGCTGTTTTGATTGTTCACCGTCTCTGAGAGCGCCTGCAGCATAAGACCCCAAGGCTAACACACTCACACTCTTTTCTGCAGTCAGTCCCATTCAGTGGCAGCCCACCCCGCACACCAGTCCCTACACCGCCTCTCTCCCACTCTGTAAATGTTTTTGGCAACCTGAGTGAATTATTTTAATTAGAAGTCAATGTAACTTTTTATCTTGTTAATGAATGATACTATTTTTTAACACAAACTACCCAAAGCCTTTTCCTGCTCATCTAAAGCTGTTATTCCATCTTTATATGTTGTGTTTTTTTGGGAGATGAGGAAAGAAAGATTATATATACATTAGTTTGTTTTACAATGTTTTATTTCAATTTAGATTGAGCGCCTTTTGTTCATATCACATACTTTATTTAATATATTTTATAGTTCCATTGGAAACCTTGATACAATTGTGATTGAGGTCAAGTTTCTTTTTACAAAATGCTTTCATATAATTAAATAATATAAAAAATTTATTGTTTCTGGGAAATAGGAAGTTTGCTGTATTTGATGATGTGTAATGTAATGAACCCAAACTATAGTACAATGATACCATACAATTATGCAAATGCACACTAAAAACAAACCACACACAAATGCCTCGGCACACACTCTCACACACACATGGACACAAACTCATGCAGAAAGACACATACACAGGCTGAATTATCATATGCAGCAGGGATTGCTATACAAACACACACACACAGACTCGTGGGATGATATTTGGGTAGGTGGATAAAAGTAGTGCTATTGTAATTCAATATATAATCTCTCTTAAACAGATTATCATTTTGGGAGTAAATGTGATTGATATGGGACAGAGAGAGTGAGCTGGATCAGGACTTTCAAGGAAAATTAAAAGCTACATCAGTGTGTTTCAAAGAAGAAAAAAGTCAAAGCCAGCTGAGGCTGTCTCTCAAATGGCCCCTTAAGAGTCCCCCGCCTCCATTCCCTCCACTTCTCTCTCTCTCTCTTTCCTCTCCTCTCCTCTCCTCTCCTATTGGCAACCCTCTGCACTCTCCCTCTACCCATCATCCTTCTGTTTTATCCTTCATGCCCTTTTTAGTCCTTTTCTGATATTAAAAAACCTTTCCCCTTCAGCTCCCCCCCATCCTCAGTGCATTTCCGTTTTCCTCTCCCCCACCTCTCTCCCCCTGGTCTGATGAATGTTTCCAGTATACTCCTCTGCTTAGCCCTGTGTGTTGCCACAGAAACATCAATAATATTCCTGCTCCACAGCATCTTAGTGGATTAAAGTGGTGATAGACAGACACAACACCAGGCCCTTCTCTCTCCGTAATGCACCTCATCACAAATCCCCCTTCCGGAAAAAATAGCAGCGCTGCCATGCAGGAGTGAACACCTGAAGGGAGAGAGGGATTTCCCATGTCCACATAGTCCAGTCTCCAGTATGTTTTTGAGAGCCACTTGAGACTTCTGCTCATACTGGACACAGGATAATACACACACATGAAATACACCAAGTCAACACAATGGTATTCAAACTTTTTTTGGCGATCCGATTTCTGGCGACCAAACCTCAGATCTAACGACACAACCTTAAGATCTGCGCATTTAAAATTTTTAAACAAATAAACACATTTTAATCTCTCTCATTAACATTTTGAGAACCAATAAATACATTTACTAATCTTTCAAAAGATTATATTGTACATTGTCCCATACAATAATCTGTACTCTTAATATTATATATTTGTATTTGGTGACCCCACTGCACCCCTAGAAGAAGACCAAAAGCATCCATCAAAATAATTTGGTGTGTCATCATAGTGGTCTCTGACGCACTCCTTTTTTCTGTGCTGAATTGAATGCCATTGATAAAAATACAAAGGTGTCAATGTATTTTCTCTCAAACATCCTTTCTGATTTTAAAAGTAATCTGATTCATTTTTGTAATCAGATTACATGTAACTGATTACATGTAATCAGTTCCTCCCCAACTCTGACTGCAGGGTCATGACCCCGACTTTGAATAACATTGCTCTACACCAGTCTGACATGTTGCGCCTATGTCCGAATCACACGCACACGTTTTTCTTCCTCTGGCTTTATATAGTGGAATTTCATGGAAATTGTCAGGGAGACGAAAGTCATTCATTTGAGTGACATAGATGGTTTCCTGGCTATTTGTATTCCACAGGGGCTGAGCAGCAGCGTAGTGGTTATAGCCTATCGCTGCCATGCACAGGAACACTCAGTTTATACATACTGACCACTGTGGTTACCAGCCCTCACACCGACACACACGTGTATACATGCCAGTTCGTGCACAATCGAGCGCACACGTGCACCCAAACACACCGACACTGTATGCACATATTTCGATACATAGGGGAACTGGGTTGCCATAACAACACATAGCCACTTGTGTATTCACTTTAAGAGATGAATCATTGAATCATTCTCATTCTCATTCTCATTCTTATTCTCATTCTCATTCTAACACCCACACACTCCAGGGTTCTAGACTAACTGTTTCCACTGGTGGCACTGATGCTATTAACTTTTTCAGTTGATGGCACCAGCACATGATTTGGTCGCACCAACGTTTTATGACCTGGCCTGTGTCCCATAATGTAACAGCATCATGTCACAGTGTAGGTGATAGGCTATGTGTATTGGCTACAGCATCATGTCACAGTGTAGGTGATAGGCTATGTGTATTGGCTACAGCATCATGCCATAGTGTAGGTGATAGGCTATGTGTATTGGAAACAGCATCATGTCATAGTGTAGATGATAGGCTATGTGTATTGGCTACAGCATCATGTCATATGGTAGGTGATAGGCTATGTGTATTGGAAACAGCACCATGTCACAGTGTAGGTGATAGGCTATGTGTATTGGCTACAGCATCATGTCACAGTGTAGGTGATATGCTAAGTGTATTGGAAACATAATCATGTCATAGTGTAGGTGATAGGCTATGTGTATTGGCTACAGCATCATGTCATATGGTAGGTGATAGGCTATGTGTATTGGCAACAGCACAATGTCACAGTGTAGGTGATAGGCTATGTGTATTGGCTACAGCATCATGTCACAGTGTAGGTGATAGGCTAAGTGTATTGGAAACATAATCATGTCATAGTGTAGGTGATAGGCTATGTGTATTGGCTACAGCATCATGTCATAGGGTAGGTGATAGGCTTTGTGTATTGGCTACAGCATAATGTCATAGTGTAGGTGATAGGCTATGTGTATTGGAAACAGCATCATGTCACAGTGTAGGTGATAGGCTATGTGTATTGGCTACAGCATCATGTCATAGTGTAGGTGATAGGCTATGTGTATTAACTACATCCTCATGTCCACACCAATGCTGACATGATGGAGGCGCCAGAAAATGTAGACTTTCAATTACATACAGCACCAGTAAAAGGTTTAGACACACCTACTCATTCAAGGGTTTTTCTTTATTTTTAAAATGTTCTACATTGTAGAATAATAGTGAAGACATCAAAACTATGAAATTACACATTTGGAATCATGCAGTAACCAACAAAATGTTAAATCAAAATATATTTTAGATTTTAGATTCTTCAACGTAGCCACCCTTTGCCTTGATGACAGCTTTGCTGCCACCTCTCCTAGAACTGGCTGATGTTACAGTAGAGTTTATGTCACCACACCTCTGAAAGGCTGCTAACAAGCTCACACATAACAGCCAGTTGAAAATATATGTCTATATACTACTGCTAGGTTTATCTGGAGTCTACGTACAGTCATATATCTGTCAATAGCATCAAGGCAGGGGTATCTTTTCAACTGTCTGTTTCTGTGAGCTTGTTAGCAGCCTTGATGTGGAACACTAGTTGCCATCCTCTTGTATGTAGGGCTTTTGTTGGAAGCTAGAGTGTGTGCATTCAGGTGGTAGCCAGGTGTTTTGTCACAATAATGTAATACAGACTATATTATCTCTCTGCATTGCTGTGTATGCTAGCTCCAGTGTGTGTGAGATCATTAGCAGGGCTGTGGAGGTGGTATTTTTCCAGGTTGGTAGCCTATTCATGGGTTACATGTTCTACTCAATACATGGCCAGTGGGTGCTGATGAAGATTTCATAAAAAATGCGTTAGAGTGGCTTGGAAACACGATGGCATTCCAGAAGGAGGCAAATAATTAGTACGAAAACCTTTTGTCATTATTGTGATGTCGCCAGATTGACTTTAGATGCAGTATAACTTTAGCTAACTAGCTAAGATTGAGGGGACAGCACAACATTTTAGCTAGCTAACGTTAGCATCGCTAGCTATTTCTGCTAGCTAATGGCATTAATAGGTTAAACAAAGGAAAGTTGACAGGGCATTCATAATTTTGTAAGTAACAATGGGTACTTTCTGGCACACTAAAGAATTAAACACAATTCTTGCTAACTACGAATGCCAAATAGTGAGATATTTGACTCCAGTAAATGTAACAAATAATGCCATATTTTTTGATATATGACTCCAGGACTGTGACTACCAATGCCATGTATTGAGATATATGACTCCAGTACTGTAACTACCAATGCCATATAGTGAGATATATGACTCCAGTACTGTAGCTACCAATGCCGTATATTGAGATGTATGACTCCAGTACTGTAACTACCAATGGTGCTCAGTGTGGTTTATTTCTAATGGATTACAGATAAATAAGACTCAAGTTACTGTGTAATTACAATATTACAACTGCTGATGTAAGAAGAGCTTGATGAAATACATTTTATTGATTGATCTAGCTAATTCCTTTGTGAATAACGGGCACATTTTCTGTACTGTGAAATAAAGTGACACGGAGTAGCTTTCCCTCCCTGACAGGATGGAACAGCTAGCATGTACACTGTACAGCTCCACTGGAATCCTTTTATCAGGGCTGAAGTAGTTAGTCAAACAGATGTCTTTATTTAATAGTTGACATCAATGACAGTACACAGACCATCAAGAACCCACCGGCCATTACATTTGTTCAGACTATAGGGGGGGGTTACCAGAAAAACTAACCAAAGCTGTAGATTTCCTGTGCGTCTTATTATTGGTGTGAGTGTGTATGATGTGTGTTGGTGTCTAAGTGAGTATGTATGTGTGACTGTGTGTGACTGTGTGTGTTTTATAATGCTCTCTGATGATCCCAACAGTCCCACTCTGAGGGTGACAGATTACCCAGCGACTGGGGGTGTCATCATTCTAACCAAATGATTCTGATTCGCTCCTGATTTCCTGATGAAAGCCCCCTTATTCATCATCAGAAATGCTCTGTCTCACGGAGCTCCGCGGTTGCTACGCCTAATCACATGATTTGATTTGTCTGTTTTCTGTTGGAGGTAAAACAACGGGTCGTGTTGTGATGAGGCCCCCTCTCCACTCAGAGGAGTCACGCAGCCCAGGTAGGCCCCTCAGAGCAGCCGAATCAACAGAGCCAGGCCCCCAACCGAGATATTACACACACACAGACTTTAACATTCAGACTGGGGATGGGCCATCAGGGAGAAGGGGTCATTCACATAGACTCCTAACACTGATACAGAGAGCTTAACAATAAATTCACGTACACACACCCACTACTACATGGATGACACAACTTGAACTTGATGTAATCAGTGTGTGATTGATATATGATTTTGAGTTACACGTGTTCAAATCAGGAGGTTGTTGGTCCTACATAGGAAGGTCATCCACACATAGAGACAGAGAAACAAAATCAGTACGCATACTGCTGATAATCTAGACGCTTCCTCTCAAACGGTTGTGTACAGTAATGGGCTATATAGATACAAGGAACATTAATGGGCTATATAGATACATGGAACACTAATGGGCTGTATAGACACATGGAACACTAATGGGCTATGTAGATACATTGAACACTAATGGGCTGTATAGACACATGGAACACCAATGGGCTGTATAGACACATGGAACAATAATGGGCAATATACATAGATACATGGAATAGGTTTTCCAGCAAGAGGCTTTTTGATAGAGAGAGAGAGAGGGAGCGAGGGAGAGAGAGAGAGAGAGAGAGAGGGGTAGGTAAATGGATTGGAAGAGGAGAGAGAGATAGGTAAATGGGTTGGAAGAGGAGAGAGAGATAGGTAAATGGATTGGAAGAGGAAGGAAGTGTCTGTACCAGCAGGAAGTGTCTGTACCAGAAGGTAGTGTCTGTCCCAGCAGGTAGAAGGTAGTTTTTGCTCCAGAAGGTGGTGTCTGTCCCAGCAGGAAGAAGGTAGCGTCTGCCCCAGAAGGTAGTGTCTGTCCCAGAAGGTAGTGTCTGTCCCAGCAGGTAGTGTCTGTTCTAACAGGAAGAAGGTAGTGTCTGTCCCAGAAGGTAGTGTCTGTCCCAACATGTAGAAGGTAGTGTATGTCCCAGCAGGTAGTGTCTGTTCCAGCAGGAAGTGTCTGGCCCAGAAGGTAGTGTCTGTCCCAGCAGGTAGAAGGTAGTGTCTGTCCCAGGAGATAGTATCTGTCCCAGCAGGTAGAAGTTAGTGACTGTCCCAGCAGGTAGTAACTGTTCCAGCAAATAGAAGGTAGTGTCTGTCCCAGAAGGTGGTGTATATCCCAGCATGTAGTGTCTGTCCAAGAAGGTAGTGTGTATCACAGCAGAGAGAAGGAAGTGTCTGTCCCAGCAGGAAGAAGGTAGTGTCTGCCCCAGAAGGTAGTGTCTGCCCCAGACGGTTGTGTCTGTCCCAGAAGGTAGTGTCTGTCCCAGAAGGTAGAAGGTAGTGTCTGTCCCAGAAGGTAAAGTCTGTTCCAGATGGTAGTGTCTGTCCTTGCAGATAGTATCTGTCCCAGCTGTTAGTGTCTGTCCCAGCAGGTAGAAGGTAGTATCTGTCAAAGCAAGTAGAAGGTAGTGCCTGTCCCAGCAGGAAGTGTCTGTTCCAGCAGGTAGTGTCTGTCCAGGCAGGTAGTGTCTGTTCTAATAGGTAGTGTCTGTCCCAGCAGGTAGTGTTTGTCCAAGCAGGTTGAATGTAGTGACTATTCCAGCAGGTTGTACCTTGCCCAGCAGGTAGTGTCTGTCAAGCAGGTAGAAGGTAGTGTCTGCCCCAGACGGTCGTGTCTGTCCCACTGTTCCCTGGGCGCCGAAGACGTGGATGTCGATTAAGGCAGCCCCCCGCACCTCTCTGATTCAGTTGTACAACTGACTAATAATGGTGACTTTGAGGTAGTGTCTGTCCCAGCAGGTAGAAAGTAGCTTCTCTCACAGTAGGTAGTAGTTAGTGTCTGCCCCAGAAGGTTGTGTCTTCCCCAGAAGGTAGTGTCTGTCCCAGCGCCACTGTCTGTCCCAGCAGGTAGAAGGTTGTGACTGTCCAAGCAGGTTGTGTCTGTCCCATCAGGTAGAAGGTACTGTCTGTCCCAGCAGGTAGTGTCTGTTCAGGCAAGTAGTGTCTGTACTAGCAGGTAGAAGATAATGTCTGTCCTGTCAGGTAGTGTCTGTTCTAATAGGTAGTGTTTGTCCAAGCAGGTTGAATGTAGTGACTATTCCAGCAGGTAGTGTCTGTCAAGCAGTACGAAGGTACTAACTGTCCCAGCATGTTGTGCCTGCATGCTGTTTGTCCCAGGAGTGTCTGCCTGAGCAGGTAGAAGGTAGTGTCTGTCCCAGCAGGTATTGTCTATCAAATCAGGTAGTGTCTATCCCAGCAGGTGGAAGGTAATGTCTGACCCAGTAGGTAGTGCCTGTCCCAGAAGGTGATGTCTGTACCAGCAAGCAGAAGGTAGTGTCTGGCCTAGCAGGTAGTGTCTGTCCCAGCAGGTAGAAGGTAGTGTCTGTCCCAGCAGGTAAAAGGTTGTGTCTGTCCCAGAAGGTTGTGTCTGTCCAAGCAAGCAAAAGGTTGTGTCTGTCCAAGCAAGCAAAATGTTGTGTCTGTCCCAACAGGTAGAGGTAAGTGTCTGTCCCAGCAGGTAGTGTCTGTCCCAGCAAGTAGTGTCTGTCCCAGCAGGTAGAAGGTAGTGTCTGATCCAGAGGGTATTGTCTGTCCCAGCAGGTAGAAAGTAGCTTCTCTCACAGTAGGTAGTAGTTAGTGTCTGTCCCAGAAGGTTATGTCTGTCCCAGCAGGTAAAAGGTTGTCTATCTCAGATGGTAGTGTCTGCCCCATTAGGTAGTGTCTGTCCCATCAGGTAGTGTCTGTCCCAGCAGGTAGAAGGAAGTGTCTGCCCCAGAAGGTAGTGTCTGTCGCAGCAGGTAGTGTCTGCCCCAGAAGGTGTTGTCTGTCCCCAGCAAGTTGTGTCTTTCCCAGGAGGTAGTGACTGTTCCATCAGGTTATGTCTGTCCCAGCGGGTAGTGTCTGTCCCAGCAGGTAGAAGTTTGTGTCTGTCCCAGCAAGTAGTGTCTACCCCAGAAGGCAGTGTCTGTCCCAGCAGGTAGCGTCTGTAACAGCAGGTAGAAGGTAGTGTCTCTCACAGAGTTTTTTGCTTGTCCCAGTATGTAGTGTCTGTCCCATAAGGTAGAAGATTGTGGTTATCCAAGTAGGTTGTCTCTGTTCTACCAGGTGGTGTCTGTCCCAGCAGGTAGTGTCTTTCCCATTAGGTATAAGATAGTATCTGTCCCATCAGGTAGTGTCTGTCCCAGTAGGAAGTGTCTGTCCCATCAGTTAGAAGGAAGTGTCTGCTCCAGAAGGTTGTGTCTGTCCCAGCAGGTAGTGTCTGTACCAGCAGGTAGAAGATAATGTCTGTCCCGTCAGGTAGTGTATGTTCCAACAGGTAGTGTCTGTCCCATCAAGTTGAAGGAAGTGTCTGCCCCAGAAGGTTGTGTCTTCCCCAGAAGGTAGTGTCTGTCCCAGCGCCACTGTCTGTCCCAGCAGGTAGAAGGTTGTGTCTGTCCCACCAGGTTGTGACTGTCCAAGCAGGTTGTGTCTGTCCCATCAGGTAGAAGGTACTGTCTGTCCCAGCAGGTAGTGTCTGTTCAGGCAAGTAGTGTCTGTACCAGCAGGTAGAAGATAATGTCTGTCCCGTCAGGTAGTGTCTGTTCCAACAGGTAGTGTCTGTCCCATCAAGTTGAAGGAAGTGTCTGCCCCAGAAGGTTGTGTCTTCCCCAGAAGGTAGTGTCTGTCCCAGCGCCACTGTCTGTCCCAGCAGGTAGAAGGTTGTGTCTGTCCCACCAGGTTGTGACTGTCCAAGCAGGTTGTGTCTGTCCCATCAGGTAGAAGGTACTGTCTGTCCCAGCAGGTAGTGTCTGTTCAGGCAAGTAGTGTCTGTACCAGCAGGTAGAAGATAATGCCTGTCCCATCAGGTAGTGTCTGTTCCAACAGGTAGCGTCTGTCCAGGCAGGTAGTGTCTGTTCTAATAGGTAGTGTCTGTCCCAGCAGGTAGTGTTTGTCCAAGCAGGTTGAATGTAGTGACTATTCCAGCAGGTTGTACCTTGCCCAGCAGGTAGTGTCTGTCAAGCAGTACGAAGGTACTAACTGTCCCAGCATGTTGTGCCTGTCCCAGAAGGAAGTGTCTGCCCGAGCAGGTAGAAGGTAGTGTCTGTCCCAGTAGGAAGTGTCTGTCCCAGCAGGTATTGTCTATCAAATCAGGTATTGTCTGTCCCAGCAGGCAGTGTCTGTCCCAGCAGGTGGAAGGTAACGTCTGACCCAGTAGGTAGTGCCTGTCCCAGAAGGTGATGTCTGTACCAGCAAGCAGAAGGTAGTGTCTGGCCTAGCAGGTAGTGTCTGTCCCAGCAGGTAGAAGGTAGTGTCTGACTCAGAAGGTAGTGTCTGTCCCAGCAGGTAAAAGGTTGTGTCTGTCCCAGTAGGTAGTGTCTGTCCCAGAAGGTTGTGTCTGTCCAAGCAAGCAAAAGGTTGTGTCTGTCCCAACAGGTAGAAGGAAGTGTCTGTACCAGCAGGTATTGTCTGTCAAATCAGGTAGTGTCTGTCCCAGCAAGTAGTGTCTGTCCCAGCAGGTAGAAGGTAGTGTCTGATCCAGAGGGTATTGTCTGTCCCAGCAGGTAGTGTCTGTCCCAGAAGGTTGTGTCAGTCTCAGCAGGTAGAAGGTAGTGTCTTGCCTAGCAGGTAGAAAGTAGCTTCTCTCACAGTAGGTAGTAGTTAGTGTCTGCCCCAGAAGGTAGTGTCTGTCCCAGAAGGTTATGTCTGTCCCAGCAGGTAGAAAGTAGCTTATCTCACAGTAGGTAGTAGTTAGTGTCTGCCCCAGAAGGTAGTGTCTGTCCCAGAAGGTTATGTCTGTCCCAGCAGGTCGTGTCTGTCCCAGCAGGTAGTGTCTGTACGCTCAGGTAGAAGGAAGTGTCTGCCCCAGAAGGTTGTGTCTGTCCCACCAGGTTGTGACTGTCCAAGCAGGTAGTGTCTGTACCAGCAGGTAGAAGATAATGCCTGTCCCATCAGGTAGTGTCTGTTCCAACAGGTAGCGTCTGTCCAGGCAGGTAGTGTCTGTTCTAATAGGTAGTGTCTGTCCCAGCAGGTAGTGTTTGTCCAAGCAGGTTGAATGTAGTGACTATTCCAGCAGGTTGTACCTTGCCCAGCAGGTAGTGTCTGTCAAGCAGTACGAAGGTACTAACTGTCCCAGCATGTTGTGCCTGTCCCAGAAGGAAGTGTCTGCCCGAGCAGGTAGAAGGTAGTGTCTGTCCCAGTAGGAAGTGTCTGTCCCAGCAGGTATTGTCTATCAAATCAGGTATTGTCTGTCCCAGCAGGCAGTGTCTGTCCCAGCAGGTGGAAGGTAACGTCTGACCCAGTAGGTAGTGCCTGTCCCAGAAGGTGATGTCTGTACCAGCAAGCAGAAGGTAGTGTCTGGCCTAGCAGGTAGTGTCTGTCCCAGCAGGTAGAAGGTAGTGTCTGACTCAGAAGGTAGTGTCTGTCCCAGCAGGTAAAGGTTGTGTCTGTCCCAGTAGGTAGTGTCTGTCCCAGAAGGTTGTGTCTGTCCAAGCAAGCAAAGGTTGTGTCTGTCCCAACAGGTAGAAGGAAGTGTCTGTACCAGCAGGTATTGTCTGTCAAATCAGGTAGTGTCTGTCCCAGCAAGTAGTGTCTGTCCCAGCAGGTAGAAGGTAGTGTCTGATCCAGAGGGTATTGTCTGTCCCAGCAGGTAGTGTCTGTCCCAGAAGGTTGTGTCAGTCTCAGCAGGTAGAAGGTAGTGTCTTGCCTAGCAGGTAGAAAGTAGCTTCTCTCACAGTAGGTAGTAGTTAGTGTCTGCCCCAGAAGGTAGTGTCTGTCCCAGAAGGTTATGTCTGTCCCAGCAGGTAGAAAGTAGCTTATCTCACAGTAGGTAGTAGTTAGTGTCTGCCCCAGAAGGTAGTGTCTGTCCCAGAAGGTTATGTCTGTCCCAGCAGGTCGTGTCTGTCCCAGCAGGTAGTGTCTGTACGCTCAGGTAGAAGGAAGTGTCTGCCCCAGAAGGTAGTGTCTGTCGCAGCAGGTTGTGTCAGCCCCAGAAGGTAGTGTCTGCCCCAGAAGGTGTTGTCTGTCCCCAGCAAGTTGTGTCTTTCCCAGGAGGTAGTTTCTGTTCCAGCAGGTAGAAGGTACTGTCTGTCCCAGCAAGTAGAATATAGTTTCTGTCCCAGCAGGTAGAAGGTAGTGTCTGTCCCAGCTGGTAGTGTCTGTCCCAGCTGGTAGTGTCTGTCCCAGCTGGCAGTGTCTCTCCCAGAAGGTAGTGTCTGTCCCAGCCGACAGTGTATGTCCCAGCAGGTAGTGTCTGTCCCAGTAGGTCAACGGTTGTGTCTGTCCCAGCAGGTAGTGTCGGTCCCAGCAGGTAGAAGGTTGTGTGTGTCCAAGCAGGTAGTGTCTGTCCCATCAGGTAGTTTCTGTCCCAGTCGGCAGTGTTTGTCCTAGCTGGTAGTGTATATCCCAGCAGGTAGAAGGTAGTGTCTTCTGGGGCAGACACTATCTTCTTCTTGATGAAACAGGAAATTGCGCTACGCCCTCCAACGAACCATCAAACTGGCAAAGCTTCAGTACAGGACTATGATCTAATTCTACTCTGCGTACTCTAACACTCGTCAGATGTGGCAGGGTTTGCAAACTATCATGGATTACAAAAGGAAACCCTGCCGCGGGCTGCCCAGTGATGACCTAAATGCTTTCTAAGCTCACTTCGAGGCAAGCAACACTAAACCATGCATGAGAGCACCAGCTGTTCCTGATGACCGTGTGATCACGCTCTCCGTATCCGATGGGAGTAAGACCTTTAAACAGGTTAACATTCACAAGGCTACGGTGCCAGATGGATTGCCAGGACGCATACTCAGAGTATGTGTCTTCAGTCATTTTCAACCTCTCCTTGACCCAGTCTGTAATATCTACATGTTTCAAGCAGGCCAAAGAACACCAAGGTAATCTATCTAAATGCCTATGGAATGCTTTGAATGGCTGGTCATGTCTCACATCGACACCATCATCCCAGACACACTGGACCCACTCTTAGTCGCATATTGCCCTAACAGATCCACAGATGACTCAATCTCTATTGCACTCCACACTATCCTTTCCCACCTGGACAAGAGGAACACCTATGTGAAAATGCTGTTAACTGACTACAGCTCAGCGTTTAACACCATAGTGTTAAACCGAGCTCATCACTAAACTAAGGACCCTGTGACTGAATACCTCCCTCTGCAACTGGATCCTGGACCCGCCCCATGTGGTGAGGGTAAGCAACAACACATCCTCCATGCTGACCCTCAACACGGGGCCCCTCAGATGTGTGAGCGCTTAATCCTTTCCTGTACTCCCTGTTCACCCATGACTGTGTGGCCGCACATGACTCCAACACCATCATTAAGTTTGCCGACAACACGATGGTGGTAGGCCTTATCACCGACGACGATGAGACAGGGATAGGGAGGTCTGAGACCTGGCAGTGTGTTGCCAAGACAATAGGGTGAAGCGGTATCCAGATTTTCATAACTTCATACCATTTCTGTACCATACCAAACTACACGGCATTTCCGAATGTGCACGAGGGTTGCTATTAATACATTTTTTATTCATTTTTGACGCACAAAATTATTTAGGCAAAAGGAATCTCTGCTGTTACCAAGAAGCTTGACATCTAGCCACTGAGATAGCAAATTAACCAACCAAATCCATTGCTGGAGCCCTGAGCTGGATATAATTCATTTTACACATTTTAGGTTTCTTATAGTTATACTTAACTTATACTTATAAGCAGTGGCGTAGCACCCCCAGCACTCGCCCCCAATTAAAAAAATAATAATAATAATAATAATAATACCGTTGGTATTTCGAAATACCCTAGTTTACGGTATAAATGGTATTTCGCCCAAGCCTACAGGACAACAACCTCTCCCTCTACGCCAGCAAGACAAAAGAGCTGATCATGGACTACAGGAAATGGAGAGCCGAGCTCACCCCCATGGGCCCTCAGATCCTCAAAAAGTTTCACAACTGGACCAATGAGAGGATCTTGAATGGCTACGTCGCCGCTTTGTACGGCAACTGCTGTCTGCAATCCAGGACCCCAATACCAGGCGGTGTCAGAGAAAGAACCTAAGAATTGTCAGACTCCAGCCACCAAAGTCATAGACTGTTTTCTCTGTTACAGCACGGCAAGCAGTACCGATGTACCAAGTCTGGAACCAATAGGACCCAGAACAGCTTCCACCCCCAAGCCAAAAGACTGCTTAGTAGTTAGTCCTGGTAACTATTTGGTTAACTGTTTCACTACCTGCTATGACCCTTTTTGAACTAACCTTTTTGACTCATCACATACACTGCTGCTACTATTTATTATCTTTCAATTTATTCATAGTTATATGTACACAATTACCTCGTACCCCTACACCGACTCGGTACTGGTACCTCTTGTTTAAAGCCAAGTTATCATTACTCATTGTGTATCCATTGTTACTTTTATTATGATGTGTTTTACTTTTCTATTATATCTCTGTTTTCTTTCTCTCTGCATTGTTGGGAAGGGCACGTAAGTAAGCATTTCTCTTTTAGTGCACACCTGTTGTTTATGAAGCATGTGACAAATAAAATGTTATTTGATTCACCAACACTAATGGAATAAACGACTTCCTTTGGCTCAAAAAGTGAACATTATGAACATCAATGTCAATAGTGCTAGTTACCCAGCCCTGTCCCACTCCACTATGTGTGTGTATGCTGTGAACAATCCCTATCGTTTCTGCAGGGGAACCAGGGTAGGCCAGGGGTAGTCTATCAGGGACTAGGCTAGGCCAGGGGGAGGCTCTCAGGGACCAGGGTAGGCCAGGGGGAGGTTTTCTGAATCATTCATGGCTCCAGGCTCTCAGGGACCTGGGTAGGCCAAGGGGAGGCTCTCTGAATCAGCCATGACTCCAGGGCAGGCCAGGGTGAGGCTCTGTCAATCAGCCATGACTCCAGGCTCTCAGGACCGGCATACAGCAGTTTTAGATTGTTGCCTATGTTATGCCATGCCAACTACCCAATGTGTTAATTCTCTCCTCCTTTCTCCTCATCTCTTTCTCTCGTATCCTCCTCCCTCTCCTTCCGGAAGGCCGCTCTTTGTTGAATAATTGCAGTGAGGGAGAATTTTTCAATGCATACGTGATGGGCTCTCTGAAGCACATCTCTCTCTCTCTCTCTCTCTCTCTCTCTCTCTCTCTCTCTCTCTCTCTCTCTCTCTCTCTCTCTCTCTCTCTCTCTCTCTCTCTCTCTCTCTCTCTCTCTCTCTCTCTCTCTCTCTCTCTCTCTCTGTGTGTGTGTGTGGCTTACTGTGTTGAAAGACTATCCCCTCTCCTTAATCCTGTCCTGCCTGGCTTAAAAGAGCGGCTTTGCAGGCCCTCTTAAACCAAACAGCCGGAGTGGAGTCAGGAGACACATACATAGGGAGATGAGAGGAGAACCCTCCAAGCACTCTGTGTACAGTCAGTACACTCTCACCTGACACACACACAGCCAAACACCTGATTCTGTCCTCTCAGCCACACACACCTCATTCTGTCCTCTCAGCCACACACACTTGATTATGTCCTCAGCCACACACACCTGATTCTGTCCTCTCTGCCACGCACACCTGATTCAGTCCTGTCAGCCATACTAGGCTTGAATATTTTACAGATATTTTGCATATTTTCCATCCTGAAAAAAAAGATATTGTCTCTCGGGTAACCTGGTATTTCCCACCAAAACCGGAAGCGCTATTCAAAAGCTTTATAAAGCAAATAAATAGGCCTAAATCTGGATTTGAATAGAGCTTTGATAGAAAATGCAAGCCTGATGCAACCTGAACCTGATTAAATACATTTTATGAACCCTACATTAAAGACATTTAATGAGCCCAAATGATTGTTATCCTATTCAACTACTGCACATAACGCATGACAGAAAAACATAAATGGTTAAATAAATCAATGAGTGTGAGTTGTATTACTGTAGTGTATTATATTATTCTGTATTATATGGACTGGAATTATGCACCTCGTTCAAACTATGATAAAGCAGAAGAACATGCGATTCTGGTGCAGCACATGCGGTCTACAAAGTTAAAGGTATAGGCTAGCCAATTAGAATTAGAATTAGAATTATACGTCCCCCTAATGTTATTAGCCTACCTCCTCTTTCTCTCTCTAGTGATGCTTCATTCCTTTAAATGAAATTAGTTTTGTTGTCCTTATCTGCATCATTCTAATGACATCCTTAAATAATATAGAACCAGGCTTTCACTGATTATGGGTCTAAATAAATAACTGCTATAGCCTACTGCCATCGCGCGGTCGCTCTCGCGGTCGCGCGGTCGCAATCGGGGGAGAAGGGTCTTGGTCAGGGGTGTGAACAAGAACTCAATGGTCACTCTGACAGAGCTCCAGAGTTCCTCTGTGGAAATGGGAGAACCTTCCAGAAGGGAAACCATCTCTACAGCACTCCACCAATCAGGCCTTTATGGTAGAGTGGCCAGACAGAAGCCACTCCTCAGTAAAAAGGCACATGACAGCCCGCTTGGAGTTTTCCAAAAGGCATCTGAAGACTCTCAGACCATAAGAAACAAGATTCTCTGGACTGATGAAACCAAGATTGTCTTTGACCTGAATGCCAAGAGTCAAGTCTGGAGGAAACCTGGCACCATCCCTACGGTGAAGCAAGGTGGTGGCAGCATCATGCTGTGGGGATGTTTTTCAGTGGCAGGGACTGGGAGACTAGTCAGGATCAAGATGAATGGAACAAAGTACAGAGATATCCATGATGGAACCTTGCTCCGGAGCACACAGCTAATACAAAGCAGGAGTGGCTTCGGGACATTTTTCTGAACCCAATCGATCATCTCTGGAGAGACATGAAAATAGCTGTGCAGCGACGCTCCCCATTCAACTTGACAGAGCTTGAGAGGATCTGCAGAGAAGAATGGGAGAAACTCACAAATATAAGTCTGCCAAGCTTGTAGCATCCTACCCAAAAAGACTTGAGGCTGTAATTGCTGCCAAAGATGCTTCAACAAAGTACTGAGTAAAAGGTCTGAATACATCCTGCAGTCACAGAAGCAGGAGCTGATGGAGTTGGTTGGCCGGAACCAGGATGTGTTCTCCAGTGAACCGGGACACACCGATCTGGTATAGCACAGCATCATCACCGAACAGCACACTTGACCTGACGAAGGGTTATTGGCAGGTGCCCTTAGCTCCCGAGGCTAAGGAGAAAACTGCTTCGACACCGCTGACAGGTGTTCCACTACAGGAAGCTGCCCTTTGGGTTGCACGGGGCCCCAGCCACCTTCCAGAGGTTGATGGACTGGGTTCTCCATCCCAATCGCGAGTATGCGGCGGCCTACCTCGATGATATTGTAATCCATGAGAGCGATTGGAGACCCATCTAAACCAGGTGAGCGCGGTACTGCAGGCTTTATGGGGGGTGGGGCTAACAGTTAACCCAAGGAAATGTCAGCTCGGCCTGCGGGAGGCTGAGTACCTGAGGTACACGATCGGGAGGGGATGTGTAAAACCCCAGGTGAAGAAAGTGGAGGCGATTCGGGACTGGCCCCACCCCCTCACCAAGAAGCAGGTACTTACGTTTGTGGGGTTGACTATTTACCACCGGAGATTTATCCCCCACTTTGCCTCCCTATCCAGCCCCCTGACAGATCTGACAAGGAGCCGTCTGCCCGCCATGGTGACGTGGACCGAGAAGATGGAGAAAGCCTTCCAGGACCTAAAGGGAGCCCTGTGTTCTGGACACGTGCTGGTGACCCCGGACTTCTCCAAACCACTGGTGGTACAGACCGATGAGTCAGAAACAGGGGTGGGTCCCGTCCTATCACAGCTACAAGAAGGTGAAGAACACTTGGTTGTATACATTAGCCGGAAGCTGTTTCCGTGGGAACAAAAATATTCCACTGTGGAGAAAGAATGTCTAGCGATCAAGTGGGCGCTGGAAACGATTAAATATTACTTACTGGGAGGGCACTTCACCCTCGTGACGGACCATGCACCACTGGTCACGAAATAAGGACAGTAACGCCCAGGTCACCCGCTGGTTCCTATCCTTACAGCCCTTTGCTTTCTCTGTCGTTCACAGATCAGGTGCAGCCCATGGAAATGCCGATGCCCTCTCCAGGAAGGATGTTCTAGGGAGCTGAACCCCCCTCCCGGTCGGAGCTGAAAGGGGGGGGGGCAGATGGCAGGGAGAGGTGAGGGGAGTGGGGATTGAAGGATGATATCTTGCAGCCCGCTGGCTCCACTCCTGAGCCTTATATGGACTTCCTGCCCCAACGAGGCAAGCCGGTGGATCATTAAGCCATTGAGTGCTTGGGGATAAAAGAAGAAGCTGGCTGCACAAAGAGGAAGAGGACCGAGAGGGGAACGCGGGTTTTGGAGAGTGTGAGAAGCGGGAGAAGTATCTGTACGATTACCCGTTGTGAACTTGTTGCTTGGATCCCCCCCTTTCCCAACGTGTGCAAATATCCCTAATAAATTCCCCATTGCCATTCTAGCTGTGCTCTCTGTGCGTGTTTGGTTATTGAACTTGGTGACGTGGAAACCCACCACCTTTGAGCCTGCTACATTATGTAAATTGGTCATTATGGGGCATTGTGTGTAGATTGATTAGGAAAAAAACGATTTAATCTATTTTATAATAAGTCTGTAACGTAACAAAATATGGATCAAGTCAAAGGGTTTGAATGCACTGTATATCAATCTACAACAGGAATATCTATTTTGTATGCTGTTTGACTGGAATTGGTTGACAGAGAGAAAGACTGCAAGAGAGTGCTCGGCCGTGGACTGATTTAAAGCAACTCTAAAATTTAAAACTCTGCAAAAAAATACATCTTTACAATAAAAAAATAAGGTAATTCCCGAAAGCCAGACAGAAATGTGGAAGTTAGACGCGCATTCAGTCTACCTGTCACAATAAAAAGTTACCATGATGAGATGATAGGTCTACCTACTGAGATGGGTGGACTGTCGGTCCCCACCTTAATAGTTGATGATTCATCGTGCAGTGACCAGAGAGAAAGCCATAGAGCAGGGATTATCAACTAGATTCAGCTGCAGGCCAATTTCTTTCTTGAGCGGATGGTCTGGGATCTGGAACATATACTGAACAAAAATATAAACACAACATGCAACAATTTCAAAGATTTTACTGAGTTACAGTTCATGTAAGGAAATCAGCCAGTTGGAATAAGTTAATTAGGCCCTAATCTATGGAATTCACATGACTGGGCAGGAGCGAAGCCATGGGTGGGCCTGGGAGGGCACGTGGTCTGCGGTTGTGAGGCCGGTTGGATGTACTGCCAAATTCTCTAAAACGACGTTGGAAGTGGCTTATGGTAAAGAAATGAACATTCAATTCTCTAATAACAGCTCTGTTGGACAATCCTGCAGTCATGCCAATTGCATGCTCCCCCAAAACTTGAGACATCTGTGGCATTGTGTTGTTTGACAAAAGTGCACATTTACGTGTGGCGTTTTATTGTCTCCAGCAAAAGGTGCACTTTAGTAATGACCATGCTGTTTAATCAGCTTCTTGATATGCCACACCTTTCATATAAATGGATTATTTTGGCAAAGAAGAAATGCTCACTAACAAGGATGTTTCCGAGATCTTTTATTTCAGCTCATGAAACATGGGACCAACACTTTGCTTGTTGCGTTTATATTTTCAGTATAATTTCAAATAATATGTAGACTGCAAATAGTAGGTTTTGATCAGACCTGTTTCCAATACAGGAGGCCACATGTCAATTTAGATGTGTTAAATGAGCTTGGTTAGAAGTGTTTGGCTACACACACACGCACCTCCCACTGCGGTATGAGTGTTAGAGTGAGGTGGAGTGGAGCTGGAATGATAAGCAGGTGTATTTAACAGCATGTAGTGCTACACAGTAAATCTGCCTTTGTTTAGTGGATTTAATTCATCAGCGTAGTGTTAGTGTATTGGCTGGCTTTCTCACCCTAGCTCCTACATTATGCTGAGTGTTGTGACATAAACACGAGTGGACCTGCTGTTTGTGTTCAAGTGGGTGGAATCAGTTGCAGTGTTCAATAGGCATCACCCTATACATAATCATAAAAACATACTCAGTCAGTCACACACTCAATCCATCACACACGTGGCCACACGCACACACACACACACACACACACACACACACACACACACACACACACACACGCGTCCCACAGGGGGCTATGTAAATGGCCCTTTTCTCTCCAAACAAACATTCTACATTACTCTGCCTCATTCTCATTAACCCCTGGGCTGGTTTGAAAGGTGTTCTCTCTCAGGAAGGGAGAGACAAGTGGAAGAGAGAGAGAGAGGAGTGAACAAGTGTGTTACAGTAAGAGGGGAGAGAAAGAGAGAGAAAGAGAGAGGGAGAGAGAGAGTGGGAGAGAGAGAGAGGTTATGATGTTTAATGAGTAAATTGTTCTATTCATCAACATTGGTCTCGCTATCTTGACTTCTGCGTTTCTGGGCATTAGGGTTTGTGTTGTTGTGTTCACCTATACCGTTCTATATTCTTCTCTCTCCCTCTCTTCTTCTCTCTCCCTCTCTTCTTCTCTCTCCCTCTCTTCTTCTCTCTCCCACTCTTCTTCTCTGTGGGTGACCGTGTTGCCAGCTGTCTGGCCAATACTCTCTCCCCCAGTGCACTCGAGCACTGGAACCAGGTATTATGGTATTACAGACACCCCTTCCTCCCTCCCCTGCTGCCTCCCTGCTGTAGGGGTGGGTCCGCCTCTTGCCTCCCTCCTGTAGGCGTAGGTCTGCCTCCTGCCTCCATGCTGCAGGGGTGGGTCTGCCTCCTGCCTCCCTGCTGTAGGGGTGGGTCTGCCTCCTGCCTCCCTGCTGTAGGGGTGGTTCCGCCTCCTGCCTCCCTGCTGTAGGGCTGGGTCCGCCTCCTGCCTCCCTGATGTAGTGGTAGGTCTGCATCCTGCCTTATGGAGGGGTGGAGTCATGGAGGGCCAGAGTCATGGAGGGCCAGAGTCCCTCCACCTACCACCCTACTGGACCTCCGCGTGTGTGTGAGGCGTGAGATTGTTGGTCTTTTCCATACCAGCACCAGTCTCCAATGACTGTGTTAATGTAACGCATATTGTTCTTCTCTTAGTGGGTGTCCATCAGGAGTGTGACACTGAAGACTAATGTGTCCGTCAGGACTGTGACACTAAAGACTAGTGTGTCCATCAGGAGTGTGACACTAAGACTAGTGTGTCCATCAGGAGTGTGACACTAAGACTAGTGTGTCCATCAGGAGTGTGACACTAAGACTAGTGTGTCCATCAGGAGTGTGACACTAAGACTAGTGTGTCCATCAGGAGTGTGACACTAAGACTAGTGTGTCCATCAGGAGTGTGACACTAAGACTAGTGTGTCCATCAGGAGTGTGACACTAAGACTAGTGTGTCCATCAGGAGTGTGACACTAAGACTAGTGTGTCCATCAGGAGTGTGACACTAAAGACTTATGAAGAGCTCAATCAACCTTTGCATCCTCAAAACTGTTCACTTCTTCTGCTGGCAGCCTCAGCTCACTGCTACTTAGTCTGTCTTTAATATGAAGCCATATCTCCATCCTGCCCTCCTCTTCTCCACCTCTCCTCCTCCTCCTCCTCCTACCCTCCTCCTCTTGTCCTCTACTCTCTTCCCCTCCTCTTCTTGTCCCCTCCTCTCCTCTCCTTCCCTCCTCTTGTCCTCTACTCTCCTCCCATCCCCCCCTCCTTTGCTTCTCCTCATCCTCCACTCCTCCCCTCCTCCTCTTGTCCTCCTCCCCTCCTCTCCTCCCTCTCCTCCTGTGATCACCATATCAGACTGGTGTTTGGTGGAACATGGTTGTCTTTCATCATTTGAACTGAGGGAGCAGCCTCTGAGCAGCCTCTGAGCAGCCTCTGAAGTCCCCATCCAAATTCCCCTCGCACCCGGCTCCCCTGCCGCATATCAGATGGAACCTAATGAAACCAGGGAGTCAGCCTCATCACACACAGAGTTCAGCACTCAGCCACGCAATTGAAGTGCCTTTTCTCTCATTTTCCATCTCTCTTTTTCAGTTGTTTAGGGAGATGAGGATGGGTAGGATACTGGGGTCAGGTTTTGAGTCATTGTGCCTTTCGAGCCTGTACAGCTGGCTGCCTGTGGGTTGTGTCTGGCTGGGAGAGGCTGGTGTCCTGTGGGTTGTGCCTGGCTGGGAGAGGCTGGTGTGCTGTGGGTTGTGCCTGGCTGGGAGAGGCTGGTGTCCTGTGGGTTGTGTCTGGCTGGGAAAGGCTGGTGTCCTGTGGGTTGTGTCTGGCTGAGAGAGGCGGGTGTCCAGTGGGTTACGTCTTGCTGGGAGAGACAATGCAAGCATTTAGGTTTCACCTTCTCACACACTGGAAAGGCACAGACTCAATGACCAATTGTCTCTTTTTTATGTTCATTTATGGTTGCTATTGGTTGCAGAGTTGGTTGTCCTCATGGGTAACAGGCCACGGCAGTCACAGACAACTTGAATTAAGTTTCAGTGGGATTGGATCTGTGAAGGTTTTGTTTCAGTTGATCCTCTTGCCTTGTATTTGATCTGTGTATGCACATGTGAAATGTGCACTCTGTGTGTGTGCACTGTGTGTGTGTGTGCACTGTGTGTGTGCACTCCATTCCACAATGACTTTGTGTGCACAGTAACATCAAGGGGAGTTTAAATTCTTCCTAACCCTCGCACCTTCTCCACCCCACCAGCTGTGCAATCATAATTGAACGGTGTTGGTCATAATTTGTGTGGATTATGTGATTAGAAGGGGTATTGTAGCTGCTTATTGTGTGAGCGGGGGTTAGCTGGCCTTCTCTCTGCCTGTTGGTTGTATAAGCGGCTGATGAGAGGACACACTTTTGTCTGTGAGAGCCGTGCCACTGTCAGCCCATTGTCCTGCCCATGTCCAGGTCACCCGGGGTGAGGGGGGAGACAGGTGGGGGGATAGAAGCGTTCAAATTTACAAAACATACTTTCTGATTTACTAATTTTTTGTTTTGATTTTGTTAATGTGCCCCAGCGCTAATGCCTGGGATGTTTAACCCTTGGTGATAGGTGTTCAACACTTGGTGCCTGGATGTTTAACCCTTGGTGCCTGGGAGGTGTATCCCTTGGTGCCTGGGAGGTGTAACCCTTGGTGCCTGGGAGGTTTAACCCTTGGGGCCTGGGAGGTTTAACCCTTGGGGCCTGGGAGGTTTAACCCTTTTTAACTGGGAGGTTTAACCCTTGGTGCCTGGGGGATTAATCCTTGGTGGTTTAACCCTTGGCGCCTGGGGGGTTTAACCCTTGCCGCCTGGGGGTTTAACTCTTGGTGCCTCAGGCATTAACCCTTGATGATGGGGGGTTTAACCCTTGGTGTCTAGGGGTTTAACCCTTGGTGGTTTAACCCTTGGTGCCTGGGGGTTTAACCCTTGGTGCCTGAGGGGTTTAAGCCCCCCTAGTGTGGCAGCACAGGGGGAAAGTACACTGGCCTCTTTCCTGGTAAGGACCAGGCTTAGTGCTGCCTACTCAGTGAAGGTGACACCGCAGTGTTCCACACAGTTGGGTGAACAGGGTGTAGGGGGTGACAGGGTTATGTTAGGGTGTGTGTGTTTATGTGGGAGAGATTAGTGGTAAATGATTTACAGCTGTGCATCTCATCTGGTTGCTCCTCTACTCTCCCTCGGCCCTTCCTCTCTCATTGTGTCTCCTTCCATTCCCAGTGTCTCTGAAGGTGAAGGCCACTGGTCTTCTCTTTCCTTCCTTTCATCTTTTCTCTTTACTTGTTTGTGTGTGACAACCACACTGGCCATATAGATCAATGCACAGGCCTTCCCTCTGCATAGTGACACAGACAGAGCAATGGAGAAAGAGAGGAGAGAGAGAGGTTGGGGGTGATGGAGTAAAGGAGGGGGGCTGTAAATGGAGGACTAAAGAAGAACATGATGCATGACATCACCTCAGGCTCTCTGTCACAAATAGACAGTTATTAATAGTCTCTCTCTCCCTCTCCCTGTGTCTTTTGGTGTCTGTCTTTCTGTGCCTGTCTGGTGGGTCAACCCAGGTATGATTTAATCAGCCTATGATATCTGTGACAGGATCCACTTAAGCCTAATCACCTAATTTTGGTAGAAGTGTCCCAAGTGGAGTGTTCACTACAAGAGACATGCAGGTGACAGACTGCCCCTGAGGAAAAGGAAGAGGAGGAGGATGAGGAGGAGGGAAGAAGGAGGAGGGGGAGGAGGTGGAAGAGGAGGATGGAGGGAGGGAGGAGGATGAGGCAGAGGGGGAGGAGGAGGAGTGAGAGGAGGAGGACAAAGATGAGGAGGATGAGGCAGAGGAGGAAGAGGAGGAGGAGGATGGGGAGGAGGAGGGGGAGAAGGAGAAGGAGGAGGAGGAGAAAGAGAAAGAGGAGAAAGAGGAGGGGGAAGAGGAAGAGGAGGAGGATGGGAAGGAGGAGGGGAAGGAGAAAGAGGAGGAAGAGGGGGAGGAGCAGGAGGAGGAGGAGGAGGAGGAGAAAGAGGTGGATGAAGAGGAGGGGAAGGGGGGAGGAAGAGGAGGAGGAAGGGGGAAGTGGAAGAGGAGGAGGAAGCCAGGCAGGCAAAGATAAATAAAAAAAGTGAGAGAAAAAAAATAGATTTTTTTTAATGAGATATTGTGTTCAGGTAAATAGTGTGTTTGCACATGTTTGTGTTTCTCTGTTAACTTAGGGATTGGTGGGGTGCCTGTGAAATTCATCCGGGATGTCATGTCACACTGTTTTCAATTGGCATGCTATTCAATGCTGGGTATTTTAGCTCCCAGATTGCAGTTCCTATGGCTTCCACTAGATGTCAACAGTCTTTAGAAAAAAGTTGGAACGTTAAATCATGAAAATCAAGGGAGTAAGACCACTAGTTCCTGGGTTCACGTCAAGTGTACTGTTTTGGATTCTACGCGTAACAGGGAATGCGCGCTCAGTTATTTTTCTCTTCTATTCAGCAGATTATATTCCTTCTGAAATATTATAGTGTATATTCATTTTAGGGTACCTGAGTATTGATTACAAATGCTGTTTGACTTTTTTCGGCAAACTTTATGGGTACTTTTGGGATATCGTTTGTCTGTATGGATGAAAGCCTTTGGTCAGGTGGATTACTGAACAAAACGCGCCAACCAAACGGAGCTATATAGATATAAAGAGGAACTTTATCGAACAAAAGGACCTTTTATTGTGTAACCTGGACGCTTTGATATGCCATCAGAGGAAGATCATCAAAGATAAGCGATTTATTTTATGCTAATTTTGAGTTTTGTGACAGCTCTGCTGGTTATGTTATTATGCTAATTGAGTTTTTGAGTGGGGGTGCTGTCCTCAGACAATCAAATGTTCTGCTTTCGCCGTAAAGCCTTTTTGAAATCTGACAATGCTGTTAGATTAACAAGAGTCTAAGCTTTTGAAAGGTGTGCAGCATTTGTATTTTCATGAATGTTTGAAATAAGTATTTTTGTAATTTGAATTTGGTGCTCTGAATTTCACCAGATGTTGTCAAAATCGATCCCGTTCACGGGATTGGATCCGTAACAGGTTAAACATTCATCAAAAATACAAGTGTTGTACACCATTATTTAGCGTAGAATCTTACTAATCTAACAGGACATTAATCTAACAATCTAACAGCGATTTCAAAAAGGCTTTACGGCAAAAACATAGCATTTGATTGTCTGAGGACAGCGCCCCGCATACTTCTTCAATTAACATAATTTAATAACCTGCACAGGTGTCACACAACTCAAATATAGCGATAAAATAAATTGCTTACCTTTGAAGATCTTCCTCTGATGGCAATCCCAAGGGTCCCAGCTGCACAATAAATGGTCCTTTTGTTCGATAAGGTCCCTCTTTATATCCCAAAAACTCAGTTTGGTTGGTAATCCACCTGCTCAAAGGCGTTCAACAATGCAGACAAACAAAATCCCCAAAGTACCGGTAAAGTTCGTCAAAACAAGTCAAACAACATTTCTAATCAATCCTCAGGTACCCTAATATGTAAATAAACAGTAACATTTCAGACGGAAAATAGCCTGCTCAATAGAAAAAGGAAAATAACGAAGTGCGCGCACACAATCACGCGCGCCAAACAGTACAGGACACTTCATGATCCACCAGGAAGAACTGCTATTACTCGTTGGTTTTTCAAAAAACATGCCTGAAACCATGTCTAAAGACTGTTGACATCTAGTGGAAGCCATAGGAACTGCAATCTGGGAGCTAAATCCCTCTGTAGTGAATAGCAAGTAAATGGAAAAACTGTGACATCAAAAAAATCCTATTATCCGGATGGATTTTTCTTGGGTTTTCACCTGCCATATCAGTTCTGCTATACTCACAGACATTATTTTAACAGTTTTAGAAACTTCAGAGTGTTTCTATCCAATAATGCTAATGATGTGCATATCCTAGTTTCTAGGCCTGAGTAACAGGCATTTTACTTTGGGCACGCCAGACTCTCCGAACATCCGAACACTGCCCCCTAGCCCTAACAGGCTAACTGCTGCTAATAGGAGTGAGTAATGTTTTCCTAACCTGATGGCGTAGTATTTGTGGTGCAGTCGTTCAGTTCACTCCCCTGAGCTTTCACTAGAGGTCAATCAGTGGAGCAAGAGAGATCAACAATGCAGTAACAAATTAGAAGAAGCATAGATGCTGTACCGAACACAGTCCTACACAAATTCAAGTTGATACACAGGTCCCTGCAGTGTGAGGGAACTCCAATGTGTTTTGTGCCTGTGTGTGCTTCTGTGTGTGTGTGCCTGTGCGTGTGATGTGTCTGTGCTTGTACCTGTGTGTGTGATGTGTGATGTGTGTGTGTGTGCCTGTGTGTGTTCTGTGTGTGTGCCTGTGTGTGTTTCTGTGTGTGTGCCTGTGTGTTTGATGTGTGTGTGCCTGTGTTTGTGATGTGTGTGTGCCTGTGTGTGTGATGTGTGTGTGCTTGTGTGTTTGATGTGTGTGCCTGTGTGTGTGCATGTGTTTACTAATCGTTCTTGTGTATGTTTGTAAATTCCATTCTGTATGTGAATATGCTTATATGCGCTATGTTTGAATTCACTGGAATGTGCAAAATAGCATTCCATCATCCTTGCTTTCCACCAGCTCCCCCAGGATTGGCCGAACCTCTGTCTATTCTTCTGCCTGTCCCATTCAGCCAGCCTGATGGAGTTGGGGACTTGAACTACCTGTCTCCCGGCTGCTTTCTCTGCACAAGAATGAGCAACAACAGTGAATCCTCTATTCATCCAGGTTGCAGTGTCTCCCTGGCCCCGTGTCCCCTGACGCCCACCCAATCGGCCCCAGTAGCGGAGCACCTATTTGCTGCCTTCCCGCCTCTATTCTTGTGGTCTAAATTGGTCAGCGCTAGCTGGACAGACGTGTGACCCCGAGGGGGTGGACAGGGTGGTTGAAAGTGTGTAGTCCCATTTCTCTGCTGTTACCGGGGCACCTCGTTTCTAACCTCCCTCTCACACACACATTCTGACACTCACACTTGTTCTGTCTTCACTCACACATGCAAACACGCGCTCGCGCGCACACGCGTGAGCGCGTAGGACTACTATAGGACTAATATGCTTACTACAGGAAGCAAAGGGGCTGATAACACTCCAATGTGTGTGTGTGTGTGTGTGTGTGTGTGTGTGTGTGTGTGTGTGTGTGTGTGTGTGTGTGTGTTTGTGTGTGTCTGTCCGTGAGTGCGGGTGTCTGTGTGTGCGGGTGTCTGTGTGTGCGGGTGTCCGTGTGTGCTTGTCCGTGTGTGTATACTTATTTTCACATTCAAACACCTCTGTGTGAAGGTATTGGTTTGAGAGACACCCGTTTGATGTGGCTTTGAGAATCAAGGACATCATATTCCAGAAGCAATATATCCCTTTTGGTTTGGCTCTAAATGCGATAGATTGTTATCTATAACATCCATTCCTCTAAGAGTTGCAACTCCTTCCCCCTAGATGTGGTGCTGCGGTCTAAGGCACGGTGGGTCATATCACAGTAAGAGCTGTAAATCCTTCCCCCTAGATGCTCCCTCACAGTGGGTCATATCACAGTAAGAGCTGTAAATCCTTCCCCCTAGATGCTCCCTCACAGTGGGTCATATCACAGTAAGAGCTGTAAATCCTTCCCCCAGATGCTCCCTCACAGTGGGTCATATCACAGTAAGAGTTGTAACTCCTTCCCCCTAGATGCTCCCTCACAGTGGGTCATATCACAGTAAGAGTTGTAACTCCTTCCCCCTAGATGCTCCCTCACAGTGGATCATATCACAGTAAGAGTTGTAACTCTTTCCCCCAGATGCTCCCTCACAGTGGGTCATATCACAGTAAGTGGGGTTAGGCCATGTCAACTACCCCCACCATGACCTCCATCCACACCCAGGAGCCCTACACCCCCACCCAGTACCCTCTTACTCCCCACGCCCTTCTCCACCCATCACCCACCACCCACCCAGACACCAGTTCGCTGCCTGACACTGCCTCATACTCATTACTCCTACTGATGTGTTTTCATCCCCTGTCTGTTATTAAAACTAACCCCACTAATGATTGGTGTGCCGTTTCACAGCGCTCTTGTTTCCCTGCATCTCAGACTTGTCAGTGTCACTGCAAGACAAGAGTCTCAACGACTAAATGGTGGACAGGCTGTGAAGATACTCTGTTCTGGTGAGTGCTGCTCTGGTACTATGCTTTCTGTTGGTCCTATTATGTCACACTTGTACAGGTTAAAGGATATATATATATAAGTCTTGTAAAGTCATCAATCTGTTAGCTCCAGGGTAATGCTTCAAGGGGTAGATGTCCCTTTCAGTTTGAGAGGTTACATTTTTTATTAATGTAATCTTTATTTAACTAGGCAAGTCAGTTAAGAACAAATTCTTATTTACAATGACGGCCTACACTGGCCAAACCCGGACTACACTGGGCCAATTGTGCACCACCCTATGGGACTCCCAATCACGGCGGATTTGAACCAGGGTGTATGTAGTGACACCTCTAGCACTGCGATTCCATGCCTTAGACCGCTGCACCACTCGGGAGGTGATGACTGAGATGTGGTTTTAGGGGGTTCAGAGTGCAAAGGTTACAGTAGTGGTTTCAGAGGTTGAGGGTCTGGAAGAATAAGTATAGAAGAGACAGTTCCCCGGGGGGTCAATTCTCTTCTCCCACTCCACTGTGTACAATAAAACCCAAAGAGGGGCTGTTGTGAGGGCTAATATGCTGTAACTGAGTCCCTGCAGGGACCAGTCTATTGAGAGGGAATGGGATACTGAGTCCCTGCAGTGGCCAGTCTGTTGAGAGGGAATGGAATACTTAGTCCCTGCAGTGGCCAGTTCGTTGAGATTGAGAGGGAATGGGATACTGAGTCCGTGCAGGGGCCAGTCTGTTGAGAGTGAATGAGATACTGAGTCCTTGCAGTGGCCAGTCTGTTGAGAGGGATTTGGATACAGAGTCCTTGCAGTGGTCAGTCTGTTGAGAGGGAATGGGATACTGAATCCCTGCAGTGGCCTCTCTGTTGAGAGTGAATGGGATACTGAATCCCTGCAGTGGCCAGTCTGTTGAGAGTGAATGGGATACTGAATCCCTGCAGTGGCCAGCCTGTTAAGAGTGAATGGGATACTGAATCCCTGCAGTGGCCAGTCTGTTGAGAGTGAATGGGATACTGAATCCCTGCAGTGGCCAGTCTGTTGAGAGTGAATGGGATACTGAATCCCTGCAGTGGCCAGTCTGTTGAGAGTGAATGGGATATCTATCTCCTGTACAGTATTGTACAGAGAGAGCTGTATTGATCCAGAACATCCGGAATCATCCCCAGCTTACAATTGGCTCATTCATCCCCATCCTCTCCCCTGTAACTATTCCCCAGGTTGTTGCTGTAAATGAGAATGTGTTCTCAGTCAACTTACCTGGTAAAATAAGGGTTAAATAAAAAAATTAAAAAATGTGACTGATACCCTCTGAGGCCAGGGCTTAAAATGGCAGACAATTGCTCCAGTGGAATTTGGAACTAGAGTTGATCTCCTAGCAAGTTTATCTCCTAGGGGTAGCCTAGTGGTTAGAGCGTTGGGCCAGTTACCCAAAGTTTGCTGGATTGAATCCCAGAGCTGACAAGGTAAAAATCTGTCCCCGGTAGGCTGTCATTGTAAATAAGAATTTGTTCTTAACTGACTTGCCTAGATAAATGAGAGTAAAAAAATAAATCAGATGAGAAAGCTTGAGGGCTTAATGAAGATGAGATGACACCAGTATGGCTTTAAGAAGGAGACTCTTCCTTGTTCTCTATCTCTCAATTCAATTCAATTTAAGGGCTTCATTGGCATGAGAAACATATGTTAACATTGCCAAAGCAAGTGAAGTAGATAATTTACAAAAGTAAAATGAACAGTAAATCTAACACTCACAGAAGTTCCAAAAGAATAAAGACATTGCAAATGTCATTATGTATTTATACAGTGTTGTAATGATGTACAATTGGTTAAAGTACAAAAGGGAAAATAAATATGGGTTGTATTTACAATGGTGTTTGTTCTTCACTGGTTGACCTTTTCTTGTGGCAACAGGTCACAAATCTTTCTGCTGTGATTGCACACTGTGGTATTTCACCCAGTAGATATGGGAGTTGATCAAAATCGGGTTTATTTTCAAATTCTTTGTGGATCTGGGTAATCTGAGGGAAATATGTATGTCTAATATGGTCATTGCCCTTCATGGTTAGTACCTGAAATATTTTTCATTGCTCCTACATTTATTTGTGTTCGCCTACATTTTCTAAAAGGTCAGTGCAGAGCCCTGATATCAACCACATTAACATTGAAAGATGTCTAAGCAAAAACACAACAGGTGTGTTTTAAAGGGATGATCTTTAAATCTCATCTAACTCATCTCTATGGATGTCAAAGGGGCAGGTGGACTTTGGTCTGAGACAGCCGGAAGTTTGGTCAACGGGTGCCTTAGAAATTAATATTGTATGTGAAGGTCGGAGGTACAGTTTGTTGGGTAGAATAATCTCTTTGCTTTATCTCTCACAGTTTGTCTGATTGGGTATGAGTGGATGAGCCCGCTTTCCCCCTAACGCTAGTGTGGGGTGCTTGTGACCTCTAAAACCGGCGTGGGGTGTTTGTGACCTCTAACAGTGGTGTGGGGTGTTTGTGACCTCTAACACTGGTGTGGGGTGTTTGTGACCTCTAACAGTGGCGTGGGGTGTTTGTGACCTCTAACACTGGTGTGGGGTGTTTGTGACCTCTAACACTGGTGTGGGGTGTTTGTGACCTCTAACAGTGGTGTGGGGTGTTTGTGACCTCTAACACTGGTGTGGGGTGTTTGTGACCTCTAACACTGGTGTGGGGTGTTTGTGACCTCTAACACTGGTGTGGGGTGTTTGTGACCTCTAACAGTGGCGTGGGGTGTTTGTGACCTCTAACAGTGGTGTGGGGTGTTTGTGACCTCTAACACTGGTGTGGGGTGTTTGTGACCTCTAACACTGGTGTGGGGTGTTTGTGACCTCTAACAGTGGCGTGGGGTGTTTGTGACCTCTAACAGTGGTGTGGGGTGTTTGTGACCTCTAACAGTGGTGTGGGGTGTTTGTGACCTCTAACAGTGTCGTGGGGTGTTTGTGACCTCTAACACTGGTGTGGGGTGTTTGTGACCTCTAACAGTGGTGTGGGGTGTTTGTGACCTCTAACAGTGGTGTGGGGTGTTTGTGACCTCTAACACTGGTGTGGGGTGTTTGTGACCTCTAACAGTGGTGTGGGGTGTTTGTGACCTCTAATCCTGGTGCGGGGCGCTTGGGACATGACCCCAGAGTGGTATGGAGAGGTCAGGCTAGTGGGTGACCCCTGGTCAGTCAGCCTGAGGTTCTGCAGAGTGTCAGTGTGTTCAGGAATCATAAGAAGGCCCTTAGTTATGCCACTTGGTGACTTTGTCCTGTGTGACAGAGATTAGGGCTGACGCTAAAGGCCAACTGCACCCTTATACTGGACTGGCTAGACTAGGATAGGCTAGGACTGCTTTGGGCATGACCAATTTATTTTTCCAAACATTCTACTGATATACTGTACCAAGTTTGGACACACTTATTCATTCCATGGTTTTTCTTGATTTTTGCTATTTTCTACATTGTTGAAAAGTAGTGAAGACATCAGAACTATGAAATAATACATAAGGAATCATTTAGTACCCCAAAAAGTGTTAAACAAATCAACATATATTTTACATTTGATATTCTTCAAAGTAGGCACCCTTTGCCTTGATGACAGCTTTACACACTCTTGGCATTCTTTCAAACAGCTTCATGAGGTTCCCCGGGCGCCGAAAACATTGAGTTTGATTAAAGCAGCCTACCGCACCTCTCTGAATCAGAAGGTTGGGTCAAATGTGGAAGACATATTTCAGTTGAAGGCGTTCAGTTGTACAACTGACTAGGTACCCCCCTTTCCCTTTCCTAGTCACCTGGAATGCATTTCAATTAACAGGTGTGCCTTGTTAAAAGTTAATTTGAGGAATTTATTTCCTTCGTAATGTGTTTGAGCCAATCAGTTGTGTTGTGACAAGGTAGGGGTGGTATACAGCAGATAGCCCTATTTGGTAAAATATCAAGTCCGTATTATGTCAAGAAGAGCACAAAAAAAGCAAAGAGAGACAACAGTTCATCATTACTCTATGATATGAATGTTAGTAAATCCGGAACATTTCAAGAACAATGAACGTTTCTTCAAGTGCTGTCTCAAAAATCATGAAGCGCTATGATTAAACTGGCTCTCATGAAGACTGCCACAGGAAAGGAAGACCCAGAGTTACCTCTACTGTAGAGGATAAGTTCATTAGAGTTACCAGCCTCAGAAATTGCAGCCCAAATATATGCTTCACAGATTTAAAGTAACAGATACAGTGAGGGAAAAAAGTATTTGATCCCCTGCTGATTTTGTACGTTTGCCCACTGACAAAGAAATTATCAGTCTATAATTTGAATGGTAGGTTTATTTGAAAAGTGAGAGACAGAATAACAATAACTACCTTTATATAGCCCCACAACTTCCTCTATATAGCTGCATGGCTACCTTCATATAGCCCCACGACTTCCTCTATATAGCTGCATGACTACCATTATATAGCCCCACTACTTCCTCTTTATAGCCCAATGACTACCTTTTTATATAGCCCCACGACAATAACCACCTTCATATAGCCCCACGACTTCCTCTACATAGCCCAATAACTACCTTTAAATAGCCCCACAACTTCCTCTGTATAGCTGCATGACTACCTTTATATAGCCCCACGACTTCCTCTATATAGCCCAATAAATACCTTTATATAGCCCCACGACTTCCTATACATAGCCCAATAACTACCTTTAAATAGCCCCACAACTTCCTCTGTATAGCTGCATGACTACCTTTATATAGCCCCACGACTTCCTCTATATAGCTGCATGACTACCTTTATATAGCCCCACAACTGCCTCTATATAGCCCAATAACTAACTTTATATAGCCCCACAACTTCCTCTATATAGCTGCATGACTACCTTTATATAGCCTCACGACTGCCTCTATATAGCTGCATGACTACCTTCATATAGCCTCACGACTTCCTCTATATAGCTGCATGACTACCATTATATAGCCCCACGATTTCCTCTATATAGCTGCATGACTACCTTTATATAGCCCCACGACTGCCACTATATAGCTGCATGACAATAACCACCTTCATATAGCCCCACAACTTCCTCTATATAGCTGCATGACTACCTTTATATAGCCCCACAACTGCCTCTATATAGCCCAATAACTACCTTTATATAGCCCCACGACTGCCTCTATATAGCCCAATAATTACCTTTATATAGCCCCACGACTTCCTCTATATTACTGCATGACTACCTTCATATAGCCCCACGACTTCCTCTATATAGCTGCATGACTACCATTATATAGCCCCACGACTGCCTCTATATAGCCCAATAACTACCTTTATATAGCCCCACAACTTCACCTATATAGCTGCATGACTACCTTCATATAGCCCCACGACTTCCTCTATATAGCTGCATGAGTACCTTTATATAGCCCTACGACTTCCTCCATGTAGCTGCATGACTACCTTCATATAGCCCCACGACTTCCTCTATATAGCTGCATGACTACCTTTATATAGCCCCACGGTAAGGTACTGCCTCTATATAGCCCAACAGTAAGGTACTACCTTTATATAGCCCCACAACTTCCTCTATATAGCTGCATGACTACCTTTATATAGCCCCACGACTTCCTCTATATAGCTGCATGGCTACCTTCATATAGCCCCACGACTTCCTCTATATAGCTGCATGACTACCTTAATATAGCCCCACGACTTCCTCTATATAGCCCAATAACTACCTTTATATAGCCCCACAACTTCCTCTATATAGCCCCACATCTTCCTCTATTCAGCCCTATTACTTCCTTCATATAGCCCCACAACTTCCTCTATATAGCCCAATGACTTCTTCTATATAGCCTCACAACTTCCTCTATATAGCCCCACATCTTCCTCTATTCAGCCCTATGACTTCCTCTATATAGCCCCACAACTTTCTCTATATAGCCCAACGACTTCTTCTATATAGCCTCACAATTTCCTCTTTATAGCCCCAAGACTTCCTCTATATAGTCCCATGATTTCCTCTATATAGCCAAACGACTTCCTCTATATAGTCTCATGATTTCCTCTATATAGCCAAACGACTTCCTCTAAGAAGCCCCATGACTTCCTCTTGACAGAGAGAAAGCAGAGAGGAGGAGAGAACGAGGTAATCAAAAGAGGATGACGAGAAGAGAGGACCGGAGGAGAGTGCGTTTTGGAGGAGGTTGGGGGTGGGGAGGACTATAATTGAGACAATGGACGATTGGCATCTCTATCTCCAGGTCCCCCTCCCCTCCAACCCCCTCATTCACAATCCCCCTCTATTTTCTCCTCTCCCCCTGACCCCTAAACCCTATTCCTCACAGAAACTGACAAGTTAAATAAAGTCCTGAGAAGAAAATAGGGAGAAATTAGACCCAATTTAAATGTCAATTTCTTATTTCTGTTGTTCCTTTCCTTTTTTGATGCAATGAATATTTTAGAGTTAGACAGGGAGAGAGACAGGGAGATAGAAACAGGGAGAGAGACAAAGAGCGATAGAGCGAGAGAAGCAGAGAGAGAGAGAGAGAGAGAGAGAGAGAGAGACAGACAGACAGACAGACAGACAGACAGAGCGAAGGATTTGGAGATGGCATGTGGCAGCAGACAAACTGACATTTGTTTTCCTTATCTCCCATCTCTAAATCCTCTTAAAGCACTGCCTCTTTTCCTGGCCTGAGTTGCAGATGAATGTGGGTGACTGAAGTTGGTGCATGTGCCTTTGCTGTGGGCCTTGGACCCGATGTAAAGGGGATTAAGATAGGATACTACAGTAGGCAGTATGCACTCTGAATGACACGTGGATCAGAAGAGAAGGCTTTTGTATGAAGCTTAGTATGATAAAATTTAGGAGTGCGAGTGTATGTGTTTTTATGTCTAGTTTGGTGGTCTTGTCTTATGATGACATACCGTCCCTATTTGTTAGTGTTCTCTGAGGGAGGAGTGTGATGAGTCAATCAGCATACAGAAATGTGTGTATAGAGAGGCTTTCAGGGACATAGAGGGGATGGATGGAGGAGGGCTCTGATAGGTTTTTGACATGTGGGTTGAAAGGTCCCTCTCCTGTTTGTTTTTAATATTCGCCAGCCCGCCCGGTGAGTAATTCCATTGCAGTGTGTTAGGAGGTTGGAAGAAGGGAGTTCTGTGGAGACAATTGAGTGAAGAACTGAGTGAGGCAATTGCAACTGTATCAATAATGCTGCGTTTGCCTTTGTACTCGTGTTTTTAAGGAGGGTTTTTTAATTAAAATATTCCTGTGTATGAATATATTTTATTTGCATAATGTATGTGAGTCTGTCTTTGAATAAATGTGGTATTTATGGATATACACTACAAAAGTATGTGGACACCCTTTCAAATTAGTGGATTCACTCTTTCAGCCACACCCGTTGCTGACAGGTGTATAAAATCAAGCACACAGCCATGCAATCTCCATATACATACATTGGCAGTCGAATTGCCTTACCGAAAAGCTCAGTGTCTTTCAACGTGGCACCATCATTGGATGCCACCTTTCCAACAAGTCAGTTCGTCAAATTTCTGTCCTGCTAGAGCTACCTCGGTCAACTTTAAGTTCTGTTAATGTGAAATGGAAATGTCTAAGAACAACAACGGCTCAGCCACGAAGTGGTAGGCCACACAAGCTCACAGAACGTGATCGCAGTGTGCTGAATTGTGTAGCACTTAAAAATCATCTGTTCTCAGTTACAACACTCACTACGGAGTTCCAAACTGACTCTGGAAGCAACGTCAGCACAAGAACTGTTCGTCGGGAGCTTCATGAAATGGATTTCCATGGCCGAGCAGCCGCACAAAAGCCCCAGATCACGATGCGCAATGCCAAGCGTCGGCTGGAGTGGTGTAAAGCTCGCTGCCATTGGACTCTGGAGTGGAAACGCATTCTATGGATGGATTAATCATGCTTCACCATCTGGCAGTCCGACGGACAAATCTGGGTTTGAAGAACGAATGTGATGCCAGGAGAACGGTACCTGCCGCAATGCATAGTGCTAACTGTAAAGTTTGGTGGTCGAGGAATAATGGTCTTGGGCTGTTTTTCATGATTCGGGCTAGGCCCGTTAGTTTCAGTGAAGGGAAATCTTAACGCTACAGCATACAATGACATTCTAGACAATGCTTTGCTTCCAACTTTGTGGCAATAGTTTGGGGAAGGTCCTTTCCTGTTTCAGCATGACAATGCCCACGGTGCACAAAGTGAAGTTCATACAGAAACGGTTTGTCAAGATCTGTGTGGAAGAACTTGACTGGCCTGTACAGAGCCCTGACCTCAACCCCATCGAACACCTTTGGGATGATTTGGAATGCAGACTGCGAGCCAGGCCTAATCGCCCAACATCAGTGCCTGACCTCACTAATGCTCTTGTGGCTGGCTGAATGGAAGCAAGTCCCCGCAGAAATGTTTCAACACCTAGTGGAAAGCCTTCCCAGAAGAGAGGGCTTTCCAAAATTATTGCCCATGATTTTGGAATGACGTTTGACGAGGTCCACATACTTTTGTCCAAGTGTATTTCTTCCCAAGTGTGTTGGTGTGAGCAGATACAGACATTCCTAGTGTTTTCTGTCTCATTCTGACTCAAATTTGCACAAATCTGTCAATTAATTCATGATTATGGAAGTAAATCCCTTAATATGTGTATGTATACGAATCCATGCTAATCTTTCTAAGTGTGTGCGTGTCTATGTGCGCACGCATGCACGTGTGTGTTTGTGTGGGATTAGCCACCCTGCTATTCTGCGCTCAGTGCTGATGCAGCCCCTTGTCTCTCTTATCTTAATGCCTTTCTGAGTGTTACTGCGGCTGCAGCAGGATGGAACTGTCGCTCTGCTCCCTCCCGGCCCACTGCTGTCACCCTGCCTTGTTGGCACAGTCTCAATTGTTAGCCAGATTAGGCCAAGAGGTTGTGTTCCCCAGATATATAATAATGTAGAATCAGGCCCTATTCTTTTTCAGGGAGGAGGACTAGGTTACACAAACGTCAGCAGTCTCTCTCTCTCTCTCTCTCTCTCTCTCTCTCTCTCTCTCTCTCTCTCTCTCTCTCTCTCTCTCTCTCCTCTCTCTCATTGACATGTCAGGTCTTTTGAGAAGGACAGCTGAATGGCACACAATCCCTCCGGTTGCCATGGAGAGTGGGTGGCTACTCTGTCAGCAGTGCATTAACATGGAAATAACACATTAACTGGGCCTGTGTTTGTATGTTATGACGTGTGCCTGAGAATTCTGCGACTTAAGTGTTCATCTCTGCATGTGGATTGTTCAGGCCGTCTGTGTGTTGCCTGTGTATGCGCGCGCGCGCGCGTGTGTGTGTGTGTCTGGCTATAGAGGTGGGTAGCTGTCTGTATCAGAGGACTAGTAGATCAGCTGAGGGCTGTCTGTCAGTCCCTCTCCTCTGATGGGTACAGTCAGTCCCTTTCCTCTGATTGTCTGTCTGTTACTCCCCTCTCCTCTGATTGGTACTGTCTGTCCCTCTCCTCTGTTTGGTTGTCTCTTACTCCCTCACTTCTGGACTAGATATCTGTCAGTCCATCTTCTCTGGACTGGCTGTCTGTCAGTCCCTCTCCTCTGGACTGACTGCATGTCAGTCAATCTCGTCTGGACTGGCAGTCTGTCAGTCCCTCTCCTCTGGACTGGCTGTATGTCAGTCCCTCTCCTCTGTACTGGCAGTCTGTCAGTCCCTCTCTTCTGTATTGGCTGTCTATCAGTCCCTTTCACATGACTGACTTGATGCCCTCTGACTGACTTAACTGAAGCACTCTGAGACGTCATATGACCCGCTGCAGTCATTCTCTAATATTGTAACAATGTTGATAGATTATCTGCGTGCTTCCCATCCAATGATCCTGAAGAGTTTGATATGGCGAGGCACCTTAAAAGGAATACATTTTATTATTTAACTACCAGGCTGTGATGATTATATGGCCTAGATTAGATGGCTAGCTGAGGTGGAGTCAGTGTCCTCTACGGGGGACACTATATCATTTGAAATACTAAGTAACGGTAATTACTTTATGAAAGCCACAACACTCTGTCAGTACTCATTAGAGAGTAGTGACATATGGATTAGTAAATTACCTGGCCAACAGAGATACAACTTCTATTGACTGGAGTCTGGTCATAACTGCCCCACCCGTCTCTCCATCTCCATCCTGCCTACTCAGTGTTGCTGCCCGCACCTAGACCTCCTGGAGTCCAGCCACTATCCCAGCATCCTTTGCTCCAGCAGCCAGCCATGTAACATTAGGCCCAGGGTGTGTCCCGTAAGTTAGAGAGGAAGGGGGTTTAAAGAGGGGGTGCAGAGGTGTGTTGTCAGTTAGAGAGGGAGAGGTTTTAAAGAGGGGGTGCAGAGGTGAATTGTCAGTTAGAGAGGGGGTTTAAAGAGGGGGTGCAGAGGTGCGTTGTCAGTTAGAGAGGGAGAGGGTTTAAAGAGGGGGTGCAGAGGTGCATTGTCAGTTAGAGAGGGAGAGGGTTTAAAGAGGGGGTGCAGAGGTGCATTGTCAGTTAGAGAGGGGGTTTAAAGAGGGTGCAGAGGTGCATTGTCAGTTAGAGAGGAGAGGGTTTAAAGAGGGGGTGCAGAGGTGCATTCTCAGTTAGAGAGGGAGAGGGTTTAAAGAGGGGGTGCAGAGGTGCGTTTTCAGTTCGAGAGGGAGAGGGTTTAAAGAGGGGGTGCAGAGGTGCGTTGTCAGTTAGAGAGGGTTTAAAGAGGGGGTGCAGAGGTGCGTTTTCAGTTCGAGAGGGAGAGGGTTTAAAGAGGGGGTGCAGAGGTGCGTTGTCAGTTAGAGAGGGTTTAAAGAGGGGGTGCAGAGGTGCGTTGTCAGTTAGAGAGCGAGAGGGTTTAAAGAGGGGGTGAAGAGGTGCGTTGTCAGTTAGAGAGGGAGAGGGTTTAAAGAGGGGTGCAGAGGTGCGTTGTCAGTTAGAGAGGGGAGGGTTTAAAGAGGGGGTGCAGAGGTGCGTTGTCAGGAAGCGATGGGGTTGATAATTGGACACGTCCCTGCTCTATAAAAATGTACATGAGAGCGGCCGGCAGTCTGCGCTGCCAACGCAATTCACTGGGGGAATTGGAGAGCATTTCGCCAGGCCTGGGACACAAGCAGAATCTTTAGAAGATCGTCACAGATCTTGGGAAAGTTGAAGTTGAAGGTACACTCTGCTTTTGGTATTAGGGGTTTGGAGTGGCCAGAGCTCTAAGTTAGTTACTACATTTTTCCATTTCCATTTTTGCCATTTAGCAGACGCTCTTATCCAGAGTGCCTTACAGTTAGTGCTTTAATCTTCAGATAGCTAGGTGAGACAACCACATATCACCGGCATAGTAAGTACATTTTTACTCAATAAAGTCGATATGTTCAGTCAGAGCTGGTAAGTGCAGGTGTTAATTCTCCCCAAACCTCTGTCTCCCCCAAGACTTCCAGCATCTTTCTCTATAACACCAGTGATCTCTCTCTCCACAACCATGTACAATCTCTTTCATACCCCTTGGTTTACTGGCCTTTATTATCACTCTCTCATCTATTCATCTATCCATCAATACATCATCCAGGCTGTTTCTTTCACTCACACACTGGGGCTTTCTCCAAACCCAGGGCATAATGGCATGTAATAAAAAAGCTGTTGTAAACACTAGCAGCGATACGCCAATGTGTTGACGCCGGCAGAGAAAAGGCCTCAATCAGTATCCATAGAGCACCTCCAATTGTGTCATCGGGAGGGCGACGGAAAAGGTCATTTGAGCAAAAGAAAATGACACCACACGAAAAAAAATATGGTGATTTACGCAAAGTCAAATCACCCGATTCGACAGACACATGACTGTGTTATTATCTCAGGAGCAGGAACAGCTGATTTACTCCAGGTGCAGGGACAGCCGAGTTCCTCCTGGAGCAGGGACAGCCGAGTTCCTCCTGGAGCGATAGCAAGGAAGGAGAAAAGAATGAATGAAGATCTACCGACACAAACATAAAAGTAACCAGAGAGCCTTTCTTTACCGCAGACCTGTCTATCAATGCTACCACCTCCGGTTTTAAAATTGATGTCTCGCAGACTCAATTGTTTGCGTTTTTTGTTCTGGGCAGGCCAGGCGTAGTCAGGGAAGAGGGTATCAGAAGAAAAGGACCAATTTTCTTCGATGTTTGTTGATATCTAGACCACCATAGCTTGATTGCCTAACATTAAACCACCAATAACAGCCCCAATCATCGGACTTACACCTCCAGATGTGAAACAACTGAATTGGATCAAACTGACACTCTCCCTCTCTGTCAATATATCTATGTATCTCTCTCTTTTTCTCTGTCAATCTCTCTATGTATCTTTCTCTCTCCCTCCTTCTCTTTCACTGTCGCTATTTTCTTCTCCTTCATGACATGCTTATTAGCTGGCATTGATCTGGCCTCTTATTAGTCGGCATTGATCTGGCCTGGTCAATTGTCAGCTGTTCTCATCCGCAGAGTATTGATAGAATAATCAGTGATGGCAGACAGATGAAATGTGCTATCGGTGGGTAAATGATTGGCTGCTGCCTTGTTGACCCAGGGTGGGCAACTCACACCTCCCGGATAATCATACTCACACAGATGAACACACACACACACACACACACACATACACACACACACGCACACGCACATGCACACGCGCACACACACACACATAGATGAACACATACACGCACACACTCTCCACGGCTTTTTCTACTCCTCCATTGAGATTACTGACAAGCTGCACATCATTCCATTCACAGTCTGATAAAGGAAGCAAAACAATTAACAAGATCTTACTAAGAATCAGACAGAGAAATTGTTCCAAAGGTTTTCTGGAAATACTCTTATATCTCTATCAACTCATTTCATTGAATGATAGATTCTCTATCTAAGTAATATTATTATATTTTGTTCCCTGAGATGCGTCAATGGAGATGGAGTATTTCCAGGAAGGTGGCTTTGAAGAAAATTGGTCCTTTTCTTCTTAAACCGTCTTCCCTGACTCAAACAAAAATTAAATAACTGAGACATTTAGACATGGTCATTTCTAATTAAATATTTGTGTATATACATATATATATATATATATGCTAAACATACTATTCTGCAGAATTATTGTGGAATCTTCATTTTTTCTTTGATTTGAGTGGTCTGAATTGCACTGTACACAGTACACATAGTCCTCCTGCTGAGGACTGTTATGGAGGGGGAAGTGACACATCACTAGTGACATGGCTTGTCTTTGCTATACAGGAGGCCCCTGTCCCCTGCTGCAGTGCACAGCTCCAGGGGACTCTCAGTGGGGAGAGAAGCATCTGCCAGGGCCCTCCTCTTGCTGGAGGCTGGTGCCCACCTCGCCCTTCGCGCCTCTTCAGCTGATTAACTTTTAATCAGGCACTTAGCTGGGCATTTGTTTCAGTCACATTCGCTCTGCACACAGATGACCTGTGGTGATACACTGTGAGCTGTCCCACTTGGAGACTGAAGTCAGTCAGAGGCTGTGTCCCAAATGGCACCCTATTGAAAAAGGGCACTATATGGAATATGGTGCCATTTAAGATTTTCCCAGTCTGAAGAGGTTAACAGGACCACAAGATAGGCCAGAAGTTCAAGTCCAAGGTCAAAGGCAGGAGAACAGTTTGAGAAAAATAAAAAATGTATAAAGGTGGAAAGAGTGGAAACAGTATGTTCCCAGCGGGTGGCAATATGAATTTATGAATTTATGGCCTAAACATTTGTTTTGTTTACTGGATAGCAAAGAGGTAGAGAGGGAAGATGGAGGAGAGGTGCTGAAATAGCAGTGGGACAGATTGGAGGAGAGGGTGCTGAAATAGCAGTGGGACAGATTGGAGGAGAGGGTGCTGAAATAGCAGTTGGACAGATTGGAGGAGAGGGTGCTGAAATAGCAGTGGGACAGATTGGAGGAGAGGGTGCTGAAATAGCAGTGGGACAGATTGGAGGAGAGGGTGCTGAAATAGCAGTGGGACAGATTGGAGGAGAGGTGCTGAAATAGCAGTGGGACAGATTGGAGGAGAGGGTGCTGAAATAGCAGTGGGACAGATTGGAGGAGAGGGTGCTGAAATAGCAGTGGGACAGATTGGAGGAGAGGGTGCTGAAATAGCAGTGGGACAGATTGGAGGAGAGGGTGCTGAAATAGCAGTGGGACAGATTGGAGGAGAGGGTGCTGAAATAGCAGTGGGACAGATTGGAGGAGAGGGTGCTGAAATAGCAGTGGGACAGATTGGAGGAGAGGGTGCTGAAATAGCAGTGGGCCAGATTGGAGGAGAGGGAGCTGGAATAGCAGTGGGACAGATTGGAGGAGAGGGTGCTGAAATAGCAGTGGAACAGATTGGAAGCCATTCTGCAGCTGTATACAGTGGGCATTCTGTAAGCAGCGGCCCAGACTTCGTCAATACAGCGTAATTTAACCAGGTTTGCCTGATAAGAACTTGAGAGGAAGCATTCCCTCCCAGCCACTCAGGTCCATCACTTTTAAGTGAAGCTCAATGCACACAGAAAATGTTTTGTGTGTGTGTGTATGTATTCATCCTCTCTGTTTCCACCTCCCACGGAGCCTCTGCTCTCTGTCCCCACACACTCACACACACTACAGTTCTTCTATAATCCCTCTCCCATCAGATCTCTTCCCTAGGAAAATGATGCTCCTGCTTTATCCACTAAGAGCAGTCGCGTCTATGTGAAATAAGCAGGGCTAAAGTAGCGCCTTTGAAATTGACCAATTCAGCAAGCAAATGGCACTCCTGAATCAAGGTTACCAACTCCAAGAAGTAAAGTGAGCTGACATGGAAATCTGATTTAGCATGAGTGTGTGTGTGTTCCAGGAGTATTCGGTGTGAATGCAGAGTGCATTAGGCATCTAGTGCTGTATAGGCCTCTGTCTTCTCATAGGCTCCTTCCATTTGCTGAGGAAATGAGTGAGACAGAGACAGATAGAGAGAAAGAAAGAGAGAATGAGAGAACGAGAGAGAGTGCTTTAAGGAGACGGGTGCATGTCCTAATCACAGCAGTGGTCAGGTCACCTTCACTGTGCTCCATCCACCAGAGATAACAAGCATCTCCACTCATCCCCTGCTGCGTACACACACACTCATCCTATTGAGTGAGAAACTATTGGATTTGACAGGTGGACGTTGGCGAGCAGAGCGTTTGTGCGCGTGTGCGTGTGGGGTCCACTGGTATAAGGGAGAGCTGCAGTAACCATCTCTTCTCTCCTTCCCCTCACACACACACCCCCTCCCTCCCCTCTTCCCCAGCCTGCCTGCCTGCCCTCTCCACCCTGGCAGTGAAGTGACGGTGACACGTTGCTCATCGGTTGTTTTTTAAAGACAAGTTAAATTAGCAGTCTGGCAGCGATTCCCACTGTCTGCAGACTTCCCTCTGTTGCCACAGCGCGCCGCTCCTGTCAGCAGCCTGCCTGACGACTTAATAGTACCTCCTGAGTGGATTTGAGCACTTTGCCTGCTTCTGTTTACATGCGTTTGTCATGCATAAAATATTCAAATGGAGATGTGAAATGTTCATTTCCCTGGCTCTGTCAGTGGACGCCGGAGAGGACAGACCGACCCACTCCCTCCCAGGATCTCTGCCACGAACTGTCACTCAGGACCCTCTTCTACCCTGCTGTGCTCTGGGTCCCAACCAGGCCAGAACCAGGGACAGAACCAGACTGAAACCAGGCTAGATACAAATCAGGACCAGTCTAGAGTGAGGGACGAAACAGAACAAAACCCAACAGACAGAGAAGTACACAGGGGTGAGGGAGCGTTCAGGTCTGTACTGTAGAGACACTGGTGTGGACAATAGGCATCTCAACAATGTATGCACTGTGCATTTCTCAACTCTGTAGCTAGCACAGATATACAGATATACCCCACCCATACTGTAGTTGTTAGTTAACCCCAACCATACTGTAGCTGTTAGTTAACCCTACCCACACTGTAGTTGTTAGTTAAACCCACCCATACTGTAGTTGTTAGTTATCCCCACCCATACTGTAGTTGTTAGTTAACCCCACCCATACTGTAGTTGTTAGTTAACCCCAACTATACCGTAGCTGTTAGTTAACCCTACCCACACTGTAGTTGTTAGTTAAACCCACCCATACTGTAGTTGTTAGTTATCCCCACCCATGCTGTAGTTGTTAGTTAACCCCACCCATACTGTAGCTGTTAGTTAACCCTACCCACACTGTAGTTGTTGGTTTTCCCCTCCAATACTGTAGTTGTTAGTTAACACTACCCATACTGTAGTTGTTAGTTAACCCCACACATACTGTAGCTGTTAGTTATCCCCAACCATACTGTAGCTGTTAGTTAACCCCACCCATACTGTAGTTGTTAGTTAACCTCAACCATACTGTAGCTGTTAGTTAACCCTACCCACACTGTAGTTGTTGGTTTTCACCTCCAATACTATAGGTGTTAGTTAACACTACCCATACTGTAGTTGTTAGTTAACCCCACCCATACTGTAGTTGTTAGTTAACCCCACCCATACTGTAGTTGTTAGTTAACCCCACCCATACTATAGTTGTTAGTTAACCCCACCCATACTGTAGTTGTTAGTTAACCCCACCCATACTGTAGTTGTTAGTTAACCCCACCCATACTGTAGTTGTTAGTTAACCCCACCCATACTGTAGTTTTTAGTTATCCCCACCCATACTGTAGTTTTCCCCTCCAATACTGTAGTTGTTAGTTAACCCCACCCATACTGTAGTTGTTAGTTAACCCCAACCATACTGTAGCTGTTAGTTAACCCTACCCACACTGTAGTTGTTGGTTTTCCCCTACAATACTGTAGGTGTTAGTTAACCCCACCCATACTGTAGTTGTTAGTTAACACCACCCATACTGTAGTTGTTAGTTAACCCCACCCATACTGTAGTTGTTAGTTAACACCACCCATACTGTAGTTGTTAGTTAACCCCACCCATACTGTAGTTGTTAGTTAACCCCAACCATACTGTAGTTGTTAGTTAACCCCACCCATACTGTAGTTGTTAGTTAACCCCAACCATACTGTAGTTGTTAGTTAACCTCACCCATACTGTAGTTGTTAGTTAACCTCACCCATACTGTAGTTGTTAGTTAACCCCACCCATACTGTAGTTGTTAGTTAACACCTCCCATAATGTAGTTGTTAGTTAACCCCACCCATACTGTAGTTGTTAGTTAACCCACCCATACTGTAGTTGTTAGTTAACCCCAGCCATACTGTAGTTGTTAGTTATCCCCACCCATACTGTAGTTGTTAGTTAACCCCACCCATACTGTAGTTGTTAGTTAACCCACCCATACTGTAGTTGTTAGTTAACCCCATCCATACTGTAGTTGTTAGTTCCTCCCACCCATACTATAGTAGTTAGTCTACCCCACCCATACTGTAGTTGCTAGTTAACCCCTACATTAATTAGTCGTTAGTTAACTCCACCCTTAATGGAGTTGTTAGTTAACCCCACCCATACTGTAGTTGTTTGTTTTCCCCTCGAATACTGTAGTTACTAGATTTCCCCTAATATACTGTAGTTGTTAGTTAACTCCACCCTTAACCATACCCATACTGTAGCAGTTAGTTAACCATAACCATACTGTAGTTGTTAGTTAACCCCATCCATAATGTAGTTCTTAGTTAACCTCACCCATACTGTAGTTGTTAGTTAACCCCACCCATACTGTAGTTGTTAGTTAACCCCACCCATACTGTAGTTTTCCCCTCCAATACTGTAGTTGTTAGTTAACCCCGCCCATACTGTAGTTGTTAGTTATCCCCACCCATACTGGAGTTGTTAGTTATCCCCACCCATAGAGTAGTTGTTAGTTAACCCCACCCATACTGTAGTTTTTAATTATCCCCACCCATACTGTAGTTTTCCCCTCCAATACTGTAGTTGTTAGTTAACCCCGCCCATACTGTAGTTGTTAGTTATCCCCACCCATACTGGAGTTGTTAGTTATCCCCACCCATAGAGTAGTTGTTAGTTAACCCCACCCATACTGTAGTTGTTAGTTCCTCCCACCCATACTATAGTAGTTAGTCTACCCCGCCCATACTGTAGTTGTTAGTTATCCCCACCCATACTGGAGTTGTTAGTTATCCCCAGCCATACTGTAGTTGTTAGTTAACCCCACCCATATTGTAGTTGTTAGTTAACCCCACCCATACTGTAGTTGTTAGTTAACCCCACCCATACTGTAGTTGTTAGTTAACCCCAACCATACTGTAGCTGTTAGTTAACCCTACCCACACTGTAGTTGTTGGTTTTCCCCTACAATACTGTAGGTGTTAGTTAACCCCACCCATACTGTAGTTGTTAGTTAACACCACCCATACTGTAGTTGTTAGTTAACCCCACCCATACTGTAGTTGTTAGTTAACACCACCCATACTGTAGTTGTTAGTTAACCCCACCCATACTGTAGTTGTTAGTTAACCCCAACCATACTGTAGTTGTTAGTTAACCCCACCCATACTGTAGTTGTTAGTTAACCCACCCATACTGTAGTTGTTAGTTAACCCCACCCATACTGTAGTTGTTAGTTAACCCCATCCATACTGTAGTTGTTAGTTCCTCCCACCCATACTATAGTAGTTAGTCTACCCCACCCATACTGTAGTTGCTAGTTAACCCCTACATTAATGTAGTCGTTAGTTAACTCCACCCTTAATGGAGTTGTTAGTTAACCCCACCCATACTGTAGTTGTTTGTTTTCCCCTCGAATACTGTAGTTACTAGATTTCCCCTAATATACTGTAGTTGTTAGTTAACTCCACCCTTAACCATACCCATACTGTAGCAGTTAGTTAACCATAACCATACTGTAGTTGTTAGTTAACCCCATCCATAATGTAGTTCTTAGTTAACCCCACCCATACTGTAGTTGTTAGTTAACCCCACCCATACTGTAGTTGTTAGTTAACCCCACCCATACTGTAGTTTTGTTATCCCCTCCCACTCCAATACTGTAGTTGTTAGTTAACCCCACCCATACTGTAGTTGTTAGTTATCCCCACCCATACTGGAGTTGTTAGTTATCCCCACCCATAGAGTAGTTGTTAGTTAACCCCACCCATACTGTAGTTTTTAATTATCCCCACCCATACTGTAGTTTTCCCTCCAATACTGTAGTTGTTAGTTAACCCACCCATACTGTAGTTGTTAGTTATCCCCACCCATACTGGAGTTGTTAGTTATCCCCACCCATATAGTAGTTGTTAGTTAACCCCACCCATACTGTAGTTGTTAGTTCCTCCCACCCATACTATAGTAGTTAGTCTACCCCGCCCATACTGTAGTTGTTAGTTATCCCCACCCATACTGTAGTTGTTAGTTATCCCCACCCATACTGTAGTTGTTAGTTATCCCCACCCATACTGTAGTTGTTAGTTAACCCCACCATACTGTAGTTGTTAGTTATCCCCACCCATACTGTAGTTGTTAGTTATCCCCACCCATACTGTAGTTGTTAGTTAACCCCACCCATACTGTAGTTTTTAATTATCCCCACACATACTGTAGTAGTTAACCCATACTGTAGTTGTAGTTAAGTATTGTTAATTAACCCACCCAATACTGTAGTTGTTAGTTAACCCCGCCCATACTGTAGTTGTTAGTTATCCCCACCCATACTGGAGTTGTTAGTTATCCCAACCCATAGAGTAGTTGTTAGTTAACCACACCCATACTATAGGTGTTAGTTAACCCCACCCATACTGTAGTTGTTAGTTAACCACACCCATACTGTAGTTGTTAGTTATCCCCACCCATACTGTAGTTGTTAGTTAACCCCACCCATACTGTAGTTGTTAGTTAACCCCACCCATACTGTAGTTGTTAGTTATCCCCACCCATACTGTAGTTGTTAGTTAACCCCACCCATACTGAAGTTGTTAGTTAACCCCCCCATACTGTAGTTGTTAGTTAACCCCACCCATACTGTAGTTTTTAGTTAGCCCCACCCATACTGTAGTTGTTAATTAACCCCACCCATACTGTAGTTCTTAGTTAACCTCACCCATACTGTAGTTCTTAGATAACCCCACCCATACTGTAGTTTTTAGTTAGCCCCACCCATACTGTAGTTGTTAATTAACCCCACCCATACTGTAGTTCTTAGTTAACCTCACCCATACTGTAGTTCTTAGATAACCCCACCCATACTGTAGTTTTTAGTTATCCCCACCCATACTGTAGTTTTCGCCTCCAATACTGTAGTTGTTAGTTAACCCCACCCATACTGTCGTTGTTAGTTAACCCCAAACATACTGTAGTTGTTGGTTTTCCCCACCCATACTGTAGTTGTTAGTTATCTCCACCCATACTGTAGTTGTTAGTTAACCCCACGCATACTGAAGTTGTTAGTCAACGCCACCCATACTGAAGTTGTTAGTTAACCCACCAATACTGAAGTTGTTAGTTAACCCCCTCATACTGTAGTTGTTAGTTAACCCACCAATACTGAAGTTGTTAGTTTACCCCCTCATACTGTAGTTGTTAGTTAACCCCTCCCATACTGTAGTTTTTAGTTATCCCCACCCATACTGTAGTTGTTAATTAACACCACACATACTGTAGTTTTTAGATATCCCCACCCATACTGTAGTTTTTAGTTAACCCCACCCATACTGTAGTTTTTAGTTATCCCCACCCATACTGTAGTTTTTAGTTATCCCCACCCATACTGTAGTTCTTAGTTAACCCCAACCCATACTGTAGTTCTTAGTTAACCCCACCCATACTGTAGTTTTTAGTTATCCCCACCCATACTGTAGTTGTTAGTTAACCCCACCCATACTGTAGTTGTTGGTTTTCCCCACCCATACAGTAGTTGTTAGTTAACCACACCCATACTGTAGTTGTTAGTTAACCCCACCCATACTGTGGTTGTTAGTTAACCCCACCCATACTGTGGTTGTTAGTTAACCCCACCCATACTGTAGTTGTTAGTTATCCCCACCCATACTGTAGTTGTTGGTTTGCCCCAACAATACTGTAGTTTTTAGTTATCCCCACCCATACTGTAGTTCTTAGTTAACCTCACCCATACTGTAGTTCTTAGTTAACCCCACCCATACTGTAGTTTTTAGTTATCCCCACCCATACTGTAGTTTTCCCCTCCAATACTGTAGTTGTTAGTTATCCCCACCCATACTGTAGTTGTTAGTTAACCCCACGCATACTGAAGTTGTTAGTTAACGCCACCCATACTGAAGTTGTTAGTTAACCCACCAATACTGAAGTTGTTAGTTAACCCCTCATACTGTAGTTGTTAGTTAACCCACCAATACTGAAGTTGTTAGTTTACTCCCTCATACTGTAGTTGTTAGTTAACCCCACCCATACTGTAGTTTTTAGTTATCCCCACCCATACTGTAGTTGTTAATTAACACCACACATACTGTAGTTTTTAGATATCCCCACCCATACTGTAGTTTTTAGTTAACCCCACCCATACTGTAGTTTTTAGTTATCCCCACCCATACTGTAGTTTTTAGTTATCCCCACCCATACTGTAGTTGTTAGTTAACCCCAACCATACTGTAGTTTTCCCCACCCATACTGTAGCTGTTGGTTTTCCCCACCCATACTGTAGTTGTTAGTTAACCCCACCCATACTGTAGTAGTTAGTTAACCCTGCCCATGCTGTAGTCGTTAGTTAACCCCACCCATACTGGAGTTGTTAGTTATCCCCACCCATACTGTAGTTGTTAGTTAACCCCCATACTGTAGTTGTTAGTTCCTCCCACCCATACTATAGTAGTTAGTCTACCCCACCCATACTGTAGTTGCTAGTTAACCCCTACATTAATGTAGTCGTTAGTTAACTCCACCCTTAATGGAGTTGTTAGTTAACCCCACCCATACTGTAGTTGTTTGTTTTCCCCTCGAATACTGTAGTTACTAGATTTCCCCTAATGTACTGTAGTTGTTAGTTAACTCCACCCTTAACCATACCCATACTGTAGTAGTTAGTTAACCATAACCATACTGTAGTTGTTAGTAAACCCCACCCATACTGTAGTTCTTAGTTAACCCCACCCATACTGTAGTTGTTAGTTAACCCACCAATACTGTAGTTGTTAGTTAACCCACCCATACTGTAGTTGTTAGTTAACCCCACCCATACTGTAGTTGTTAGTTAACCCCACCCATACTGTAGTTGTTAGTTAACCCCACCCATACTGTAGTTGTTAGTTAACCCACCCATACTGTAGTTGTTAGTTAACCCCAGCCATACTGTAGTTGTTAGTTAACCCCATCCATACTGTAGTTGTTAGTTCCTCCCACCCATACTATAGTAGTTAGTCTACCCCACCCATACTGTAGTTGCTAGTTAACCCCTACATTAATGTAGTCGTTAGTTAACTCCACCCTTAATGGAGTTGTTAGTTAACCCCACCCATACTGTAGTTGTTTGTTTTCCCCTAGAAAACTGTAGTTACTAGATTTCCCCTAATATACTGTAGTTGTTAGTTAACTCCACCCTTAACCATACCCATACTGTAGCAGTTAGTTAACCATAACCATACTGTAGTTGTTAGTTAACCCCATCCATAATGTAGTTCTTAGTTAACCCCACCCATACTGTAGTTGTTAGTTAACCACACCCATACTGTAGTTGTTAGTTAACCCCACCCATACTGTAGTTTTCCCCTCCAATACTGTAGTTGTTAGTTAACCCCGCCCATACTGTAGTTGTTAGTTATCCCCACCCATACTGGAGTTGTTAGTTATCCCCACCCATAGAGTAGTTGTTAGTTAACCCCACCCATACTGTAGTTTTTAATTATCCCCACCGATACTGTAGTTTTCCCCTCCAATACTGTAGTTGTTAGTTAACCCCGCCCATACTGTAGTTGTTAGTTATCCCCACCCATACTGGAGTTGTTAGTTATCCCAACCCATAGAGTAGTTGTTAGTTAACCCCACCCATACTGTAGTTGTTAGTTCCTCCCACCCATACTATAGTAGTTAGTCTACCCCGCCCATACTGTAGTTGTTAGTTATCCCCACCCATACTGGAGTTGTTAGTTATCCCCAGCAATACTGTAGTTGTTAGTTAACCCCACCCATATTGTAGTTGTTAGTTAACCCCAGAGATACTCTAGTTGTTAGTTAACCCAACCCATACTGTAGTTTTTAGTTATCCCCACCCATAATGTAGTTTTTAGTTATCCCCACCCATACTGTAGTTTTTAGTTAACCCCACCCACACTGTAGTTGTTAGTTATCCCCACCCATACTGTAGTTGTTAGTTAACCCCACCCATATTGTAGTTGTTAGTTAACCCCAGAGATACTGTAGTTGTTAGTTAACCCCACCCATACTGTAGTTTTTAGTTATCCCCACCCATAATGTAGTTTTTAGTTATCCCCACCCATACTGTAGTTGTTAGTTAACCCCACCCACACTGTAGTTGTTAGTTATCCCCACCCATACTGTAGTTGTTAGTTAACCCCACCAATACTGTAGTTGTTAGTTAACCCCAACCATACTGTAGTTGTTAATTAACCCACCAATACTGTAGTTGTTAGTGAACCCCACCCATACTGTAGTTGTTAGTTATCCCCACCCATACTGTCGTTTTTAGTTATCCCCACCCATACTGTAGTTGTTAGTTATCCCCACCCATACTGTAGTTGTTAGTTAACCTCACCCATACTGTACTTGTTATTTAACCCCACCCATACTGTAGTTGTTAGTTATCGCCACACATACTGTAGTTGTTAGTTAACCCCAACCATACTGTAGTTGTTAATTAACCCACCAATACTGTAGTTGTTAGTTAACCCCACCCATACTGTAGTTGTTAGTTAAACCCAGCCATACTGTAGTTGTTAGTTAACCCCACCCATACGGTAGTTGTTAGTTAACCCCACCCATACTGTAGTTGATAGTTTTCCCCTCCAATACTGAAGTTGTTAGTTAACCCCACCCATACTTCAGTTGTTATTTAACCCCACCCATACTGTAGTTTTTAGTTATCCCCACCCATACTGTAGTTTTTAGTTATCCCCACCCATACTGTAGTTGTTAGTTATCCCCACCCATAATGTAGTTTTTAGTTATCCCCACCCATACTGTAGTTGTTAGTTAACCCCACCCACACTGTAGTTGTTAGTTATCCCCACACATACTGTAGTTGTTAGTTAACCCCAACCATACTGTAGTTGTTAATTAACCCACCAATACTGTAGTTGTTAGTTAACCCCACACATAAAGTAGTTGTTAGTTATCCCCACCCATACTGTAGTTGTTAGTTAACCCCACCCATATTGTAGTTGTTAGTTAACCCCAGAGATACTGTAGTTGTTAGTTAACCCCACCCATACTGTAGTTTTTAGTTATCCCCACCCATAATGTAGTTTTTAGTTATCCCCACCCATACTGTAGTTGTTAGTTAACCCCAGAGATACTGTAGTTGTTAGTTAACCCCACCCACACTGTAGTTGTTAGTTATCCCCACCCATAATGTAGTTTTTAGTTAACCCCACCCATATTGTAGTTGTTAGTTAACCCCAGAGATACTGTAGTTGTTAGTTAACCCCACCCACACTGTAGTTGTTAGTTATCCCCACCCATACTGTAGTTGTTAGTTAACCCCACCAATACTGTAGTTGTTAGTTAACCCCAACCATACTGTAGTTGTTAGTTATCCCCACCCATACTGTAGTTGTTAGTTAACCTCACCCATACTGTACTTGTTAGTTTACCCCACCCATACTGTAGTTGTTAGTTATCCCCACACATACTGTAGTTGTTAGTTAACCCCAACCATACTGTAGTTGTTAATTAACCCACCAATACTGTAGTTGTTAGTTAACCCAACCCATACAGTAGTTGTCAGTAATCCCCACCCATACTGTAGTTTTTAGTTATCCCCACCCATACTGTAGTTGTTAGTTAACCACACCCATACTGTAGTTGTTAGTTATCCCCACCCATACTGTAGTTGTTAGTTAACCACACCCATACTGAGGTTGTTAGTTATCCCCAGCCATACTGTAGTTGTTAGTTAACCCCACCCATATTGTAGTTGTTAGTTAACCCCAGAGATACTGTAGTTGTTAGTTAACCCCACCCATACTGTAGTTTTTAGTTATCCCCACCCATAATGTAGTTTTTAGTTATCCCCACCCATACTGTAGTTGCTAGTTAACCCCACCCACACTGTAGTTGTTAGTTATCCCCACCCATACTGTAGTTGTTAGTTAACCCCACCCATACGGTAGTTGTTAGTTAACCCCACCCATACTGTAGTTGATAGTTTTCCCCTCCAATACTGAAGTTGTTAGTTAACCCCACCCATACTTCAGTTGTTAGTTAACCCCACCCATACTGTAGTTTTTAGTTATACCCACCCATACTGTAGTTTTTAGTTATCCCCACCCATACTGTAGTTGTTAGTTAACCACACCCATACTGTAGTTGTTAGTTAACCCCACCCATACTGTAGTTGTCAGTTAGCCCCACCCATACTGTAGTTTTTAGTTTATCCCCACCCATACTGTAGTTGTTAGTTAACCACACCCATACTGTAGTTGTTAGTTATCCCCACCCATACTGTAGTTGTTAGCTATCCCCACCCATACTGTAGTTGTTAGTTAACCCCAGCCATACTGTAGTTGTTAGTTAACCCCACCCATATTGTAGTTGTTAGTTACCCCCAGAGATACTGTAGTTGTTAGTTAACCCCACCCATACTGTAGTTGTTAGTTATCCCCACCCATACTGTAGTTGTTAGTTAACCTCACCCATACTGTACTTGTTAGTTATACCCACCCATACTGTAGTTTTTAGTTATCCCCACCCATACTGTAGTTGTTAGTTAACCACACCCATACTGTAGTTGTTAGTTAACCCCACCCATACTGTAGTTGTCAGTTAGCCCCACCCATACTGTAGTTTTTAGTTATCCCCACCCATACTGTAGTTGTTAGTTAACCACACCCATACTGTAGTTGTTAGTTATCCCCACCCATACTGTAGTTGTTAGCTATCCCCACCCATACTGTAGTTGTTAGTTAACCCCAGCCATACTGTAGTTGTTAGTTAACCCCAGCCATACTGTAGTTGTTAGTTAACACCACCCATATTGTAGTTGTTAGTTACCCCCAGAGATACTGTAGTTGTTAGTTAACCCCACCCATACTGTAGTTTTTAGTTATCCCCACCCATAATGTAGTTTTTAGTTATCCCCACCCATACTGTAGTTGTTAGTTAACCCCACCCACACTGTAGTTGTTAGTTAACCCCACCCATACTGTAGTTGTTAGTTAACCCCACCAATACTGTAGTTGTTAGTTAACCCCAACCATACTGTAGTTGTTAGTTATCCCCACCCATACTGTAGTTGTTAGTTAACCTCACCCATACTGTACTTGTTAGTTAACCCCACCCATACTGTAGTTTTTAGTTATCCCCACACATACTGTAGTTGTTAGTTAACCCCAACCATACTGTAGTTGTTAATTAACCCACCAAAACTGTAGTTGTTAGTTAACCCCACCCATACTGTAGTTGTTAGTTAACCCCAGCCATACTGTAGTTGTTAGTTAACCCCACCCATACGGTAGTTGTTAGTTAACCCCACCCATACTGTAGTTGATAGTTTTCCCCTCCAATACTGAAGTTGTTAGTTAACCCCACCCATACTTCAGTTGTTAGTTAACCCCACCCATACTGTAGTTTTAGTTATCCCCACCCATACTGTAGTTTTTAGTTAACCCCACCCATACTGTAGTAGTTAGTTAACCTCACCCATACTGTACTTGTTAGTTAACCCCACCCATACTGTAGTTGTTAGTTATCCCCACACATACTGTAGTTGTTAGTTAACCCCAACCATACTGTAGTTGTTAATTAACCCACCAATACTGTAGTTGTTAGTTAACCCCACCCATCCTGTAGTTGTTAGTTATCCCCACCCATACTGTAGTTGTTAGTTAACCACACCCATACTGTAGTTGTTAGTTATCCCCACCCATACTGTAGTTGTTATTTAACCCCACCCATACTGTAGTTGTTAGTTATCCCCACCCATACTGTAGCTGTTAGTTAACCCTACCCACACTGTAGTTGTTGGTTTTCCCCTCCAATACTATAGGTGTTAGTTAACACCACCCATACTGTAGTTGTTAGTTAACACCACCCATACTGTAGTTGTTAGTTAACCCCACCCATACTGTAGTTGTTAGTTAACACCACCCATACTGTAGTTGTTAGTTAACCCCACCCATACTGTAGTTGTTAGTTAACCCCAACCATACTGTAGCTGTTAGTTAACCCTACCCACACTGTAGTTGTTGGTTTTCCCCTCCAATACTATAGGTGTTAGTTAACCCCACCCATACTGTAGTTGTTAGTTAACCCCACCCATACTGTAGTTGTTAGTTAACCCCAACCATACTGTAGTTGTTAGTTAACCTCACCCATACTGTTGTTGTTAGTTAACCTTATCCAAACTGTACTTGTTAGTTAACCCCAACCATACTGTAGTTGTTAATTAACCCACCAATACTGTAGTTGTTAGTTAACCCCAACCATACTGTAGCTGTTAGTTAACCCCACCCGTACTGTAGTTGTTAGTTAACCCCACCCATACTGTAGTTGTTAGTTAACCCCACCCATACTGTAGTTGTTGGTTTTCCCCTGAAATACTATAGGTGTTAGTTAAACCCACCCATACTGTAGTTGTTAGTTAACACCACCCATACTGTAGTTGTTAGTTAACCCCACCCATACTGTAGTTGTTAGTTAACCCCAGCCATACTGTAGTTGTTAGTTAACCCCAGCCATACTGTAGTTGTTAGTTAACCCCACCCATATTGTAGTTGTTAGTTACCCCCAGAGATACTGTAGTTGTTAGTTAACCCCACCCATACTGTAGTTTTTAGTTATCCCCACCCATAATGTAGTTTTTAGTTATCCCCACCCATACTGTAGTTGTTAGTTAACCCCACCCACACTGTAGTTGTTAGTTAACCCCACCCATACTGTAGTTGTTAGTTAACCCCACCAATACTGTAGTTGTTAGTTAACCCCAACCATACTGTAGTTGTTAGTTATCCCCACCCATACTGTAGTTGTTAGTTAACCTCACCCATACTGTACTTGTTAGTTAACCCCACCCATACTGTAGTTTTTAGTTATCCCCACACATACTGTAGTTGTTAGTTAACCCCAACCATACTGTAGTTGTTAATTAACCCACCAAAACTGTAGTTGTTAGTTAACCCCACCCATACTGTAGTTGTTAGTTAACCCCAGCCATACTGTAGTTGTTAGTTAACCCCACCCATACGGTAGTTGTTAGTTAACCCCACCCATACTGTAGTTGATAGTTTTCCTCCAATACTGAAGTTGTTAGTTAACCCCACCCATACTTCAGTTGTTAGTTAACCCCACCCATACTGTAGTTTTAGTTATCCCCACCCATACTGTAGTTTTTAGTTAACCCCACCCATACTGTAGTAGTTAGTTAACCTCACCCATACTGTACTTGTTAGTTAACCCCACCCATACTGTAGTTGTTAGTTATCCCCACACATACTGTAGTTGTTAGTTAACCCCAACCATACTGTAGTTGTTAATTAACCCACCAATACTGTAGTTGTTAGTTAACCCCACCCATCCTGTAGTTGTTAGTTATCCCCACCCATACTGTAGTTGTTAGTTAACCACACCCATACTGTAGTTGTTAGTTATCCCCACCCATACTGTAGTTGTTATTTAACCCCACCCATACTGTAGTTGTTAGTTATCCCCACCCATACTGTAGCTGTTAGTTAACCCTACCCACACTGTAGTTGTTGGTTTTCCCTCCAATACTATAGGTGTTAGTTAACACCACCCATACTGTAGTTGTTAGTTAACACCACCCATACTGTAGTTGTTAGTTAACCCCACCCATACTGTAGTTGTTAGTTAACACCACCCATACTGTAGTTGTTAGTTAACCCCACCCATACTGTAGTTGTTAGTTAACCCCAACCATACTGTAGCTGTTAGTTAACCCTACCCACACTGTAGTTGTTGGTTTTCCCCTCCAATACTATAGGTGTTAGTTAACCCCACCCATACTGTAGTTGTTAGTTAACCCCACCCATACTGTAGTTGTTAGTTAACCCCAACCATACTGTAGTTGTTAGTTAACCTCACCCATACTGTTGTTGTTAGTTAACCTTATCCAAACTGTACTTGTTAGTTAACCCCAACCATACTGTAGTTGTTAATTAACCCACCAATACTGTAGTTGTTAGTTAACCCCAACCATACTGTAGCTGTTAGTTAACCCCACCCGTACTGTAGTTGTTAGTTAACCCCACCCATACTGTAGTTGTTAGTTAACCCCACCCATACTGTAGTTGTTGGTTTTCCCCTGAAATACTATAGGTGTTAGTTAAACCCACCCATACTGTAGTTGTTAGTTAACACCACCCATACTGTAGTTGTTAGTTAACCCCACCCATACTGTAGTTGTTAGTTAACCCCACCCATACTGTAGTTGTTAGTTAACACCTCCCATACTGTAGTTGTTAGTTAACCCCACCCATACTGTAGTTGTCAGTTAACCCACCCATACTGTAGTTGTTAGTTAACCCCAGCCATACTGTAGTTGTTAGTTAACCCCACCCATACTGTAGTTGTTAGTTAACCCCAGCCATACTGTAGTTGTTAGTTATCCCCACCCATACTGTAGTTGTTAGTTATCCCACCCATACTGTAGTTGTTAGTTAACCCCATCCATACTGTAGTTGTTAGTTCCTCCCACCCATACTATAGTAGTTAGTCTACACCACCCATACTGTAGTTGCTAGTTAACCCCTACATTAATGTAGTCTTTAGTTAACTCCACCCTTAATGGAGTCGTTAGTTAACCCCACCCATACTGTAGTTGTTTGTTTTCCCCTCGAATACTGTAGTTACTAGATTTCCCCTAATATACTGTAGTTGTTAGTTAACTCCACCCTTAACCATACCCATACTGTAGCAGTTAGTTAACCATAACCATACTGTAGTTGTTAGTTAACCCCATCCATACTGTAGTTCTTAGTTAACCCCACCCATACTGTAGTTGTTAGTTAACCCCACCCATACTGTAGTTGTTAGTTAACCCCACCCATACTGTAGTTGTTAGTTAACCCACCCATACTGTAGTTGTTAGTTAACCCCATCCATACTGTAGTTGTTAGTTCCTCCCACCCATACTATAGTAGTTAGTCTACCCCACCCATACTGTAGTTGCTAGTTAACCCCTACATTAATGTGGTCGTTAGTTAACTCCACCCTTAATGGAGTTGTTAGTTAACCCCACCCATACTGTAGTTGTTTGTTTTCCCCTCGAATACTGTAGTTACTAGATTTCCCCTAATATACTGTAGTTGTTAGTTAACTCCACCCTTAACCATACCCATACTGTAGCAGTTAGTTAACCATAACCATACTGTAGTTGTTAGTTAACCCCATCCATAATGTAGTTCTTAGTTAACCCCACCCATACTGTAGTTGTTAGTTAACCCCACCCATACTGTAGTTGTTAGTTAACCCCACCCATACTGTAGTTTTTAATTATCCCCACCCATACTGTAGTTTTCCACTCCAATACTGTAGTTGTTAGTTAACCCCGCCCATACTGTAGTTGTTAGTTATCCCCACCCATACTGGAGTTGTTAGTTATCCCCACCCATATAGTAGTTGTTAGTTAACCCCACCCATACTGTAGTTGTTAGTTCCTCCCACCCATACTATAGTAGTTAGTCTACCCCACCCATACTGTAGTAGTTAGTTAACCCACCCATACTGTAGTTGTTAGTTTTCCCCACCTATACAGGAGTTGTTAGTTATCCCCAGCCATACTGTAGTTGTTAGTTAACCCCACCCATATTGTAGTTGTTAGTTAACCCCAGAGATACTGTAGTTGTTAGTTAACCCCACCCATACTGTAGTTTTTAGTTATCCCCACCCATAATGTAGTTTTTAGTTATCCCCACCCATACTGTAGTTGTTAGTTAACCCCACCCACACTGTAGTTGTTAGTTATCCCCACCCATACTGTAGTTGTTAGTTAACCTCACCCATACTGTACTTGTTAGTTAACCCCACCCATACTGTAGTTGTTAATTAACCCACCAATACTGTAGTTGTTATTTAACCCCACCCATACTGTAGTTGTTAGTTAACCCCACCCATACTGTAGTTGTTAGTTAACCCCACCCATACTGTAGTTTTTAATTATCCCCACCCATACTGTAGTTTTCCACTCCAATACTGTAGTTGTTAGTTAACCCACCCATACTGTAGTTGTTAGTTATCCCCACCCATACTGGAGTTGTTAGTTATCCCCACCCATATAGTAGTTGTTAGTTAACCCCACCCATACTGTAGTTGTTAGTTCCTCCCACCCATACTATAGTAGTTAGTCTACCCCACCCATACTGTAGTAGTTAGTTAACCCTGCCCATACTGTAGTTGTTAGTTAACCACACCCATACTGTAGTTGTTAGTTATCCCCACCCATACTGTAGTTGTTAGTTAACCACACCCATACTGTAGTTGTTAGTTATCCCCACCCATACTGTAGTTGTTAGTTAACCCCAGCCATACTGTAGTTGTTAGTTAACCCCACCCATACTGTAGTTGTTAGTTAACCCCAGCCATACTGTAGTTGTTAGTTAACCCCACCCATATTGTAGTTGTTAGTTAACCCCAGAGATACTGTAGTTGTTAGTTAACCCCACCCATAGTGTAGTTTTTAGTTATCCCCACCCATAATGTAGTTGTTAGTTATTCCCACCCATACTGTAGTTGTTAGTTAACCCCACCCACACTGTAGTTGTTAGTTATCCCCACCCATACTGTAGTTCTTAGTTAACCCCACCAATACTGTAGTTGTTAGTTAACCCCAACCATACTGTAGTTGTTAGTTATCCCCACCCATACTGTAGTTGTTAGTTAACCTCACCCATACTGTACTTGTTAGTTAACCCCACCCATACTGTAGTTTTTAGTTATCCCCACACATACTGTAGTTGTTAGTTAACCCCACCCATATTGTAGTTGTTAGTTAACCCCAGAGATACTGTAGTTGTTAGTTAACCCCACCCATACTGTAGTTTTTAGTTATCCCCACCCATAATGTAGTTTTTAGTTATCCCCACCCATACTGTAGTTGTTAGTTAACCCCACCCACACTGTAGTTGTTAGTTATCCCCACCCATACTGTAGTTGTTAGTTAACCCCACCAATACTGTAGTTGTTAGTTAACCCCAACCATACTGTAGTTGTTAGTTATCCCCACCCATACTGTAGTTGTTAGTTAACCTCACCCATACTGTACTTGTTAGTTAACCCCACCCATACTGTAGTTTTTAGTTATCCCCACACATACTGTAGTTGTTAGTTAACCCCAACCATACTGTAGTTGTTAATTAACCCACCAATACTGTAGTTGTTAGTTAACCCCACCCATACTGTAGTTGTTAGTTATCCCCACCCATACTGTCGTTTTTAGTTATCCCCACCCATACTGTAGTTGTTAGTTAACCACACCCATACTATAGGTGTTAGTTAACCCCACCCATACTGTAGTTGTTAGTTAACCACACCCATACTGTAGTTGTTAGTTATCCCCACCCATACTGTAGTTGTTAGTTAACCCCACCCATACTGTAGTTGTTAGTTAACCCCACCCATACTGTAGTTGTTAGTTATCCCCACCCATACTGTAGTTGTTAGTTAACCCCACCCATACTGAAGTTGTTAGTTAACCCCATACTGTAGTTGTTAGTTAACCCCACCCATACTGTAGTTTTTAGTTAGCCCCACCCATACTGTAGTTGTTAATTAACCCCACCCATACTGTAGTTCTTAGTTAACCTCACCCATACTGTAGTTCTTAGATAACCCCACCCATACTGTAGTTTTTAGTTAGCCCCACCCATACTGTAGTTGTTAATTAACCCCACCCATACTGTAGTTCTTAGTTAACCTCACCCATACTGTAGTTCTTAGATAACCCCACCCATACTGTAGTTTTTAGTTATCCCCACCCATACTGTAGTTTTCGCCTCCAATACTGTAGTTGTTAGTTAACCCCACCCATACTGTCGTTGTTAGTTAACCCCAAACATACTGTAGTTGTTGGTTTTCCCACCCATACTGTAGTTGTTAGTTATCCCCACCCATACTGTAGTTGTTAGTTAACCCCACGCATACTGAAGTTGTTAGTCAACGCCACCCATACTGAAGTTGTTAGTTAACCCACCAATACTGAAGTTGTTAGTTAACCCCCTCATACTGTAGTTGTTAGTTAACCCACCAATACTGAAGTTGTTAGTTTACCCCCTCATACTGTAGTTGTTAGTTAACCCCTCCCATACTGTAGTTTTTAGTTATCCCCACCCATACTGTAGTTGTTAATTAACACCACACATACTGTAGTTTTTAGATATCCCCACCCACACTGTAGTTTTTAGTTAACCCCACCCATACTGTAGTTTTTAGTTATCCCCACCCATACTGTAGTTTTTAGTTATCCCCACCCATACTGTAGTTCTTAGTTAACCCCAACCCATACTGTAGTTCTTAGTTAACCCCACCCATACTGTAGTTTTTAGTTATCCCCACCCATACTGTAGTTGTTAGTTAACCCCACCCATACTGTAGTTGTTGGTTTTCCCCACCCATACAGTAGTTGTTAGTTAACCACACCCATACTGTAGTTGTTAGTTAACCCCACTCCATACTGTGGTTGTTAGTTAACCCCACCCATACTGTGGTTGTTAGTTAACCCCACCCATACTGTAGTTGTTAGTTATCCCCACCCATACTGTAGTTGTTGGTTTGCCCCAACAATACTGTAGTTTTTAGTTATCCCCACCCATACTGTAGTTCTTAGTTAACCTCACCCATACTGTAGTTCTTAGTTAACCCCACCCATACTGTAGTTTTTAGTTATCCCCACCCATACTGTAGTTTTCCCCTCCAATACTGTAGTTGTTAGTTATCCCCACCCATACTGTAGTTGTTAGTTAACCCCACGCATACTGAAGTTGTTAGTTAACGCCACCCATACTGAAGTTGTTAGTTAACCCACCAATACTGAAGTTGTTAGTTAACCCCCTCATACTGTAGTTGTTAGTTAACCCACCAATACTGAAGTTGTTAGTTTACTCCCTCATACTGTAGTTGTTAGTTAACCCCACCCATACTGTAGTTTTTAGTTATCCCCACCCATACTGTAGTTGTTAATTAACACCACACATACTGTAGTTTTTAGATATCCCCACCCATACTGTAGTTTTTAGTTAACCCCACCCATACTGTAGTTTTTAGTTATCCCCACCCATACTGTAGTTTTTAGTTATCCCCACCCATACTGTAGTTGTTAGTTAACCCCAACCATACTGTAGTTTTCCCCACCCATACTGTAGCTGTTGGTTTTCCCCACCCATACTGTAGTTGTTAGTTAACCCCACCCATACTGTAGTAGTTAGTTAACCCTGCCCATACTGTAGTCGTTAGTTAACCCCACCCATACTGGAGTTGTTAGTTATCCCCACCCATACTGTAGTTGTTAGTTAACCCCCCCCATACTGTAGTTGTTAGTTCCTCCCACCCATACTATAGTAGTTAGTCTACCCCACCCATACTGTAGTTGCTAGTTAACCCCTACATTAATGTAGTCGTTAGTTAACTCCACCCTTAATGGAGTTGTTAGTTAACCACACCCATACTGTAGTTGTTTGTTTTCCCCTCGAATACTGTAGTTACTAGATTTCCCCTAATGTACTGTAGTTGTTAGTTAACTCCACCCTTAACCATACCCATACTGTAGTAGTTAGTTAACCATAACCATACTGTAGTTGTTAGTAAACCCCACCCATACTGTAGTTCTTAGTTAACCCCACCCATACTGTAGTTGTTAGTTAACCCACCAATACTGTAGTTGTTAGTTAACCCCATCCATACTGTAGTTGTTAGTTCCTCCCACCCATACTATAGTAGTTAGTCTACCCCACCCATACTGTAGTTGCTAGTTAACCCTACATTAATGTGGTCGTTAGTTAACTCCACCCTTAATGGAGTTGTTAGTTAACCCCACCCATACTGTAGTTGTTTGTTTTCCCCTCGAATACTGTAGTTACTAGATTTCCCCTAATATACTGTAGTTGTTAGTTAACTCCACCCTTAACCATACCCATACTGTAGCAGTTAGTTAACCATAACCATACTGTAGTTGTTAGTTAACCCCATCCATAATGTAGTTCTTAGTTAACCCCACCCATACTGTAGTTGTTAGTTAACCCCACCCATACTGTAGTTGTTAGTTAACCCCACCCATACTGTAGTTTTTAATTATCCCCACCCATACTGTAGTTTTCCACTCCAATACTGTAGTTGTTAGTTAACCCCGCCCATACTGTAGTTGTTAGTTATCCCCACCCATACTGGAGTTGTTAGTTATCCCCACCCATATAGTAGTTGTTAGTTAACCCCACCCATACTGTAGTTGTTAGTTCCTCCCACCCATACTATAGTAGTTAGTCTACCCCACCCATACTGTAGTAGTTAGTTAACCCCGCCCATACTGTAGTTGTTAGTTTTCCCCACCTATACAGGAGTTGTTAGTTATCCCCAGCCATACTGTAGTTGTTAGTTAACCCCACCCATATTGTAGTTGTTAGTTAACCCCAGAGATACTGTAGTTGTTAGTTAACCCCACCCATACTGTAGTTTTTAGTTATCCCCACCCATAATGTAGTTTTTAGTTATCCCCACCCATACTGTAGTTGTTAGTTAACCCCACCCACACTGTAGTTGTTAGTTATCCCCACCCATACTGTAGTTGTTAGTTAACCTCACCCATACTGTACTTGTTAGTTAACCCCACCCATACTGTAGTTGTTAATTAACCCACCAATACTGTAGTTGTTATTTAACCCCACCCATACTGTAGTTGTTAGTTAACCCCACCCATACTGTAGTTGTTAGTTAACCCCACCCATACTGTAGTTTTTAATTATCCCCACCCATACTGTAGTTTTCCACTCCAATACTGTAGTTGTTAGTTAACCCCGCCCATACTGTAGTTGTTAGTTATCCCCACCCATACTGGAGTTGTTAGTTATCCCCACCCATATAGTAGTTGTTAGTTAACCCCACCCATACTGTAGTTGTTAGTTCCTCCCACCCATACTATAGTAGTTAGTCTACCCCACCCATACTGTAGTAGTTAGTTAACCCCGCCCATACTGTAGTTGTTAGTTAACCACACCCATACTGTAGTTGTTAGTTATCCCCACCCATACTGTAGTTGTTAGTTAACCACACCCATACTGTAGTTGTTAGTTATCCCCACCCATACTGTAGTTGTTAGTTAACCCCAGCCATACTGTAGTTGTTAGTTAACCCCACCCATACTGTAGTTGTTAGTTAACCCCAGCCATACTGTAGTTGTTAGTTAACCCCACCCATATTGTAGTTGTTAGTTAACCCCAGAGATACTGTAGTTGTTAGTTAACCCCACCCATAGTGTAGTTTTTAGTTATCCCCACCCATAATGTAGTTGTTAGTTATTCCCACCCATACTGTAGTTGTTAGTTAACCCCACCCACACTGTAGTTGTTAGTTATCCCCACCCATACTGTAGTTCTTAGTTAACCCCACCAATACTGTAGTTGTTAGTTAACCCCAACCATACTGTAGTTGTTAGTTATCCCCACCCATACTGTAGTTGTTAGTTAACCTCACCCATACTGTACTTGTTAGTTAACCCCACCCATACTGTAGTTTTTAGTTATCCCCACACATACTGTAGTTGTTAGTTAACCCCACCCATATTGTAGTTGTTAGTTAACCCCAGAGATACTGTAGTTGTTAGTTAACCCCACCCATACTGTAGTTTTTAGTTATCCCCACCCATAATGTAGTTTTTAGTTATCCCCACCCATACTGTAGTTGTTAGTTAACCCCACCCACACTGTAGTTGTTAGTTATCCCCACCCATACTGTAGTTGTTAGTTAACCCCACCAATACTGTAGTTGTTAGTTAACCCCAACCATACTGTAGTTGTTAGTTATCCCCACCCATACTGTAGTTGTTAGTTAACCTCACCCATACTGTACTTGTTAGTTAACCCCACCCATACTGTAGTTTTTAGTTATCCCCACACATACTGTAGTTGTTAGTTAACCCCAACCATACTGTAGTTGTTAATTAACCCACCAATACTGTAGTTGTTAGTTAACCCCACCCATACTGTAGTTGTTAGTTATCCCCACCCATACTGTCGTTTTTAGTTATCCCCACCCATACTGTAGTTGTTAGTTAACCACACCCATACTATAGGTGTTAGTTAACCCCACCCATACTGTAGTTGTTAGTTAACCACACCCATACTGTAGTTGTTAGTTATCCCCACCCATACTGTAGTTGTTAGTTAACCCCACCCATACTGTAGTTGTTAGTTAACCCCACCCATACTGTAGTTGTTAGTTATCCCCACCCATACTGTAGTTGTTAGTTAACCCCACCCATACTGAAGTTGTTAGTTAACCCCCCCATACTGTAGTTGTTAGTTAACCCCACCCATACTGTAGTTTTTAGTTAGCCCCACCCATACTGTAGTTGTTAATTAACCCCACCCATACTGTAGTTCTTAGTTAACCTCACCCATACTGTAGTTCTTAGATAACCCCACCCATACTGTAGTTTTTAGTTAGCCCCACCCATACTGTAGTTGTTAATTAACCCCACCCATACTGTAGTTCTTAGTTAACCTCACCCATACTGTAGTTCTTAGATAACCCCACCCATACTGTAGTTTTTAGTTATCCCCACCCATACTGTAGTTTTCGCCTCCAATACTGTAGTTGTTAGTTAACCCCACCCATACTGTCGTTGTTAGTTAACCCCAAACATACTGTAGTTGTTGGTTTTCCCCACCCATACTGTAGTTGTTAGTTATCCCCACCCATACTGTAGTTGTTAGTTAACCCCACATACTGAAGTTGTTAGTCAACGCCACCCATACTGAAGTTGTTAGTTAACCCACCAATACTGAAGTTGTTAGTTAACCCCCTCATACTGTAGTTGTTAGTTAACCCACCAATACTGAAGTTGTTAGTTTACCCCCTCATACTGTAGTTGTTAGTTAACCCCTCCCATACTGTAGTTTTTAGTTATCCCCACCCATACTGTAGTTGTTAATTAACACCACACATACTGTAGTTTTTAGATATCCCCACCCATACTGTAGTTTTTAGTTAACCCCACCCATACTGTAGTTTTTAGTTATCCCCACCCATACTGTAGTTTTTAGTTATCCCCACCCATACTGTAGTTCTTAGTTAACCCCAACCCATACTGTAGTTCTTAGTTAACCCCACCCATACTGTAGTTTTTAGTTATCCCCACCCATACTGTAGTTGTTAGTTAACCCCACCCATACTGTAGTTGTTGGTTTTCCCCACCCATACAGTAGTTGTTAGTTAACCACACCCATACTGTAGTTGTTAGTTAACCCCACCCATACTGTGGTTGTTAGTTAACCCCACCCATACTGTGGTTGTTAGTTAACCCCACCCATACTGTAGTTGTTAGTTATCCCCACCCATACTGTAGTTGTTGGTTTGCCCCAACAATACTGTAGTTTTTAGTTATCCCCACCCATACTGTAGTTCTTAGTTAACCTCACCCATACTGTAGTTCTTAGTTAACCCCACCCATACTGTAGTTTTTAGTTATCCCCACCCATACTGTAGTTTTCCCCTCCAATACTGTAGTTGTTAGTTATCCCCACCCATACTGTAGTTGTTAGTTAACCCCACGCATACTGAAGTTGTTAGTTAACGCCACCCATACTGAAGTTGTTAGTTAACCCACCAATACTGAAGTTGTTAGTTAACCCTCATACTGTAGTTGTTAGTTAACCCACCAATACTGAAGTTGTTAGTTTACTCCCTCATACTGTAGTTGTTAGTTAACCCCACCCATACTGTAGTTTTTAGTTATCCCCACCCATACTGTAGTTGTTAATTAACACCACACATACTGTAGTTTTTAGATATCCCCACCCATACTGTAGTTTTTAGTTAACCCCACCCATACTGTAGTTTTTAGTTATCCCCACCCATACTGTAGTTTTTAGTTATCCCCACCCATACTGTAGTTGTTAGTTAACCCCAACCATACTGTAGTTTTCCCCACCCATACTGTAGCTGTTGGTTTTCCCCACCCATACTGTAGTTGTTAGTTAACCCCACCCATACTGTAGTAGTTAGTTAACCCTGCCCATACTGTAGTCGTTAGTTAACCCCACCCATACTGGAGTTGTTAGTTATCCCCACCCATACTGTAGTTGTTAGTTAACCCCCATACTGTAGTTGTTAGTTCCTCCCACCCATACTATAGTAGTTAGTCTACCCCACCCATACTGTAGTTGCTAGTTAACCCTACATTAATGTAGTCGTTAGTTAACTCCACCCTTAATGGAGTTGTTAGTTAACCACACCCATACTGTAGTTGTTTGTTTTCCCCTCGAATACTGTAGTTACTAGATTTCCCCTAATGTACTGTAGTTGTTAGTTAACTCCACCCTTAACCATACCCATACTGTAGTAGTTAGTTAACCATAACCATACTGTAGTTGTTAGTAAACCCCACCCATACTGTAGTTCTTAGTTAACCCCACCCATACTGTAGTTGTTAGTTAACCCACCAATACTGTAGTTGTCAGTTTACCCCACCAATACTACATCTAGTGGAAGCCAAAGGAACTGCAATTTGGGAGCTATTGTACACGGATTTCAATCGGAAGCCTATCAAACTGATGAAATGTCATAACAACAAAAAAAATTCTGCACAGAAATTCCTCGGGTTTTGGCATGCTTTATCAGTTCTGTTATACTCACAGACATTTCAGTGTGTTTCCTTTCCGATAGTACTAATTATGTGCATATCCTAGTTTCTGGGCCTGAGTGACAGGCATTTTACTTTGGGCACGCCAGACTCTCCAAAACCGTGACCTCTGCTGCCGCTCCCTAAGAAGCTGCTAACCATGTGACAAATAACAAAATCGATTTGATTTGTTAGTTTCCCCACAAATACTGTAGTTGTTAGTTAACCCCACCCATTCTGTAGTTGTTAGTTAACCCCACACATACTGCTGTTGTTAGTTAACCCCACCCACACTGTAGTTGTTAGTTAACCCCACCCTAACTGTAGTTGTTAGTTAACCCCAACCATACTGTAGCTGTTAGTTAACCCCACCCACACTGTAGCTGTTGGTTTTCCCCTCCAATACTATAGTTGTTAGTTAACCCCACCAATACTGTAGTTGTTAGTTAACCCCACCCACACTGTAGTAGTTAGTTAACCCACCCATACTGTAGTTGTTAGTTAACCCAACCCATACTGTAGTTGTTAGTTAACCCCACCCATTCTGTAGTTGTTAGTTAACCCCACACATACTGCTGTTGTTAGTTAACCCCAACCATACTATAGTTGTTAGTTAACCCCACCCTTACTGTAGTTGTTAGTTAACCCCAACCATACTGTAGCTGTTAGTTAACCCTACCCACACTGTAGTTGTTGGTTTTCCCCTCCAATACTATAGTTGTTAGTTAACACTACCCATACTGTAGTTGTTAGTTAACCCCACCCATACTGTAGTTGTTAGTTAACCCCACCCATACTATAGTTGTTAGTTAACCCCACCCATACTATAGTTGTTAGTTATGTCCATCCATACTGTAGTTGTGAAGACACATGTGTGATGAGAAATGGTAGTCAGCTGCGTCCAGGTTCCAGTAGTTCAGGTTCCAGTCGGTCAGGTTCCAGTAGTTCAAGTTCCAGTAGGTCAGGTTCCAGTAGTTCAGGTTCCAGTCGGTCAGGTTCCAGTAGTTCAGGTTCCAGTAGGTCAGGTTCCAGTAGGTCAGGTTCCGTTCGGTCAGGTTCCAGTAGTTCAGGTTCCAGTAGTTCAGGTTCCAGTAGATCAGGTTCCTGTAGTTCAGGTTCCAGTAGGTCAGGTTCCAGTAGGTCAGGTTCCAGTAGATCAGGTTCCTGTAGTTCAGGTTCCAGTAGGTCAGGTTCCAGTAGGTCAGGTTCCAGTAGTTCAGGTTCCAGTAGGTCAGGTTCCAGTAGGTCAGGTTCCAGTAGGTCAGGTTCCTGTAGTTCAGGTTCTAGTAAGTCAGGTTCCAGTAGGTCAGGTTCCTGTAGGTCAGGTTCCAGTAGGTCAGGTACCAGTAGGCCAGGTTCCAGTAGGCCAGGTTCCAGTAGGTCAGGTTCCAGTAGGTCAGGTTCCAGTAGTTCAGGTTCCAGTAGGTCAGTTCCAGTAGTTCAGGTTCCAGTAGGTCGTGTTCCAGTAGGTCAGGTTCCAGTAGGTCAGGTTCCGGTAAGTCAGTTCTTGCTTGAGTTTGTAGTGTGTAGTGTGTGTTTTCTAGTTTGTGTGTGTATTGTGTGTGCACATTCTCACTTGTGTCTGTCTATGTGTGTGTGTGCCAGTGTGTGGTGTTCCCTGAAAGTGCTGATGGCTGAGCAGACAGTTCTATATATAAAGGGCGTGCTAGCTAGCTAGTTTATAAGTGACATTAATGATAGAGCCCAGCAGACAATGGCAAGCTGTCAGGGTCAGTAATTGAGTGGGAGGGATGAGCTCTCTTCATTTCAGTCCATCTGTGTCACCGCGACAAGAGCACCTAGGCAACTGGTCGCCCAGAGATTTGAGCTGGCCTGAACAAAGGTGTCTGTCCGTCAGAGCTGCGCAGCGGTCTCGTTGCTCTCTCAGCGTTACTGTGATTAGTGAGACGATGTCGTGCCCTCACAAACTACTGAGACGTCATTTAAAGCGTTGTTTCCTTGTTTCATTAGCTGAAATAAAATATCTCTGAAATGTTCCTTAATGCACAAAAAGATTATTTCTCTCAAATGTTGTTTGGAAATTTGTTTACATCCATGTTAGTGAGCATTTATCCTCTGCCAAGATAATCCATCCACCTAACAGGTGTGGCATATCAAGAAGCTGATTAAACAGCATGCTCATTACATCCCTGTTTTTTCACACAACACAATGCCACACAACACAACACAACGCCACAATGTCAACACAATGCCACAGGAAGCATGCAGTTGGCATGCTGACTGCAGGAATGTCTACCAGAGCTGTTGCCAGAGAATTGAATGAATTGAATGTACATACTCTACCATAAGCCACCTCCAACGTTGTTTTGTGGTCTTCCGGTCACAACTAGTAGACTTGTTTACGTGCTGCTGTGCGTTTTGTTGCTAACCTAACTTTGCTACCTGACAGTTTTACGGTTTTTACTTTGTAATTACCGTTTATTTTTATTTTATTTTTTTTATTTTATTTTTTTTTCATTCGATTTTTTTCACTCCGGACGCTTTATCTGGACGTGTTTCGTCAGGACCTCCACCAACCGAAGCTAAGTAGTAACATTAACATCATGCCTTCTAACTGCAGTCGCTGTACTCATAACATACAGGAGAACGGTCGGCTTAAGGCGAGGATAGCTGTGCTGCAAGCCCAGCTTCAGACGCAATCGTTAGGCAAGGGAAATGTAAGTGTAGGAAAGGATGAAACAGCGTCTGTGCCACTAGCAAGTACAGATAGTCGTAGAAATCCTCGCACAGTCCCGCAGCCGGACAATTTTCTCACGGCTTCTGGAAGGAAATGCTGGAGCAATGCTCAACCGGTGTCGCTCATTCAGCCGACAGAAACTTTCAACCGGTTTTCCCCATTAAGCAGCGGGTCGGACTCAGAGGCCGAGCCTTCTCTGGTCTCTACTCCTCCCGTTACGGGTCTGAGATGCCGAGGCCTCCCACCATTAGCACTGACAAATTGAAAACTCTAGTCATTGGCGACTCCATTACTCGCAGTATTAGACTTGAAGCGAATCACCCAGCGATCATACACTGTTTACCAGGGGCAGGGCTACCGACGTTAAGGCTAATCTGAAGATGGTGCTGGCTAAGGCTAAATCTGGCGAGTGTAGAGAGTATAGAGATATTGTTATCCACGTCGGCACCAACGATGTTAGGATGAAACAGTCAGAGGTCACCAAGCGCAACATAGCTTCAGTGTGTAAATCAGCTAGAAAGATGTGTCGGCATCGAGTAATTGTCTCTGGCCCTCCCAGTTAGGGGAGTGATGAGCTCTACAGCAGAGTCTCACAACTCAATCGCTGGTTGAAAACTGTTTTCTGCCCCACACAAAAGATAGAATTTGTAGATAATTGGCCCTCTTTCTGGGACTCACCCACAAACAGGACCAAGCCTGGCCTGTTGAGGAGTGACGGACTCCATCCTAGCTGGAGGGTGCTCTCATCTTATCTACGAACATAGACAGGGCTCTAACTCCTCTAGCTTCACAATGAGATAGGGTGCAGGCCAGGCAGCAGGCTGTTAGCCAGCCTGCCAGCTTAGTGGAGTCTGCCACTAGCACAGTTAGTGTAGTCAGCTCAGCTATCTCTATTGAGACTGTGTCTGTGCCTCGACCTAGGTTGGGCAAAACTAAACATGGCGGTGTTCGCCTTAGCAATCTCACTAGAATAAAGACCTCCTCCATTGCTGCCATTATTGAAAGAGATTGTGATACCTCACATCTCAAAATGGGGCTACTCAATGTTAGATCCCTCACTTCCAAGGCAGTTCTAGTCAATGAACTAATCACTGATCATAATCTTGATGTGATTGGCCTGACTGAAACATGGCTTAAGCCTGATGAATTTATTGTGTTAAATGAGGCCTCACCTCCTGGTTACACTAGTGACCATATCCCCCGTGCATCCCGCAAAGGCGGAGGTGTTGCTAACATTTACAATAGCAAATTTCTATTTACAAAAAACAAAAAAATGACGTTTTCGTCTTTTGAGCTTCTAGTCATGAAATCTATGCAGCCTACTCAATCACTTTTTATAGCTACTGTTTACAGGCCTCCTGGGCCATATACAACATTCCTCACTGAGTTCCCTGAATTCCTATCGGACCTTGTAGTCATGGCAGACAATATTCTAATTTTTGGTGACTTTAATATTCACATGGAAAAGTCCACAGACCCACTCCAAAAGGCTTTTGGAGCCATCATCGACTCTGTCGGTTTTGTCCAACATGTCTCCGGACCTACTCACTGCCACAGTCATACTCTGGACCTAGTTTTGTCCCGTGGAATAAATGTTGTGGATCTTAATGTTTTTCCTCATAATCCTGGACTATCGGACCACCATTTTATTACGTTTGAAATCGCAACAGATAATCTGCTCAGACCCCAACCAAGGATCATCAAAAGTCGTGCTATAAATTCTCAGACATCCCAAAGATTCCTAGATGCCTTTCCGGAATCCTTCCACCTACCCAAGGACGTCAGAGTACAAAAATCAGTTAACCACCTAACTGAGGAACTCAATGTAACCTTGCGCAATACCCTAGATGCAGTTGCACCCCTAAAAACAAAAAACATTTGCCAAAAAAAACTAGCTCCCTGGTATACAGAAAATACCCGAGCTCTGAAGCAAGCTTCCAGAAAATTGGAACGGAAATGGCGCCACACCAAACTGGAAGTCTTCCGACTAGCTTGGAAAGACAGTACCGTGCAGTATCGAAGAGCCCTCACTGCTGCTCGATCATCTTATTTTTCCAAGTTAATTGAGGAAAATAAGAATAATCCAAAGTTTCTTTTTGATACTGTCACAAAGCTAACTAAAAGCAGCATTCCCAAGAGAGGATGGCTTTCACTTTAGCAGTGATTCATTCATGAACTTCTTTGAGGAAAAGATCATGATCATTAGAAAGCAAATTACGGACTCCTCTTTAAATCTGCGTATTCCTCCAAAGCTCAGTTGTCCTGAGTCCACACAACTTTGCCAGGACATAAAATCAAGAGAGACACTCAAGTTTTTAGTACCATATCTCTTGACACATTGATGAAAATAATCATGGCCTCTAAACCTTCAAGCTGCATACTGGACCCTATTCCAACTAAACTACTGAAAGAGCTGCTTCCTGTGCTTGGCCCTCCTATGTTGAACATAATAAACAGCTCTCTATCTACCGGATGTGTACCAAACTCACTAAAAGTGGCAGTAATAAAGCCTCTCTTAAAAAGCCAAACCTTGACCCAGAAAATATAAAAAACTATCGGCCTATATCGAATCTTCCATTCCTCTCAAAAATTTTAGAAAAAGCTGTTGCAGCAACTTACTGCCTTCCTGAAGACAAACAATGTATCTGAAAACGCTTCAGTCTGGTTTTAGACCCCATCATAGCACTGAGACTGCACTTGTGAAGGTGGTAAATGACCTTTAATGGCGTCAGACCGAGGCTCTGCAACTGTACTCATGCTCCTAGACCTTAGTGCTGCTTTTGATACCATCGATCACCACATTCTTTTGGAGAGATTGGAAACCCAAATTGGTCTACATGGACAAGTTCTGGCCTGGTTTAGATCTTATCTGTCGGAAAGATATCAGTTTGTCTCTGTGGATGGTTTGTCCTCTGACAAATCAACTGTAAATTTCGGTGTTCCTCAAGGCTCTGTTTTGGGACCACTATTGTTTTCATTATATATTTTACCACTTGGTGATGTCATTCGGAAACATAATGTTAACTTTCACTGCTATGCGGATGACACACAGCTGTACATTTCGATGAAACATGGTGAAGCCCCAAAATTGCCCTCCCTGGAAGCCTGTGTTTCAGACATAAGGAAGTGGATGGCGGAAAATGTTCTACTTTTAAACTCTGACAAAACAGAGATGCTAGTCCTAGGTCCCAAGAAACAAAGAGATCTTCTGTTGAATCTGACAATTAATCTTGATGGTTGTACAGTCGTCTCAAATAAAACTGTGAAGGACCTCAGCGTTACTCTGGACCTTGATCTCTCTTTTGTGAACATATAAAGACTGTTTCAAGGACAGCTTTTTTCCATTTACGTAACATTGTAAAAATCAGAAACTTTCTGTCCAAAAATGATGCAGAAAAGTTAATCCATGCATTTGTAACTTTTAGGTTAGACTACTGCAATGCTTTATTTTCCGGCTATCCGGATAAAGCACTAAATAAACTTCAGTTAGTGCTTAACACGGCTGCTAGAATCTTGACTAGAACCCCAAAATTTGATCATATTACTCCAGTACTAGCCTCTCTACACTGGCTTCCTGTTAGGGCTAGGGCTGATTTCAAGGTTTTACTGCTAACCTACAAAGCATTACATGGGCTTGCTCCTACCTATCTTTCTGATTTGGTCCTGCCGTACATACCTACACGTACGCTACGGTCACAAGACGCATGAGCCTCCTTACTGTCCCTAGAATTTCTAAGCAAACAGCTGGAGGCAGGGCTTTTTCCTATAGAGCTCCATTTTTATGGAATAGTCTGCCTATCCATGTGAGAGACGCAGACTCGGTCTCAACCTTTAAGTCTTTATTGAAGACTCATCTCTTCAGTAGGTCTTATGACTGAGTGTAGTCTGGCCCAGGAGTGTGAAGGTGAGCGGAAGGCACTGGAGCAACGAACCACCCTTGCTGTCTTTGCCTGGCCGGTTCCCCTCCACTGGGATTCTCTGCCTCTAACCTTATTACAGGGGCCGAGTCACTGGCTTCTGGTGCCGTGGCGGAGATCTTGTGGGCGGCCTTGTCTCAGGATGGTAAGTTGGTGGTTGAAGATATCCCTCTAGTGGTGTGGGGGCTGTGCTTCGGCAGAGTGGGTGGGGTTATATCCTGCCTGTTTGGCCCTGTCCGGGGTTTCGTCGGACGGGCCACAGTGTCTCCGACCCCTCCTGTCTCAGCCCCCAGTATTTATGCTGCAGTAGTTTATGTGTCGGGGGGCTAGGGTCCGTCTGTTATATCTGGAGTATTTCTTCTCTTATCTGGTGTCCTGTGCGAATTTAAGTATGCTCTCTCTAATTATCTCTCTTTCTTTTTCTTCTTCTCTCTCTCTCTCTCTCTCTCTCTCTCTGAGGACCTGAGCATTAGGACCATTCCTCAAGGCCTACCTGGATGTCCCGAGTCCACCTGGCCGTGCTGCTTCTCCAGTTTCAACTGTTCTGCCTGTTTATGAACATTTTAAAATCTTGTCCATGTTCTGTTATAATCTGCACCCGGCACAGCCAGAAGAGGACTGGCCACCCCTCACAGCCTGGTTCCTCTCTAAGTTTCTTCCTAGGTTTTGGCCTTCTAGGGAGTTTTTCCTAGCCACCGTGCTTTTACACCTGCATTGCTTGCTGTTTGGGGTTTTAGGCTGGGTTTCTGTACAGCACTCTGTGACATCAGCTGATGTAAGGGGGGCTTTATAAATAAATTTGATTTGATTTGATTTGATTTTGGAGAATTTGGCAATACGTCCAACTGGCCACACAACTGCAGACCACGTGTATGGTGTTGTGTGGGCGAGCGGTTTGCTGATGTCAATGTTGTGAACAGCATGCTCCATGGAAGCAGTGGGGTTATGGTATGAGCAGGCATAAGCTACGGACAACAAACACAATTGCATTTTATCAATGGCAATTTGAATTCATAGAGATACCGTGACAAGATCTTGAGGCCCATTGTCGTGCCATTCATCCACCGCCATCACCTCATGTTTTAGCACGCTAATGCATGGCCACATGTCGCAAGATCTGTACACAATTCGTGGATTCTGAAAATATCCCAGTTCTTCCATTACCTGCATACTCACAAGACATGTTACTCATTGAGCATGCTCTGGATCGATGTGTATGACAGCGTGTTCCAGTTCTTTTCAATATCCAGCAACTTTCCACAGCCATTGAAGAGGAGTGAGATATTCCACATGCCAAAATCAACAGCCTGATCAACGCTATGCGAAGGACATGTGTCGGGCTTCATGAGGCAAATAGTGGTCACACTGACTGGTTTTCTGATCCATGCCCTTACATATATTTATATGTTCCTTCAGAAAGTAGTCAGACTCTTTGACTTTTTTCACATTTTGTTATGTCAGCCTTATTCTAAAATTGATGAAATAGTTTTTTTCTCCCTCATCAGTCTACACACAATACCCCAGAATGACAAAGCAAACACATGATTTTAGACATTTTTGTAAATTTACAAAATACAAAAAAAATGAAGTTTCACACTTACATAAGTATTCAGACCTTTTACTCAGTACTTTGTTGAAGCACTTTTGGCAGCGATTACAGCCTGGAGTCTTCTTGGGTATGACGCTACAAGCTTGGTACACATGTATATGGGGAGTTTTTCTCATTCTTCTCTGCAGATCCTCTTAAGCTCTGTTAGGTTGGATGGGGAGCGTTTCTGCACAGCTATTTTCAGGTCTCTCCAGATATGTTTGATCGGGTTCAAGTCCGGGCTCTGGCTGGGCCACTCAAGGACATTCAGAGACTTGTCCTGAAGCCACTCATGTATTGTCTTGGCTGTGTGCTTAGGGTTGTTGTCCTGTTGGAAGGTGAACCTTTTCCCCAGTCTGAGGTCCTGAGTGCTCTGGAGCAGGTTTTCCTCAAATTTAGAATAAGGCTGTAATGTAACAAAATGTGGAAAAAGTCAAGGGCTGTGAATACTTTCCAAGGTATGTTGTCTCACAGAGGGGAGCTGGACAAATATTGATGTCAATGCAAACAAATGCCATTGGTCTATGGTGGCTGTACTGTATGTTAAGTAGACAGCAGTGGATTTTGAATGTTGTTTGGGCAGAGGGGAGGATAAAGTGGTAGCATAGGCTACAGTATGTGCACCTCAGCTGTGGCCTTCACTGTAAGGTGATAATATATGAGCAGACAGCTTTGAGAGTTAGCCGTGTCTCTCTACACTCTACAGCCTAGCATTGACTTAGCCTTGTCCCTCTAGTCACTACACCTAGCCTGCTATTGTGTGTGGCAGTTAGCCATGTTAGCATTTAGCCTCTTTTAGCCTGGTGTCAGAGACAGCTGTGTGTGTGTGTGTGTGTGTGTGAGAGAGAGAGGCATCTCCAGAAGGCTGCCAGATCTACAAGGAACTAACACAATACTGAAAGTCTCCCGGGAGCCATTTTGAAAAATGGCTTCTTCTAGCAGATTAAATATTTAGAAAAGTGTTATATTCCCAATTACGGGCTCATGTTATCTGTACGCTGTGTTTACTGTGACAGCAGCAGTAGGCCTGGTACTGGCTTGGGGGAAACATGATGTGGGTGTCACAGAGCTCCCCTGGCATTTTACAAATGTATGCTACACTAGGTTTTGGCTTTGTCTTTTTTTCTGTTTTATTTTTGTAGTCAATTGATCTGTTTCGTTTTCTTGCAGCACTTGTGTTGGTTTAAAGATAGACATTGCCACAAGCAGCACTGCAGATTTTGGGATGAGCGAGATTCAAGACGTCGCTCTCATACCGTAATACACAGTATCTGTGCACAGGTTCGCTTCACACTGTTACAGCGTGGTAGCCAGGGCACCAAAACAGCGGAGAAATTGAGCCACACACTTCGCTCTCAGGTGTATGTGTGTGGGTTTAAACATGAGGAAAACGTTTGTGGGTTTAAACATGAGGTAAACGTTTGTGGGTTTAAACATGAGGTGAGTGTTTGTGGGTTTAAACATGAGGTAAAGTTTGTGGGTTTAAACATGAGGTAAATATTTGTGGATTTAAACATGAGGAAAATGTTTTGGGATTTCAATGTTTTTTTTGTATTTTTATTTCACCTTTATTTAACCAGGTAGGCCAGTTGAGAACAAGTTCTAATTTACAACTGCGACCTGGCCAAGATAAAGCAAAGCAGTGCGACAAAAACAGCAACACAGAGTTACACATGAACAATAACACAATAGAAATGTACAGTGTGTGCAAATGTAAAAGATTAGGGAGGTAAGGCAATAAATTGGACATAGAGGCGAAATAATTATAATTTAGCACTAACACTAGAGTGATAGATGTGCAGATGATGATGTGCAAATAGAGACACTGGGGTGCAAAAGAGCAAAAAGATAAATAACAAAATGGGGATGAGGTAGTTGGGTGTGCTATTTACAGATGGGCTGTGTACAGGTACAGTGATCGGAAAGCTGCTCTGACAGCTGATGCTTAAAGCTTCAGTGATTTTTGCAATTTGTTCCAGTCATTGGCAGCAGAGAACTGGAAGGAAAGGCAGCCAAAATAGTTGTTGGCTTTGGGGATGACCAGAGAAATATACCTGCTGGAGCGCATGCTGGGTGTTGATATAGTGACCAGTGAGCTGAGATAAGGCAGGGCTTTACCTAGCAAAGACTTATAGATGACCTGGAGCCAGTGGGTTTGGCGATGAATATGAAGCGAGGGCCAGCCAACGATATCATACAGGTCGCAGTGTTGGGTAGTATATAGGGCTTTGGTGACAGAACGGATGGCACTCTGGTAGACTACATCAAGTTTGCTGATTGTGTTGGAGGCTATTTTGTAATTAACATTGCCAAAGTCAAGGATCGGTAGGATAGTCAGTCTTACAAGGGTATGTTTGGCAGCATGAGTGAAGGAGGCTTTGTTGCGAAATAGGACGCCGATTAAATTATCATCAGCAGCAAGAGAGACATCATTAATATATACAGAGAAAAGAGTCGTCTCAAGAATTGAACCCTGTGGCACCCCCATAGAGACTGCCCGAGATCCGGACAACAGGCCCTCCGATTTGACACATTGAACTCTATCTGAGAAGTAGTTGGTGAACCAGGCGAGGCAGTCATTTGAGGCTATTGAGTCTGCCGATAAGAATGCGGTGATTGACAGAGTCAAAAGCCTTGGCCAGGTCAATGAAGACGGCTGCACAGTATTGTCTTTTATCGATGGCGGTTATGATATCGTTTAGGACCTTTAGCGTGGCTGAGGTGCACCCATGACCAGCTCGGAAACCAGATTGAATAGCGGAGAAGGTACGGGGGGATTCTAAATGGTCAGTGATCTGTTTGTTAACTTGGCTTTTGAAGATTTTAGAATGGCAGGGCATGATGGATATAGGTCTACAACAGTTTGGGTCTAGAGTGTCTCACCCTTTGAAGTGGGGGATGACCGCTGTAGCTTTCCAATCTTTAGGGATGTCAGACGATACGAAAGAGAGGTTGAACAGGCTAGTAATAAGGGTTGCAACATTTTTTGTGATTTTTTTTTTAAGACAAGGGATCCAGATTTTGTAGCTCTTTCAGAACATCAGCTGTCTGGATTTAGGTGAAGGAGAAGTTGCTGCAGGGGGTGCAGAGCTGTTGGCCGGAGTAAGGGTAGCCAGGTGGAAAGCATGGCCAGCCGTAGAAAAATGCTTATTGAAATGATCAATTATCGTACAATTATTGGTGGTGACAGTGTTTCCTAGCCTCAATGCAGTGGGCAACTAGGAGGAGGTGCTCTTATTCTCCATGGACTTTACAGTGTCCCAAAACGTTTTGGAATTAGTGCTACAGAATGCAAATTTATGTTTGAAAAAGCCAGCCTTAGCTTTCTTAACTGCCTGTGTATATTGGTTCCTGACTTCCCTGAAAAGTTGTGTATCGCAGGGGCTATTCGATGCTAATGCAGAACGCCACAGGATTCTTTTGTCCTGGTCAAGGGCAGTCAAGTCTGGGGTGAATCAAGGGCTATATCTGTTCTTAGTTCTAAAATTTTTTGAATGGGGCATGCTTATTTAAGACGGTGAGGAAAGCACTTTCAAAGTGCAACCAGACATCCTCTACTGACGGGATGAGGTCAATATCCTTCCAGGATACCCGGGCCAGGTCGATTAGAAAGGCCTGCTCGCTGAAGTGTTTAAGGGAGCGTTTGACAGTGATGAGGGGAGGTTGTTTGACCGCAGACGCATTACGGACACAGGCAATGAGGCAGTGAACGCTGAGTTCCTGGTTGAAGACAGCAAAGGTGTATTTAGAGGACAAGTTGGTCAGGATATGGTGGTTGCTAAGGGGTTGCCCATGGTTTCGGATTTAGGGTTGTACCTGTTGGTTCCTTAATAATTTGTGTGAGATTGAGGGCATCTAGCTTAGATTGTAGGACGGCCGGGGTGTTAAGCATATCCCAGTTTAGGTCACCTAACAGTATGAACTCTGAAGATAGATGGAGGGCAGTCAATTCACATATGGTGTCTAGGGCACAGCTGGAGGCTGAGGGGGATCTATAACAAGCGGCAATGGTGAGAGACTTGTTTCTGGAAAGGTGGATTTTTAAAAGTAGAAGAATTGTTTGGGCACAGACCTGGATAGTATGACAGAACTCTGCAGGCTATCGCTGCAGTAGATTGCAACTCCGCCCCTTTTGGAAGTTCTATCTTGTCGGAAAATGTTATAGTTGGGGATGGAAATGTAAGAATTTTTGGTGGCCTTCCTAAGCCAGGATTCAGACACGGCTAGGACATCAGGGTTGGTGGAGTGTGCTAAAGCAGTGAATAAAACAAGCGTAGGGAGGAGTCTTCTGATGTTAACAGGCATGAAACCAAGGCTTTTATGGTTACAGAAGTCAACAAATCAGTGCGCCTGGGGAATAGGAGTGGTGCTTGGGGCTGCATGGCCTGGGTTAACCTCTACATCGCCAGAGGAACAGAGTAGGAGTAGGATAAGGGGATGGCTAAAGGCTATAAGAACTGGTTGTCTAGTGCGCTCGGAACAGAAAGTAAAAGGAGCAGATTTCTGGACGTGGAAGACTAGATTGAAGGCATAATGTACAGACAAGGGTATGGTAGGATGTGAGTACAGCGGAGGTGAATGTGTGTGGGTTTAATTAAGCACGAGGTGAATGTGTGAGGGTTTAAACATGAGGTAAATGTGTGTCGGTTTAAACATGAGGTAAATGTGTAAGGGTTTAAACACGAGGTAAACATTCTTCGAATCAAATCAAATTGTATTTGTCACATACACATGGTTAGCAGATGTTAATTTGAGTGTAGTGAAATGCTTGTGCTTCTGGTTCCAACAATGCAGCAGCATCTAACAAGTAATCTAACAATTTCACAACATCTACATTGTACACACAAGGGTAAAGGAATGAATACGAGTATGTACATATAAATATATGGATGAGCGATGGCCGAACGGCATAGGCAAGATGCAGTAGATGGTATAGAGTACACCATATACATATGAGATGAGTAATGTAGGATATGTAAACATTATATTAAGTGGCATTGTTTAAGTGGCTAGTGATACATTTATTACATCCAATTTTTTATTATTAAAGTGGCTAGAGATTAGAGTTGATGGCCGAACAGCATAGGCAAGATGCAGTAGATGGTATAGAGTACAGTATATACAAATGAGATGTGTAATGTAGGATATGTAAACATTATATAAAGTGGCATTGTTTAAGTGGCTAGCGATACATTTATTACAACCATTTTTTTTGATTATTATTATTGTGGGTTTAAACATGAGGAAAAGGTGTGTGGGTTTAAACATGAGGTTAATGTGTGAGAGTATAAACATGAGGTACATGTTTTTGGGTTTAAACATGGGGTAAATGTTTGTGGGTTTAAACATGAGGTAAATATGTGAAGGTTTAAGCATGAGCTAAATGTTTGTGGGTTTAAACATGAGGTAAATGTTTGTGGGTCTAACCCGGGTGTGCATGATTTCTCTCCAGGAGTCCAGTCGGGTAACAACCTCACAATGTCTTCAGCCACTGTGTTATCAGGTTAACGAGGCTCCCCAGGCAGGCTGTGTGTGTGGTCATTCGGACTCCACTGCCTCCCCAGGCTAACGGCCATGTCTCTGGCCACCGGTCGATCTGGCCCTGCTCATTTCTCTTGTGGCTCCAGTCGATCAGCCCTTGGCCTTGGGCAGCACTCACACTGTGCAGCCGCACACACATTCTCAGTCACACTGTCTCGTACCGTCTTAAATTAGTGTAATTACCATAATAAAGCAACTTCAACAGCTTCACAAAGACTCTGTCGACCCCTCATCCCAACATGCAGAGGAAGACCCCTGGACACACACAGAGCTTACTACACAACACATAGTTATTTAAACATTTTGAAGCTGCTTGCAGCACCAGTGTTGTGCGTTTGATTCCAGCATGGGCCACATATACTATACGGTGCCTTCAGAAAGTTTTCACACCCCTTGACTTTTCCCACATTGTGTTGTGTTACAGCCTGCATTTCAAATGGACTGAATTGAGATGTTGTGTCACTGGCCTACACACAATACCCCGTCATGTCAAAGTGGAATTATGTTTATTGAGATTTTTTCAGATGAATAGAAAATGCTGAAATGTCTTGAGTCAGTAAGTATTCAACCCCTTTGTTATAAGCCTAAAGAAGTTCAGGAGTAATAATTTGCTTAAAAACCTCTTAAGGATTGGCCCCTTTTCTTCAATTTTCGCCTAAAATGACATACCCAAATCTAACTGCCTGTGGCTCAGGCCCTGCAGCAAGGATATGCATATTATTGGTACCATTTGAAAGTAAACACTTTGAAGTTTGTGGAAATGTGAAAGGAATGTAGGAGAATATAACACATTAGATCTGGTATTTTTTTGGTACCATCGTCTTTGAAATGCAAGATAAAGGCCATAATGTGTTATTCCAGCCCAGGAGCAATTTAAATTTTGGCCACTAGATGGCAGCAGTGTACGTGCAAAGTTTTAGATTGGTCCAATTAACCATTGCATTTCTGTTCAAAATTTCGTATCAAGACTGCCCAAATGTGCCTAATTTGTTTATTAATCTTTTCATGTTCAAAACTGTGCACTCTCCTCAAACAAAGCATGGTATTCTTTCACTGTAATAGCTACTGAAAATTGAACAGTGCAGTTAGATTAACAAGAATTTAAGCTTTCTGCTAATGTCAGATATGTCTATGTCCTGGGAAATGTTCTTGTTACTTACAACATCATGCTAATCGCATTAGTCTACGTTAGCTCAAACGTCCCGCAGGGGACCCACCAATCCTGAAGAAGTTTTAACTTGTTAGGGAGTGGCAGCTGGGGGTCGGTTTTGGAGAGCCTGGCGTGCCCAAAGTAAAATGCCTCCCATTCAGGCCCAGAAAATAGGATATGCACATATTTAGTACCATTGGATAGGAAACACTCGGAATTTTCCAGAAGTGTTAACTATTTGTCTGTGAGTGAAACAGAACGCATATGGCAGGCGAAACCCCAAGGAATTTCTGTCCTGGAAAAAGTGGTTTTGACAGAGTGCCTCATTGGGAACCCCTACCTCATGAAAATGACCATATAAGGGCATATGAATGCAGTACCCATCACTTCCTTTAGATGTCAACAGTCTCGAGACAGTGTAAAATTTCATTTTGGATGAATTAGACCAGAGAAGAAGAGCAAACAAGGAAGTGACCTTTTTATGTCAACAGTACCCAGTGCGCATTCCCCGAGAAGGCGCGCAGTGTCTTTTTTACCGTCTTTATCGATCAATTTATATTCCGGTTGATTTATAATAGTAAATATACGTAAAAGTGTTCCTAAGGATACATTTAAAACTATGTTTGATTGTTCTTGGACAAGTTTATAGGTATAAGATGAACGAGTTCTCGTCACGTTTCAATGGACTAGTGGAGGCTGTCGTTTCTGATTATAACGCGCGAACCAAATGGAGGATTTATAGATAAAATACATTACTTTTTCTAACAAAAGAACCATGGATTGTCTTCGTTGGACACTTAGGATGACCTCAGCAGAAGTTCTTCAACAGGTAATTGATTTGTTTTCGCTGTGAAATGTGTTATCTGTGTGCCATGATGGCTAATCGATTCATGGCTATGGGAAAAATATGTGAGGTGCTACCCTCAAACAATCAAATGTGCTGCTTTCACCGTAAAGCCTTTTTGAAATCTGACAGCGCTGTGATATCGCCAAGAGCTTTTGATGAATATGGAACACTTGTATATTGGTGGATGTTTAATAATTCAACTTTTGGATTTTGAATTTGGCGCCTTACATTTCACCTGGTAGTGTCGGGATTGGGGCGCTAGCGCCCCCAGCAATCCCTGAGAAGTTAACAAGTCATATAAACAGTTGCATGTACTCACTGTGTGCAATAGCAATGTTTAACATAATTTATTTAACATCAATTGAATGACTACCTCCTCTCTGTACCCCACACATACAATTACTGCATCTGTAAGGTCCCTCAGTCGAGCAGTGAATTTCAACCACAGATTCAACCACAAAGACCAAGGAGGTTATCCTACCTTGCAAAGGAGGGCACCTATTGGTGCAGACATTGAATATCTCTTTGAACATGGTTATTAATTACATTTTGGATGGTGTATCAATACACCCAGTCACTACAAAGATGCAGGCGTCCTTCCTAACTCAGTTGCAGGATGCACCATGAGGACAATGGTGACTTTAAAACGCAGAGTTTAATGGCTGTGATAGAAAGAAACTGAGGATGGATTAACAACGTTGTAGTTACTCCACAATACTAACCTGCATGACCGAGTGAAAAGAAGGAAGCCTGTAAAGAATAAAAATATTCCAAAACATGCATCCTGTTTGCAATAAGGCACCAAACTAAAACGTCAAAAAACATGGCAAAGAAATTAACTTTATGTCCTGAATTTGAATCGTTATGCTTCAGGCAAATCCAACACAACACATCACTGAGTACTACTCAACATATCAAATCAAATTGTACTGGTCACGTACACATATTTAGCAGATGTTATTGCAGGTGTAGAAAAATGGTTGTGTTCCTAGCTCCAGCAGTGGCATTGACAAAAATCCAGTGAAATAGAATATAGTATATACATATGAAATTAGTAAAGCAGTATGCAAACATTATTAAAGTGACCAGTGATTTGATGCCATGTCTATGTATATAGGGCAGCAGCCTCTAAGGTGCAGGGTTGAGTAGCCAGGTGGTAGACGGCTAGTAATGGCTATTTAACTTCTTAGGGAGCGGCAGCAGAGGTGACGGTTTTGGAGAGTCTGGTGTGCCCAAAGTAAAATTCCTGCCACTCAGGCCCAGAAGATAGGATATGCACATAATTAGTCCTATTGGATAGGAAACACTCTGAAGTTTCTAAAACAGTTAAAATAATGTCTGTGAGTATAACAGAGTTGATATAGCAGCCGGAAACCCGAGGAATTTCTGTCCAGATCTTTTTTTTTGTGACATTACCTCCGTTTGAAATACCTCCTATTGAAATACATGGGTTTTAGCTCCTAGATTGCAGTACCTATGGCTTCCACTAGATGTCAACAGTCTCTGGACAGTGTTTGTAGGCTTTAGCACTGAACAGAACCATACAGAAGAATAATTACTGCAGGAAGCAGAAAAGTCAATAACATTTTCCGGGCACGAGAACGTGAGCGCACCCCACTTTATTTTCCTTTTATAACGTTTAGGTTATCATCCGTGTAAAATATTATAGTAAATATACATAAAAGGAGACCTAAGGATACATTAAAAATTATGTTTGATTTGTTTGGAGAAAGTTGATAGGTATAATTTGAACGCGTTCTCTTCACGGATTCAATGGGCGACTCAACGGTGGATTTTCTGAACATAACGCACCAACCAAACAGAGATTTTCCTACTTTCATCACCTGGGGGCGGCCCATCAGGAAGTCCAGCACCCAGTTGCACGGGGCGGGTTCAAGGTTAATGATGAGCTTGGAGGGTACTATGGTGTTGAGCTTTAGTCGATGAACAGCATTCTTACATAGTTATTCCTCTTGTCCAGATGGGACAGGGCAGTGTGCAGTGCGATGGCGATTGTATAGTCTGTGGAGCTATTGGTGTGGTATGCAAATTGAAGTTGGACCAGGGTGTCAGGTAAGGTAGAGATGAAATAATCGTTAACTAGCCTCTCAAAGCACTTCATGATGACAGAAGTGAGTGCTATGGGGTGAAAGTCTTTGAGTTCACTTACCTTTGCTTTCTTGGGTACAGGAACAAAGGTGGACATATTGAAGCAAGTGGGGACAGCAGACTGGGATAGGGAGAGATTCAATATGTCCGTAAACACTCCAGCCAGCTGGTCTGCACCTGCTCTGAGGACACGACTAGGGATGCCATCTGGGACGGAAGCCTTGCGAGGGTAAACACGCTTAAATGTCTTACTCACATCTGCCACGGAGAAGTAGAGCTCACAATCCATGGGAGGTTAGTTACAGTTTTGACTTAAATCTGATTGAAAATCTATGGCAAGACTTGAAAATGGCTGTCTAGCAATGATCAACAACCAGCTTCACAGAGCTTGAAGAGTTGTTTTTTTTAATAATGTGCAAATATTGTACAATCCGGGTGTGTAAATCTCTTAACTACCTAGGGAGCAGTGGTGCTACTCCCGACACTACCCGGTGAAATGCAAGGCGCCAAATTCAAAATCCAAAAGTTGAATTATTAAACATTCATCAATATACAAGTGTTGCATAGTCATCAAAAGCTCTGCTTCTTGGCAATATCACAGCGTTGTCAGATTTCAAAAAGGCTTTCCCTCGAAAGCACAACATTTGATTGTTTGAGGATAGCATCTCCAATATTTACCATTAGCATAAATTCAAAAACCATCTCGGTTCACACAAAACACATTTCACAGCAAAAACAAATCCCTTACCTTTTGAAGAACTTCTGCTGAGGGCTTCCCAAGTGTCCAACGAGGACATCCAATGGTTCTTTTTGTTAGAAAAGGTCATTTATTATATCCATAAATCTCCGTTTGGTTGGTGCATTATGTTCATAAAATACAGCGTCCACTCACCCATTAAACTGTGAAGAGAACTCGTTCAACCTATACCAATACACTTGTCCAAGAACAATCAAACATCATTGATGATGTATCCTTAGGAACACTTTTATGTATATTTACTATAATATTTCAACCGGATTATAAACTGGATGATAGGAAAGGAAAAAACCACAGCGTGCGCAAGCCCGTGAACGCGCATCCTCTTCTGTTTACATCCAATGACAACTTCGAAATTCTTCTTCTATTACCATCCAGAGCAACTAAACATCATCAAACACTGTCTAGAGACTGTTGACATCCAGTGGAAGCAATAGGTACAGCAATCTTACTCCTATATATGTCTGTTTTCAATAGGGAGGTGTTCAAAATGAGGCAATGTGTCAAAAACACTTTTTCCAAGACAGAAATTCCTCGGGTTTTCGCCTGTTATATCAGTTCTGTTATACTCACAGACAGTATTTTAACACTCTTAGAAACTTCAGAGTGTTTCCTATCCAATTGTATTAATTATGTGCATATCCTATTTTCCGGGCCTGAGTGGGAGGCATTTTACTTTGGGCACTTCCAAAACCGTCACCTCGGGAGTCGCTCCCTAAGAAGTTAAAAACATACCCAAAAAGACTTACAGCTGTAGTCTCTGACAAAGGTGATCTAACATATATTGACTCAGGGGTGTGAATATCTATTTAAGTGAGAAATTTCTATTTCATTTTCAGTACATAAAAACTTGTTTTCACTTTGTCATTCTGGGGTATTGTGTTTTTTTTTTTGTTTAAATAAATGTTTAATTCAGGCTGTAACACAACAAAATGTCGATTTAGTCAAAGGGTATGAATACTTTCGGAAGGCACTGTAGCAGGATCAGGATCTCAGCTATCGCTGCCTCATTGTCTGCATCCGTTATGGGTCCACGGTCAAACGACCAACCCTCATCACTGTCAAACTCTCCCTAAAACACTTCTGCGAGCCGGCCCTTCTAATCGACTTGGCCCGGGTATCCTGGAAGGATATTGACCTCATCCCGTCCGTAGAGGATGCCTGGTTGTTCTTTAAAAGTAGTTTCCTCACCATCTTAACTTACGGAGCAGTGTCCCGCTAGCGTGCCACCTCGACAAAATCCGGTGAAATTGCAGAGCGCGAAATTCAAAATACAAAAATCGTAATATTAAACATTCATGAAAATACAAGTGTCATACATCATTCTTTAGCTTAGAATCTCGGTAATCTAACCACTTTGTCCGATTTACAATAGGCTTCATGGCGAAAGCATAGCATTTGATTATATGAGGACAGTGCCCCGCATACTTCCTGCATATGAATATATTTCAAACCAGCACAGGCGTCACAAAAATCAAAAATAGCGATAAAATAAATCACTTACCTTTGAAGATCTTCCTCTGTTTGCAATCCCAAGGGTCCCAGCTACACAATAAATGGCTGTTTTGTTCAATAAAGTCCCTCTTTAAATCCCCAAAACTTCATTTGGTTGGCGTGTTTTGTTCAGTAATCCACCGATTCAACTCGTTCAACATACAGACAAAAGAATCCAAAAAGACCAATAAACTTTGTCCAAACAAGTCAAACAACGTTTCTAATCAATCCTCAGGTACCCTAATATGTAAATAAACAACAAAATTTAAGACAGAATGTAGAATGTTCAGTACCGGAGATCAATAATAAAGAGGAGGACCTCAGGACTACAGACCCATGTAGGAAACCAATGATAAACTATAGCTACGTGGAAGCCATAGATTCTGCAATCTGGGAGCTATTATTTTCATTGTGCAATAGGAAACCATACCAATTGCATGGGAATTTTTCCGGATGGATTTTCCTTGGGTTTTCGCCTGCCATACCAGTTTTGTTATACGCACAGACACTTCAAACTGTTTTCTATCAAATACAATTATATGCATATCCTAGCTTCTGGGCCTGAATAATAAGCATTTTACTTTGTGCACCCATGAACTTCCGAAAACACTGCCCCCTAGCACGAAGAAGTTAAATAAGCATGCCCCTTTCAAACAATGCAGAACTAAGAACAGATATAGCATGTGGATCACTCAAGACCTGACTGCCCTCGACCAGCACAAAAACATCCTGTGGTGTACTGCACTAGCATCGAATAGTCCCTGTGAAATGCAACTTTTCAGGGAGGTCAGGAACCAAAACACACAATCAGTTAGGAAAGCGAAGGCTAGCTTTTTCAAACATATATTTGCATCCTGTAGCTCTAACTCCAAAAAGTTCTGGGACACTGTAAAGTCCATGGAGAATATGAGCACCTCCTACCAGCTGCCCAATGCACTGAGGCTAGGAAACAGTATCACCACCAATAAATCCACCATAATCAAGAATTTCACTAAGAATTTTTCTACGGCTGGCCATGCTTTCCTCCTGGCTACCCCAACCCCGGGCCAACAGCTCCGCACCCCCGGCAGCTGCTTGCCCAAGCCTCCCCAGCTTCTCCTTCTCCTTCACCCAAATCCAGATAGCAGATGTTCTGAAAGAGCTGCAAAACCTAGACCCGTACAAATCAGCTGGGCTAGACAATCTGGACCCTCTTTCTCTTTTTCCGCCATTGTTGCAACCCCTATTACTAATCTGTTCAACCTCTCTTTCATATCGTCCGAGATTCCTAATGATTGGAAAGCTGCCGCGGTCATCCCCTGCTTCAAAGGGGGTGACACTCTAGACCCAAACTGTTACAGACCTATATCCATCCTGCCCTAACTTTCTAAAGTCTTCGAAAGCCAAGTTAAATAAACAGATCACTGACCATTTCGTATCCCACCGTACCTTCTCCGGTGTGCAATCTGGTTTCTGAGCTTGTCACGGGTGCACCTCAGCCACGCTCAAGGTACTAAACGATATCATAACTGCCATCGATATAAGACAGTACTGTGCAACCGTCTTCATCAACCTGGCCAAGGCTTTCGACTCTGTCAATCATTGTATTCTTATCGACAGTCTCAACAGCCTTAGTTTCTCAAATGACTGCCTCGCCTTCTTCAGCAACTACTTCTCAGATAGAGTTCAGCGAGTCAAATCGGAGGGCCAGTTGTCCGGACCTCTGGCAGCCTCTATGGGGGTACCACAATGATGTTGCTCTTGCTGCGGGGGATTCTTTAATCCACCTCCACGCATATTGTTTTTAATTTACTTTTTTTGCTCTTTTGCACACCAGTATTTCTACTTGCATGTCATTATCTGCTCATCTATCACTCCAGTGTTAATTTTCCAAATTGTAATTACTTTGCTACTATGGCCAATTTATTGTCTTACCTCCTTACTCCATTTGCACACACTGTATATAGATGTTTCTTTTGTGTTATTGACTGTACTTTTGTTTATCCCATGTGTAACTCTATGTTGTTGTTTTTTTGTCGCACTGCTTTGCTTTACCTTGGCCAGGTCGCAGTTGTAAAAAAGAACTTGTTCTCAACTGGCCTACCTGGTTAAAACCTCTTACGGATCGGATCCCGTTACCGGGATTGATTTGACGATATCCGGTGAAATTGCAGAGTGCCAAATTCAAATTACAAAAATAATAATATTAAACATTCATGAAAATACAAGTGTTATACACCATTCAAAAGCTTAGAATCTTGGAAATCGAACTGCGTTGTCGGATTTACAATATGCTTTACCGCGAAAGCAGAACATTCAATTGTCTGAGGATAGCGCCCCACTTCCAACATATTATTCAAACCTGCACAGGCGTTACAAAATCAAATATAGCGATAAAATAAATCACTTACCTTTGAAGATCTTCCTCTCTTTGCAATCCCAAGGGTCCCATGAACACAAAGAATGCTCGTTTTGTTCGATAAAGTCCTTCTTTATATCCCAAAAATCTGTTTAGTTGGTGCCATGGAGTTCTGTAATCCAGTCGTTCAACATGCAGACAAAGAAATCCCAAACGTTACCGGTAAAGTTCATCCAAACAAGTCAAGCGATGTGTCTAATTAATCCTCAGATTGTCTAATATCTAAATAAATGATAATATTAGAATAGTATGTTCAATAGGGAAGAGGAATAACGAAGAGCACGCACCCATTCACGCACGCCAAAACACTAGTGTTCTTAGTATGAGCCACCTGGAAAAACTACAATTTCTTGTTCGTTTTTCAACAAACAAGCCTGAAACCATGTATAAAGACTGTTGACATCTAGTGGAAGCCATGGAAACTGCAATCTAGGAGCTATTGTCATGTATAGTCAATAGGCTGTCATAGGAAAGACTGTGACCTAAAAATTTAAAAATCTGAATGGATTTTCCTCGGGTTTTCACCTGCCATATCAGTTGTGTTGTACTCACAGACATTATATTAACAGTTTTAGAAACTTCAGAGTGTTTCCTATCCAATACAACCAATTACATGCATATCCTAGCTTCTGGGCCTGAGTAACAGGCAGTTTTCTTTGGGCACGTCAGACTCTCCGTACTTCCTCCCCTAGCCTTAAGAAGTTTTAAATAAAGGTGAAATAAAAAAAATATATATATATATATATAAAAAAAAATGTGAAGAGTGTTCATTTATCAAATTCATCAAATATCCTGCCTGGTTTGCCCTTTCCGAGGGTATTGTCGGACGGGGCCACAGTGTCTGCTGAGCCCTCCTGTCTCAGCCTCCAGTATTTTTGCTGCAATAGTTTATCTGTCGGGGACTAGGATCAGTCTGTTATATCTGGAGTATTTCTCCTTTCTTATCCGGTGTCCTGTGTGAATTAAAATATGCTCCCTCTAACTCTCTCTCTCTCTCTCTTTACTCTTTCTCTCGGAATACCTGAGCCCTAGGATCATGCCTCAGGACTACCTGGCCTGATGACTCCTTGCTTTCCCCAGTACACCTGGTCATGCTGCTCCTCCAGTTTCAACTCTTCTGCCTGTGGCTATGGAACCTTGACCTGTTCGACTCTATCTCTCTACCGCACATGCTGCCAACTGACATTTGCTCCTGAGGTGCTGACCACTGTGATTATTATTATTTGACAGCACTGGTCATCTATGAACGTTTGAACATCTTGGCCATGTACTGTTATAATGTCCACCCAGCACAGCCAGAAGAGGACTGACCACCCCTCAGAGCCTGATTCCTTTCTAGGTTTCTTCCTAGGTTATGGCCTTTCTAGAGAGTTTTTCCTAGCCACCATGCTTCTACATCTGCATTGCTTGCTGTTTGAGGTTTTAGGCTGGGTTTCTGTATAGCACTTTGTGACATCGGCTGACGTAAAAAGGGCTTTATAAATACATTTGATTGGTTGATTGATCAAATAAATTCTCTATTTGTAATTTAATTATGCAATTAAACGAATCATGTAACTTTAACTAGAAAGTCGGGGCACCACGGGAAAATGTTTAGAGCTTCCATTTCCCAAATGTAACTCTTCAGATATTTTCAGATCTTATCGTTTACAGTCACTTATTAATGTATAATTACCTCATTAGTCATATTATGAATGTCGCAAACCCTTGGATATCTGCACAAACCCTAACATAGATCATGAATCAGCGATATACAAATTGGCTTAATTATTTATTTACTAACTAACTTAATCAATCACAGAATTACGTAAACACACACAATAGGTCATACATTGGTTACTGACATGATAGAAAAGTCCCTGGTGGGCTGAGCCGATATGACAGCTTGGTAGGCAAAGGGAATGGCTGGGGACAGTTCAAGAGCGGGAAACTCAGAGAGGATTCACTGTAATACAGTTGATAACTATATTCATGAAATGCTAATACTTTTACCATGAATGGCCGCTCGTTCGAAAATAAATTGCAATTTACATATTATAGCAGGGTCCTCTCCTGGATGTAGCATGGTCATCTCCTGGATATATCAGGTCCTCTCCTGGATATAGCTAGCAGGGTCCTCTCCTGGATGTAGGAAAGTCCTCCACTGGTCATAAAAACACAATTAGACTTGTAGCTCCAGGTAAATTGTTTCTTAAACACTAGTATAGGGCAGCAGCTCCTATGAGAGTGGTGTGTTGGGTGGGCGATTGTGTGTGTGTGTCTGTGTTCCATCTGCCTTGGTTACATGTATTTGTGTATGTGGACATGTGAGTATCTCTGCATTCATGTATTTTGTGCGGAAATAGTAGCAGAAATGGCAGTTTGTGTGTATTCCTGTCAGCTCTTAGTGAATAGTCCAGTACTGGGAACCCTCGCTGCCTCTCGCTGGCTCTGAAAGGAGACGCGGGGGTTATTTACCCTACTTAGGTACGCAATCCCCCCTACTTAGGCACGCAACACGACAGTGGCGCTCACACAATCAGCATATCAGAGTGGGCCGTTTAGTGACCAAACACCTCTTTGCTCTGAATAGAGCCGTTATGGTCACTCTACTCCCGGGAGCACTGAGGTGCAGTGGGCTTTGTGGAAACTGGGGGCCCTGGGGTGCTCCAGAGGTAATGAAGGAAAAAGACTCAACTCTTCTGCTGCCCTGCCTAATTCTCACCTGATCCCCCATCCAGGTGCTGTCCATCTCTCTTTATCTCTCTCTGCCTTCCACTTTTCTTCCCCCTCTATCCTTCCTTGCTCTATGCTGCCTATCTATCTCTCCTTCATTCTCTCTCTTTCATTCGGTCTCTCCTGCATTCTGTCTCCCCTGCATTCTGTCTCTCATTCATTCTGTCTCTCCTGCATTCTCCTCCTGGCTCCTGCTAGTGCTGTCCTTACTGTGGATACATAAAGTACATGAAGTCGAAGGTTTTTGTCTCAAAGCAATGTGATTGATTCCGTCTTAATCTTCTGCTTCTTCACTGCAAAGTAGTCTAAAAGAAAATGTAGGCACAGCTCTTAAGTGTAAGACACTAGCTAGTGTCTTTAGGTGTCTAACAGCGTGTGCCGCAGGGCCCAGTCATGGTGATCACTCGTTTCATTAGAAGCCTTATGTTAAGTCTTTAGAGAGTAGAGAGGGAGGCGGACAGGCTAGAAAATGGGAATCAGGATCCAAGCTGGTTCCTCCCCATGTTAGCACAACTAAAACTCTATAAGTTGGATGTCTCGAGCCCAGAGCCTAGTGCCTGGAGCTGGCTAGGAGAGAGAGGTGATTGGGATGTCCCTGAACAGGAGCTGGCTAGGAGAGAGAGGTGACTGGGCTGTCCCTGAATAGGAACTGGCTAGGAGAGAGAGGTGACTGGGCTGTCCCTGAACAGGAGCTGGCTAGGAGAGAGAGGTGACTGGGCTGTCCCTGAAAATGAGCTGGCTAAGAGAGAGAGAGATGACTGGGCTGTCCCTGAACAGGAGCTGTCCCCCTTAGTGTTAGGACCATGGCTAACATCTCTCTCCCCAGCTCTGTGTATGTCTGTCTGTCTGCAGCGTATCAGGCCTGATGTTTGCTATGGCACTTTCCCTCTCTGGCGCCTTTCTGAGAGATGAAGAAGTGTCTGGAAGGGATAATGTGGCTTGTCACACACACACACACACACACAGATGAGAGCATGGAGGGGTCAGAGTGAAGAGGTCAAGAGGGCATGAATCATGGATAGAAGTTCTCCTTCTCTCTCATTTCCTCTTCATCTACCTCTTCCTCCTTATCTCTCTCTCTCACGCTCCCTCTTCCTCTCCTTCTCTCTCTGTCTCTCTCTCTCCCTCTTCCTCTCTCTTTCTCTCTCTCTCCCTCTTCCTCTCTCTTTCTCTCTCTCCCTCTCCCTCTACTTCTCTCTGTCTTTCTCTCTCCCTCTTCCTCTCCTTCTCCCTGTCTCTCTCTCTCCCTCTTCCTCTCCTTCTCTCTCTCTCTCTCTTTCTCTTTCTCTTTCTCTCTCCCTCTCAATCTCCTTCCTCTTCCTCTCCTTCTCGCTCCCTCTCTCTCTCGTCCTCTCCTTTTCTCTCCCTCTCTCTCTCTCTTCCTCTACATCTCTCTCTTTCTCTCACTCTTCATCTCATCTCGCTTTCTTCCTCTCATTTTCCCCCTCCCTCTTCCTCTCTCTGTCTCTATCCTCTCCATCTCTCTCCCTCTTCCTCTCTGTCTCTCTCTCTCACTCTCCCTCTTCCTCTCCGTCTCTCTCTCTCTCACTCTCCCTCTTCCTCTCCGTCTCTCTCTCTCTCTCTCTCTCTCTCTCTCTCTCTCTCTCTCTCTCTCCCTCTCCTTCTCTCTCCATCTCTCTCTCTCTTCCATCTTCATCTCCATCTCCCTCTACCTCTTCCTCTCCATCTCTCTCTCTCTCTCCCTCTTCCTCTCATTCTCTCTCTCACTCTTCCTCTCCATCTCTCTTTCTTCCTCTCATTTTCTCCCTCCCTCTTCCTCTCTCTGTCTTTATCGTCTCCATCTCTCTCTCTCCCTCTCCTTTTCTCTGTCTCTCTCTCTCGCCTTCTTCCTCTCTTTCTTTCTTTCTTCCTCTCCTCTCGCTACCTCTTCCTCTCCTTCTCTCTCTCATCCGCTCCTTCTCTCTCTCTCCCTCTTCCTCTCCTCTCTCTCCCTCTTCCTCTCCTCTCCTTCTCTCTCTTGCTCTCTCTCTCTTCCTCTCCTCTCTCTTCCTCTCCCTCCTCTCTCTTTCCCTCTTCCTCTCCCTCTTCCTTTCTTCTCTCTCTCTCCTTCTTCCTCTCGTTCCCTCTTCCTCTTTTCTCTCCTCAAGTAGCAGCTCTAGCAGAATAATCCCCTGGGATACTTGACCTTTAGAGAGAGAGAAAGAGAGAGACCGAAAGAGGGAGAGAGAACCTGGAGGCTAAATGGTCCATGCATCCCTGAGGGGGCTGCATTTGTGGTGTCCAGGGTTGGCTTTGTCCAGGGCTTTCACTTTGATTAGGGACGTTTGGGAGGAGAATTCACTTAAGGGCTGAGAGAGGGAGAACGCTTCTTGCTCTGTCCATGCTGTTCAGATCACAAGAGATTTCACTGTAATGCCACTTCATTCTGTGAGATGTGCTGAAGGTAAATGTGTGACCAGTCAAAATGGGTGTAATGCATCTGGACCTACCATCACCCTGGGGGGACAATGGTTGTGATTGCTGTTGATTCCTGTCTTGCCTCAAAGTAGCAAATGCAGAGAGAGGACATGGGGGAGAGAGAGGAGAAAAGGAAGAGGTAAAGACAGGAAGTCCCTGGTTTCTCTCTCTCTGCCTTTCTCTCGCTCTTTCCCTCTGGCCTGAAGACAATGAAGGGGAAACCCCCCTGATAAGTCCTTGTGTCACAGCAGACCCAAGTAGCTCAGTTTTAACTTCTTGTCTCTTCCTTTTCGCTAGTTCTTTTTTCCTCCATCTCTCACTCAATCCCTCCCTGGCAGGAGGAGGCAAGGCAGCGGGTTGACATTGCTTCTGGGAAGTGCTCCAAATCGAGTGTTAAAATTATTTCAGGTTAGATAAAGCTCGGTGTGAGCCTGGAGCGAGCCCGGGGACATCACCGCATTCATCTTCGTTTAGAGTAAAGCGGCCACGCAAAGAGGGGCCTGCAGGCACCCAGGGCCATGGCACACACACACAAACAGAGGGAGGACCTGTGTTTGTGTGTGTGCGCATGTTGGCATCTCTGACTGTACAGAGGAGAGACAGTTATGGTTGTAACTAGCATACTTTATAGTTTACCCCACATTTTAACATTCACTAAGAATCTTGAGACACACAAGCACAGTGAAGACACATTATTGCACCAGGCATACATATACATACTGTAATGAATACTCAGGCAAAAAAAGGTGTAGATTCATGCGCAGAGCGCGGCAAGTGTTTATTTATTTCGCCTTCGCTTCGCAGAAGGCAGGAATCGTGGTCACAGGCAGACAACGGCCATACACAGGTAGGCAAACAGGCAGGTGAATCAAAACTAGGACTGAAGGCTATTACTGGTTCTCACAAATGAGCTAGGAAAAGGCTTGGCAGAGTCAAAACTACCAATACCTCACATAGGCACAAACATGATGAACTAAATTAAATAAGGAGTTGACTAAGGAAATAAATACAGAACCTTACACATACACACATCTGTTTTGATTGACATCAGTAGGATATTGCTCCTCTGAAAAATGTCCAGTGAATTTGAATATTTGCATGGATTTCAATTCCTTCCACAGTAATGTTGAGATGATGGGTCACTGAGTTTAACTTCTTAGGGAGCGGCTGCATAGGTGACGGTTTTGGAGAGTCTGGCGTGCCCAAAGTAAAATGCCTGCCACTCAGGCCCAAAAAATAGGATATGCACATAATTATTACTATTGGATAGGAAACACTCTGAAGTGTTAAAATAATGTATGTGAGTATAACATAACTGATATAGCAGGCGAAAACCCGAGGAAAATCAATCCGGATTTGCAGTTTTTTTTGTACTTGACCTTCTGCAACAGGCTGCCTATTCATTTTTATTTTAACCAGGACTGAGACCGCAGTACCTACGGCTTCCACTAGATGTCAACAGTCTCTATACAAAGACTGGGAGCTCTAGGAGTAAGCAAAACAGATAGGAAGAGGAAGTAGTCAGGGGACCACTTTTGTAAACAAGGTTTGACACGCGCGAGATTGTGAACGCGCACCACTTTATTGTTCTTTCCTATTGTTCACATTATCGTCCGGTTGAAATATTACAGCAAATATACACAAAAGAATACCTAAGGATACATAAAAAATGATGTTTGATTTGTTTGTAGAAAGTTTATAGGTATACTTTGAACGTGTTCTCTTCACGGTTCAATGGGCGACTCACCGATTTTCTGATCATAACGTACCAACCAAACGGAGATTTATGGAAATAATAAATGACTTCTTCTAACAAAAGAACCATTGGATGTCTTCGTTGGACACTTGGAAAGCCCTCAGCAGAAGTTCTTCGAAAGGTAAGGGATTTTATATTACCGATTTTATGCGTTTTTTGAGACCCGCGTTGGGTTATGAATTTATGCAAATGGGCCACTCCCGACACTACCCGGTGAAATGTAAGGCGCCAAATTCTAAATCCAAAAGTTGAATTATTAAACATTCATCAATATACAAGTGTTGCATAGCCATCAAAAGCTCTGCTTCTTGGCAATATCACAGCGGTCAGATTTCAAAAAGGCTTTACTGCGAAAGCACAACATTTGATTGTTTGAGGATAGCACCTCTAATATTTATGCATTAGCATGAATTCATAAACCAGCACGGGTCTCACAAAGTCCATATCACAGCTAAAACAAATCCCTTACCTTTCGAAGAACTTTTGCTGAGGGCTTCCCAAGTGTCCAACGAAGACATCCAATGGTTCTTTTGTTAGAAAAAGTCATTTATTATATCCATAAATCTCAGTTTGGTTGGCGCGTTATGTTCAGAAAATCCAATGTCGAATCGCCCATTGAAACGTGAAGAGAACGCGTTCAAATATACCTATAAACTTTTCCTAAACAAATCAAAGACCAATTATATTGCATCCTTAGCTATCCTTTTATGAATATTAGCGATAATATGTCACTCGGATGGTCACATAAACTTTATATAAGTAAAATAATGTGGGGCACGCACCCAGACTCGCGCCCGAGAAATCTTGTTGACATCTGAGCTCCCTTGATCATTTCCTGTTCCTATCCGTTCTGCTCACTGCTATCGCTTCCAGGCTTTGTATAAAGACTGTTGACATCTAGTGGAAGCCATAGGTACTGCAATCTTGGAGCTGGATTGCATTGAAGTCAGTGGGGAGAGTCTCAAACAGAGCAAAGGTCACAAAAAACTGCAATTCCGGATGTATTTTCCTCTGGTTTTTGCCTGCTATATAAGTTTTGTTATACTCACTACATTATGTTAACACTTTTAGAAACTTCTGAGTGTTTCCTATCCAATGGTACTAATTATGTGCATATCCTATTTTCTGGGCCTGAGTGGCAGAAATTTTACTTTGGGCACGCCAGACTTTCCAAAACCGTCACCTATGCTGCCACTCCCTAAGAAGTTAACTACTTAGGGAGTGGTGGGGCGCTAGCGCCAAATTCAAAATCCAAAAGTTGAATTATTAAACATTCATCAATATACAAGCGTTGCATAGTCATCAAAAGCTCTGCTTCTAGGCAATATCACAGTGTTGTCAGATTTCAAAAAGGCTTTACGGCGAAAGCACTACATTTGATTGTTTGAGGGTAGCACCTCCAATATTTACCATTAGCATAAATTCATAAACCATCGCGGTTCACACAAAACACATTTCACAGCAAAAACAAATCCTTTACCTTTTGAAGAACTTCTGCTGAGGGCTTCCCAAGTGTCCAACGAAGACATCCAATTGTTCTTTTGTTAGAAAAAGTCATTTATTATATCCATAAATCTCTGTTTGGTTGGCGCATTATGTTCATAAAATACAGCGTCCACTCGCCCATTCAACTGTGAAGAGAACGCGTTCAACCTATACCTATACACTTGTCCAAGAACAATCAAACATCATTGGTAATGTATCCTTAGGAACACTTTGATGTATATTTAGTATAATATTTCAACCGTATTATAAACTGGGCGATAGGAAAGGAAAAAACCAAAGCGCGCGCAAGCCCGTGAACGCGCATCCTCTTCTGTTTACATCCGATGACCACTTCGAAATTCTTATTCTATTACCATCCAGAGCAACTAGACATCATCAAACACTGTCTAGAGACTGTTGACATCCAGTGGAAGCAATAGGTACTGCAATCTTACTCCCATATAAGGTCATTTTCAATAGGGAGGGGTTCAAAATGAGGCAATGTGTCAAATACACTTTTTCCAGGTCAGAAATTCCTCGGGTTTTCGCCTGCTATATCCGTTCTGTTATACTCACAGACAATATTTTAACACTCTTAGAAACTTCAGAGTGTTTCCTATCCAAAAGTACTAATTATGTGCATATCCTATTTTCTGGGCCTGAGTGGGAGGCATTTTACTTTGGGCACGCCAGACTCTCCAAAACCGTCACCTCGGGAGCCGCTCCCTAAGAAGTTAAGGAGTGTACGCTAGCATACAAAAGCTGGCCTCAATCTTCAGCTCGAAAGATGTCTAGTTCCAGTTATGATATTGGCAAATACTGTTCGTGGTTTCTGAGAGTACAGAATAAAGAGGACTTATTCATTAGAATACTATATCAGGATATAGAAATGAACTACTTATGGAGTGGTGGGGAGCTACCCGGTGAAATGTGAGGCGCAAAATTCAAAATCCAAAAGTTGAATTATTAAACATTCATCAATATACAAGTGTTGCATAGTCATCAAAAGCTCTGATTCTTGGCAATATCACAGCGTTGTCAGATTTCAAAAGGCTTTACGGTGAAAGCACAACATTTGATTGTTTGAGGGTAGCACCTCTAATATTTATGCATTAGCATAAATCCATAACCCAACACGGGTCTCACAAAACGCATAAAATCGCTAATATAAAATCGCTTACCTTTGATGAACTTCTGCTGAGGGCTTCCCAAATGTCCAACGAAGACAATCCATGCTTCTTTTTTTAGAAAAAGTCATTTATTATATCCATAAATCTCTGTTTAGTTGGCGCGTTATGATCATAAAATCCACCGTTGAGTCGCCCATTGAACCGTGAAGAGAACACGTTCAACTATACCTATACACTTTCTACAAACAAATCAAACATCATTTTTAATGTATCCTTAGGTATCCTTTTGGGTATTTTTGCTGTAATATTTCAACCGGACGATAACGTGAACGATAGGAAAGAAAAATAATGTGGTGCACGTTCACAATCTCGCACGCGTCAAACCTTGTTTACAAAAGTGGTCGCCTGACAATTTCCTGTTCCTATCTGTTCTGGTGACTAGAATTCACAGACTTTGTATATAGACTGTTGACATCTAGTGGAAGCCATAGGTACTGCAGTCTCAGTCCTACATAATGTTGTATGCAATAGGCACAATGGAGAAGATGCTCATTTACAAAAAAAAACTGCAAATCCGGATGGATTTTCCTCTGGTTTTCGCCTGCTATATCAGTTCTGTTATACTCACATACATTATTTTAACACTCTTTGAAACTTCATAGTGTTTCCTATCCAATAGTACTAATTATGTGCATATCCTATTTTATGGGCCTGAGTGGCATGCATTTTACTTTGGGCACGCCAGACTCTCCAAAACCATCACCTATGCAGCCGCTCCCTAAGAAGTTTGCTACTATATTTGCAGATGATACTACAATTTATGCAGCAAGACAATCAGTTCAACAGGTACAGCAAGCTTTCAAAGGAGATTTGGAGAATATCAGAGTGGAGTTGCCAGAACAAACAAGTTTAAACCACAAGAAAACCAAAGTTATGTTGGTCTGTTCCACTAGGAAAAGGCCGAAACAGCATGGGATACAATTAAGTATGGGAGGAGTACAATTTGTGGAAGTGGCAGAAACCAAACTATTGGGAGTGCAGCTAGACAACTGCTTATCATGGTCATCTCAAATAACTAATCTATGTACAAAAAATAAATAAACAGCATGCATAATCAGAAGTATAGCTAAATATTTACCAGGAAAGATTCTTAAGCAAATAACACAAGCATTAATTGAGAGTCAGGTGAACTACTGTTCTGTGGTCTGGGGAAATGCATCATCAAGTGAAATTAGGAGGTTGCAGATTGTACAGAACAAAGCAGCAAGGATTGTTTTAAAGTGGAGATATGGTTCTTCTGTTGAAGTCATGTGCAGTGTTCTTGGTTGGTCATCAATCAACAAGATAATTGGAAAAAAACATGCTCATTTTATTTCATAATATACACCATTTAAAACGGCCAAATTCTATTCACAAAGGTATTCAGTTGGTAAGAGACAGACATTCCGTAAATACCAGGAATAGATTGTCCACCATCTATGCGTTATTCAGACAGAAAAGAGAAATAGGCAAAATAGCATTTCGATATAGAGCAATAAGGAAATTGAATAAATTAACTGAGCAAACCAGAAACCATTCAATATCTAAATCTAAACATTATTTTAAAACCATTTATATTTAATACATAAAAGTGTTGTAGGACTATAGTAGATGAAGAATCAATATCTTTTAGATTGAGTATTTATCGGGTCAATATGTTAGTATATTATGTATGTTTGTAATAGTGTGTTATATCTGAAAATGTGTTTGTATTATAAATTGTATTTTAATGTTTAAGGACTCTTGGAAGATTAGTCCGTATGGGGACTTAAAGAGATTCAAAATAAATCCAATCCAATCAAATCAACATCAATATGTGTGCAATTACAATGACATTTTAATACGGTCAGAAAATGTTATATAGCATAAAAATACTGTTGACAAGTAGGCTATGGTGTAACGGAATGTTTTGCCGTGTATGGTAGGTTTTGTGGGTTTTGACACTCTTATGTAGGTGTCATAACCAGCCATAAAATAGCGCAATATATGTCACAACAGGTCTAAATATATGTGTCATGATAGTGTTATGACCATTACATGACAGGTTATGACAAGTTATGTCAGCTGTTATGACATATTAGGACATGGTAATGACCCTGTCATAAGGTTTTATGATGCTGGGTGTCAAGTAGAGTGTTACACAATTTTTAATGTATTGAGGAGAAAAGGTTAATTGCTTTGTCACATTTTTTGCAGTATTACTTTAGTGCCTTGTTTTGAACAGGATGCATGTTTTGGAATACTTTGTATTCGGCACAGGCTTCCTTCTCTCAGTCTGTCAATTAGGTTAGTATTGTGTAACTACAATGTTGTTGAGCCATCCTCAGTTTTCTCATATCAGAGCCATTTAACTCTCTAAATGTGTTAAAGTCACCATTGGCCTCGTGGTGAAATCCCTGAGCGATTTCCTTCTTTTCCGGCAACTGAGTTCAAAAGGATGCCTGTATCTTCAAATCAAATCAAACTTTATTTGTCAGATGCGCCAAATAGAACAACTGTAAATCTTACCGTGAAATGCTTACTTACAAGCCCTTAACCAACAGTGCAGTTCAAGAAGAGTTAAGAAAATATTTGAAGTAAAATGAAGTAAAAAATAAAATAGTGATAAAAAACAACACAATACCATAACAATAACGAGGCTATATACAGGGGGTACCGGTACCGAGTCAGTGTGCGGGGGTACAGGTTAGTTGAGGTAATTTGTACATGTTGGTAGGGGTGGCCATTTGTTCAGCAGTCTTATGGCTTGGGGGTAGAAGCTGCTAAGGAGCTATTTGGTCCTAGACTTGGAGCTTCGGTAGAAGCAGAGAAAACAGTCTATGACTTGGGTGACTGGAGTCTGGGCTTTCCTTTGACACCGCCTATTACAGTGGCTTGTGAAATAATTCACTGCCCTTGACATTTTTCCTATTTTGTTGCCTTACAACCTGGAATTAAAAAAGATTTTTAGGGGGTTTGTATCTGTCAGAAGGCTTGGTGTAGTTAGTGCTAAAAAGAGTCAGGCACAGGACAGCAGAGATGAGCAACACAACGTAGTTTACTCAAAATATTTACAAAGTAGTAACAAATACCAAGCCCACCAAATGGACTGACATAAATTGTAACAATAACGCACATAAAACATGGGGAAAACAGAGGGTTAAATAATGAACATGTAATTGGGGAATTGAAACCACGTGTGTATAAAACAAAGACAAAACAAATGGAAAATGAAAAGTGGATCGGCGATGGCTAGAAGGCCAGCGACGTCGACCACCGAACGCCGCCCGAACAAGGAGAGGGACCGACTTTGGCGGAAGTCGTGACAGTATCATTTGATCTACACAACATGCCTACCACTTTGAAGATGCAAAATATTTTGTATTGTGAAACAAAAAAGAAATAAGACAACAAAAAGCATTGAGCGTGCATAACTATTCACCCCCCAAAGTCAATACTTTGTAGATCCAGCTTATACCAGCTGCAAGTCTATTGGGGTATGTCTCTATAAGCTTTGCACATCTAGCAATTGGGATTTTTGCCCCTATCTTCAAGTCAAAACTGCTCCACCTCCTTCAAGTTGGATGGGTTCCGCTGGTGTACAGCAATCTTTAAGTCATACCACAGAATTGGATTGAAGTCTGGGCTTTGACTAGGCCATTCCAAGACATTTAATTGTTTCCCCTTAAACCACTCAAGTGTTGCTTTAGCAGTATGCTTAGGGTCACTGTCCTGCTGGAAGGTGAACCTCTGTCCCAGTCTCAAATCTCTGGAAGACTGAAACAGTTTCCCTCAGAATTTCCCTGTATTTAGTGCCATCCATCATTCCTTCAATTCTGACCCAGTCCCTCCCAGTCCCTGCCAATGAAAAACATCATATTCTCAGGGGGATGAGAGGTGTTGGGTTTGTGCCAGACATAGCATTTTCCTTGATGGCCAAAAAGCTAAATGTTAGTCTCATCTGACCAGAGTACCTTCTTCCATATGTTTGGGGAGTCTCCCACATGCCTTTTGGCGATCACCAAACGTGTTTGCTTATTATTTTCTTTAAGCAATGGCTTTATTTTTTCTTCCGTAAAGCCCAGCTCTGGGCATTGTACGGCTTAAAGTGGTCCTATGGACAGATACTCCAATCTCTGCTATGGAGCTTTGCAGCACTTTCAGGGTTATCTTTGGTCTCTTTGTTGCCTCTCTGAATAATGCCCTCCTTGCCTGGTCCGTGAGTTTTGGTGGGAGGCCCTCTCTCTCTACACAACATTACATAAAAATAGACCTAAGATAACAACATAGCATGTCAGCAACACATGACAACACAGCATAGTAGCAATACAACATGAACTTCACCATGCTGAAAGGGATATTCAATGTCCTTTTCTTTTTTTTACCCATCTGTCAATAGATGCCCTTCTTTGCAAGGCATTCAAAAACCTCACTGGTCTTTGTGGTTGAATCTGTGTGTGAAATTTACTGCTCAATTGAGGGACTTTATAGATAATTGTAAGTGTGGCATACAGTGGGGCAAAAAAGTATTTAGTCAGCAACCAATTGTGCAAGTTCTCCAATTTAAAAAGATGAGAGAGGCCTGTAATTTTCATCATAGGTACACTTCAACTATGACAGACGAAATGAGAAAAAGAAATCCAGAAAATCACATTGTAGGATTTTTTATTTATTTATTTGCAAATTATGGTGGAAAATAAGTATTTGGTCAATAACAAAAGTTTATCTCAATACTTTGTTATATACCCTTTGTTGGCAATGACAGAGGTCAAACGTTTTCTGTAAGTCTTCACAAGGTTTTCACACACTGTTGCTGGTATTTTGGCCCATTCCTCCATGCAGATCTCCCCTAGAGCAGTGATGTTTTGGGGCTGTCGCTGGGCAACACGGACTTTCAACTCCCTCCAAAGATTTTCTATGGGGTTGAGATCTGGAGACTGGCTAGGCCACTCCAGGACCTTGAAATGCTTCTTACGAAGCCACTCCTTAGTTGCCGGGCGGTGTGTTTGGGATCATTGTCATGCTGAAAGACCCAGCCACGTTTCATCTTCAATGCCCTTGCTGATGGAAGGAGGTTTTCACTCAAAATCTCACAATACATGGCCCCATTCATTCTTTCCTTTACACGGACAGTCGTCCTGGTCCCTTTGCAGAAAAACAGCCCCAAAGCATGATGTTTCCACCCCCATGCTTCACAGTAGGTATGGTGTTCTTTGGATGCAACTCAGCATTCTTTGTCCTCCAAACACGACGAGTTGAGTTTTTACCAAAAAGTTCTATTTTGGTTTCATCTGACCATATGACATTCTCCCAATCCTCATCTGGATCATCCAAATGCTCTCTAGCAAACTTCAGACGGGCCTGAACATGTACTGGCTTAAGCAGGGGGACACGTCTGGCACTGCAGGATTTGAGTCCCTGGCGGCGAGTGTGTTACTGATGGTAGGCTTTGTTACTTTGGTCCCAGCTCTCTGCAGGTCATTCACTAGGTCCCCGTGTGGTTCTGGGATTTTTGCTCACCGTTCTTGTGATCATTTTGACCCCACGGGTGAGATCTTGCGTGGAGCCCCAGATCGAGGAAGATTATCAGTGGTCTTGTATGTCTTCCATTTCCTAATAATTGCTCCCACAGTTGATTTCTTCAAACCAAGCTGCTTACCTATTGCAGATTCAGTCTTCCCAACCTGGTGCAGGTCTACAATTTTGTTTCTGGTGTCCTTTGACAGCTCTTTGGTCTTGGCCATAGTGGAGTTTGGAGTGTGACTGTTTGAGGTTGTGGACAGGTGTCTTTATACTGATAACAAGTTCAAACAGGTGCCATTAATACAGGTAACGAGTGGAGGACAGAGGAGCCTCTTAAAGAAGAAGTTACAGGTCTGTGAGAGCCAGAAATCTTGCTTGTTTGTATGTGACCAAATACTTATTTTCCACCATAATTTGCAAATAAATTCATTAAAAATCCTACAATGTGATTTTTGGGATTTTTTTCCCTCATTTTGTCTGTCATAGTTGAAGTGTACCTATGATGAAAATTACAGGCCTCTCTCATCTTTTTAAGTGAGAGAACTTGCACAATTGGTGGCTGACTAAATACTTTTTTGCCCCACTGTACATAGATGAGGTAATCATTTAAAAGTCCTGTTAAACACTATTATTGCACACAGAGTGGATAGAAGCAACTTATTATGTGACCTAAGTTTGTTTTATTGACTGCCTTAGCACACTCTGCCAAGCCGTCCTAGCCGTGTCTGAATCCTGGCTTAGGAAGACCACCAAAAACTCCGAAATTTCCATCCCTAACTGTAACATTTTCCAACAAGATAGAGTTGCCAAAGGGGGCGGAGTTGCAATCTACTGCAGAGATAGCCTGCAGAGTTCTGTTTTACTATCCAGGTCTGTGCCCAAACAATTTGAGCTTTCACTTTTAAAAATCCACCATTCCAGGAACAAGTCTCTCACCGTTGCCGCTTGCTATAGACCACCTTCTGCCCCCATCTGTGCCCTGGACACCATATGTGAATTGATTGACCCCCATCTATCTTCAGAGCTCGTGCCGTTAGGTGACTTAAACTGGGACATGCTTAACACCCCGGCCATCCTACAATCCAAGCTTGATGCCCTCAATCTCACACAAATTATCAATGAACCTACGAGTTACAACCCCAAATCCGTAAACACGGGCACCCTCATAGATATCATCCTGACCAGCCTGCCTTCCAAATACACCTCTGCTCTCTTCATCCAGGATCTCAGCGATCACTCACTCATTGCCTGCATCTGTAATGGGTCTGCGGTCAAATGACCACCCCTCATCACTGTCAAACGCTCCCTAAAACAGCGAGCAGGCCTTTCTAATCGACCTGGGCCGGGTATCCTGGAAGGATATTGACCTCAATCCGTAAGTAGAGGATACCTGGTTATTCTTTAAAAGTGCTTTCCTCACCGTCTTAAATAAGCATGCCCCATAAAAATTTTTTTTAACCAGAAACAGAAATAGCCCTTGGTTCACTCCAGACCTGACTGCCCTTGACCTGCACAAAAACATCCTGTGGCGTGCTGCATTAGCATCGAATAGCCCCCGTGATATGCAACTTTTCAGGGAAGTTAGGAACCAATATACACAGGCAGTTAGGAAAGCAAAGGCTAGCTTTTTCAAACAGAAATTTGCATCCAGTAACACAAACTCACAAAAGTTCTGGGACACTGTAAAGTCCATGGAGAATAAGAGCACCTCCTCCCAGCTGCCCACTGCACTGAGGCTAGGAAATACTGTCACCACCGATAAATCCACGATAACTGAGAATTTCAATAAGCATTTTCTACGGCTGGCCATGCTTTCCACCTGGCTACCCATACCCCAGTCAACAGCATTGCACCCCCCACAGCAACTTGCCCAAGCCTACCCCATCTCCCCTCCACCCATGTTCTGAAGGAGCTGCAAAATCTGAACCCCTACAAATCAGCCGGGCAAAACAATCTGGACCCTCACTTTCTAAAATTATCAGCCGAAACTGTTGCAGCCCCTATTACTAGCATGTTCAACCTCTCTTTCCTTTTGTCTGAGATCCCCAAAGATTGGAAAGCTTTGGGGATCTCTTCAAAGGGGGAGACACTCTAGACCCAAACTGCTACAGACCTATATCTATCCTACCCTGCCTTTCTATGTCTTCGAAAGCAAAGTTAACAAACAGATCACCGACCATTTCCAATCCCACCGTGCCTTCTCCGCTATGCAATCTGGTTTCCAAGCTGTTCATGGGTGCACCTCAGCCATGCTCAAGGTCCTAAATGATATCATAACCGCCATTTATAAGAGACAGTACTGTGCAGCTGTATTCATCGACCTGGCCAAAGCTTCTGACTGTCAATCACCAAATTCTGATCGGCAGACTCAACAGCCTTGATTTCTCAAATAACTGCCTCGCCTGGTTCACCAACTACTTCTCAGACAGAGTTCAGTGTGTCAAATCAGAGGGCCTGTTGTCCGGACCTCTGGCAGTCTCTGTGGGGGTGCCACAGGGTTCAATCCTCCGGCCGACTATTTTCTCTGCACAAATAAATGATGTTGCTCTTGCTGCTGGTGATTATCTGATCCACCTCTACGCAGACGACACCATTCTGTATACTTCTGGCCCTTCTTTGGACACTGTGTTAAAACTACTTAGGGAGCAGTGGGGCGCTAGCCCGTGAACGTGCCTCCTCTTCTGTTTACATCCTGTGACTAGTTCGAAATTCTTCTTCTTCTAGAGACTGTTGACATCCAGTGGAACTAATAGGTACTGCAATCTTACTCCCATATATGGCTGTTTTCATTAGGGAGGTGTTCAAAATGAGGCAATGTGTCAGAAATTCCTCAGTTTTTCGCCTGCTATATCAGTTGTGTTACACTCACAGACAATATTTTAACACTCTTAGAAACTTCAGTGTTTCCTATCCAATAGTGTTTCCTATCCAAGAAGTGAACTAACCTCCAGACGAGCTTCAATGCCATACAACTCTCCTTCTGTGGCCTCCAACTGCTCTTAAAGGCAAGTAAAACTAAACGCATGCTCTTCAACCGATCGCTGCCCACACCTGCCCGCCCGTCTAGCATCACTACTCTGGACGGTTCTGACTTAGAATATGTGGGCAACTACAATTACATAGGTGTCTGGTTAGACTGTAAACTCTCTTTCCAGACTCACATTAAGCATCTCCAATCCAAAATTAAATCTAGAATCGGCTTCCTATTTCACAACAAAGCATCCTTCACTCATGCTGCCAAACATACCCTCCTAAAACTGACTATCCTACCAATCCTTCACTTCTGCGATGTCATTTACAAAATAGCCTCCAACACTCTACTCAGAAAATTGGATGCAGTCTATCACAGTGCCATCCGTTTTGTCACCGAAGCCCCATATACTACCCACCACTGCGACCTGTATGCTCTCGTTGGCTGGCCCTCGCTTCATATTCATCGGCAAACCCAAATCTCAGATCACTGGTCACCATAGCAGCACCCACTCGTAGCACGCACTCCAGCAGGTATATTTTACTGGTCAGCCCCAGAGCCGATTCCCCTTTTGGCCGCCTTTCCTTCCAGTTCTCTGCTGCCAATGACTGGAACAAACTGCAAAAATCACTGAAGCTGGAGACTCATATCTCCCTTACTAGCTTTTAGCATCAGCTGTCAGAACAGCTCACAGATCACCTGGTCATAGCCCATCTGTAAATAGCCCATCCAACTTCCTCATCCCCATACTGTTATTTATTTTATTTATTTTGCTCCTTTGCACTCCAGTATCTCTACTTGCACACTTATCTTCTGCACATCTATCACTCCAGTGTTTAATTGCTATATTGTAATTATTTCGCCACTACGGCCTATTTATTGCCTTTCCTCCCTTATCCTACCTCATTTGCACACACTGTATATAGACTTTTTCTATTGTATTATTGACTGTATGTTTGTTTATTCCATGTGTAACTCTGTGTTGTAGTTTGTGTCGCACTGCTTTGCTTTATCTTGGCCAGGTCACAGTTGTAAATGAGAACTTAAAGGTGAAATAAATAAAGGTGAAATAAAAATACATTAAAAAAACATGTACATTATTTGTTTACTCCTGAACTTACTTGCCATAACAAAGGGGTTGAATACTAATTAACATTTTTTAAATAATTTGTAATAATTTCAAAAAACATAATTCCACTTTGACATTATGGGGTATTGTGTGTAGGCCAGTGACAAAATAATTCTGAATGTCATCCATTTTAAATTCAGGCTGTAACACAACAAAATGTGGAAAAAGTAAAGGGGTGTGAGTACTTTCTGAAGGCACTGTATCTGTCCACTGTTGTGACTGAGGCAAGGGAGAGACAGATAAACAGACAGACGCAGGAGAAGCCATCTTGGATTGTGTTTTCATTATCATACTGACTAGCAGTCAAGTGATGTGTCCATTGTTTCTCTTTCTCTCCCTTCCTATCTATATATCTATCTCTCCTTCTCTCATTTTCTCTCCATCTCTTCCTCTCCTCCAGCCTCCCGCTCTCCTCCTCTCCTCCTTAATTGTTTATATACATTGACATTCCCCAAATAGACTGCATTTGGTCCAGGTGACAGACCTGTAATTTGAAAGCTCAGCCTTCCTTTGCCAGAGGAGTAAGCAATTTAAGCACTGTGCTGAGCCCTAATGTTGGGTTGTCAAAAGGAGCCCGGCCATTCTCCCTATGCTAATCAATCAATGACGCCTTGCAACCTTTTCATCTGTTCAGCTCAGCCGCCAAACCCCAGCTCTGATATATCTATTAACTTACTGTCAGGGGCCGGGCGAAGGGCGCAGCTAGATGAGATTCCTCCAGCCCTGGCATTTGAAGGCAGATAAGTAAGCTATCAGGGTTGCGGATAAATAGCAGAGTAAAGATTTGGTGCTGCCCCTGAGAGTGAGGCGACAATGCAGCCGTGGCGAGCCAGATAGCCTCCCTCATTATCCTGCCACACACTCCTAATCCAAAAAGTTGTTTACCGAGAGGGGAGGCTAGTGTTATCTGCCACCGGCACCGTGTTTTCTGTGTGTGTATTAGGGGGAGGTTTAAAAACGCCCTCATATGCGCAGTTGGCCGAGACTGATTTCTTTTTTGAGACACTGTCAGAGAGCCCTTCCCATTTGCAGAGGGTTGTATGTGTGCCTGTGTGTTTACCTGTGTGTTTACTTGGAAGTTTTAAAATTACCTTATTCCATTGTAAAATAGAGGATGACTGTTTTGTCAGTTTCTCTATTTTGTTGTCTTCACTCAGTCCAGATAAAGAGCTCCTGTCTCTGCCAGACAGAATTATCCTAGACAGTCATTGATTATGGCTGTGTGCTGTAGCAGCTTGCTGGTTTTGTATCATTTTTATCACGTTTCAGGTAAGATCCAAATGCAGACTGTGTTGAAGTAACATGTTTTTTTACAGCAACAGGGGCAGGCAAATGACAGGTCAAGGCAGGCAGGGGTCGATACTCCAGAGTAGTGGCAAAGGAACTGGACTGCAGGCAGGCTCACGGTCAGGTCAGGCAGAGGTCGGTAAATCAGAGTAGGGGCAAAGGCACAGGATGGCAGGAGAGCAAGAAAAACCAGGAGAGCAAGAAAAAGAGAGACGGTGGAAAAGCAGGAGCTGAGACAAAACGCTGATTGACTGGACAAACAATGCGAACTGGCAACAGACAAACAGAGAACACAGGTATAAGTACCCAGGGGATAATGGGGAAGATGGGTGACACCTGGAGGGGGTTGGAGACAAGCACAAGGACAGGTGAAATAGATCAGGGCGTGACAATTTTTGTTTATTACCCAACCCACACACACACACTCTCCACCCTTGTGAAGTCTTTAGAAACCCCCCTCCTCTCCTCCTCTGCAGTAATCCTGAGAAGCAGTAAACTAGAGTTGTGAGGGGACAGATTGCCAGTTGATCATGCTGAAATGCGCTCTTATCCGTTATTGGATCTGAAATGGAGGAGGCTTAAGAATTATCTGAGTCCTCAGTTAATGTGGAGATCCTCTGGAGAAAGCTCCGCCAGGTAGGGCTGGGCTGGCCAGATGGCTAGCTGGCTGCTATGGTTACCGATGGTCGGCTGGGAGGTGGATGTCGTAAGGTGGGGCAACGCTATACGTCACTCTACCCGTCTCGTTGACATCTTCTCCTCTATTGTCTACCTCCTCCTCCCCTCCTCCTTACACCCTCCTCTCCTCCTACGAACACCCTCCTCTCCTCTCCTCTCCTCCTCCTTACACAATCCTCTCTCTCCTCCTCTCCTCCTCCTTACACCCTCCTCTCCCTCCTCCTTACACCCTCCTCCATACACCCTCCTCTCCTCCTCTTTACACCCTCCTTTCCCTCCTCCTCCTCTCCTCCTCCTTACACCCTCCTCTGCCTCCTCCTCCTACCACCCTCCTCTCTCTTCCTCTCCTCCTCCTTACACCCTCCTCTGCCTCCTCCTCCTACCACCCTCCTCTCTCTTCCTCTCCTCCTCCTTACACCCTCCTCTCCTCCTCCTCTCCTCCTTCTTACACTCTCCTCCTGCTTACACCCTCCTCTCCCTCCTCCTCTCCTGCGATTATACCTGTAATGCTTTTATTATGAAGGTTAATTTTTATGTTGAAAATTATCTTCCCCGAACTTGAAACACACGCACTGTGTATGCACGCCAGTTAGGCTCAACACCCGTTGTAAAGCATATTAATCTGCTTCATTTTAGGAAGTTATTTGGCCGCTTTAGTTGTGATACAAACTTTCAAAACATATAGGCCTATGGGCTAGGCTACATGAGGTGTGCAACTATGATTTTAAAAAGTTGCAAAAAAAAAGTGTTCGTTGTTTCTTGCCTTAAGCTGGGCATCATTCACAAGTCATGATATATTATTCACAAGTGATAGACTAATATTGTCACCCATCACACTATTCTTGATTTAATCTCGTCTTTACATACAGTTGAAGACAGAAGTTTACATACACTTAGGTTGGAGTCATTACAACTCATTTTTCAACCACTCCACACATTTCTTGTTAACAAACTATGGTTTTGGCAAGTCGGTTAGGACATCTACTCTGTGCGTGACACAAGTAATTTTTCCAACAATTGTTTACAGACAGATTATTTCACTTAGCACAATTCCAGTGAATCAGAAGTTTACATACAGTAAGTTGACTGTGCCTTTAAACAGCTTAGAAAATTCCAGAAAAGCTTCTGGCTAATTGACATCATTTGAGTCAATTGGAGGTGTACCTGTGGATGTATTTCAAGGCCTACCTTCAAACTCAGTGCCTCTTTGCTTGACATCATGGGAAAATCAAAATAAATCAAGACCTCAGAAAAATTATTGTAGACCTCCAAAATTCTGTTTCATCCTTGGGAACAAATTCCAAATGCCTAAAGGTACCACGTTCATCTGTACAAACAATAGTACGCAATTGTAAACACCATGGGACCATGCATCCGTCATACCGCTCAGGAAGGTGACGCGTTCTTTCTCCTAGAGATGAAACTACTTTAGTGCGAAAGGTACAAATCAATCCCAGAACAACAGCAAAGGACCTTGTGAAGATGCTGGAGGAAACAGGTACAAAAGTAGCTATATCTACAGTAAAATGAGTCCTATATCGACATAACCTGAATGACCATTCAGCAAGGAAGAAGCCACTGATCCAAAACCAACATAAAAAAGCCATGGTTTGTAAATGGTTTGGTTTGCAACTGCACATGGGGACAAAGATCATACTTAATGGAGAAATGTCCTCTGGTCTGATGAAACAAAAGTAAAACTGTTTGGCCTTAACTTCTTAGGGAGTGGCAGCAGAGGTGACGGTTTTGGAGAGTCTGGCATGCCCAAAATAAAATGCCTGCCACTCAGGCTCTGAAAATAGGATATGCACATAATTAGTACTATTGGATAGGAAACACGCTGAAGTTTCTAAAAGTGTTAACATAATGTCTGTGAGTATAACAGAACGGATATAGCAGGCAAAAACCAGAGGAAAATCCATCCGGAAATGCAGTTTTTGGTGACCTTTGCTCTGTTTGACACTCTCCCCATTGACTTCAAGGCAATCCAGCTACTGGATTGCAGTACCTATGGCTTCCACTAGATGTCAACAGTCTATATACAAAGACTGGGAGTGAATGGAGTAAGAGGAATGGATAGAAACAGGAGGCGCCCCACTGCTCCCTAAGTAGTTTTAAAGCTTGGTCGAAAATGGGTCTTCCAAATGGACATTGACCCCAAGCATACTTTCAAAGTTGTGGCAAAATGGTTTAAGTACAACAATGTCAAGGTTTTGGAGTGGCCATCACAAAGCCCTGACCTCAATCCTATAGAAAAATTATGGGCAGAGCTGAAAAAGCGTGTGCGAGCAAGGAGACCTACAAACCTGACTCAGTTACACCAGCTCTGTCAGGAGGAATGGGCCAAAATTCACCCAACTTATTGTGGGAAGCTAGTGGAAGAGTACTCGAAACGTTTGACCCAAGTTAAACAATTTAAAGGCAATGCTACCAAATGCTAATTGAGTGTATGTACACTTCTGACCCACTGGGAATGTGATGAAAGAAATAAAAGCTTAAATAAATAATTCTCTCTACTATTACTCTGACATTTCACATTCTTAAAATCAAGTTGTCATCCTAACTGATGTAAAACATGTTTAAATGTCAGGAATTGTGTAAAACTGAGTTTAAATGTATTTGGCTAAGGTGTATGTAAACTTCCGACTTCAACTGTACACTACCATTCAAAAGTTTGGGGTCACTTAGAAATGTCCTTGTTTTTTAAAGAAAAGCTATTTTTTTGTCAATTAAAATAACATCAAGTTGATCAGAAATACAATGCAGACATTGTTAATGTTGTAAATGACTATTGTAGCTGGAAACGGCAGATTTTTTGTGGAATATCTACATAGGCGTACAGAGGCCCATTATCAGCAACCATCACTCCTGTGTTCCAAAGGCATGTTGTGTTAGCTAATGCAAGTTTATAATTTGAAAAGGCTAATTGATCATTAGAAAAACCTTTTGCAAATATGTTAGCACAGCTGAAAACTATTGTGCAGATTAAAGAAACAATACAACTGGCCTTTAGACTAGTTGAGTATCTGGAGCATCAGAATTTGTGGGTTCGATAACAGGCTCAAAATGGCCAGAAACAATTAACTTTCTTCTGAAAATCATCATTCTATTCTTGTGCGTAGAAATGAAGGTTATTCCACGAGAGAAATTGCCAAGAAACTGAAGATCTGGTACAACACCGTGTACTACTCCCTTCACAGAACAGCACAAACGGGCTCTAACCAGAATAGAAAGAGGAGTGGGAGGCACTGGTGCACAGCTGAGCAAGAGGACAAGTACATTAGAGTGTCTAGTTTGAGAAACAGACGTCTCACAAGTCCTCAACTGGCAGCTCCATTAAATAGTACCCGCAAAACACCAGTCTCAACGTCAACAGTGAAGAGGCAACTCCGGGATGCTGGCCTTCTAGGCAGAGTTCCTCTAGGCAGTTCCTCTAGTTTCTCTGCCCACCTTAATCTTTTATTTTTATTGGCCAGTCTGAGAAATTGCTTTTTCCTTGCAACTCTGCCTAGAAAGCCAGCATCCTAGAGTCGCCTCTTCACTGTTGTCATTTCATAGCTGACACCCAATTCTTTCTGCAGACTTCTTTGAATCTTAATTTGTAGTAGATATTTCAGAGTGTTTTGGAAAATGTTGCATAGAAAACTGAGGGAGATTTTACAGTAATTCTGTTACCAAATATTGCATTTGCACAGTTAAAATGTGTTTTTGTGAAATGTTCAGTGTAAATTGTTAAAAGTAGGTGTTGTGCAAAGAGTTGTATGGTTTGTTAAACGTAAAAAGCAATGGGGGGTTTTCAGCATACATTTTAAAGTGTAATTCAGTTAATGTGGAATTGCCCCAGTCTTCTGAGATGAGGCAGCTGTGTTTGTGATTGGTTTATGTGTCTTCTAAGATGTCCTAGTATTCTCTGGGTGGGTTGGGTAACACCTATATAGGGCGTGATAATGAGTCCTCTCTATACAGTAAATGTTGGGTCTACATTGTATCCTGACCACAGGGCGGGCAGTGGATGAGCTGATCTTCCTGAACCTCCCTGTGCCACATGAGAGACTAACTCGTAATGGCTGTAATTCAGTAATGATCTGCAGTGGGACATGCTGCTGAATGTGTTCCCCATATGCCCAGGTCCCGTAACGCCTCTCACAACGTTGGTAATTTAATGTTCCAAATAAAGAGAGGTGTTGTGGAGGGTGATTTGGGGGCGAAACGTGCAGATGAAGAGTTTAGCGTGACTACCGGCCAGGGTAGGGCAGTCTCAACAACCCCCACAGCTCATTTTTCTCATCTTGTAATTGAAGGTGAGAAAGGATTGAATTATCCTCAGGAAGAGAGTAATCTGGTCTCACCTCATGATCCGCTCATTTCCCAGAGTGCTTCTCTACCTGGGACAAACACACACGTGCAAAGTCACACACACACAGGAATAGACACAAACACACACACAGACACACACACCCACACCGTAGGGAGTGTGTGTTCTGTTCCCCCAGGATAGGCCACACACACATGCACGCACACACAAACACACATGCACACTCTCTCCCCTCTACTATCTCCCGAGGCTGTTAGTGTTATTGGAGTGAAGGATTAGCCATCAGATTCCACATATGCTTTATTAATGCCTAAATCAAAGCTTTTCTACTTAGCTCACACACACACACACACACACACACACACACACACACACACACACACACACACACACACACACACACACACACACACACACACACACACACACACACACACACACACACACAGTACAACCCAAACTACATAATGTTCTATAGAGTACTAGACTACCAGACAAAACATTTTAAAATGCTATACGCTGCATCAAGATGCCCTTTTCTGCTGTGATGCAGGCACTTGGTAAATTGTAGCATCACTGGCTGTAGAGTGTATTTGAGGGGTGAGGAGCGAGCAGGCCTGTTTTTAATAGGAGAGGAATATTTGGACGTTTTATCAATAGGCATTATTAAATCCTCCTTGGTTGAGCTAATCTTTGTGCCACTGGTGCAGGGAGAGACGAGCTGTGTCGGCCCTGAGAGGTGGAGAGAGGCTGCCTGTAAGCTGCTTATTATATTGACTGCCTTTTCTCTCTATATATTTTCTCCCTGTCTTTCGAGAACACCGCAAGATGAACAAACACACACACACACACACACACACACACACACACACACACACACACACACACACACACACACACACACACACACACACACACACACACACACACACACACACACACACACACACACACACACTTGCACTTTGTATGCATGGATGCACACACAGACACACACACACACACACACACACACACAAACACACCACCACTTTGTGAATAATGTGAAAATTACAAAGTAGCACAAACAGATGCCTCTCTCCCTTGGCTGTGGATTCGACAGATACTATCTCTGTGCTGCTAGCTCCACATGCCCCCTCCACAAACACTAGTGTTACCCCCTCCACACACTCTAGTGTTAACCCCTCCACACAGAATGGTGTTACCCCCTCCACACACACTAGTGTTACCCCCTCCACACACACTAGTGTTACCCCCTCCACACACTCTAGTGTTAACCCCTCCACACAGAATGGTGTTACCCCCTCCACACACACAAGTGTTACCTCCAAACACACACTAGTGTTACACCCCTCCACACACACTAGTGTCACCCCCTTCACACACACTAGTGTTACCCCACCTTCACACACACTAGTGTTACCCCCCTCCACACACTCTAGTGTTAACCCCCTCCACACAGAATAGTGTTAACCCCCTCCACACACTCCAGTGTTGGAAGGGTGCCTTATCTTATCTATGAACATGTTTCAGGTTTCTAACTCCTCTAGCTCCACAATGAGATAGGGTTCAGGCCAGGCAGCAGGCTGTTAGCCAACCTGCCAGCTTAGTGGAGTCTGCCACTAGCATAGTCAGTGTAGTCAACTCAACTTTCCCCATTGAGACAGAGTCTATGGCTCGATCTAAACATGGTGGTTTTCGCCTTAGCATTCTCATTGGAATAAAGACCTCCTCCATTCCTGTCATTATTGAAAAATATTAATTTAACCTTGTGTAATACCCTAGATGCAGTTGCACCCCTACAAACAAAAAACATGGGTCATAAGAAACTAGCTCCCTGGTATACAGAAAATATCAGAGCCCTGAAACAGAAATGGCGCTACACCAAACTGGAAGTCTACCGATTATCTTGGAAAGACAGTGCCTTGCAGTATCGAAGATCCCTAACTTCTGCTCGATCATCCTATTTTTCCAACATAATTGGGGAGAATAAGAACAATCCAACATTTATTTTTGATACTGTCGCAAAGCCAACTAAAAAGCAATGGGGGTACTTCAGCAATGATAAATTCATGAACGTCTTTGACGAATAGATCATGATTGTTAGAAAGCAAATTACGGACACCTCTTTAAATCTGCGTATTTCTCCAAAACTCAGTTGTCCTGAGTCTGCACAACTCTGGCAGGACCTAGGATCAAGAGAGACACTCAAGTGTTTTAATACTATATCTATTGACACATTGATGAACATTGTCATGGCCTCTAAACCTTCAAGTTGCATACTAGACTCTATTCCAACTAAACTCCTTGAAAGAGCTGCTTCCTGTGCTTGGACCTCCTATGTTGAACATAATCGATGTCTCCCTATTCACCAGATGTGTACCTATCTCACTAAAATTGGCAGAAATAAAGCCTCTCTTGAAAAAGTCAAACCTTGACCCAGAAAATAAAAAAAAAACTATTGGCCTATATCCAATTTCACATTCCTCTCAAAAAAAATTGAAATATCTGTTGCGCAGTAATTTACTGCCTTTCTGAAGACAACCAATGTATACAAAACGCTTCAGTCTGGTTTTAGACCCCATCATAGCACTGAGACCGCACTCGTGAAGGTGGTAAATGACCTTTTAATGGCGTCAGACCAAGGCTCTGCATTGTGCTCATGCTCCTAGACCGTAGTGCTACTTTTGATACAATTGATCACCACATTCTTTTGGAGAGATTGGAAACACAAATTGGTCTACACGGACAAGTTCTGGCCTGGTTTAGATCTTGTCTGTCGGAAAGATTTCAGTTTGTCTCTGTGGATAGTTTGTCCTCTGACAAATCAACTGTACATTTTGGTGTTCCTCAAGGTTCTATTTTAGGACTTCTATTGTTTTCACTATATATTTTACCTCTTGGTGATGTCATTCGTAAAAATAATGTTAACTTTCACTGCTATGCGGACGATACACAGCTGTTTGATGAAACATGGTGAAACCTCAAAATTGCCCTCCATGGAAGCCTGTGTTTCAGACATAAGGAAGTGGATGGCTGCAACATTTTTACTTTTAAACACGGACAAAACAAAGATGCTAGTTCTTGGTCCCAAGAAACAAAGAGATATTTTGTTGGATTTGACAATTAATCTTGATGGCTGTAGAGTCCTCTCATTTAAAACTGTAAAGGACCTTGGCTTTACTCTGGACCAAGATCTCTCCTTTGATGATCAAGACTGTTTAAAGGACAGATTTTTTCCATATACATAACATTGCAAAAATCTGAAACTATCTGTCCAAAAATTATGCATATAAACAAATCCATTGTTTTGTTACTTCTAGATTAGACTACTTCAATGCTCTACTTTCGGGCTACCCGGATAAAGCACTGAATAAACTTCAGTTAGTGCTAAACACGGCTACTAGAATCTTGACTAGAACCCAAAAATGTGATCTTATTACTCCAGTGCTTGCCTCTCTACACTGACTTCCTGTTAAGGCTAGGGCTGGTTTCAAGGTTTTACTGCTAACCTACAAAGAATTACATGGGCTTGCTCCTATCTATCTTTCCGATTTGGTCATGACGTACATACCTACATGTACACTACGGTCACAAGACGCAGGCTTCCTTATTGTCCCTAGAATTTCTAAGCAAACAGCTGGAGGCAAGGCTTTCTCCTACAGAGCTCCATTTTTATGGAATGGAGACGCAAACTCGGTCTCAACCTTTAAATCTTTACTGAAGACTCATCTCTTCAGGATGTCCTATGATTGAATGTAGTCTGGCCCAGGGGTGTGAAGGTGAATGAAAAGGCACTGTAGCGACGAACCACCCTTGCTGTCTCTGCCTGGTAGGTTCTCCTCTCTCCACTGGGATTCTTTGCCTCTAACCCTATTACGGGGGCTGAGTCACTGGCTCACTGGTGCTCTTCCATGCCGTCCCTCCTCAATTTTATCCCCGACCCCACTTGAGTGGGTTGAGTCTCTGACGTGATCTTCCTGTCCAGGTTGGCGCCCCCCCTTGGGTTCGTGCTGTGGAAGAGATCTTCGTGGGCTATACTCGGCCTTGTCTCAGAGTAGTAAGTTGGTGGTTGAAGATCTCTCTCTAGTGGTGTGGGGGCTGTGCTTTGGCAAAGTGGGGTTATATCCTGCCTGTTTGGCCCTGTCCGGGGGTATAGTGGGACGGGGCCACAGTGTCTCCCGACCCCTAATGTCTCCGCCTCCAGTAATTATAGTTTATGTGTCGGTGGGCTAGGGTCAGTCTGTTATATACAGGTACCTCCACCACACTCAACCCTCTCCCCCGAGCTTTCGCTCACCTGCAGCACACACACACTGTTGGGGCGAGTGAATCTGAATTTACAATAGCTAGTCCCAAGTCGTTACATATTATATTTTTTTCTTGTGCATTTTGCTATTTGGTTATTTGCCTCATGAGTCCTGCATACTTTGTTGACTACAAACTTTCTTTACCCAACCGTGGGACAGACTACGTTTGTTCCCCCACTCGGGACTCTGACTCTCTGTTGGTTACACAGACTTTTGGCCTCCCATCCTATTCTAACCTCCTCTCGCCGGCTTTGTATTCATGTTACCTGATGAAATTGCTTTACAATATGATCTTGTTGCCATCTGATGCACATTCAGATATCATAAATCAGCACTGCAGAGCTCTCCCTGTCCTATTCCATGCCTTGATTGTATTACTGTTGATCATATCTGGAAATGTGCATGTACACCCTGGCCCATCTACAGTTGGCAGCCCCAATTCTGACTTGTGCTCTGATATCTGATTCACTGATTTTTGCTCTCGTAAAAGACTGGATTTTCTGCACATGAACACTAGAACCTTATTACCTACAATTGATCAATTGAAAGTGTGGATTCACAGCTCCAATCCAGATGTGTTGGTCATTACTGAGACGTGTAAATAAAGGTTAAATAAAAAAAAAATAAAAAAAATATATCAGGTGTATTTCTCCTGTCTTATCCGGTGTCCTGTGTGAATTTAAGTAGGCTCCCTCTAATTCTCTCTATCTCTCTTTCTCTTCTCTCAGAGAACCTAAGCCCTAGGACCATGCCTCAGGACTACCTGGCCTGATGACTCCTTGCTGTCCTCAGTCCACCTGGTAGTGTTGCTGCTCCTGTTTCAACTGTTCTGCCTGCCGCTATGGAACGCTGACCTGTTCACCGGACGTGCAACCTTGTCCCGGACCTGATTTTTTTCGACTCTCTCTCTCTACCACACCTCCTGTCTTGAACTCTGAATGTTCGGCTATGAAAAGCCAACTGACATTTACTCCTGAGGTGCTGACCTGTTGCGACCTCTACAACCACTGTGATTATGATTATTTGACCCTGCTGGTCATCTATGAATGTTTGAACATCTTGGCCATGTACTGTTAAAATCTCCACTTGGCACAGCCAGAAGAGGACTCGCCACCTGTCAGAGTCTGGTTCCTCTCTATAGTCTGGTTCCTCTCTATCTTCCTAGGTTCTTGCCTTTCTAGGGAGATTTTCCTAGCCACTGTGCTTTTACATCTGCATTGCTTGCTGTTTGGGGTTTTAGGCTGGGTTTCTGTACTGCACTTTGGGACATCGGCTGATGTAAAAAGGGCTTCTTTTTTTATTGACATGTGCTATCGCAAATGTTAGCAATACCTCCGCCTTCGCGGGATGATGGGGGATATGGTCACTCGTGTAACCAGGAGGTGAGGCCTCATTTAACACAGTAAATTCATCAGGCTTAAGCCATGTTTCAGTCAGGCCAATCACATCAAGATTATGATGAGTGATTAGTTCATTGACTATAACTGCCTTGGAAGTGAGGGATCTAACATTAAGCAGCCCTATTTTGAGATATAACAATCTCTTTCAATAATTCCAGTGAGATTGTTAAGGCGAACACCGCCATGTTTAGTTTTGCCCAACCTAGATCGAGGCATAGACATGGTCTCAAAGGGGATAGCTGAGCTGACTACACTGACTGTGCTAGTGGCAGGCTCCACTAAGCTGGCAGGCTGGCTAACAGCCTGCTGCCTGGCCTGCACCGTATCTCATTGTGGAGCTAGAGGAGTTAGAGCCCTGTCTATGTTCATAGATAAGATGAAAGCACCCCTCCAGCTAGGATGGAGTCCGTCACTCCTCAGCAGGCCAGGCTTGGTCCTGTTTGTGGACGAGTCCCAGAAAGAGGGCCAATGATCTATACATTTTGGGAGGGGCAGAAAACGTTTTTCAACCAACGATTAAGTTGTAAGACTCTGCAGTAGAGCTCATCACTCCCAATAACTGAGAGGGGCCAGCGACAATTACTTCATGATTTTGATGTTTTCACTATTACACTATTACAATGTAGAAAATAGTAAAAATTAAGAAAAACCCTGAAATGAGTTGGTGTGTCCAAACTTTTGACTGGTAATGTATTTCCTTTTTAGCTTATTGTTTCTAGATATCACTGCACTGTTGGAGCTAGAAACACAGGCATTCCACTGCACCTGTGATATCTTCAAATCGTTGTACTTGACCAATAATCTTTGATTTGGTTATGTTTTGGAAACAAGACATTGTCCTGAGGCAAAAGAGCACTGATCATTAGGCCTAATACAACATTTAAATGACTGTGTTCAATACCTGGTTTTGATGTTGGTGGTGGTAGTGGTGGTGATGGTGGTAGAGGGGAGTGAATAGTTATATCAGTCAATAGTTGTATGTCTTCATCTTGTCCTCTCATGTTGTCCGCTGATCTTTCCTCTGTTATTTTTCAAAGGTGTATGGCCCTCTGAGGAGGTGATGGCCCACGACTGCCTCATGAAACGCCACATGTTCCGGTGAGTGATTCTGATCTGGTCCCTAAACCTCTCTCTCCACCCTCACCTCCCCTCTCTTCCTCTCCTCCCTCTCTCTCTCTCCTTCCTCTCTCTCCTCCCTCTCTCCCTGCCAGACAGGCATTAGAATGTAGAATAGATTGTAGGCCCCAGCTCCAGCCTCTGCACTGCGTTGTGCTGCTCCGGCAGAGAGGGAGCTCAGAGCTGACAGGCATGTGGAACGTTTGATTTTCACTCACGGCGGTACACAACCCTTTGATTTCCTGTTTTTACATTCAAGAGGAAGAGAGGGATATCGATCAGGCCGCTGCGCTGAAGGTCAGCTAGGCCGCACACTCAGGGAAAGAGGGAGGGAGGCAGGGACAGAGGGAGGGTGAAAGCCCCATGTTGTGTGTGCGTGAATGCATGTGTGTATGAGCATCTCCCGGACCTGTTATCAGCCACTCAGCAGGAAAGAAAGAGTGGAGGAGGATAAAAGAAGAAAACAAAATCTCTCCAGACTGTACAGACAAATAGCTACCAGTCACCAGCTCCCCAGCCCACTGTAGTTCATAACCTCAGCTTTGGACAGCCAACTATAACTAATAACAGCAGCTCGGGACAGCTCACTGTAGATCACAACAGTACCTGCAACCCTAGTCCCAGTCTAACAACCCCAGCCCCAGTCTAACAACCCCAGCCCCAGTCTAACAACCCTAGCCCCAGTCTAACAACCCCAGCCCCAGTCTAACAACCCCAGCCCCAGTCTAACAACCCTAGCCCCAGTCTAACAACCCCAGCACCAGTCTAACAACCCTAGCCCCAGTCTAAGAAACCCAGCCCCAGTCTAACAACCCCAGCCCCAGTCTAACAACCCCAGCCCACTGTAGTTCATAACCTCAGCTTTGGACAGCCAACTATAACTAATAACAGCAGCTCGGGACAGCTCACTGTAGATCACAACAGCAGCTCTGGACAGCCCACTATAGCTCATAACAGCAGCTCTGGACAGCCCACTATAGCTGATAATAGCAGCTCTGGACAGCCCACTGTAACTGATAACAGCAGCTCTGGACAGCCCACTATAGCTGATAATAGCAGCTCTGGACAGCCCACTGTAGCTCGTAACAGCAACTCTGGACAACCACTTGTACCTCCTAACAGCAGCTATGGATAGCCCACAGTAGCTCATAAGAACAGCTCTGAACAGCCGACTTTAGCTCATAACAGCAGCTCTGGACAGTCCACTGTAGTGCATAACAGCAGCTCTAAACAGCCCACTGTAGCGCATAACAGCAGCTCTGGACAGCACACTGTAGCTCATAACAGCAGCTCTGGACAGCACACTGTAGCGCATAACAGCAGTCCGTACCAGGACCAGAAGAAAAGAGCTGCAGTCTCTCTAGAGCGGAAAAATAAGAAACAGCATGTCAGAAATCAGCTCAATGTAATTGAAGAATCCATAAACTCTAGCCACATCTGTGAAAACTGGAAAACACTAAACACACAACAACACAAAGAGTTATCTATCCAAAATTGAGATGTATGGGTAAACCACTTCTCCAATCTTGTTGGCACTATAACAAAGAACAAACAGCATATACATGATCAAATACAAATCTTAGAATCACCTACTAAAGACTATCAGAACAGACTTGTTTCTCCAATTACATTGAATGAACTACAGGACAAAATACAAACCCTCCAACCCAAAAAGGCCTGTGGTGTTGATGCTATCCTCACTGAAATTATAAAATATACATGGAACAAATTCCAATTGGCTAAACTTAAACTCTATAACATCATCCTTAGCTCTGGCATCTTCCCCAATATTTGGAACCAAGGACTGATCCCCCCAGTCCACAAAAGTGGAGGAAAATTTGACCCCAATAACTCCCGTGGGATTTGCGTCAACAGCAAACTTGGGAAAATCCTCTGCGTTATCAATAACAGCAGACTAGTTCATTTCCTCAGTGAAAACAATGTACTGAGCAAATGTCAAATTATATTTTTCCCAAATTACTGTACGACAGACCACGTATCCACCTTGCACACCGCAATTGAAAAATAAAATTTAAAAAAAAGGCAATCTTCTCATGCTTTGTTTATTTCAAAAAATTGTTTGACTCAATTTGGCATGAGGGTCTGCTATACAATTTGATGGAAAGTGGTGTTGGGGGAAAAATACACGACATTCTAAAATCCATGTACACAAACAGCAAGTGTGCGGTTAAAATTGGCAAAAAAACACACGCATTTCTTTCCACAGGGCCGTGGGGTGAGACAGGGATGCAGCTTAAACCCCACTCTCTTCAACATGTATATCAACAAATTGGCAAGGGCACTAGAACAGTCTGCAGCACCCGGCCTCACCCTACTAGAATGTGAAGTAAAATGTCTACTATTTGCTGATGATCTGGTGCTTCTGTCACCAACCAAGGAGGGCCTACAGCAGCACCTATCTCTTCTGCCAGTCCTGGGCCCTGACAGTAAATCTCAGTAAGACAAAAACCTATACATAGAGCACACAAAAACCTATACATACCTTGGCCTAAACATCAGCGCCACAGGTAACTTCCACAAAGCTGTGAACGAGCTGATAACAAGGCAAAAAGGGCCTTCTATGCCATCAAAAGGAACAGAAAATTTGACATACCCATTAGGATCTGGATAAAAATATTTGACTCAGTTATAGAACACATGGTCCTTGGGCTCTGTTTACAAACAGACCACACAGAGCCCCAGTACAGAAACACAATTAGACCCGAGCAAATCATGAGAAAACAAAAATATTACTAATTGACAAATTGGAAAGAAGTAATTAAAAAACAGAGCATAGTAGAATGCTATTTGGCCCTAAACAGAATACGTGACCACTGTGACTGAGCCAAACTTAAGGAAAACTTTGACTATGTACATTCTCAGTGAGCATAGCCTTACAATGAAAGAGAGAGATAAAGAGAGACGGAGAGAGAGAGAAAAAGAGCGAGAGCGAGAGAAAGAGAGAGAGGGATAGAGATTGAGACAGTAAGTAAGCTTTTCTGCACAGTAACCGTATCCAGGTGTGTCAACCGTGTTGTGTGGGTGGGTGGCAGTAATTGAAAAGAACTGCATGTGTGTATGTAAAGACCTGCATGTAATTGGTGGCATTGTGTGTCTGTGTCAGTCTGTGACTCTGTGGTGTGTGTCTCCACATTGACAGCAGCACCATGGGGAATCTTACAACCATCATTACCTTAATGTCTCTGCTGCAATACAAACTCCTATTTCTACCAGGCGATAAAGGCAAAACCTCGTCACTGTGCATCTCCAAAGACACTGACTCTGGCTGGGTGTAAATCAATGAGACGACTGGAGTAGAATAACAATCAATCCACAAACACGCAAACACACGCACACACCACACACATTCATTCTACGAGGAGATATCCACAGTTAATTAGCGTCAGGAAGCAATGGCTGCTTTGTGGTGCTCTATCCTAGACCCTATTACCAGAGTACCTGCAACCCTAGTCCCAGTCTAACAACCCCAGTCCCAGTCTAACAACCCTAGCCCCAGTCTAACAACCCTAGCCCCAGTCTAACAACCCCAGCCCCAGTCTTACAACCCCAGCCCCAGTCTAACAACCCTAGCCCCAGTCTAACAACCCTAGCCCCAGTCTAACAACCCCAGCCCCAGTCTTACAACCCCAGCCCCAGTCTAACAACCCTAGCCCCAGTCGAACATCACCAGCCCCAGTCTAACAACCCTAGCCCCAGTCTAACAACCCCAGCCCCAGTCTAACAACCCTATCCCTAGTCTAACAACCCTAGCCCCAGTCTAACAACCCCAGCCCCAGTCTTACAACCCCAGCCCCAGTCTAACAACCCTAGCCCCAGTCGAACATCACCAGCCCCAGTCTAACAACCCTAGCCCCAGGCTATCAACCCAAGCCCCAGTGTAACAACCACAGCACCAGTCTAACAACCTTAGCCCCAGTCTAACAACCCTAGCCCCAGTCTAACAACCCTAGCCCCAGTCTAACAACCCCAGCCCCAGTCTAACAATCCTATCCACAGTCTAACAACCCTAGCCCAAGTCTAACAACCCCAGCCACAGTCTTACAACCCCAGCCCCAGTCTAACATCACCAGCCCCAGTCTAACAACCCCAGCCCCAGTCTAATAACCCCAGCCCCAGTCTAACAACCCTATCCCCAGTCTAACAACCCCAGCCCCAGTCTGGCAACCCTATCCCCAGTCTAACAACCCTAATCCCCAGTCTAACAACCCTAATCCCCAGTCTAAGAGATAGAAACAACTCCACTGGTATTCATTCACTTCTTTGATTCTCTCCATCTCGTCATCTCCTCCTTTTTCTCTCTCAATTAATTTCAATTCATGGGGCTTCCTTGGCATGTGAAACATATGTTAACACTTCCAAAGCAAGTGAAGTAGATAATAAACAAACAATAAAAATGTTCAGTAAACATTACACTTACAGAAGTTCCAACAGAATAAAGAAATTTCAAAGTCATACTATGTACAGTGGGGCAAAAAAGTATTTAGTCAGCCACCAATTGTGCAAGTTCTCTCACTTAAAAAGACGAGAGAGGCCTGTAATTTTCATCATAGGTACACTTCAACTATGACAGACGAAATTAGGAAAAGAATTCAGAAAATCACATTGTAGAATTTTTTATGAATTTATTTGCAAATTTTGGTGGAAAATAAGTATTTGGTCACATACAAACAAGCAAGATTTCTGGCTCTCACAGACCTGTAACTTCTTCTTTAAGAGGCTCCTCTGTCCTCCACTCGTTACCTGTATTAATGGCACCTGTTTGGACTTGTTATCAGTATAAAAGACACCTGTCCACAACCTCAAACAGTCACACTCCAAACTCCACTATGGCCAAGACCAAAGAGCTGTCAAAGGACACCAGAAACAAAATTGTAGACCTGCACCAGGTTGGGAAGACTGAATCTGCAATAGGTAAGCAGCTTGGTTTGAAGAAATCAACTGTGGGAGCAATTATTAGGAAATGGAAGACATACAAGACCACTGATAATCTTCCTCGATCTGGGGCTCCACGAAGATCTCACCCCGTGGGGTCAAAATGATCACAAGAACGGTGAGCAAAAATCCCAGAACCACACGGGGACCTAGTGAATGACCTGCAGAGAGCTGGGACCAAAGTAACAAAGCCTACCATCAGTAACACACTACGCCGCCAGGGACTCAAATCCTGCAGTGCCAGACGTGTCCCCCTGCTTAAGCCAGTACATGTTCAGGCCGTCTGAAGTTTGCTAGAGAGCATTTGGATGATCCAGATGAGGATTGGGAGAATGTCATATGGTCAGATGAAACCAAAACATAACTTTTTGGTAAAAACTCAACTCGTCGTGTTTGGAGGACAAAGAATGCTGAGTTGCATCCAAAGAACACCATACCTACTGTGAAGCATGGGGGTGGAAACATCATGCTTTGGGGCTGTTTTTCTGCAAAGGGACCAGGACGACTGATCCGTGTAAAATAAAGAATGAATGGGGCCATGTATCGTGAGATTTTGAGTGAAAACCTCCTTCCATCAGCAAGGGCATTGAAGATGAAACGTGGCTGGGTCTTTCAGCATGACAATGATCCCAAACACACTGCCCGGCAAGCGAAGGAGTGGCTTCCTAAGAAGCATTTCAAGGTCCTGGAGTGGCCTAGCCAGTCTCCAGATCTCAACCCCATAGAAAATCTTTGGAGGGAGTTGAAAGTCCGTGTTGCCCAGCGACAGCCCCAAAACATCACTGCTCTAGAGGAGATCTGCATGGAGGAATGGGCCAAAATACCAGCAACAGTGTGTGAAAACCTTGTGAAGACTTACAGAAAACGTTTGACCTCTGTCATTGCCAACAAAGGGTATATAACAAAGTATTGAGATAAACTTTTGTTTTGACCAAATACTTATTTTCCACCATAATTTGCAAATAAATAAATAAAAAATCCTACAATGTGATTTTCTGGATTTCTTTTTCTCATTTCGTCTGTCATAGTTGAAGTGTACCTATGATGAAAATTACAGGCCTCTCTCATCTTTTTAAGTTGGAGAACTTGCACAATTGGTGGCTGACTAAATACTTTTTTGCCCCACTGTATATATACAGTGTTGTAACGATGTGTGAATTATTCAAGTACAAAAGGGAAAATAAATAAACATTTATATGGGTTTTATTTACAATGGTGTTTGTTCTTCACTGGTTGCCCTTTTCTTGTGGCATCAGGTCACAAATCTTGCTGCTGTGACTGCACACTGCGGTATGTCACCCAGTAGATATGGCAGTGGGTTTGTTTTAAAATTGTTTGTGGATCTGTGTAATCTGAGGGAAAGATGTGTCTCTAATATGGTCATACATTTGGCAGGAGGTTAGGAAGTGCAGCTCAGTTTCCATCTCATTTTGTGGGCAGTGTCCACATAGATTGTCTTCTCTTGAGAGCCAGGTCTGCCTACGGTGCCTTTCTCAATAGCAAGTCTGTACGTAGCTTTCCTTAAGTTTGGGTCAGTCACAGTGATCAGGTATTCTGCCACTGTGTACTGTCTGTTTAGGGACAAATAGCATTCTAGTTTGCTCTGTTTTTTTGTGAATTCTTTCCAATGTGTGAAGTAATTCTCATTTTATTTTCTCATGATTTGGTTGGGTCTAATTGAGTTGCTGTCCTGGGGCTCTGTGGGGTTTGTTTGTGTTTGTGAACAGAGCCCCAGGACCAGCTTGCTTAGGGAACTCTTCTCCAGGTTCATCTCTCTGTAGGTGATGGCTTTGTTATGAAAGGTTTGGGAATCGCTTCTGTCATGACGTTGGCCCTCTTTGGGGATAGAGAGCACCATCCCCCTCTCTCTCCCATCTCTCTCCCGCCATCCCCCTCCCTTACACCCAGGTTCTCTTATCGCACGTCGTAAATTCCGGGGGGGACTCTCCCTCATGGCCCTGCAGTATACACAGAGGTTTTCATAGGGAGAACAAAATAATTTCTGCCACATCACAGAACTTGAGAAATTAACAATATCCATGTTCTGCAGAATGTATACATGGCCGGTGAAGAATCCAGCTACGACCGGTCCTATTTGTTTTTACGTTTGTGAAACTCAGGAGAGACAATATAGCCACATTACCATAACCCTGTTTATACAAGAGTCTCAGTTGTGAGACTTGCATCTAATTGTTGTATGAAATGAATGAGTAAAAATGAAACTATTTGTGAAATTATGTAATGTGATGCACTGGCCCGCCCACATGAGCACAGACATGGACCTGGCATCGTGGGACAGCCTTTTTCTATGTTACGAATAAAACCCCCACCTGGGTAAACCCACTTCAGACCAGGCCTACCTCGATTACCGAGAGGGCTAAGGTTTGAGTGGAGACCAGTACCTCTATCACAGAGGAAACTAAGGTTTGAGTAGAGACCACAAATGTTTTTTGAATTTTTAACCATACCACATTTTTAAACCGACCCCTCAGCTGCCACTCCCTAACAAGTTAATTGTTGATTCTAAGATTTGTATTTGATCATGTATATAGTATATCACAAAAGTGAGTACACCCCTCCCATTTTTGTAAATATTTGAGTATATCTTTTCATGTGACAACACTGAAGAAATTACACTTTGCTACAATGTAAAGTAGTGAGTGTACAGCTTGTATAACAGTGTAAATTTGCTGTCCCCTCAAAATAACTCAACACACAGCCATTAATGTCTAAACCGCTGGCAACAAAAGTGAGTACACCCCTAAGTGAAAATGTCCAAATTGGGCCCAATTAGCCATTTTCCTTCCCGGTGTCATGTGACTCGTTAGTGTTACAAGGTCTCAGGTGTGAATGGGGAGCAGGTGTGTTAAATTTGGTGTCATCGCTCTCACACTTCCTCATACTGACTGGTCACTGGAAGTTCAACATGGCACCTCATGGCAAAGAACTTTCTGAGGATCTGAAAAAAAGAATTGTTGCTCTACATAAAGATGGCCTGGGCTATAAGAAGATTGCCAAGACCCTGAAACTGAGCTGCAGCACGGTGGCCAAGACCATACAGCGGTTTAACTGGACAGGTTCCACTCAGAACAGGCCTCGCCATGGTCGACCAAAGAAGTTGAGTGCACGTGCTCAGCGTCATATCCAGAGGTTATCTTTGGGAAATAGACGTATGAGTGCTGCCAGCATTGCTGCAGAGGTTGAAAGGGGTGGGGGGGTCAGCCTGTCAGTGCTCAGACCATACGCCGTACACTGCATCAAATTGGTCTGCATGGCTGTCGTCCCAGAAGGAAGCCTCTTCTAAAGATGATGCACAAGAAAGCCCGCAAACAGTTTGCTGAAGACAAGCAGACTAAGGACATGGATTACTGGAACCATGTCCTGTGGTCTGATGAGACCAAGATAAACTTATTTGGTTCAGATGGTGTCAAGCGTGTGTGGCGGCAACCAGGTGAGGAGTACAAAGACAAGTGTGTCTTGCCTACAGTCAAGCATGGTGGTGGGAGTGTCATGGTCTGGGGCTGCATGAGTGCTGCCGGCACTGGGGAGCTACAGTTCATTGAGGGAACCATGAATGCCAACATGTACTGTGACATACTGAAGCAGAGCATGATCCCCTCCCTTCGGAGACTGGGCCGCAGGGCAGTATTCCAACATGATAACGACCCCAAACACACCTCCAAGACGACCACTGCCTTGCTAAAGAAGCTGAGGGTAAAGGTGATGGACTGGCCAAGCATGTCTCCAGACCTAAACCCTATTGAGCATCTGTGGGGCATCCTCAAACGGAAGCTAGAGGAGTGCAAGGTCTCTAACATCCACCAGCTCCGTGATGTTGTCATGGAGGAGTGGAAGAGGACTCCAGTGGCAACCTGTGAAGCTCTGGTGAACTCCATGCCCAAGAGGGTTAAGGCAGTCCTGGAAAATGATGGTGGCCACACAAAATATTGACACTTTGGGCCCAATTTGGACATTTTCACTTAGGGTGTACTCACTTTTGTTGCCAGCGGTTTAGACATTAATGGCTGTGTGTTGAGTTATTTTTTAGGGGACAGAAAATTTACACTGTTATACAAGCTGTACACTCACTACTTTACATTGTAGCAAAGTGTCATTTCTTCAGTGTTGTCACATGAAAAGATATACTCAAATATTTACAAAAATGTGAGGGGTGTACTCACTTTTGTGATATACTGTATATGTTTTTGCTTTTTGTTCGTTGTTATAGACCCACAAAGATTGGAGAAGTGGTTTAACCATACGTCTCCATTTTGGATAGATAACTCTTCGTGTTGTTGTTTGTTTATTGTTTTCCAATTTTCCAGGAAGTGGTTATAGTCTATGGATTCTTCAATTACATTGAGCTGATTTCTGACGTGCTGTTCCTTCTTTTTCCGTAGTGTATTTCTGTATTGTTTTAGTGATTCACCATAGTGAAGGAGACGACTCAGGTTTTCTGTGTCTATATGTTTTTGGTTGGATAGGTTTCTCAAGTTCTTTCTTAGGTTTTTGCATTCTTCATCAAACCCTTTGTCATTGTTGTTATTTTTCTTCGCTTTTCTGTTTGACATTTTTAGATTTGGTAGCTGAGAAGTCAAATATACTGTTTTCTATTGTCAAGTTTACACCTTCAGTATTACAGTGGAACCTTTTGTCCAGAAAGTTGTTTATTTTGTTGAATTTGTTGTTGCCCAATATTGTTTTTGTATTTTTCCACACTACATTCCTTCCATCTATAGCATTTCTTAATATTACTCAGTTCCTTTGGCTTTGATGCCTCATGATTGGGTATTGCTCTGTTCAAGTAGACTGTGATTTTGCTGTGATCTGACTTGGGTGTCAGTGGGCTGACTATGAATGCTCTGAGAGACTCTGGGTTGAGGTCAGTGATAAGGTAGTCTACAGTACTACTGTCAAGAGATGAACTATGGGTGCAGCTACCATAGGAGTCCCCTCGAAGCCTACCTTTGACTATGTACATACCCAGCGTGCGACAGAGCTACAGGAATTGTGACCCGTTTTTGTTGGTTATCTTCTCTGGGAGCAGTGCATGAGGTGACCGTTTTGGAGAGCCTGGTGTGCCCAAAGTAAAATGCCTCCCATTTAGGCCCAGAAAATAGGATATGCATATATTTAGTACCATTGGATAGGAAACACTCTGAATTTATTTTCCAAAACTGTTAACCATTTGTCTGTGAGTGAATCAGAACGCATATAGCAGGCAAAACCCTGAGGAATCTCTGTCCTGGAAAAAGTGATTTTGACACATTGCTCATTTGGGAACCCCTCCCTATTGAAAATTACCATATATAGGCATATGAATGCAGTACACGTCGCTTCCTTATGATGTCAACAGCCTCGAGACGGTGTTTCCCTCCATTTTGGATGAATTTAGAGCAGAGAAAAACACCAAACAATGAAGACCCTCTTTCTGAGAAAAGTTCCCCGTGGCGCGCGCACGAGAAGTCACAGAGTGTCTTTTGTAGCCTCGTTATTGATCAGTTTATATTCCGGCTGATTTATAATAGTAAATATACGTAAAGTGTTCCTAAGGATACATTTAAAACTATGTTTGATTGTTCTTGGACAAGTTTATAGGTATAATTTGAACGAGTTCACGCCGCGTTTCATGGACTAGTGGAGGCTGTCGTTTCTGATTATAACGAGCGAACCAAATGGAGGATTTATGGATAAAAGACGTTACTTTTTCTAACAAAAGAACCATGGATTGTCTTCGTTGGACACTTAGGATGACCTCAGCAGAAGTTCTTCAACAGGTAATTGATTTGTTTTCGCTGTGAAATGTGTTATGTGTGTGCCATGATGGCTAATCGATACATGGCTATTGGAAAAATATGTGAGGTGCTAGCCTCAAACAATGAAATGTGCTGCTTTCGCCGTAAAGCCTTTTTGAAATCTGACAACGCTGTGATATTGCCAAGAAACATAGCTTTTGATGAGTATGGAACACTTGCATATTGGTGGATGTTTAATAATTCCATTTTGGGATTTTGAATTTGGCGCTTTAGATTTTCGCTGGTAGTGTCGGGACGAGCCCGCTAGCGACCCAGCAATCCCTGACTGGTTAAGTTCTCATAGTTGTGCATAGTGGGACATATGGGGGAGGTAATTCTGTCACCTCTAAGCAGGTGTTTGTCCCCCTGTGTACTGAGGGTGTCAGGTTCTTGTCCGGTTCTGGCATTTAGGTTGCCACAGACTAGTACATGTCACTGGGCCTAGAAATGATTGATTTCCCCCTCCAGGATGGAGAAGCTGTCTTCATTAAAATATGGAGATTCTAGTAGGGGGATATAGGTTGCACACAGGAGGACATTTTTCTCTGTTAAGATAATTTTCTTTTGAAATTCTAGCCAAATATAAAATGTTCCTGTTTTGATTAATTTAATGGAGTGAATTAGGATTGCTATATATCAAATTAGCCTACCCCCTTAAGTCCCTTCCCTGTTTCTCATCTGGTGTTTGGTGGATGGGACTACCAGCTCTCTGTAACCTAGAGACCAACCAGTGGGTCCGTCTCCAGTGGGTCCATCTCTCTCTCTCTCTCTCTCTCTGTATCTCTCACTGTATCTCTCTCTCTCTCACAATCCCTCTCCCTCTCTCTCTCGCTCTCTCCCTCTCTCCTTGGTGAAATGTAGCCTAGTGGTTAAGATTGCTGGTTTGAATCCTTGAGCAGACTAGGTGACAAATCTGTCTGTGTCCTTGAGCAAGGCACTTAACCCTAATAACTCCTGTAAGTCGCTCTGGATAGGAGCGTCTGCTAAATTACATAAATGTAAAATGTCTTACTCTCTCCTAGTCATGCGGTGTGTGTGAGTTGGGAGGAGGGATGACCTGTCTAGCAGGGTTCATGGTAAAGACAAGCCTCCCTACACATATTCAACCATACTGTTACATACTTGCCTGATCTCTCACTAATCAAATTTACCAGTGTGAATCCATACACACAGCGTGTGTGCACACACACACGCATACACACACACACTCACACACCCCTACTGTTACATGTGCAATTCCATGCAGTGTAAAAATGTGTGTGTGGGTATGACAGCATGTGTCTGTGTGCATGTGTTTGTGCAAGTCGGAAGTTTACATACACCTTAGCCAAATACATTTAAACTCAGTTTTCACCATTCCTGACATTTAATCCTAGTAAAAAATCCCTGTCTTAGGTCAGTTAGGATCACCACTTTATTTTAAGAATGTGAAATGTCAGAATAATAGTGATTTATTTCATTCCCACTGGGTCAGAAGTTTACATACACACAATTAGCATTTGGTAGCATTGCCTTTAAATTGTTTAACTTGGTTCAAACGTTTCAGGTAGCCTTCCACAAGTTGGGAAAGTTGGGTGAATTTTGGCCCATTCCTCCTGACAGAGCTGGTGAACTGAGTCAGGTTTGTAGGCCTCCCTGCTCGCACACGCTTTTTCAATTCTGCCCACAAATGTTCTATAGGATTGAGGTCAGGGCTTTGTGATGGCCACTCTAATAACTTGACTTTGTTGTCCTTAAGCCATTTTGCCACATCTTTGGAAGTATGCTTGGGGTCATTGTCCATTTGGAAGACCCATTTGCGACCACGCTTTAACTTCCTGACTGATGTCTTGAGATGTTGCTTCAATATATCCACATCATTTTCCTTTCTCATGATGCCATCTATTTTGTGAAGTGCACCAGTCCCTCCAGTAGCAAAGCACCCCCACGACATGATGTTGCCACACCCATGCCTCACAGTTGGGATGGTGTTCTTCGACTTGCAAGCCTCACCCTTTTTCTTCCAAACATAATGATGTTCTTCATGGCCATTATGGCCATTTTTGTTTCATCAGATGAGAGGACATTTTTCCAAAAAGTACGATCTTTGTTCCCATGTGCAGTTGCAAACCATAGTCTGGCTTTTTTTATGGCGGTTTTGGAGCAGTGGCTTCTACCTTGCTGAGCGGCTTTTCAGGTTATGTCAATATAGGACTCATTTTACTGTGGATATAGATACCTTTGTACCTGTTTCCTCCAGCATCTCCGCAAGGTCATTTGCTGTTGTTCTGGGATTGATTTGCGTTTTGCGCACCAAAGTACGTTCATCTGTAGGAAAACAGAACGCGTCTCCTTCCTGAGCAGTATGACGGCTGCATGGTCCCATGGAAAGTGGTACCTTCAGGCGTTTGGAAATTGCTCCCAAAGATGAACCAGACTTGTGGAGGTCAACATTGTTTTTCTGAGGTTTTTGCTGATTTCTTTAGATTTTCCCATGATGTCAAGCAAAGAGGCACTGAGTTTGAAGGTAGGCCTTGAAATACATCCACAGGTACACCTCCAATTGACTCAAATGATGTCAATTAGAAGCTTCTAAACCATGGCAACATTTTCTGGATTTTTCCCAGCTGTTTAAAGGCACAGTCAACTTAGTGTATGTAAACGTCTGACCAACTGGAATTGTGATACAATTAATTATAAGTGAAATAATCTGTCTGTAAACAATTGTTGGAAAAATGATTTGTGTCATGCACAAAGTAGATGTCCTAACCAACTTGCAAAAACTACAGTTTGTTAACAAGAAATTTGTGGAGTTTTAATGACTCCAAGCTAAGTGTATGTAAACTTCTTACTTCAACTGTATGTGTGCAGGGACAGCAGAGCAGAGAGCCCTAGGCCAGCCCCCTGTGTTGAGAGGTTGAGGGATTGTTAGCTGAGGTCTTAAGAGCCCCTCCACATCGACAGGCTTTAGCATGTCATCGATCTGCTGCCGTCTTCAGAAGACCAGCCTGCCTTTATCTCCCTGGAGTCAATATCCCATGTTGTGACATTGCAGGCTGCTGCTGGAGACCTTCCCTCACACCTCTCCTCTCCCTTGCTCTCCTGCATTATTTTTCCTGTCCTCCATATCCCCCGCCCTCATCAGTCCAAACGTCCTCCATCCACACCTCTCTCCCCTCTTCACCTTTCTCTCCTTCCTCTATCTTCCATCATCTTCTCTCTCCTCTCCATGCATATGCATCCCTTTTATCTAATCCTCTCTCTCTCTCTCTCTCTCTCTCTCTCTCTCTCTCTCTCTCTCTCTCTCTCTCTCTCTCTCTCTCTCTCTCTCTCCCCCCTCCCCTTGTAGTTCCCTGTAGGGGGTCTATCTCGGCAGGGTTTCCAGAGTCCTGCTCTTCTCTTCTGCAAGGCTGGCCTGGCTCTGATCGGCCTGAGGCTCCTTGTCCCCATCTGGTCAGCTGGCGGGACAGGGCTGTCTGACCCCATACACCCCACCGGGAGCGAGGGCAGGGGGGGAGAGATAGGGTTGGGGGGGAGGGAATGGGGGAGGAGGGAGAAGCCCACCTGGGTGATAGGGAGACGATGGAGGAAAGGAGGAAGGGAGAGGGACTGTCCATGTCTCTTTTTTCTCTGGATGGATTTCCTGTTGCTGAATTGGAGTGTGTACATGTATGTCTGGGGGTGACTGACATGTGATGTACTTGTCATTGTGTCATAAAGCATTTGACAACAATGATCTTATATGAATGACTCACATACACATACACACAATGTAAAAAAAGAGAAAAAGAAAGAAGGGTGCAAAGAGAGAAGAGACGGAGTTGTAAAGAAGCTGAAGCGAGCAGGAGCACAAAGCACTCCATCGTCTGCAGTGCAAAGTTATGTGAAGGGCATCTGGCAGGCCGAGAGCAGAGAGCAGAGTGACAGCGGTGTGTGATGCTCCGCCTGATAAACACAAACCGGCAAATGAAAGGCTCTCTGCTCGCCATCATCCCCTGTCACAATGCAATTACTGAACAGACTGATAGCAAGATAGAGGCCCACAGCTAACGGGAATGATAAAAGTATTGACTGATTTGATTGAATGATAAAAATAATGCAGACATAAAATGGACTGAAAAAAGGATGGCTGAAAAGAGGGGAGGGAAGGCGGGAGGGAGCTGGTGAGTATTAGGCATTGTAGACGAGTAGATGCTTCTGTCCTGTGTGTTCGGAGGGGGAGGAGGGGGAGGATAGGGAGGACAGTGAGGGCGGTAGAGAGGAGGATGGGGGAGAGGATAAGGAGAGGGGGAGGATAGGGAGAGGGGAAGATGTGGAGAGGATAAGTAGAGGGGGAGGATAGGGAGGGGGAGGATAGGGAGGGGGAGGAGGGAGGAGAATAGGGAGAGGATAAGTAGAGGGGGAGGAGGGGGAGGATAGGGATGAGAATAGGGGAGAGGATAAGTAGAGGGGGAGGAAAGGGAGGGGTAGGAAGTAGGATAGGGGGAGAGGATAAGGAGAGTGGCAGGATAGGGAGGGATTAGGGGGGAGTATAGGGAGGCAAGGTGGGAGGATAGGGAGGGACGATAGGGAGGATATGGTGAGGATAGGGAAGAGGGAGGACATGGTGGGGGATAGGGAGGGGGGAGGATATGGTGTGGGATAGGGAGGGGGATAGGGATGTGGAGGGGGGAGGATAGGGAGGGAGAGGATAGGAAGGGTGGAGGGAGGGGGATGTGGAGGGGGGAGGATAGGGAGGGGAGAGGATAGGAAGGGGGGAGGATAGGGAGGGGGATAGGGAGGGAATAGGGAGGGGGGAGGATAGGGAGGATTGCGAGGATAGGGAGGATTGGGAGGATAGGGGAGCTGGGGAGGATAGGGAGGGGTGACTCTAACTCTCTCTAGGGTCTATTGCCTTTGTTTTGTCCTCTTTCCGTCTCATCTCTCACTCTGTGTTTTCCCTCTCTCTCTCTTTCAGATTGCCATTTGTGCTGATGTGAAGGAAGTTCTGCTATCAGATGGGAACAAGAAGGCTATTCAGAGTATCCTCCTCCTCCTCCTGCTCCTCCTCTCTCACTCCATCAGACACACAAACACAGCACTCAGCCTTGTCTCATTAACAAGTCCTTAGAGACACTGTGTTTTTGTGTGTGTGTGTGCGTGCGTGTGTGTGTGGGCATGTTGGTGTCTGTAAATCTGTGTGTCTGTGTTATTGAGTGTATTATTTTTTTACAAGGCCAGAGAATATTACAGTTGTCTGAGATTGTGAGGGAATGTGTATTTTTCACAGAGACACACAACATTCTGCACTCTGGTCCCAATATCACATACAATCCAGCAGAATGTCCCTTTCACACCATTTCATGTCAACCCATCCTTCTACAATTGTGTTATGAGTGATTTAAAGTGGTCGGGAATACCTTGCCCTGCCTGTTTGAGAGAAATAAGAGCCTTGGCTAACTCGACTACTGTCTCAAAGTACCACCAAATGCATGCCCTTTCAACTCCCACTCATGGCCAAATCCACTATGCTAGATGACTGAGCATTTAATTACAAAAAAGGGGCATTCCATACAAGATTATCACCAAGATATTTCTGATGTTTTGGATCTTCCTGAAAAAAAGATAGAAATAACTAATTAAAGTTGGGAAATTTCTGACATATTGGCCCTACCCAGGCCTTCTTTAAGACACCACAACGATGAGTCTGTCGACGCTACAAAGACAGTCTTGGTGACATTGGAAACCTTACAGTGTGCTCTGAAATATGAGTAGTGTTTAAATAAAAACGTAAATATCATCAAAGTACCCTTTCGAGTGCTCATATTTTGACATAATCAATATACAACAACATCACATTTCCAGAGTAGGTTCTCTTCTACTTTTGAAGATGGGATTAGATTTAGATGGGATTAGAACCAGGTAGGAGTTGTTGGGGCATTGTTGTTGAGTAGCTGGACGGCTTTGATTAACCGGGTAAGAGTTGTTGTTGAGAAGCTGGATGGCTTTTTTGATTAATGTGGCTCATCTTCTGTTCGTTATTCACTTGGGGCAGCGGAACTGCCTACCCAGAGGGTCTCATGCCCCCCACCAGTACCCACCCTGCCAGCTCCATGCCCCACCCTGCCAGCTCCCTGTCCCAACCTGCCAGCTCCCTGAAAGCTCCATGCCCCACCCTTGCCAGCTCCCTGCCAGCTCCCTGTCCCAACCTGACAGCTCCCTGCCAGATCCATGCCCCACCCTGCCAGCTCCCTGCCAGCTCCCTGGTCCCAACCTGCCAGCTCCCTGCTCTCTAGTAGGTTTGCATTACCAATCACAAAGTATATTTACGTTTTTAAAAACATTTTTGGTTACTGCATGATTCCATATGTGCTTTTTCATAGTTTTGATGTCTACACTATGATTATAAAATGTAGAAAATAGCAAAAATAAAGAAAAACCCTTGAATGAGTAGGTGTTCTAAACGTTTTACTGGTACTGTATATACTGTATATTTTTACTATGCCTCTCCCTGTCTCTCTCCTGTCAGAATTTCACTGTTACTCTACATCTCCTATATATAAACTGTTACAAATACAGTTTGACATAAAATGTGTGAGTACTTGTTGAGGTTTTGAGCGCTTGTTAAGTGTATTTCTGCATGTCCGTCGGTTTGAGTTCTGTACCTGCATGTTTGAGTGACTGAGTGACTGAGAGTACAAGCCTGTTATGGTTGACCTTAATTCAAATTGGCCCCAACAAGCCTCGTACACCACTGTGTGTGTCACATCATGATCTGTTTCACCTGTCCTTGTGATTGTCTCCACACCCTCCAGGTGTCACCCATCTCCCCTATTACCCTCAGTGTATTTATATCTGTGTTCTCTGTTTGTCTGTTGCCAGTTCCACTTGTCTTGCCAGGTCAACCAGCGTTTTTCCAAGCTCCTGTTTTTCCTAGTCTCTCTTTTCTAGTCCTCCTGGTTCTGACCTTTTGCCTGCCCTGACACTGAGCCCACCTGCCGCCCTGTACCGTTTGGACTCTGACCTGTTTATGAACTCTTGCCTGTCCTCGACCTGCCTCTTGCCTGCCCCTCGATGTTCAATAAATATCAGAGACTCGAACCAGCTGCCTCCTGTGTCTGCATCTGGGTCTCGCCTTGTGTCGTTATAGTGTGTACATGGCTGTTACAGCACTTGGCTGTGTGTGTGTGTGTGCCTGTTACACCACTTGGCTGTGTGCAGAATGACCTCTCCCCAGTTGGGTGGTACTGATGAGATCACCCTGTAAATTACTCTCTTCCTCAGCCCATGATCTCAGTCCACTGACACTCTTACACACACAGACTTGCCGTGTGTCTCTGTGTTTGTGCCTGTGTCTGAACCACTCCGAACATTCATGCGTATGTGTGCATTCTTGCTCGTTTATGTGTGAGGGCCCATCCGAGCTCCCTTTGATCTAGGAATGGCTTTCTATCCATCCAGCAGAGACCTCTCCCCCTCTCCCCTCTCCCCTCTCTCCCCCCTCTCCCCTCTCCATGCTCTAGATTGGATTTGCTACAGCTCTTTGCTGCTTTAAAGACAGAGAAATCCTAATTGAATTGCTTCCAGACATTGTATTAATAGAGGTTAACATCAATCAGCCTGTGTGTTATAGTGGTGATGTGGCAAGCTCCTCTCAGGCATAGGCAACAGGTTAAAAGCCTTCTCATTGATCTGCTCTGCATCTGGCAACTTCTCTCTCTCTGTCCCTGGAGATCAGGGATGGAGTGTGCATGTGTGTGTGACCGGCGATGATAATAAGTTACAACTAAAGACCCTAAACTTGCCTAATACAATGGTGGAACATGTCAGTAGCTACATGTGACTGATGTTAGTTGTGAAATTGAGTTTAGTTAACAGTAACTAGATCCCCAGATGTGTGTGGAGTCATCGAGAGGAACAGATAGGCCGATGTCCTTGGCTCCACAGATGTTTCCAGCAGGTGAGATGACTAGCTGATACACATTTCTGTATCACTGTTACTTTAATGACCTATGGATTCAGCACATAAGTTACCTCAGTTATCACCTTTGACCGATGACTAAGGAATTATCTTTTACTTTCTACATAGAAGGTGGATTTTTGTAAAAGAAAAATGCGTTGGAATATGCGGGGGGTAGATGAGAAGGGAACATCACTGAGGATATCACGGTTGTACAAGGAGTGGGGGTAGAGGGTGGGTAGATGTGATTGGAACATCACTGTGGATATCATGGTGTACAAGGAGGGGGGGTAGATGAGAAGGGAACATCACTGAGGATATCACGGTGTACAAGGAGTGGGGGTAGAGTTGGGGGTAGATGAGATTGGAACATCACTGTGGATACCACAGTGTACCAGTGTGTGTGACTGGTGAGGCTTTTCCTGAGCTGGTCAGGGGTCAGGTCTCAGGTTAGGGTTATAAGGGTAAGGGTTAGCGTGACCGGATTAGCCAACTGGTCTTGTTGGAGAGTCAGGGTTATTACGTGGTTAAGGTATGTAACCCTTCCCGATTGAGGGAGAGGTAGTGGAGGTGGGTGTGGATTTATCAAAGCAGAATGACTCTGTCTAATTGGATGTCCTGAAACCATCAAAAGAAGCCCCGCGTCACTAGACACTATGTTGTAACCTCACACTCTGTTGCTCTAGCTGAAAAACACCATTAATTACCTCTTCAAAATACAATTAATTACCTCCCTAAAAACACCATTAATGACCATTTAAAACACCATTAATGACCTCCTAAAAACACAATTCACTGCATCATAAAAACACCATTAATTACCTCCTAAAAACACAACTTATTACCTCCAAAAAACACCATTGATGACCATTTAAAACACCATTAATGACCTCCTAAAAACACAATTAATCACATCCTAAATAAAAAAAACATTAATTACCTCCCTAAAAACACCATTAATTACCTCGTGAAAAACACCATTAATTACATCCCTAAAACACCATTAATTTATCCTAAAATGTATTGTGTTTTTCTGTGATCTCAAGTACTTGCTCCCACTCTCCCTTGCTTGCTCTGCTCTCCTTTAGTCTTCCTCCCTCACTTTCTCTGCTCTTCTCTCCTCTCCCTCCCTCGCTTTCCCTGATCTTCTCTCCTCTCCCTCCCTCACTTACCCTGCTATTCTCTCCTCTTCCTCCCTCACTTTCTCTGCTATTCTCTCCTCTTCCTCCCTCACTTTCTCTGCTCTTCTCTCCTCTCCCTCCCTCGCTTTCCCTGCTCTTCTCTCCTCTCCCTCCCTCACTTTCCCTGCTCTTCTCTCCTCTCCCTCCCTCACTTACCCTGCTATTCTCTCCTCTCCCTCCCTCACTTTCCCTGCTCTTCTCTCCTCTCCCTCCCTCACTTTCTCTGCTCTTCTCTCCTCTCCCTCCCTCGCTTTCCCTGCTCTTCTCTCCTCTCCCTCCCTCGCTTTCCCTGCTATTCTCTCCTCTCCTCCCTCGCTTCCCCTTCTCGCCTCTCCCTCCCTCACTTCCGGCACCACCTCCCTCCCTCATCCTTGTGTATTTACACGGGGATGATGAAGTGAAAAAGTAAACGTATAATTAGCCTTCATTACTTTGATTGTTTTCTTTACAGATTAAACCTCCTGTCAGAACGCACGGTTTGAGAGGGGTGAAGGTTGCCCCGTGATTGGATGAGGGGATTGCTTTTCTCAAGTCACTGAATAAAAAGCAGGCGCGGGCCCCCTGTAGGGAGATGTGATTTTATTTCCACAAGACATAATTTTTGTTTACTGAGTGTTAATAATGGCCAATTAATAATCCTATTTGGCTGTCTGGGGCCCAGGCCCGATCTCTTGAGAGAGAGAGAGAGAGAGAGAGAGAGAGAGAGAGAGAGAGAGAGAGAGAGAGAGAGAGAGAGAGAGAGACCACAGGCAGGGGGCGTGGACAGTGGATAGGAGGGGACTGTCAGGAGCTGGGGCTAGTTACTGTACATTAACATTAATAGCAGCAGCTCTAACGGTACTGTACACTATAGTAGTACTGATGACACTCCTGTAGACATGGAGAGTACCTGTCAGTGGTGACAGCAGTTGTAATACTAGCAGTAGGGTACCTGGGCTGAGACAATGGAGCTGGTGATTTCAGGTGTCATGTCAGATAGGGCTTTCTTTGACGAGGTGTTCTACCTCTGAGCACTGAGGCACCAGCACAGTAGGTGAGACGCCAGGTGACGACACACTGAGACGGGAAGGAGGAAGGGAGGGAGGGAGGATGGGAGAGAGAGAGAGGGAGGGAGGGAGGGAGGGAGGGAGGGAGGGAGGGATAGAACAGGACAAAGGAAACGGGAGCATAACTGATGTCTAAGGGAGAATAAGCATATTCATACTTGATTGTGATTTTAAAATCGTGTCCATGTTCTGTTATAATCTGTACAGCCAGAAGAGGACTGGCCACCCCTCACAGCCTGGTTCCTCTCTAACTTTCTTCCTAGGTTCTGGCTTTTCTAGGGAGTTTTTCCTAACCACCGTGCTTTTAAACCTGCATTGCTTGCTGTTTGGGGTTTTAGGCTGGGTTTCTGTACAGCACTTTGTGACATCAGCTGATGTAAGAAGGGCTTTATGAATACATTTGATTGACTGATAGTGTTATTCCATGTTGATCTCCCCTAAGCCGTTTGCCATTCTACCCTCCATAGGGTGGTGAGGTGGGACTGTAAGACAGATGTCACAGCGTTGGAGGGACACTTTGACATCGCCATGTGTGCCAACTGGTAGGTATCACCGCCATGACCCTGAGGCCCCTGGTGAGTGGGCTCTCTGCTGGGCACCCCACAAAGTTCCCCTCCGACCCCCCTTACACACACACACACACACACACACACACACACACACACACACACACACACACACACACACACACACACACACACACACACACACACACACACTCACCTCGGTGGCAGCCTGGCATGGCCCCCTTAATATTTATGCTCCTGTTACAGGCTCCATCCGACAGCCCCTTGCTCCGTGTTATTTCTCCTAGGCTGACTCCCAGAGGGATTTACATTTTGACAAAATTGCATTTTTTTCATGCTTAGCTTCACAGCAAATTGCTAATAATTACCTCTTGGTGAAAAAAGAGAGAGTCGGAGAGAAAGAGGAAAGAGAGAAAGAGACGGGGAGAGAGAAAGAAATGGGGAGAGAGAGGAAGGCAGAGAGAGATGGGGAGACAGAGAGAAAGAGACGGGAGAGAGGGAGACAGAGAGAGAGACGGGGAGCGAGAGGAAGACAGAGAGTGAGAGACAGGGAAAGAGAGATGGGGAGAGAGAGGAAGACAGAGAGAGAGATGGGGAGAGATAGGATGACAGAGAGCGAGATGGGGAGGGAGATGAAGACAGAGACGGAGAGAGAAGAAGACAGAGAGAGATGGGGAGAGAGAGGAAGACACAGAGAGAGATAGGGAGAGATAGGAAGACAGTGAGAGATATGGGGAGAGAGAGGAAGACAGAGAGTGAGAGACGGGGAGAGAGAGGAAGACATAGAGAGAGAGACGGGGAGAGAGAGGAAGACATAGAGAGAGAGACGGGGAGAGAGAGAAAGACAGAGAGAGACAGAGACCAGGAGAGAGAGATGAAGACAGAGAGAGAGAGACCGGGAGAGAGAGGAAGACAGAGAGAGAGAGACGGGAGAGAGAGGAAGACAGAGAGAGAGAGACGGGAGAGAGAGGAAGACAGAGAGAGAGAGATGGGAGAGAGAGGAAGACAGAGAGCGAGAGACGGGGAGAGAGAGGACGACAGAGAGCGAGAGACGGGGAGAGAGAGGAAGACATAGAGAGAGAGACGGGGAGAGAGAGAAAGACAGAGAGAGACAGAGACCGGGAGAGAGAGATGAAGACAGAGAGAGAGAGACCGGGAGAGAGAGGAAGACAGAGAGAGAGAGACGGGAGAGAGAGGAAGACAGAGAGAGAGAGACGGGAGAGAGAGGAAGACAGAGACGGGAGAGAGAGGAAGACAGAGAGAGAGAGATGGGAGAGAGAGGAAGACAGAGAGCGAGAGACGGGGAGAGAGAGGACGACAGAGAGCGAGAGACGGGGAGAGAGAGGAAGACAGAGAGAAAGAGACAGGGAGAGAGAGGAATACAGAGAGCGAGAGACAGGGAGAGAGAGGAAGCCAGAGGAAGAAAAAGAGCAACACAAACATCTCAATTAGCTGCTTAACTTCTTTGGCAGCAGCGCACGAGGTGACCGTTTTGGAGATTCTGGCGTGCCCAAAGTAAAATGCCTCCCATTCAGGCCCAGAAAATAGGATATGCACATATTTAGTACTATTGGATAGGAAACACTCTGAATTTTCTAAGGGTGTTAACAGTTTGTCTGTGAGTATAACAGAACGGATATGGCAGGCAAAAACCCGAGGACTTTCTGTCCTGGAAAAAGTGGTTTTGACAGATTGCCTCATTTAGAACCCCTCCCTTATGAAAATGCCCATATAAGGGCATATGAATGCAGTACCTATCGCTTCCTCTGGATGTCAACAGTCTTGAGAAAGTGTTCTGATTCTTTTTAGATGCTTTTAGAGCAGAGAAGAAGACGAATAAGGAAGTGTCCATGCAGATGTCTATAGAAGAAAATGCGCGTTCACGGCTGGCGCGCTCTTTGGTTTCCTTTCTTATCGGCCAGTTTATATTCCGGTTGAAATATTATACTATTTATATATAAAAGTGTTCCTAAGGATACATTTAAAATTATGTTTGATTGTTCTTGGACAAGTTTATAGGTATAAGTTGAAAGAGTTCTCTTCACGTTCGACGCTCTATTTTCTCATTATAACGCGCCAACCAAACAGAGATTTATGGATATAATACATTACTTTTTCTAACAAAAGAACCATGGATTGTCTTCGTTGGACACTTGGGAAGCCCTCAGCAGAAGTTCTTCAAAAGGTAATTGCTTTGTTTTCGCTGTGAAATGTGTTTTGTGTGAACCGCATGGTTTATGAATTTATGGTAAATATGTGGGGTGCTATCCTCAAACAATCAAATGTGGTGCTTTCGCCGTAAAGCCTTTTTGAAATCTGACAACGCTGTGATATTGCCAAAAAGCAGAGCTTTTGATGACTATGAAACACTGATATATTGATGCATGTTTAATAATTCAACTTTTGGATTTTGAATTTGGCGCCTTACATTTCACCTGGTAGTGTCGCTAGCGCCCCACCGCTCCCTAAGAAGTTTTAACATCTTAGTGGTGATCAGGAAATTAACTGCTCTCTCTCTCTTCTCTCTCTCGTTATCTTTCTCTCTCCTTTCATCATCTCATCTCAGTCCTCTGCTTCCTACCTATTTCTGTGTGTTAGTTGTCCCCTCTCCTCTATCTCTCCTGCTCTCTATCTCGCTCTGTGATTACTCTGTGGTTTCTTCTTTGGGTGGTCAGAGATTGCAAAATGTTCTCTCCGCCCCATGGCAAAATGTGTAGAATTGCAGCAAATTTGCATTAAAACGGCAACATTTTCTCAACGCCCATTGGCAAAATGTGGGGGGGTATGCACATCTGGGTACACAAATCTAGTAGCAACTGCGGACACTCATGATGAGTTCAGATTTTTGGTGGCCCCCACCTGTCGTGGAAATGCAGTACTAAGAGAGACTTGGTAATTTCTTCAAACAATCATCTTTATTTAATATTGATTAATTATTGCAAAATTGAGGCTGGTCGACCCCCCACCCCCCTTGAGTGTTGGACCAAGTAACTTAACCTTTACACAAATACAGAGTACTATGAATAGCTGCCACTAACAATGCTCAGTCTTGGTTGGTTCAACCTCCCTCATGCAGATTGGGGCATCATAAGCCACTCTGGAGTCATACTGTTGATACCTGCATGTGGGTTGTTGTCTTAACCCATTTGTCAGCTCAAGCCATCTCCAGTGACCATATGTTCTCAACTGGCCTACCTGGTTAAATAAAGGTGAAATAAAAAATAAATGAAAAAATATGCCCAGAATAGCTGCAGGGAACTAGAGTGGAGCCCATGAAAACACAGACACTAGCAGGACAGAAATGTATTACTATTAGTTAAATATAAATGGTTAACCATTAACCTCTCAGGGATTGCTGGGGCGCTACCCCAATCCCGACACTACCAGGTGAAATGTAGGCGCCAAATTCAAAATACAAAAGTTGAATTATTAAACATCCACCAATATACAAGTGTTCCATACTCATCAAAAGCTCTGTTTCTTGGCAATATCACAGCGTTGTCAGATTTCAAAAAAGGCTTTACGGCGAAAGCAGCACATTTGCTTGTTTGAGGGTAGCACCTCACATATTTTTCCCATAGCCATGAATCCATTAGCCATCATGGCACACACATAACACATTTCACAGCAAAAACAAATCAATTACCTGTTGAAGAACTTCTGCTGAGGTCATCCTAAGTGTCCAACGAAGACAATCCATGGTTCTTTTGTTAGAAAAAGTAATGTATTTTATCCATAAATCTCCATTTGGTTTGCGCGTTATAATCAGAAACGACAGCCTCCACTCCTCCATTGAAACGTGACGCAAACTCGTTCATCTTATACCTATAAACTTGTCCAAGAACAATCAAACATAGTTTTAACTGTATCCTTAGGAACACTTTTACGTAAATTTACTATTATAAATCAACCAGAATATAAACTGATCGATAAAGACGGTAAAAAAGACACTGCGCGCCTTGTCGGGAGCGCGCGCTGGGTACTGTTTACATAAAAAGTTCACTTCCTGGTTTGCTCTTATTCTCTGGTCTAAAGCATCCAAATTCAAAATTTACACTGTCTCGAGACTGTTGACATCTAAAGGAAGCGATGGGTACTGCATTCATATGCCCTTATATGGTCATTTTCATGAGGGAGGGGTTCCAAATGAGCAATGTGTCAAAATCACTTTTTCCAGGACAGAAATTCCTCGGGGTTTCGCCTGCCATATGCGTTCTGTTTCACTCACAGACAAATGGTTAACACTTTTGGAAAATTCAGAGTGTTTCCTATCCAATGGTACTAAATATGTGCATATCCTATTTTCTGGGCCTGAATGGGAGGCATTTTACTTTGGGCACGCCAGGCTCTCCAAAACCGACCCCTCAGCTGCCACTCCCCAACAAGTTAACTTCTTAAGGAGCAGCAAGGTGCGCTGGGGCGCTAGCGCCCCACTCCCGACATTACCAGGTGAAATGCAAGGCGCAAAATTCAAAATCCAAAAGTTGAATTATTAAACATGCATCAATATACAAGTGTTTCATAGTCATCAAAAGCTCTGTTTCTTGGCAATATCACAGCGTTGTCAGATTTCAAAAAGTATTTACGGCGAAAGCACCACATTTGATTGTTTGAGGGTAGCACCTTCACTATTTTTCCATTACCATGACTTCATTAGCCTTCACGGTTCACACAAAACACATTTCACAGCGAAAACAAATCAATTACCTGTTGAAAAACTTCTGCTGAGGGCTTCCTAAGTGTCCAACGAAGACAATCCATGGTTCTTTTGTTAGAAAATGTAATGTATTATATCCATAAATCTCTGTTTGGTTGGCGCGCGTTAGAATGAGAAAATACAACCTCCAATCGTCCATTGAAACGTGAAGAGAACTCGTTCAACTTATACCTATAAACTTGTCCAAGAACAATCAAACATCCTTTTTAATGTATCCTTAGGAACACTTTTCTGTAAAAATAGCATAATATTTCAACCGGAATATAAACTGCCCGATAAGTACGGAAAAAAACCAAAGGACGCGCCTGGCATGAGCTCGCGTTGTCTTGTATAGGACATCTGAGGGGACACTTCCTGATTCCTCTTCTTCTCTGCTCTAAAGCATCTAAAAAAAAATCTGAACACTTTCTCGAGACTGTTGACATCCAGAGGAAGCGATAGGTACTGCATTCATATGCCCTTATATGGGCATTTTCATAAGGGAGGGGTTACCCAGAGTGCATGTTGGAAAAAGATCTTGGTTCCTTTCTAAACATAGCAATGTGATTGCAATGAGGACACGTTGTGAAGTGAACTGGCAAAAGAGTCCTTATTCAAAGGCAAGGGAACTGAGTATTTTAGCTTTTTTACCACAGAGTCTACTTTAAAGAAGACTGAGATCAGTTCTTTTGAAGAGGAGTATATGTGAAAACACCCTTAGCTTCTTGGCAAGGGACTAAACTCATTGCTGATAATCTGGAGGTTTACCCTGTGGTGTACGCAATCTGGTGTGTGTGTGTGTGTGTGTTTGTGTGAGCACGCGTTTGTTTGCATGTGTGTGTGTAAGGGCGCGTGGGGACTGTGTATCTTACCCAACTTCAGCACTAAATCTGGTCTAATCCTGGCAGTATTAAATTAATCTGTGCAGTGAAACCTGAAGGATCCATTGAACCATTGGGACGAAAGGAGAGGAAGGCATTTACTAAATGAATAAAGGAAAATCATATGGTGTTGCTTAGCTGCTTATTCAAATCAGATAATTGACGCTACAGACAATTAGAGAGAAAACCCCTCCCTTTTTTGGGCTTGGACTTTTTTGTCCATGTTGTGTTATTTGTTTATTGCATATCATTCTTCTGATGTAATGCTTTTTGTGAAATGAAAGGGATTTCTAAAATGTAAGATCCCCACCCCACCCCCTGCACACACACACACAGTACACACACAAACACACACACCCACATACACACACACACACACACATACAGACACATACATAGTGCACAGGCACACACAAACACACACACCCACATACACACACACACACATACAGACACATACATAGTGCACAGGCACACACAAACACACATGCACACACACACACACGTACACTTGGCCTACTCACAGGTGGCTGTATATAACAAAGTAGGATCATTTATCAGTATTGAATAGCAATGAGTAAATCAGGGAGAACTGAGATTCAAAAAGAACTATGTGACTGCTACTGTAGAAGACCCACAACAACAACACACACACACACACACAGCCTCCTCCACCTCCCACTATGTCTCTGCAGGTATCCCAGCTCTGTGTGTGTGATATTTTCTTTCTTCTGTTGTCTGTTGTGTGTGTCTTCAGGTGTGTGTCATTCTATGCAGTGTTACTTAAAGACATGATCATCCCCTATTTTAAATGAACAATCCACAAAGCACCTATTTCAGCCTCTTAGTCCATGAGCTCCACCAAACACCACATACTGGATCTACTGCAGACAGACTTTCTGCTGCAAATGTGTACAGTGTGTTGCCATGTGTCTCTGTGTCTGTCCATGTCCCTGTCCTCAGTAGCCTGCCAATCTCCATGTATCTGTGTCTGTCCCTGTCCTCAGTAGCCTGCCAATCTCCATGTCTCTGTGTCTGTCCCTGTCCTCAGTAGCCTGCCAATCTCTATGTATCTGTGTCTGTCCCTGTCCTCGGTAGCCTGCCAATCTCCATGTCTCTGTGTCTGTCCCTGTCCTCAGTAGCCTGCCAATCTCCATGTCTCTGTGTCTGTCCCTGTCCTCAGTAGCCTGCCAATCTCCATGTCTCTGTGTCTGTCCATGTCCTCAGTAGCGAGCCAATCTCCATGTCTCTGTGTCTGTGTATACAGTATGCAATTGTACCTGTTCCTGTGTGTGTGTGTGTGTGTGTGCATGTGTGTGTGTGTGCGTGCGTGTGTGTGTGTGTACAGATGTGCACTGTGTGCGTGTAAGTGTGAGTGTGTGTGCATCTGTTTACGACTGTGCAAATACATTTGTGTATATCTGTATGTAAAAGCTCTGCCCTGTCCTCCAGCAGTCAGTGGGCTCTGTGCAGAAGTTCCATTGTATGAAAGACTATATTTCATTGGAGGAAAAGTGTGGCTGTTGACCTTTACGCAGGTGATCGTCAGTCAGCCGCCCTTCGCTCGTTAATCGCACAGCCATCACTCTCAATCTCTCTCCTGACGATGGCAATTGCACACCGGTCGCCAGACGTACAGAGCGAAAGCTGAAACGGCCACCTCCACACCAGGCAACCATACACACTTACACAATGATACAGTGACATACACACACTCGTACACTGACATACACACACTCATACACTGACATACACACACTCGTACACTGACATGCACACATACAAACACATACATGAAAAGGAACATGCATCAACACACACACACAGTATCCCCTATTAGCCATTCTGTACAGCTTCCCTCCCTGTGTAACTGTTCATGCCCATTACCTGCAATCTGTGTGACATTAGAGTAATGATAACTATCCTAATGCTCCACTTATCTGGGATCTCATGAACGTATTTTAGAAATGAGACGAGCTGAGAGCCAGGTTCCCTCCATTCCAACCACAGACAGACGGTGTAGATCGATGATGGGGACTAGAAGTGAGGTGTAAGAGCGAGGAAGAATCTCTATCATAGGATCCCTGTAATTAGAGCATCCCTATTTCCTAGATTATTCACATTTACACTTGAATTAGAGGGGGGTGGAGGTGCACAACAGAAATTCCAGATAGTCCCTTCCCAGATCTGTTGAATAAAGTTGTCTCAGGGGTGGGGTGTGTGAGGGGAAAAAGTACATATTTACCTGAATTACTTGATATTAACGGTTAACAATTTATATTTTAACTAATTGTAAAACATTTCTGTCCTGCTAGTGTCTGTGTTTTCATGGGCTCCACTCTAGTTCCAGGCAGCTAATCTGGGCGTATGGTCACTGAAGATGGCTTGAGCTGACACATGGGTTAAAGACTGCATTACAGAGACAAGAATGTGTTTTACTAGAGATAGTTTAGGAGTAGAAAAATCCCTCATTGTCTCAAAATCATCCTTGCATCTGGGAAACTAAGTCAGGGTGGGGTTAAGACAACAACCCCCTTGTAGATAACGACAGGATGAAGCCAGAGTGGTTTATGATGCCCCAATCTGCATGAGGGAGGTTGAACTAACCATGACTGAGCATCGTTAGTGTCAGCTATATAGAGTAATCTGCATTTGTGTAAAGGTTAGGTTACTTGGTCCAACACTCAAGGGTGGGGGGTCGACCAGGCTCATTATTGCAATAATTAGTCAATGTTAATTAAAGATGATTGTTTGAAGAATTGGCCAAGTCTCTCTCAGTACTGAATTTCCACAACATTTTTGGCGACGAGGATGGGATCAGCAACTTCACTTGTTGACAGCTCCTGAAGATCTGGGTAAACTGTGCACAGGGGATCAGAAACTGGGATCTCAGGTAAAACCATGCTTAATATTGAGCAGCTGGACCCACCTATTTTTTTTCTTTTTCTTTTCACCTTTATTTAACCAGGTAGGCCTGCTGAGAACAAGTTATGACTGCGACCTGGCCAAGATAAAGCAAAGCCGTGCGACAAAAACAACACAGAGTTCCACATAAACAAATGTACAATCAATAACACAATAGAAACATCTATGTACTTGGATATAAGAGCAACGTCAACTTACCAACATTACGACCAGGAATACGACTTTCCCAAAGAGGATTCTCGGTTTGCTAACCCAAACACAACAATAGACTGGATAGCACCCGGCTACTCAAAGCAGCGGCGGCGCCGGAGAAGAGGGAAACGCGCCGGTCTTTTGGTCAAGCTACGTCGACGGGCGCATCGTGCACCTCTCCCGAGTATTTTAATCGCCAATGTACAGTCTCTTGACAACAAAGTAGACGAAATCCGATCGAGGGTTGCCTTTCAGAGAGACATCCGAGACTGCAACGTTCTTTGCTTCACGGAAACATGGCTCACTCAGGACACGTTATCGAGTCGGTACAGCCACCTGGTTTCTCCACGCATCGCGCCGACAGAAACAAACTTCTATCTGGTAAGAAGAAGGGTGGGGGTGTGTGTCTTATGATTAACGAGACCTGGTGTGATCATAACAACATACAGGAACTCAAGTCCTTTTGTTCACCTGACATAGAATTCATTACAATCAAATGCAGACCGCATTATCTACCAAGAGAATTCTCCTCGATTATAATCACAGCCGTGTACATCCCCCCTCAAGCTGATACATCGAAGGCACTGAAAGAAATTCATCGGACTCTATGTAAACTGGAAACCACATATCCTGAGGCTGCATTTATTGTGGCTGGGGATTTTAATAAGGCTAATTTAAGAACAAGGCTCCCGAAATTTTACCAGCATATCGAATGTGCCACCCGGGCTGGTAAAATCCTGGACCACTGTTATTCCAACTTCCGTGATGCATACAAGGCTATTCTCCGCCCTCCTTTCGGCAAGTCTGACCATGACTCCATTTTGTTGCTCCCAGCCTACAAACAGAAACTAAAACAGGAAACGCCCGTTCTCAGGTCTGTTCAACGCTGGTCCGACCAATCTGTATACGCTGATTCGGTGAGCGAGTTTATTAGCAAGTGCATTGGTGATGTTGTACCCATAGCAAATATTAAAACCTTCCCCAACCAGAAACCGTGGATTGATGGCAGCATTTGCGCAAAACTGAAAGCTCGAACCACTGCTTTTAACCAGGCTAAGGCTACCGGAAACATGACTGAATAAAAACAGTGTAGCTATTCCCTCCGCAAGGAAATCAAACAAGCTAAGCGTCAATATAGAGACAAAGTAGAGTCACAATTCAACGGCTCAGACACAAGAGGAATGTGGCAGGGTCTACAGTCAATCACAGACTACAAAAAGAAAACCAGCCCCGTCGCACGCATCCAACTCAATCATCAAGTTTGCTGACGACACTACAGTGGTAGGCTTGATTACCAACAACGACGAGACGGCCTACAGAGAGGAGGTGAGGGCCCTCGGAGTGTGGTGTCAGGAAAATAACCGCTCACTCAATGTCAGCAAAACAAAGGAGATGATCGTGGACTTCAGGAAACAGGAGAGGGAGCACCCCCCTATCCACATCGAGGGGACAGTAATGGAGAGGGTGGAAAGTTTTAAGTTCCTCGGTGTACACATCACGGACAAACTGAATTGGTCCACCCACACAGACAGCGTGGTGAAGAAGGCGCAACAGCGCCTCTTCAACCTCAGGAGGCTGAAGAAATCATCAAAGCTGGGACCGAGAGACTGAAAAACAGCTTCTACCTCAAGGCCATCAGACTGTTAAACAGCCATCACTAACATTGAGTGGCTGCTGCCAACATACTGACTTAAATCTCTAGCCACTTTAAACATAGGAATTGGATGTAACAAATGTATCACTAGCCACTTTAAACAATTTTGTATATAATGTTTACGTATCCGACATACTCATATCAAATGTATACACTGTACTCTAAACCATCTACTGTATCTTGCCTATGCCGTTCGGCCATCGACCCAAATCTCTAGCCACTTTAATAATTATAACTGGATGAAATAATGTATCACTAGCCACTTTAAACAATGCCATTTATATAATGTTTACTTATCCTACATTACTCATCTCATATATATATATATGTGTATATACTGTACTCCATACCATCTACTGCATCTTGCCTATGCCGGTCAGCAATCGCTCATCCATATATTTATATGTACATACTCGTATTCATTCCTTTACTCTTGTGTGTATAAGGTAGTTGTTGTGAATATGTTAGATTACTTGTTAGATACTACTGCATGGTCGGAACTAGAAGCACAAGCATTTCGCTACACTCGCATTAACATCTGCTAACCATGTGTATGTGACAAATAAAATTTGATTTGAAATGTAGAAGATTAGGGAGGTAAGGCAATAAATAGGCCTTAGAGGCGAAATAGTTACAATTACAATTTAGCATTAACACTGGAGTGATAATGCTAAATTGAGCAAAAAGACAATATGGGGATGAGGTAGTTGGGTGTGCTATTTACAGATTAGCTGTGTACAGGTACAGTGATCGGTAAGCTGCTCTAACAGCTGATGCTTAAAGTTAGAGAGGGAGACATAAGTCTTCGTTCCAGTCATTGGCAGCAGAGAACTGTAAGGAAAGGCGACCAAATTAGGTGTTGGCTTTGGGGATGACCAGTGAAATATACCTGCTGGAGAGTGTGCTATGGGTGGGTGTTGCTATGGTGACCAGTGAGCTGAGATAAGGTGGGGCTTTACCCAGCAAAGACGAATAGATGACCTGGATCCAGTTGGTTTGGCAACAAGAACATACAGGTTGCAGTGGTGGGTAGTATATGGGGCTTTGGTGACAAAACGGATGCCACTGTGATAGACTACATCCAGTTTGCTGAGTAGAGTGTTGGAGGCTATTTTGTAAATGACATCGCCAAAGTCAAGGATCTGTAGGATAGTCATTTTTACGAGGGTACGTTTGACAGCAGGAGTGACGGATGTTTTGTTGCGAAATAGGAAGCCAATTCTAGATGTAATTTTGGATTGGAGATGCTTAATGTGAGTTTGGAAGGAGAGTTTAAAGTCTAACCAGACAACTAGGTATTTGTAATTGTCCACATGTTCTATGTCAGAACCGTCCAGAGTAGTAATACTAGTCGGGTGGGCGGGTGTGGGCAGCAATCGGTTGAAGAGCATGCATTTAGTTTTACTAGAATTTAAAAGCAGTTGGAGGCCACGGAAAGAGTGTTGTATGGCATTGAAGCTTGTTTGGAGGTTTGCTAATACAGTGTCCAAAGAAGGGCCAGATGTATACAGAATGGTGTTGTCTGATTAGAGGTGGATCAGAGAATCACCAGCAGCAAAAGCGACATCATTGATATATACAGAGAAAAGACAACAGGCCCTCCTATTTGACACACTGAACTCTATCTGAGAAGTAGTTGGTGAACCAGGCGAGGCAGTCATTTGAGAAACCAAGGCTATTGAGTTGTCAATAAGAATGCGGTGATTGACAGAGTCGAAAGCCTTGGCCAGGTCGATGGAGACAGATGCACTGTACTATGATCTGAGAGGTAGCAGGCACGGGTGGATACCAGATCTTGGACATAGTACTAAGAAAGGTAGGCTTAGACAATCTATCAATATGTGTTTTTGCTATTATAGTCTTAACTTCTTAGGGAGCAGTGCACGAGGTGACCGTTTTGGAGACCCTGGCATGCCCAAAGTAAAATGCCTCCCATTCAGGACAACAAAATAGGATATGCACATATTTAGTACCATTGGATAGGAAACACTCTGTATTTTCTAAAGGTGTTAACATTCTGTCTGTGAGTAAAACAGAACGGATATGGCAGGCGAAACCCCGAGGAATGTCTGTCCTGGAAAAAGTGGTTTTGACACATTGCCTCATTTGGAACCCCTCCCTTATGAAAATGCCCTTATAAGGGCATATGAATGCAGTACCTATCGCTTCCTCTGGATGTCAACATTCTCGAGTAAGTGTTATGATTCATTTTAGATGCTTTTAGAGCAGAGAAGAAGAGGAATAAGGAAGTGCCCCCAGAGATGTCATTAAAAAAAAATGCGCGCTCCCGGCAGGCACGTCCTTTGTTTTTTTCCTTTCTTATCGCCCAGTCTATATTCCGGTTGAAATATTATGCTATTTATACAGAAAAGTGTTCCTAAGGATACATTTACAATGATGTTTGATTGTTCTTGGACAAGTTTATAGGTATAAGTTGAACGAGTTCTCTTCACGTTTCAATGGAGGAGTCGACGCTGTATTTTTCTCATACTAACGCGCCAACCAAACGGAGATTTATGGATATAATACATTACTTTTTCTAACAAAAGAACCATGGATTGTCTTCGTTGGACACTTTGGAAGCCCTCAGCAGAAGTTCTTCAACAGGTAATTGATTTGTTTTCGCTGTGAAATGTGTTTTCTGTGAACCGTGGAGGCTTATGAAATTATGGTAATGGCAAAAATATGTTAGGTGCCACCCTCAAACAATCAAATGTGGTGCTTTCGCCATGACGCCTTTTTGAAATCTGACAACGCTGTGATATTGCCAAGACGCAGAGCTTTTGATGACTATGAAACATTTGTATATATTGATGCATGTTTAATAATTCAACTTTTGGATTTTGAATTTGGCCCCCTTGCATTTCACCTGGTAGTGTCGGGAGTGGGGCGCTAGCGCCCTAGCGCACCTTGCTGCTCCTTAAGAAGTTAACAGTCTGATGGCCTTGAGGTAGAAGCTGTTTTTCAGTCTCTCGGTCCCAGCTTTGATGCACCTGTACTGACCTCGCCTTCTGGATGATAACGGGGTGAACAGGCAGTGGCTCGGGTGGTTGTTGTCCTTGATGATCTTTTTGGCCTTCCTGTGACATCGGATGGTGTAGGTGTTCTGAAGGGCAGGTAGTTTACCCCCCCGGTGATGCGTTGTGCAGTCCTCACTACCCTCTGGAGAGCCTTACGGTTGTGGGCGGAGCAGTTGCCGTACCAGGCGGTGATACAGCCCGACAGGATGCTCTCGATTGTGCATCTGTAGAAGTTTGTAAGTGATTTTGGTGACAAGCCGAATTTCTTCAGCCTCCTGAGGTTGAAGAGGCGCTGTTGCGCCTTCTTCACCACGCTGTCTGTGTGGGTGGTCCAATTCAGTTTATCCGTGATGTGTATGCCGAGGAACTTAAAACTTTCCACCTTCTCCACTACTGTCCCGTCGATGTGGATAGGGGGGTCCTTCTCCTGTTTCCTGAAGTCCACGATCATCTCCTTTGTTTTGTTGACTTTGAGTGAGAGATTATTTTCCTGACACCACACTCCGTGGGCCCTCACCTCCTCCCTGTAGGCCGTCTCGTCGTTGTTGGTAATCAAGCCTACCACTGTAGTGTCGTCAGCAAACTTGATGATTGAGTTGGATGCGTGCTTGGCCACGCAGTCATGGGTGAACAGTGAGTACAGGAGAGGGCTGAGAACGCACCCTTGTGGGGCCCCAGTGTTGAGGATCAGCGGGGTGGAGGTGTTGTTTCCGACCCTCACCACCTGGGGCCGGCCCGTCAGGAAGTCCAGGACCCAGTTGCACAGGGCTGGGTCGAGACCTAGGGTCTCGAGCTTAATGACGAGCTTGGAGGGAACTATGGTGTTAAATGCTGAGCTGTAGTCGATGAACAGCATTCTTACATAAGTATTCCTCTTGTCCAGATGGGTTAGGGCAGTATGCAGTGTGATTGCAATTGCGTCGTCTGTGGACCTATTGGGACGGTAAGCAAATTGGAGTGGGTCCAGGGTGTCTGTCAGGATGGAGGTGATATGATCCTTGACTAGTCTCTCAAAGCACTTCATGATGACGGAAGTGAGTGCTACGGGGCGATAGTCATTTAGCTCAGTCACCTTAGCTTTCTTGGGAACAGGAACAATGGTTGCCCTCTTGAAGCATGTGGGAACAGCAGACTGGGATAGGGACTGGTGGAATATGTCCGTAAACACACCAGCCAGCTGGTCTGCGCATGCTCTGAGGACACGGCAAGGTATACCATCTGGGCCAGCAGCCTTGCGAGGGTTAACACATTTAAATGTTTTCCTCACGTTGGCTGCGGAGAAGATGAGCCCACAGGTTTTGGTAGCAGGCCGTGTCGGTGGCACTGTATTATCCTCAAAGAGAGCAAAGAAGTTGTTTAGTTTGTCTGGGAGCAGGACGTCGTGGTCCGCGACGGGTCTTATTTTCTTTTTGTAGTCCGTGATTGACTGTAGACCCTGCCACATTCCTCTCATGTCTGAGCCGTTGAATTGCGACTCTACTTTGTCTCTATATTGATGCTTAGCTTGTTTGATTGCCTTGCGGAGGGAATAGCTACACTGTTTGTATTCAGTCATGTTTCCAGTAGCTTTACCCTGGTTAAAAGCAGTGGTTCGTGCTTTCAGTTTTGCGCGAATGCTGCCATCAATCCACGGTTTCTGGTTGGGGAAGGTTTTAATAGTTGCTATGGGTACCACTTCACCGATGCACTTGCTAATAAACTCGCTCACCAAATCAGCATATACATCAATGTTGTTGTCCAATGCTATGCGGAACATATCCCAGTCCACGTGCTCGAAGCAATCTTGCAGCATGGAATCATATTGGTCAGACCAGGGTTGAACAGACCTGAGAACGGGCGTTTCCTGTTTTAGTTTCTGTTTCTAGGTTGGGAGCAACAAAATGGAGTTGTGTTCAGACTTGCCGAAAGGAGGGCGGAGAATAGCCTTGTATGCATCACGGAAATTAGAATGATCAATGATCCAGGATTTTACCAGCCCGGGTGGCACATTCGATATGCTGGTAAAATTTTGGGAGCCTTGTTCTCAAATTAGCCTTATTAAAATCCCCAGCCACAATAAATGCAGCCTCAGGATATTAGGTTTCCAATTTACATAGAGTCCAATGAATTTCTTTCAGTGCCGTCGATGTGTCAGCTTGAGGGGGATATATGCGGCTGTGATTATAATCGAGGAGAATTCTCTTGGTAGATAATGCGGTCGGCATTTGATTGTAAGGAAATCGATGTCAGGTGCAGAAAAGGACTTGAGTTCCTGTATGTTGTTATGATCACACCACGTCTCGTTAATCATAAGACACACACCCCCGCCCTTCTTCTTACCAGATAGATGTTTGTTTCTGTCTGCGCGATGCGTGGAGAAACCAGGTGGCTGTACCGACTCTGATAACATGTCCTGAGTGAGCTATGTTTCTGTGAAGTAAAGAACGTTGCAGTCTCGGATGTCTCTCTGAAAGGCAACCCTCGCTCTGATTTCGTCCACCTTGCTGTCCAGAGACTGGACATTAGCGATTAAAATATTCGGGAGAGGTGCACGATGCCACCGTCGATGTAGCCTGACCAACAGACCCCAACGTTTCCCCCTTCTCCTGCGCCGCCGTTGTTTTGAGTCGCCGGCTGGGATCCAGTCTATTGTCCTAGTTGGGGCACCAAACAGAGAATCCGCTTCGGGAAAGTTGTATTCCTGGTCGTAATGTTGGTAAGTTGACGTTGCTCTTATATCCAATACTTCCTCTCGGTTGTATGTAATAAAACTTAATATTTCCCGGGGAAACAATGTAAGAAGTAGTACATAAAAAAATATATGAAATATAATATATAAAATATATAAAAAATATAATACTGCATCGTTTCCTGAGAAGGTGAAGCGAGGCTGCCTTCTCTGATGGCGCCGGAAGTAACAACATACAACATACAGCTGGTGGGTTATACACTCTATCGACAGGTTTGAACAGCAGCCTCTGGTAAGACAAGGGGTTGCGGTCTATGTATATTTGTAAACAACAGCTGGTGCACGATATCAAAGGAAGTCTCGAGGTTTTGCTCGCCTTAGGTAAAGTATCTCATGATAAGCTGTAGACCACACTTTCTACCTAAAGAGTTTTCATCTGTATTTTTTGTAGCTGTCTACATACCACCACAGAACGATGCTGGCACTAAGACCGCACTCAATGATCTGCATACCGCCATAAGAAATCAGTAAAACGCTCATCAAGAGGCGGCACTCCTAGTGGCCAGGGACTTTAATACAGGGAAACTTAAATCATTTTTATCTCATTTCTATCAGCATTTAAATGTGCAACCAGAGGGGGGAAAAATTCTAAACCACCTTTACTCTACACATAGAGACGCATAAAAAGCTCTCCCTCACCCTCCATTTCGCAAATCTGACCATAATTCTATCCTCCTGATTCCTGCTTACAAGCAAAAATTAAAGCAGGAATCACCGGTCTTGGTAAAGAAAGTGGTCAGATGAAGCAGATGCTAAGATACAGGACTGTTTTGCTAGCACAGACTGGAATATGTTCTGGGATTCTTCAGATGGCATTGAGGAGTACACAACATCAGTTACTGGCTTCAACAATAAGTGCATCGATGACATCATTCCAACACTGAGTGTATGTACATATCCCAACCAGAAGCCATGGATTACAGGCAGCATCTTCACTGATCTAACGGGTAGAGCTGCCGCTTTCAAGGAGCGAGACTCTAACCCGGAGATTTATAAGAAATCCCGCTATGCCCTCTGAGGAACCATCAAACAGGCAAAGCGTCAATACAGGACTAAGATCTCATTTTACAACACCAGCTCCGACGCTCGTCAGATGTGGCAGGGCTTGCAAACTATTATAGACTACAAAGGGAAGCACAGCCGAGAGCTGTCCAGTGACACAAGCCTACCAGACGAGCTAAATAACTTATATGCCGCTTTGAGACAAGTAACACTGAAACATCGGAAGACCGTGTAATCACACTCTCTGCAGCCGATGTGAGTAAGACCTTTAAATGGTCAACATTCACAAGGCCTCAGGGCCAGACAGATTACCAGGACATGTACTCCGAGCGTGCGCTGACCAACTGGCAAGTGTCTGACATTTTCAACCTCTCCCTATCTGAGTCTGTATTACCAACATGTTTTAAGCAGACCACCATAGTCCCTGTGCCCAAGAACACTGAGGTAACCTGCCTAAATGACTACTGACCCATAGCACTCACTCACATAGCCACAGAGTGCTTTGAAAGGCTGGTTATGGCTCATATCAGTAGAAACCCCAGAAACCCTAGACCCACTCCAATTTGAATACCGCCCCAACAGTTCTTGACAGTGACTCGGAAGGTAAACGCATCACTTTCAATGTTCCATCGGATTCCAAGTGCTCTTTCAACAGGCAGCTTCTCTGTGTCCAGGTCCAGATCTTTTATCTGCTTGGCTTTGTGTTCATCAGGGATAGAAGCCAGCACAGCGCGGCTGTTGCTGACCCACTTGGTCAATTTGAACCCACCCTGAGAGCACACATCCCTGAAGTTTTTTGTGAAAGCTATGGCTTGTTCTTCTGTGGCCACTGACTTGAGGCAGTCATCAACATAGAAGTTGGACTTGACTGTTTGAATCACCCCTTCATCGTACCTCTCACTCTTCTGCAGTCTTTCGCAGTGCAAAGTTTGCACAACTTGGAGAGGATATAGCACCAAAAAGATACTCCTCCAATCTTTTGTTAGTATCACCATCTGGCCACCATAGGAATCACAGGAAGTCTAAGTCTTCTTCATGGACACGTACTTGATGTGTGCTCTTGTGCTCTTGCCGAAATCTTAGCAAGACTCCAATAAGCGTGTTTGCCAGGTCAGGGCCTTGAAGGAGTTCACTCTTGAGAGATGTACCTTTATAGGATGATGAACAGTCAAACACCACTCGTATTGTTCCTTTGCGCTTATGGTGAACGCCATGGTGTGGTATATATCATACCTTGCCCTTTTCTCTGAGGAGCTGTTCTCGTGGTACCTTCTCGGCATAACCTTTTGTTATCATCTCTTCCATGAAGCCTTTGTACTCTGCAGCGTAACCTTTGTCCTTCTTGAACCTCCTGGTAATATTTAGAGCCCGCTGCTCTGCCATGTCATGATTGTTTGTCAGGACTACATATTTGTTGCGAAAGGGCACCGGTAAGTAGTAGTGACAGTCTTTGAGGGTTATGGAGCTTGATACTATCTCCATAAACTTACGATCCTCAGCTGACATCTCACTTTTCTCTTCATACTCTCTCAGGGAAGTCATGGTTGTACTGATTTACAAGAAGAACCCCCAGGTCGGCCATTGCGATACGATTGGCAATCACCGTAGGACGCCCAAATTCTTCTGCCATGGTACAATTGTTAAGAGGACCATTCATCATCCATCCAAAGAGGGTTTTCACTGCGTACGGTCCGTTGCCTTGGCTATTTATGATTTGCCATGGATCCATTGCCTTTGGAGCATTTACACCAATCAGGAGTTTGACGTCGGCATCAATCTCCTTCAACTGAACCTCTTTCAGGTATGGCCACCTTTTGAGATCTTTCTGAGTGGGAATGTTCTCTCTTGTCACTGGGATCTTATTCTGGGTGTAGACCTTTGGCAATGCAAGAAATGTGTCGCCATCCACATTGCCAATCTCTAATCCAGATATCTCAAAGCTCTTGGTAGGACTCTCCTGCCCCATTGTGCGTAGCAGAATTTCAGTCTCACTGCCTTTAGCTTTCAGCTGCCTCATGAGTCTCTCCGTACAAAATGTTGCTGAGCTACCAGAATCGAGGAATGCATAGGTTAACACAGACTTGTTTCCATTTGCCATCTTTACTTGAACTGGCACAATTGCAAGTGCACAATTTGTACCGGCCCCGGTGTCTTCACCAGTTTCCATTGAAACAAGAGCACTGCTGACAGTCTCCTCCCGCTTTACTGCTACACCACTCATATCTGCCTTTTGAGATATAAATCTCTCTCTTCCTTCAATGTGCAGGATAGTGGGGTGCTTTCTTTGACAGCACTGACAGGTCATCCTTCTTTTACATTCTTTGCTTAAGTGTCCTCTCATCAAACAGCCAAAACAAAGGCCTTTTGATCTCAGAAACTCAACCTTGGATTTGTGTTACTGTGCCTTCACCTGTTGGCAGTCAACCAATAAATGCTCACCAGCATAAAATATGCATGAGATACTGGGAGCATCAGAAGGGTAGGAGCCTGGTCTCTTTACTTTGAATGTTTGCTCTTTTAGAGGTTTTTCAGAGTCGCAATCTGCCACTACAGCTACTGCAGTGGCAAAGCTGTTTCCCCTACTCTTGGACTTTAACTGCTGTTTAACCTCTCAGGGATTGCTGGGGCGCTAGCGCCCCAATCCCGACACTACCAGGTGAAATGTAAGGCGCCAAATTCAAAATCCAAAAGTTGAATTATTAAACATCCACCAATATACAAGTGTTCCATACTCATCAAAAGCTCTGTTTCTTGGCAATATCACAGCGTTGTCAGATTTCAAAAAGGCTTTACGGCAAAAGCAGCACATTTGATTTTTGAGGGTAGCACCTCACATTATTCCCATAGCCATGAATCCATTAGCCATCATGGCACACACATAACACATTTCACAGCGAAAACAAATCAATTTCCTGTTGAAGAACTTCTGCTGAGGTCATCCTAAGTGTCCAATGAAGACAATCCATGGTTCTTTTGTTAGAAAAAGTAATGTATTTTATCCATAAATCTCCATTTGGTTTGCGCGTTATAATCAGAAACGACAGCTTCCACTCCTCCATTGAAACGTGACGCAAACTCGTTCATCTTATACCTATAAACTTGTCCAAGAACAATCAAACATAGTTTTAAATGTATCCTTAGGCACACTTTTACGTATATTTACTATTATAAATCAACCGGAATATAAACTGATCGATAAAGACGGTAAAAAAGACACTGCGCGCCTTGTCGGGAACGCGCACTGGGTACTGTTTACATAAAAAGGTCACTTCCTGGTTTGCTCTTATTCTCTGGTCTAAAGCATCCAAATTGAAAATGTACACCGTCTCCAGACTGTTGACATCTAAAGGAAGCGATGGGTACTGTATTCATATGCCCTTATATGGTCATTTTCATGAGGGAGGGGTTCCAAATGAGCAATGTGTCAAAATCACTTTTTCCAGGACAAAAATTCCTCGGGGTTTCGCCTGCCATATGCGTTCTGTTTCATTCACAGACAAATGGTTAACACTTTTGGAAAATTTCCTATCCAATGGTACTAAATATGTGCATATCCTATTTTCTGGGCCTGAATGGGAGGCATTTTACTTTGGGCACGCCAGGCTCTCCAAAACCGACCCCTCATCTGCCACTCCCTAACAAGTTAAAATCAGCTGCTGTTTTGGTTTTTAAAAACTTTTTGTTGGACAGGGGATCTTGAATATCTCCGTACAACGGATCCTGTAGCATTTTGGCCTGTTTTTCCATGAATTTCACAAGGTCACTGAACTGGGCCCTCAGGTGGCTTCGCTCTAAAATATCACATGCTGTAGACCTCCATTTTTCCCTTAGTTTGTAGGGAAGTTTTGACATTATCAACTTTATGTTGGAGGGAAGATTAAGCTCTTCCATGTTCTGTAGGTCTTGCATAGCATTACAGCAACCTTTTAGATAGAGTGGCCTGTTTGTGCTGTAGTACAAGGAGGTCAGCAATTTCATTCTGCCTTTGCATGACAGTAGAGAGGTTATCATGGCTGGTATTATGGCTGAAACCCGCAGTGTTGATTCTGTGTTGATTGCTAGACCTTGCTGTTGGCTGCTGAAGGGTGTGGTTTATGACTGTTTTATGAATAGGTTTTGATTACTTTGTTGTCGGTTGTTGTAAAACCCTTTGTAATGGGGTCTTTGGAACTGCACCTAATGCAGCAAACTCAACAGGTGATGGTTCAGGTTCCTCATAGACCTCAGGTTCCTGGTTCTCAAAATAAGAGTTAATTCCATCTTCTTTGCTTAGTAAATGGGCTGCCACAGCATGGGATTGAGAAGTTGACTCAACACTCTCCAGGACCTTCAGTTTGGCATTATATGCTGCTATTTCCGTTTCCAGTGCCATTTTTTCCATCCTAACATTCAGTTGAGCTTTCTCCAGTTCCAATGCATGCTTGTCCTGTAATGATGCTTGGCGAGCTAGTAGAGCTGCTCGTTCTGCCTCAACTTTTAGGCGTGCAGAGGACACTGAGGAAGCAGCTTTAGAATACTTTGTTTTACTTGATGTTTTTGACACATTGGAAATGCTGTCGTGTGGTCCTATGAGCGTTTTTGGCTCAACTTCAGCCTTTTTCCATATTTCCACCTCTTTCAGGTAATGTTCATAAGTCCTCATTCTTGGTTGATAATAATTAATGCTCTCATTTTCCTGTTCCTCTTCTGTGACTAGCTCTAGCACAGATTCATGAGCATTCTTAAAGTCATTGAGAACCTCATCAAACGCTTCGAGGCCCTCATTCACAGTTTCAACGTTTCCTCCATCAACCAGAAGGACTTTTATTTCATTCATTTTGCGTGTACACACTCCAAGTTTGCCTCTCCGGGCTGCATAGAGTGAATTTAAATGCTCCTCTGCCCTCTCCAGGGGGGTCTTATTTGGGATTTCATCCGCCGTCATTCAATTTTAATTCACTAAATTTACAATGACACAGTTGTTGGTTTGATTGTTAAACGCAATGCCCCTTTAGACCTTCTTTAATGCCTTTTAAACAGTCATCCATTTCAGCGTATTGACCCATTTTGAATTGAACATGTGCAAGTTCAGCATTTTAGATGCGTTTTAATAATTTCATCCCATTATAAGTTGTGTCCCCTTTAATGAAGTTTAAACACGCAGTATCTTTAGATCCTTTAGTTGCGCTCTTTTGATGCATTGCATTTCCACGTTAGGCCAAATATTAGACATATGATTGGGCTACAATGTGCATAGGATCTCATTGTTTCCAAACTTAAACTTCTTAAAATTGTGTTTTGAATTCCATTCCCAAGTTTATCAAGCGTTCTAATTATAAGCACATTTGCGCTTCCATAATATGCATGATCAAACGATCGCATTGAACAGAGCAGCTCATTCATTCGCAGTGGTTACTCACAGCTGGCGAATTCTAGGAGTTCAAGTCCTTCCAAGCAAGCTGTCCTTATGGTCCGAATGCAATGACAAATAGAACAATATCCAGCGTGTGTCCGAACCGGAAATTTCCTTCCGATAGTAATCCTTCACTGAGTTTTTTTACTTGAATGTAGTGGCTTCCTTTCCTCTTTACCATAGCCACTGCCCTAGCCTGAAGCGGGGTTGTTTCGAACGCATACAGTCCACACTCAAGGTTTCCAAACAGCCAAAACATTCACTGAAATCCAGGGATATGGTGCAACAAAAAGGTTTATTCTTCTTATATCTAACAAAAATGATTATCCCATCAACTTAAAGCAGATTACTTGACATGGAAAAATACATAATATGACCTGTTTGTATGTCTGTATGGTCAAAAAACTATACAGCTCCCGCATCTAGCTAGGACTCTTCCCCCTGAAGGCCCAACTTCCTGCCTTTATCCTAACACACTTACCACAGTACAATGAATGGGCAAGAGGGGGGGCCAGAAACTTAAAAGTTACACTAACAACAAATAAATACATCTCAATCAGGTAAATATAAATCATAAAGGTACGTACCTAGCATTTCATCATATACATTATATACATATTTACACAATAGTACATGGAGCTCTGTATGTTCTGTCTTATACAAATCTGTCCAAATCGGCTCTAACAATGCGCATATCCTAGTTTCTGGGCCTGAGTGGCAGGCCTTTTACTTTGGGCACGCCAGACTCTCCAAAACCAACACCTCAGCTGCCACTCCCTAAGAAGTGAATTATTTGTTACTTTAATTCATTTTTTAATTAACACTTTTTTTCTTAAAACTTCTTTAGGCATTGTTGGTTTTAAGGGCTTGTAAGTAAGCATTTCACTGTATGGTCTACACTAGTTGTATTCGTCGCATGTGACAAATCAAATTTGATTTGATTTGATTTGACACCTTTATTTGGGGAGTTTCTCCCATTCTTCTCTGCAGATTCTCTCAAGCTCTGTCACGCTGGATGGGAAGCGTTGCTGCATAGCTATTTTCAGGTCTCTCCAGAGATGTTCAATCGGGTTCAAGTCCAGAATCTGACTGGGCCACTCAAGGGCATTCAGAGACTTGCCGCATAGCCACTCCTGCTTTGTCTTGGCTGTGTGCTTAGGGTCATTGTCCTGTTGGAAGGTGAACCTTCACCCCAGTCTGAGGTCCTGAGTGCTCTGGAGCAGGTTTTCATCAAGGATCTCTATGTACTTTTCCCCGTCTATCTTTGCCTTGATCCTGACTAGTCTCCTAGTCCCTGCCGCTGAAAAACAATCCCGCAGCACTATGCTTCACCGTAGGGATGGTGCCAGGTTTCCTCCAGAAATGACCCTTGGTATTCAGGCCAAAGAGTTCAATGTTGGTTTCATCAGACCAGAGAATCTTGTTTCTCATGGTCTCAGAGTCTTTAGGTGCCTTTTGGCAAACTCCAAGCGGGCTGTCATGTGCCTTTTGCTGAGGAGTAGCTTCTGTCTGGCCACTCTACCATAAAGGCCTGATTGATGGAGTGCTGCAGAGATGGTTGTCCTTCTGGAATGTTCTTCCATCTCCACAGAGGAACTCTAGAGCTCTGTCAGAGTGATCATTGGGTTCTTGGTCCCTTCCCTGACCAAGGCCCTTCTTCCCCTATTTCTCAACTTGGCCGAGTGGACAGCTAGAGGAAGTGACTTGGTGCTTCCAAACTTCTTCCATTTAAGAATGATGGAGGCCACTGTGTTCTTGGGGATCTTCAATGCTGCATAAATGTTTTAGTACCCTTCCCCAGATCTGTGCCTTAACACAAGAAACCTGTTTTTTTCGCTTTGTCATTATGGGGTTTGTGTGTTGATTTCTGAGGATTGTATTTTATTTTATTTATTTTAGTCTGTAGCGTAACAAAATGTGGAAAAAGTCTGAATACTTTCCAAGGGCACTGTATTTTGAGCTCCAAAAGTATTGAGACAGTGACACATTTTTTGTTGTTTTGGCTCTGTACTCCAGTACTTTGGATTTGAAATGATACAATGATCACGAGCTTAAAGTACAGACTGTCAGCTTTAATCTGAGGGTATTTTCACAGTTTAGATATCACAGCACTTTTTGTGTACATAGTCACCCCATTTTTGGGGTCCAGAAGTTTTGGGACAAATTCACTTATATGTTTATTAAAGTAGTAAAAAGTGTATTATTTGGCCCCATAATCATAGCACAAATTAACTACATCAACCTTGTGACTCTACAAATTTGTTTGGATGCATTTGCTGTTTGTTTTGGTTGTGTTTCAGATCATTTATTGTGTAATTTTGGAGTCACTTTTATTGTAAATAAGAATAGAATATGTTTTCAACCACTTCTACATTATTGTGGATACTACCATGATAGGGATAATCCTGAATGAATACTGAATAATGATGAGTGAGAAAGTTACAAATGCTCAACTGTCATACCCCAAAGACATGCTGACATCTCACCATTACAATAACATGGGAGGTTAGCATTTTTGGAGGGGTGTGATATTTGTACGTCTGTAATTTTTGTCTACATCGATCCTTATACAATAACGAAACGGTTGGTTAAACAAACAATTTGTACGATCACGATGTGACAACGAGGCAGTAAATGACATAGGGTTAGAATTCTCAAACAACATGACAGTAGCAGCTTGAGAGGATGTCACTTGCAACTTGTGTGAAAGTTGCTTTGTGTAACTCCAGCCGAAGAGAAGAGTGGATTGTATGTTGTGTTTATACAGTATATATATTGTATATCAGATGACTGGTGGGTTAGGGTCAGAGGGAAGGGAAGTAGTGGTAGTGTCTCGAAGCGTGCTTAGAGGGGGTGGGGCGCCCCACTGACCAGGGGAAGAGAACAGAGAGAGAGTGGACTGCCCACCCCTCCCCTCACCTCCCATCCCCAAGGACCAACCTCCATTGTTCAGTTGTGACCCCTCCCACCCAAAACAGGGTGGGTGACCCCTCCCACCCAAAACAGGTGGGGTCACCAGTTCACCGCATAATGAACCTGATTGGAGGTCAGAAGTCATGACCCCAACGTATGTTAGACAAGATCATTTCTTAAAAATAAAAATAAAAAAGTACCCCTTTTTTTGTCCCCAATTTGTAATTACAGTCTTGTTACATCGCTGCAACTTCCATACAGACTCGGGAGAGGAGAAAGTTGAGACCCCGCCAAGCCACACTGCTTCTTGAAATACTGCTTACTTAACCCGGAAGCCAGCCGCACCAATGTGTCGGAGGAAATACTGTACAGCTGGCGACAGTCAGTGTGCATGCACCTGGCCCACCACAAGGAGTCACTAGAGCACGATTGTACAAGGACATCCCGGCCAGCCAAACCCTCGCTTAACCCAGATGACGATGGTCCAATTGTGCACCGCCCCACGGGTCTCCCGGTCACAACACAGCCCAGGATCGAACCCAGATCTGTAGTGACGCCTCAAGCACTACGGTGCAGTGCCTTAGACCACTGCACCACTCGGGAGGCCCAGACAAGGTCATTTCTAAATTCATCTTCTTACTCACCACACACACAGACCATTCCAAAAAACCAGTAAATGTCATTGTGGTCAATAGACTAGCATTATGTCATTGTGGTCAATAGACTAGGAAGTGTTTTTACAAACTCAAAATCGTGGAACCTTCACATTTGTTCACTTACAATGGATTTATGAAGTGACATTTCTTGTTAGGCTATTTTTTGTGATTCATTCATAAATGAGTCTGAAACCATCTTAGATAAGTGAGGGAGGAGATTAGTTATTAGTAAAACAATGAGCCTGAAAAAGCAGAGTAAAACTGGAAGTTTCATCTCATCTGTGCTGTACAATACATGGGCCTTATCTTCACTCATCTACATGAAATCCCTATTCTCTACAGCGCCCTATCTCCTACACATCTCCAACTATATGAAAACCCTGTTCACTACATATCCTACCTCAGCACCCCACATAACACCCACATGGACTAAGGTCAGAGTTCACTCAGGAGGCTGATCTGGTGTGTTGCCATTGGAGGGAGCCAGAGATACTTCAGAGATAAGGTATTACTACTGAGCCTTATGTCTTTCTGCTGGTTAGACCTGCTTCCTGCTTCCTGTTACCAGCACAGAGAGGGACTTTCCTTCTCCATAGATGGATGTCAATGTATCCATCCACATACAATAGAGTACATCATCAGCCTTTCCAACCTCGGTCCTGGGGACTCCAAGGGGTGCACATATAGATATATCAATGAGGGGCTATGGTTTCTGTGGAAAATATTAACTTTTGTTTTCAATAGCAGCTCAAACATAGAATGAACTATAGCCATTGAACTATACCGTGCTGATATACCGTGCATTATTTAAGCAATAAGGTATGGGGGGTGTGATCTATTTTTATTTATTTTTTTACTAGGCAAGTCAGTTAAGAACAAATTCTTATTTTCAATGACAGCCTAGGAACAGTGGGTTAACTGCCTGTTTAGGGGCAGAATGACAGATTTGTACTTTGTCAGGTCAGGGATTTGAACTTGCAACCTTTGGTTACTACCCTAGCCACCAGGCTACCCTACCACCCCACATGGCCAACATACCCCGGCTAAGTGCTGTTCTTGATGCAACGTGGAGTGCCTGGCTACAGCCCTTAGCCGTGGTATATTGACCTTAAACCACAAACCCTGAGGTGCCTTATTGCTATTATAAACATAATTAGAGCAGTAAAAATAAATGTTTTGTCATACCTGTGATATACGGTCTGATATACCACGGCTGTCAGCCAATCAGCATTCAGGGCTCGAATCACCCAGTTGTTCATTTATTTTTTTATTTCACCTTTATTTAACCAGGTAGGCTAGTTGAGAACAAGTTCTCATTTACAACTGCGACCTGGCCAAGATAAAGCAAAGCAGTTCAACACATACAACAACACAGAGTTACACATGGAGTAAAACAAACATACAGTCAATAATACAGTAGAAAAAAACGAATCTATATACAAAGAGTGCAAATGAGGTAGGATAAGGAAGGTAAGGCGATAAATAGGCCATGGTGGCAAAGAAATTACAATATAGCATTTAAACATTGGAATGGTAGATGTGCAGTAGATGAATGTGCAATGTAGAAAAACTGGAGTGCAAAGGAACAAGATAAATAAATACGGTAGGGGATGAGGTAGTTGGTTGGGCTATGTACAGATGGGCTATGTACAGGTGCAGGGGTCTGTGAACTGCTCTGACAGCTGGTGCTTAAAGCTGGTGAGGGAGATAAGTGTCTCCAGTTTCAGAGATTTTTGTAGTTCGTTCCAGTCATTGGCAGCAGAGAACTGGAAGGAGAGTCGGCCAAAAGAGGAATTGGCTTTGGGGGTAACCAGTGAGATATACCTGCTGGAGCGCGTGCTACGGGTTGGTGCTACTAAGGTGACCAGCAAGCTGAGATAAGGCGGACTTTACCTAGCAGGGACTTGTAGATGACCTGGAGCCAGCGGGTATTGCGACGAGTGTAAAGCGAGGGCCAGCCAACGAGAGCGTACAGGTCGCAGTGGTGGGTGGTATATGGGGCTTTGGTAACAAAACGGATGGCACTGTGATAGACTGCATCCAATTTGTTGAGTAGAGTATTGGAGGCTATTTATAAATATATATATACACCACGGCTTTCAGCCAATCAGCATACAGGGCTCGACCACCCAGTTTATATAGGAAAATAATGCATGCTTAGAGTGCCCTTCAAGCCAATCTGAAACGAGTATTCAACAATGACATGGCATAATTAAGCAATAAGGCATGGGGGGGTGTGGTATATGGCCAATAAACCACGGCCAAGGGCTGTCCTTATGCACGATGCAAAGCAGAGTGCCTGGATACAGCCCTTAGCCGTTGTATATTGGCCATATACCACAAATCCAGAGGTGCCTTATTACTGATTACCAACGTTATTAGACCAGTAAAAATAAATGTTTTATCATACCTGTGTTATACGATCTGATTTACCACGACTTTCAGACAATCAGTATTCAGGACTCAAACTACCTGGTTTATAATTTTCAATAATCAACTCAGCCTCAATCTTTGACTATTTGAAAAACAAAAACAAGCACCGTTTGGAGTCCCCAGGACTGAGTTTAGGAAACACTACAGCACATGCTCTTTACGGTACTCTCACTGTTTCCCAAAGCATTATTCATCCCATCAATCTGAGGATATGTGCCCACTGTTGTGCACTGCCCTGCCACCTGTTATTTTATTGAAATCAAGTGTATTTATATTGTCATTGTTTTATTCCAGTCTGGTGTTCCAAACCCAGGTCAGTCAGGCCAGTTTACTTTTTTTATTTAACTAGGCAAGTCAGTTAAGAACAAATTCTTATTTACAATGACAGCTTAGGAACAGTTGGTTAACTGCCTTGTTCAGGGGCAGAACGACAGATAATTACCTTGTCAGCTCAGGGATTCAGTCTAGCAACCTTCTGGTTACTGGTCCAACACTCTAACCACTAGGCTACCTGCCACCTCGGTTAGTCAGGCCAGTCAGGCCAGTCAGTCAGGCCAGTCCGGCCAGTCCGGCCAGTCAAGCCAGTCAGTCAGGCCAGTCAGTCAGCCAGGCCAGTCAGTCACTTAATCAGTCAAGCCAGTCTCAGGTCATGCTGTGCACCGCTCTGCTCCATCCTGCTCTGTGCCTCACAGACTTCCGACTGCAGAGACAGATTTGCATAGGGAAGGTCAGCTGCTACCTTGATTGAAAAGTTTCACCCAGATTGCAGCCCTGCGAGCCAGTGAGGGATTTGTGTTGGATTATGCTAGATCTGGGTTGTATTGTTGCATTTAGTCAAATTACTTTAGCACTCATTTGGGATAATATTGGCCCTGACAGAGGCTATTGTCATTAGAGTGACGGCTGCTTTGGGTTTGATTGGACAGGGCAGGGAGGGACGGGGTGAGAGAGGGGAAGTGAGGGGGGGGTGAGTGAAGCCCGGCCCAGCGTGGGGCTGTTCTGCTGGTGAGGGCGTTACCAGGGTGATCAGCGTGAGCAACGAGGCATGCATGAACACAAGTCTGTTTCCCCTTCTCATCTCTCCTGTCACCCAAAGCGAGGACAAACATGAGCAGCCACGTCAACACACACACAGTCTCTGTCCATCAGACACACACACACTCACTCACTCATATTTCATTACAATTACTCTCCACTTCCTCCTCTCGCTCACACAGGTTAAATCTCTTAAATCTTAGTATCACTTGATTCCTTATATTCCCATCTGTAGTTCAACTATTTCTCTTGACTACTCCTACAAACAGGCAGGTACAGTATACTATGTATCTTATTCCAACCCTCCACCTTAGCCTTACTTTTCATGCCATCACTTTCTATGCTGAACTAAAATAGAAACGCAACATGCAACAATTTCAAAGAATTTACTGAGTTACAGTTCGTGTAAGGAAATCAGTCAATGTAAGTAAATACATTAGGCCCTAATCTATGGATTTCACATGCCTGGGAATACATAGTATATGCATCTGTTGGTCACAGATACATTAAAAAAAAGGTAGGGGCGTAGATCAAATCAAATTTCAAATCAAATCAAATTGTATTAGTCACATACACATGGTTAGCAGTTAATGCGAGTGTAGCGAAATGCTTGTGCTTCTAGTTCCAACCATGCAGTAGTATCTAACAAGTAATCTAACAAATTCACAACAACTACCATATACACACAAGAGTAAAGGAATGAATGTGAGTATGTACATATAAATATATGGATGAGCGATGGCTGACCGGCATAGGCAAGATGCAGTAGATGGTATGGAGTACAGTATATACACATATATATGAGATGAGTAATGTAGGATATGTAAACATTATATAAATGGCATTGTTTAAAGTGGCTAGTGATACCTTAGTTCATCCAATTATAATTATTAAAGTGGCTAGAGATTTGGGTCGATGGCCGAACGGCATAGGCAAGATACAGTAGATGGTTTAGAGTACAGTGTATACATTTGATATGAGTATGTCGGATACGTAAACATTATATACAAAATTGTTTAAAGTGGCTAGTGATACATTTGTTACATCCAATTCCTATGTTTAAAGTGGCTAGAGATTTAAGTCAGTATGTTGGCAGCAGCCACTCAATGTTAGTGATGGCTGTTTAACTGTCGGATGGCCTTGAGGTAGAAGCTGTTTTTTAGTCTCTCGGTCCCAGCTTTGATGCACCTGTACTGACCTCGCCTTCTGGATGATAGCGGGGTGAACAGGCAGTGGCTCGGGTGGTTGTTGTCCTTGATGATCTTTTTGGCCTTTCTGTGACATCGGGTGGTGTAGGTGTCCTGGAGGGCAGGTAGTTTACCCCCGGTGATGCGTTGTGCAGTCCTCACACTACCCTCTGGAGAGCCTTACGGTTGTGGGCGGAGCAGTTGCCGTACCAGGCGGTGATACAGCCCGACAGGATGCTCTCGATTGTGCATCTGTAAAAGTTTGTGAGTGATTTTGGTGACAAGCCGAATTTCTTCAGCCTCCTGAGGTTGAAGAGGCGCTGTTGCGCCTTCTTCACCACGCTGTCTGTGTGGGTGGACCAATTCAGTTTGTCCGTGATGTGTACGCCGAGGAACTTAAAACTTTCCACCTTCTCCACTACTGTCCCCTCGATGTGGATAGGGGTGCTCCTCTCCTGTTTCCTGAAGTCCACGATCATCTCCTTTGTTTTGCTGACATTGAGTGAGAGGTTATTTTCCTGACACCACACTCCGAGGGCCCTCACCTCCTCTCTGTAGGCCGTCTCGTCGTTGTTGGTAATCAAGCCTACCACTGTAGTGTCGTCAGCAAACTTGATGATTGAGTTGGATGCGTGCTTGGCCACGCAGTCATAGGTAAACAGGGAGTACAGGAGAGGGCTGAGAACGCACCCTTGTGGGACCCCAGTATTGAGGATCAGCGGGGTGGAGATGTTGTTTCCTACCCTCACCACCTGGGACCGGCCCGTCAGGAAGTCCAGGACCCAGTTGCACAGGGCTGGGTCGAGACCCAGGGTCTCGAGCTTAATGACGAGCTTGGAGGGAACTATGGTGTTAAATGCTGAGCTGTAGTCGATGAACAGCATTCTTACATAAGTATTCCTCTTGTCCAGATGGGTTAGGGCAGTACGCAGTGTGATTGCAATTGCGTCGTCTGTGGACCTATTGGGACGGTAAGCAAATTGGAGTGGGTCCAGGGTGTCTGGCAGGATGGAGGTGTTATGATCCTTGACTAGTCTCTCAAAGCACTTCATGATGACGGAAGTGAGCGCTATGGGGCGGTAGTCATTTAGCTCAGTTACCTTAGCTTTCTTGGGAACAGGAACAATGGTGGCCCTCTTGAAGCATGTGGGAACAGCAGACTGGGATAGGGACTGATTGAATATGTCCGTAAACACACCATCCAGCTGGTCTGCGCATGCTCTGAGGACACGGCCAGGGATGCCATCTGGGCCGGCAGCCTTGCGAGGGTTAACACATTTAAATGTTTTTCTCACATTGGCTGTGGTGAAGGTGAGCCCTCAGGTTTTGGTAGCGGGCCGTGTCGGTGGCACTGTATTGTCCTCAAAGCGAGCAAAGAAGTTGTTTAGTTTGTCTGGGAGCAGGACGTCATGGGGCTGGTTTTATTTTTGTAGTCCGTGATTGACTGTAGACCCTGCCACATTCCTCTTGTGTCTGAGCCGTTGAATTGTGACTCTACTTTGTCTCTATATTGACGCTTAGCTTGTTTGATTGCCTTGCGGAGGGAATAGCTGCACTGTTTGTATTCAGTCATGTTTCCGGTAGCCTTACCCTGGTTAAAAGCAGTGGTTTTTGCTTTCAGTTTTGCGCGAATGCTGCCATCAATCCATGGTTTCTGGTTGGGGAAGGTTTTAATATTTGCTATGGGTACAACATCACCAATGCACTTGCTAATAAACTCGCTCACCGAATCAGCGTATACATCAATGTTGTTGTCAGATGCTATTCGGAAACATATCCCAGTCCACGTGCTCGAAGCAATCTTGCAGCATGGAATCAGATTGGTCGGACCAGCGTTGAACAGACCTGAGAACGGGCGTTTCCTGTTTTAGTTTCTGTTTGTAGGCTGGGAGCAACAAAATGGAGTCATGGTCAGACTTGCCGAAAGGAGGGCGGAGAATAGCCTTGTATGCATCACGGAAGTTGGAATAACAGTGGTCCAGGATTTTACCAGCCCGGGTGGCACATTCGATATGCTGGTAAAATTTCGGGAGCCTTGTTCTTAAATTAGCCTTATTAAAATCCCCAGCCACAATAAATGCAGCCTCAGGATATGTGGTTTCCAGTTTAAATAGAGTCCGATGAATTTCTTTCAGTGCCGTCGATGTATCAGCTTGAGGGGGGATGTACACGGCTGTGATTATAATCGAGGAGAATTCTCTTGGTAGATAATGCGGTCTGCATTTGATTGTAATGAATTCTATGTCAGGTGAACAAAAGGACTTGAGTTCCTGTATGTTGTTATGATCACACCACGTCTCGTTAATCATAAGACACACACCCCCACCCTTCTTCTTACCAGATAGAAGTTTGTTTCTGTCGGCGCGATGCGTGGAGAAACCAGGTGGCTGTACCGACTCAGATAACGTGTCCTGAGTGAGCCATGTTTCCGTGAAGCAAAGAACGTTGCAGTCTCGGATGTCTCTCTGAAAGGCAACCCTTGATCTGATTTCGTCTACTTTGTTGTCAAGAGACTGTACATTGGCGATTAAAATACTCGGAAGAGGTGCACGATGCGCCCGTCGACGTAGCTTGACCAAAAGACCGGCCCGTTTCCCTCTTCTCCGGCGCCGCCGTTTTGAGTCGCCGGGTGCTATCCATTCTATTGTCCTGGCTGGGGTAACAAACCGAGAATCCTTTTTGGGAAAGTCGTATTCCTGGTCGTAATGTTGGTAAGTTGACGTTGCTCTTATATCCAATAGTTCCTCCCGATTGTATGTAATAAAACTTAATATTTCCCGGGGTAACAATGTAAGAAATAATACATAAAAAAACAAAATACTGCATGGTTTCCTGAGAACGTGAAGCGAGGCTGCCATCTCTGTCTGCGCCGGAAGTTATCAGAAAACCAGTCAGTATCTGGTGTCACCACCATTTGCCTAATGCATAGAGTTGTATCAGGCTGTTCATTGTGGCCTGTGGAATGTTGTCCCACTCCCCCTTCAATGGCTGTGTGAAGTTGCTGGATATTGTCAGGAACTGGAACACGCTGTCGTACATGTCGATCCATGGAAGAACTGGGACATTTTCAGCTTACAGCAATTGTGTACAGATCCTTGCGACATGGGGCAGTGCATTATCATGCTGAAACATGAGTTGATGACGGCGGATGAATGGCATGACAATGGGCCTCAGGATCTTGTCACTGTATCTTTGTGCATTCAAAATTCCATCAATAAAATATAATTGTGTGTGTTGTTCGTAGCTTATGCCTGCCCATACCACCGTGGGGCACTGCCACCATGGGGCACTCTGTTCACAGCGTTGACATCAGCAAACTGCTCACCCACACAACGCCATACACGGTGTCTGCCATCTGCCCGGTACAGTTGAAACCAGGATTCATCCGTGAAGAGCACACTTCTCCAGCGTGCCAGCGGCCATCAAAGGAGAGCATTTGCCCACTTAAGTTGTTTACGATGCAGAACGCAGGCAGGTCAAGACCCTGGTGAGGATGATAAGATCGCAGATGAGCTTCCAGAGACAGTTTCTGACAGTTTGTTCAGAAATTATTTGCTTGTGCAAACCCACAGATGGCTGGTCTCAGACGGTCCCACAGGTGAAGAAGCCGGATGTGGAGGTCTTGGGCTGACATGATTACACCTTTTCTGCAGTTATGAGGTGGTTGGACATACTGCCAAATGCTCTTAACAAGAGAAATTAACCTTAAGTTATCTGGCAACAGCTCGTGTGGACATTACTGCAGTCAGAAGCCAATTGCACGCTCCCTCATAACATCTGTGGCATTGTGTTGTGACAAAACTGCACATGTTAGAGTGGTGTTTTATTGTCCCCAGCACAAGGTGCACCTGTATAATGATCATGCTGTTTAATCCTGTCTAGTGGATGGATTATTTGGGCAAAGGACAAATGCTCACTAACAGAGATGTAAACAAATTTGTGCCCAAAATGTAAAGGTTTTTGTGTTAATGGAACATTTCTAGGATCTTTTATTTCAGTCCCATGAAACATGGGACTTATATTTTTGTTCAGTATACTCTTTTGGTTTAATCTAAAGGAGTTTTACATACATCACACGAGTGTTCAATGATCTTTAGACATATTATAGCTTTTTGAGTTCCCATAGACTTGCAAAACACATTATTCAAATGTCCTTCTCTTTGGCTTGGCGCTAGTGTCGTACAGGTTTATATCATGTCAGTGTTGAGGTTTGGGGATTACATTATGGTTGTTACTTGTAATTATATGAGTAATATGTTGTTTTTATCATTTTCCAATGTTATAATATTTAATTTATATAAATACATACAGAGAATGACTTTATATGCATGTTTAAATCATTGTTTTGAAATATCAAGGTATGTTGTATCACTTTGAAGTATGTGTGTGTGTCTCTCTCTCTCGCACACGTGAATGTAGATGTGTGTGTGTATGTTGTTTAATATGTATGATGATATCTGTCAACGTTTTAGACTTTGATGTTGTGTATTTTCTCACTGCACAAAACATATAGGGAGGAGAATATGGATTTATACATATAAAAAAGAAAAAGGAGTCTTACTCATGCAAATTGTTTTTCTTCTGTTTGTGGATTTATTTGTAAACAAAGGAAAATAAATAGACTGCTGTTTTATTTTCAGCCACTATCACTGGAATGCATTTTAATCTCTCTCTCTCTCTCTCTCTCTCTCTCTCTCTCTCTCTCTCTCTCTCTCTCTCTCTCTCTCTCTCTCTCTCTCTCTCTCTCTCTCTCTCTCTCTCTCTCTCTCTCTCTCTCTCTCTCACCCTCCTCAGCTTGTTTCTGGACCGGTACAGAGGCATCCTGGTTGATGCAATAAGGAGATTACTGCGACCAGACGTAAGTGTGTTTCAGTTCACTCTGCAGCAGTGGACTCCCCCGTAATTAGGCCTCACCCAGTGATTGAGACAGTAATGGAATGGCAGGATTAATATCATGTAATACTTTAATACTTATTGTGTGCAACTTGAATGGACTTCTAATCTATTTAATGCTTTCCCCCTAATCATAAAGCAGGGAACTTCTCATATTTGCCCTCGGTGATAAGAAACATGCTGTGAGAGGCAAGGTAAATGAAAAAAGGCTTCAAAGATAATGTGTGATTTCTATTTATCTGCCAGGCTGTTTCAAGTATTGGCTTTGATAGGAATTGTCTTTATATTACAAGGGGAGGGTGAAATGGGAGGGGAAGAGGAGGAGGAGAGGAGAGGGGTGAAATTTGAGGAGGAGAGGAGGGGTTAAAGGGGAGGAGGAGGAGATGGAGAAAAGGAGAGGGGGGTGAAAGAGGAGAAGAGGAGGAAAGGAGGAAAGGAGGATAGATGGGGGGTGAAAGTGGAGGAGGGACGGAGAAGTGGAGGAGGGTGAAAGGAGAGGAGGAGGAAAGGAGGAGAGGTGGGGGTGAAAGTGGAGGAGGGACGGAGGAGGGAGGGGGTGAAAGGGGAGAAGAGGAGGAAAGGAGGAGAGATGGGGGTGAAAGTGGAGGAGGGATGGAGGAGTGGAGGGGGGTGAAAGTGGACGAGGGACGGAGGAGTGGAGGGGGGTGAAAGGGGAGAATAGGAGGAAAGGAGGAGCGATGGGGGTGAAAGTGGTGACCGTGGGGGGTCCATGACGTTCGTTATCCATTCAGAGACCAGGAAGTGGTACTGATCTAAAACACTACAGTTTGACCCCATTGCCCAAACTGTTTCCCTCTCTTCTGCTCCCTACCTCTATCCCTGTCTCCTCTCGGGGTGTCCAGAGGGTATAGATAGACACCCAGATTCCCCTCTGGAGTGGTACTTAGATCTCCTGTAAGTTCACTGTCAAACGTGTACTATGGCCAATTGACCAGATGTACATGTTTACACCATCCAGATCAAATCCATCAGATCTCTACACTGATCCTGTATCCTTCCATACCCTCATATACCCTTGGGTTGGAATCTTTCCACAAGATCACTGTCCACATATTGACTATGCTCCCATTATTTGAATGGCTTTCGATGACTTGTTTATCACTACTTATAATGCAGATAATTGAGATTCTCAAAATTAGTCTTTAGACTTCATTTTCCTATTTAATCTATCTCACCCTAAAACCACAGTACCACCACTAGACTGGCCCCTGAACAGATTCCACAACAGATTGACAAAACAATTAATTTCTCCTCCTAATGACGTTAATTTGTTTTTCTAACATTGAGGTGAACCATCCCCATCCTAATCAGCCCATTACAGTGGAATTGTGTGTTTTTGTTTTGTTGGGCTGAGGTTGTTTTGGGGGGGAGTGCGGTGGGGTGGGGAGGGGGGGATTTTGATTACTCCTAACTCCTGATACAGATGAAAAAACAGCTGTCAGAACCAGCTCATCACCCCTGTTATTCTCCTGTTATTCTCCTGTTTGTCTCCTGTTATTCTCCAGTTATTCTCCTGTTACTCCCCTGTTATTCCCTTGTTATTCCCCTTTAATTCTCCTGTTATTGTCCTGTTATTCTCCTGTTATTCCCCCGTTATTCAACTGTCATTTCCCTGTTATTCCCCTGTTATTCTCCTGTTATTCCCCTTTTATTGTACTGTTATTCTCCAGTTATTCTCCTGTTATTCCCCTTTTATTGTACTGTTATTCTCCTGTTATTCCCCTGTTATTCTCCTGTTATTCTCCTGTTATTCTCCTGTTATTCTCCTGTTATTCCCCTGTTATTCCCCCGTTATTCAACTGCCATTTCCCTGTTATTCTCCTGTTATTCCCCTTTTATTCCCCTGTTATTGTCCTGTTATTCCCCTGTTATTCTCCTGTTATTCCCCCTTTATTCCCCCGTTATTGTCCTGTTATTCTCCTGTTATTCCCGTTATTCAACTGTCATTTCCCTGTTAATCTCCTGTTATTCCCCTGTTACTCCCCTTTTATTCTCCTGTTATTCTCCTTTTATTCCCCTGTTATTCCCCCGTTATTCAACTGTCATTTCCCTGTTATTCTCCTGTTATTCCCCTGTTATTCTCCTGTTATTCCCCCTTTATTCCCCCGTTATTGTCCTGTTATTGTCCTGTTATTCCCCTGTTATTGTCCTGTTATTGTCCTGTTATTGTCCTGTTATTGTCCTGTTATTCCCCTGTTATTGTCCTGTTATTCCCCTGTTATTCTCCTGGTATTCCCCCGTTATTCCCCCGTTATTCAACTGTCATTTCCCTGTTATTCTCCTGGTATTCCCCTGTTATTCCCCCGTTATTCAACTGTCATTTCCCTGTTATTCTCCTGTTATTCCCCCTTTATTCCCCCGTTATTGTCCTGTTATTCTCCTGTTTTTTCCGTTATTCAACTGTCATTTCCCTGTTAATCTCCTGTTATTCCCCTGTTATTCCCCTGTTATTCCCCTTTTATTCTCCTGTTATTCTCCTTTTATTCCCCTGTTATTCCCCCGTTATTCAACTGTCATTTCCCTGTTATTCCCCTGTTATTCTCCTGTTATTCCCCTGTTATTCTCCTGTTATTCCCCCGTTATTGTCCCGTTATTGTCCTGTTATTGTCCTGTTATTCTCCTGTTTTACTGTTTATGCTGCTGTGTGTCTTCCCATCCTCCCGTTTAATTAATACAAATAATGATATAATATTTAAAGCTGAAAGGATTTCAAAGAAACTTTGAACCTGCAGCTAATCCCCTTACTACTGCTGGTGGTGCTCTTCTGTGTTAGCTGAGCTGGTTCATCTAGAAACTGTGGATGCGTTTCAGCCATTGATTGGATTAGGTGAGCTTTAATCTTCTTGTTTATTATCTAATATAATACCTGAGAGAAATCAAATAGAATGGAATCACAATAATACAGCTGGCCACTCATTGGGTACTGACTGGCTTACTGGCTGGATGGCTGACTGGCTGGCTGACTGGCTGAATGGTTGACTGGCTGACTGACTGGCTGACTGGCTGGCTGACTGGCTGACTGGAGAGAGAAGAGCAGAGTGGCCAGAGCTCGGATTTCAGCCTGGCCACAGCACTTTGTACAGTGTTTGTATTTGCGAACAATGTAACTTAACTGTATATACAGTAACTGTATGCAATGAATTATACAGTAAAACTGTTTGAAGATTTCAAAAGTTTAAAACACCAACACGTTGTACACAATACATTTGCCTTTGCCATAAGGTATTGTATGCAAGCATACACATAAGTAATTATAAATATATAAATATGCATAAACCTGATTCAGAAAAGTACCGTTATACACTTAACGTACAGGTGAACGTTCCAAATACAAAGGTTTTTCTACAGTTTTTTAATTAACAGATTTACAGTCTCTCTCTGTCTTTATTGGCATGGGAAACGCATGTTTACATTGCCGAAGCAAGTGAGATAGATAATACACAAAAGCTAAATAAACAATATACAATTAACAGTAAACATTACACTTACAAAGGAATAGAGACTTTTCAAATGTCATATTATTCCTATATACCGTGTTGTAGCAATGTGCAAATAGCTCAAATAAAAAAGGGAAGATAAATATGGGCTTATTTACAATGGTGTTTGTTCTTCATGGTTGTTCTTTTCTTGTGGCAACAAGTCACATCTCGCTGCTGTGATTGCACACTGTTGTATGTCACCCAAAAGATATGGGAGTTTATCGAAATTGGGTTTGTTTTCTAATTATTTGTTGGTCTGTGTAATCTGAGGGAAATATGAGTCTCTAATATGGTCATACATTTGGCAGGTTAGGATGTGCAGCTCAGTTTCCACCTCATTTTGTGGGCAGTGTGCACATAGCCTGTCTTCTCTTGAGATCCATGTCTGTCTACAGCGATCTTCTCAATAGCAATTCCTGGGGCTCTGTGGGGTCTGTTTGTGTTTGTGAACAGAGCCCCAGGACCAGCTTGCTTAGGGGGACTCTTCTCCAGGTTAATCTCTCTGTACGTGATTACTTTTTTATGGAAGGTTTGAGAATCGCTTCCATTTAGGTGGTTGTAGAACTTAACGGCTCTTTTCTGGATTTTAGCAGGTATCGGCCTAATTCTGCTCTGCATACATTATTTGGTGTTTTACGTTGTACAAAGAGGACATTTTTGCAGAATTCTGCATGCAGAGTCTCAATTTGGTGTTTGTCCCATTTTGTGAATTCTTGGATGGTGAGCAAACACCAGGCCTCACAATCATAACTGATTCAATAATTTTTAGCCAAAGGAACTGGACCTTTTTTTGGAACACCATTATTTTGGGGTTCAGGTCTGACAGAATCTGGGCAGAAGATAAATGTGCTGATGTATGCCCTCCTTGGTTGGGGACAGAACCACCAGATCATCAGCAAAGTAGACATCTGAATTCAGATTCTAGTAGGGTGAGGCCGGGTGCTGCAGACTGTTCTAGTGCCCTCGCAAGTTTGTTGATATATATGTTGAAGAGGGTGGGGCATAAGCTGCTTTCCTGTCTCAACCCACGGCCCTGTGGAAAGAAATGTGTGTGTTTTTTGCCATTTTTAACCTGCTCCCGAGAGGCGCAGTGGTCTAAGGCACTGCATCTCAGTGAAGGAGGCGTCACTACAGTTCCTGGTTCGAATCTAGGCTGTGGTCACATCCAGCTGTAATTGGGAGTCCCATAGGGTGGTGGACAATTGGCCCAGCGTCGTCCGGGTTTGGACGGGGTAGGCCGTCATTGTAAATAGAAATTTGTTCTTAACTGACTTGCTTAGTTAAATGAAAATAATAATAAACTAACCACACACGTGTTGTTTGTGTACATGGATTTTAGAATGTCGTATGTTTTTTCCCCAACACCACTTTCCATCAATTTGTATAGCAGACCCTCATGCCAAATTGAGTCAAAAGCTTTTTTGAAATCAACAAAGCAAAGACTTTGCCTTTGTTTTGGTTTATTTATTTGTCAATTAGGGTGTGCAGGGTTAATATGTCGTCTGTTGTACGGTAATTTGGTAAAAAGCTAATTTGACATTTGCTTAGTACATTGAGGAAATGTACGAGTCTGCTGTTAATGATAATGCAGAGGATTTTCCCAAGGGTGCTGTTGACACATATCAGGTGGTACTGTTTGGGGTTAAATTTGTCTCCACCTTTGTGTATTTTATCGTTCATTGAGGATACCATCAACACCACAGGCCTTTTTGGGTTGGACAGTTTGTATTTTGTCCTGTAGTTCATTCAATGTAATTGGAGAATCCAGTGGGTTCTGGTAGTCTTTAATCGTTGATTCTAAGATTTGTATTTGATCATGTATATGTTTTTGCTGTTTGTTCTTTTTTTTTAGGGCCAAAAAGATTGGTTTACCCATGCATAGATAGATACATGTTCGTGTTGTTGTTTGTTTAGTGTTTTCCAATTTTCCTAGAAGTGGTTAGAGTCTATGGATTCTTCAATTACTTTGAGCTGATTTCTGAAGTGCTGTTTCTTCTAGTTTATTTCTGTATTGTTTTAGTGAATCACCATATTGAAGGCGTAGGCTCAGGGTTTTGGGGACTCTACACTGTTTTTGGTTGGATAGGTTTCTCAATTTCTTTCTTAGGTTTTTGCATTCTTCATCAAACAATTTGTCATTGTTGTTAATTTTCTTCGGTTTTCTGTGTGCCATTATTAGATTTGATAGGTAATCTGAGAGGTCAAATATACTGTTTAGGTTTTCTACTGCCAAGTTTACACCTTCACTATTAACGTTTTGTCCAGGAAGTTGTCTAAAAGGGATTGAATTTGTTGTTGCCTATTTGTTTTTTTGGTTGGTTTCCACACGACTTTCCTTCCATCTACAATCAAATCAAATCAAAGTTTATTTGTCACATGCACCGAATACAACAGGTGTAGACCTTACAGTGAAGTGCTTACTTACAGGCTCTAACCAACAGTGCAAAAAAGGTATTTGGTGAACAATATTTTCACCAACAGTGAAAATAACAGTAGCGAGGCTACATACAGGCACCGGTTAGTCGGGCTGATTGAGGTAGTATGTACATGAAGATATGGTTAAAGATGCATATGATGAACAGAGAGTAGCAGTAGCGTAAAAGAGGGGTTGGGGGGGGCACACAATGCAAATAGTCCGGGTAGCCATTTGATTACCTGTTCAGGAGTCTTGTGGCTTGGGGGTAAAAACTGTTGAGAAGCCTTTTTTTGTCCTAGACTTGGCACTCCGGTACCGATTGCCAAGCGGTAGTAGAGAGAACAGTCTATGATTGGGGTGGCTGGGGTCTTTGACCATTTTTAGGGCCTTCCTCTGAAACTGCCTGGTGTAGAGGTCCTGGATTGCAGGCAGCATAGCCCCAGTGATGTATTGGGCCATACGCACTACCCTCTGTAGTGCCTTGCGGTCGGAGACCGAGCAATTGCCGTACCAGGCAGTGATGCAACCAGTCAGGATGCTCTCGATGTTGCAGCTGTAGAACCTTTTGAGGATCTGAGGACCCATGCCAAATCTTTTTAGTTTCCTGAGGGGGAATAGGCTTTGTCGTGCTCTCTTCACGACTGTCTTGGTGTGTTTGGACCATTCTAGTTTGTTGGTGAATTGGACACCAAGGAACTTGAAGCTCTCAACCTGCTCCACTACAGCACCTTTGATGAGAATGGGGGCGTGCTCGATCCTCCTTTTCCTGTAGTCCACAGTCATCTCCTTAGTCTTGGTTACGTTGAGGGACAGGTTGTTATTCTGACACCACCCGGCCAGGTCTCTGACCTCCTCCCTATAGGCTGTCTCGTCGTTGTCGGTGATCAGGCCTACCACTGTTGTGTCGTCTGCAAACTTAATGATGGTGTTGGAGTCGTGCCTGGCCATGCAGTCGTGGGTGAACAGGGAGTACAGGAGGGGACTGAACATGCACCCTTGGGGGGCTCCAGTGTTGAGGATCAGCGTGGCAGATGTGTTGCTACCTACCCTCACCACCTGGGAGCGGCCTGTCAGGAAGTCCAGGATCCAGTTGCAGAGGGAGGTGTTTAGTCCAAGGATCCTTAGCTTAATGATGAGCTTTGAGTGTACTATGGTGTTGAACGCTGAGCTGTAGTCAATGAAAAGCATTCTCACATAGGTGTTGCTTTTGTCCAGGTGTGAAAAGGCAGTGTGGAGTGCAATAGAGATTGCATCACCTGTGGATATGTTTGGGCGGTATGCAAGTGGGTCTAGGGTTTCTGGGATAATGGTGTTGATGTGAGCCATTACCAGCCTTTCAAAGCACTTCATGGCTACGGACATGAGTGCTACGGGTCGGTAGTCATTTAGGCAGGTTGCCTTCGTGTTCTTGGGCACATGGACTATGGTGGTCTGCTTGAAACATGTTGGTATTACAGAGTCAATCAGGGAATATGTTGAAAATGTCAGTGAAGATACCTGCCAGTTGGTCAGTACATGCCCGGAGCACACGACCTGGTCATCCGTCTGGCCCCACAGCCTTGTGAACGTTGACCTGTTTAAAGGTCTTACTCACGTCGGCTACGGACAGCGTGATCACACAGTCGTCCGGAACAGCTGATGCTCTCATGCATGCCTAAGTGTTGTTTGCCTCGTAGCGAGCATAGAAGTGATTTAGCTTGTCTGGTAGGCTCGTGTCAATGGGCAGCTCGAGGTTGTGCTTCCCTTTGTAGTCTGTAATAGTTTGCAAGCCCTGCCACATAAGATGAGCCGGTGTAGTACGATTCAATCTTAGCCCTATATTGACGCTTTGCCTGTTTGATGGTTCGTCGCGGGGCCTAGCAGCATTTGTTAAAGGCTTCCGGGTTAGAGTTACGCATCTTGAAAGAGGCGGCCCTACCCTTTAGCTCAGTGCGAATGTTGCCTGTAATCCATGGCTTCTGGTTGGGGTATGTACGTACTGTCACTGTGGGGACAACGTCCTCAATGCACTTACTGATAAAGCCAGTGACTGATGTGGTGTACTCCTCAATGACATCGGAAGAATCCCGGAACATGTTCCAGTCTGTGATAACAAAACAGTTCAGTAGTTTAGCATCTGCTTTATCTGACCACTTTTTTATAGACCGAGTCACTGGTGCTTCCTGCTTTAATTTTTATAGCATTTCTTAATATTATTCAGTTCCTTTGGCTTTGATACCTCATGATTGAGCATGGCTCCGATCAAGTAGACTGTGATTTTTCTGTGATCTGATAGACATGTCAATGGGCAGACAGTGAACTCAGAGTGACTCTGGGTTGAGGTCAGTGATAAAGTAGTCTACAGTACTACTGCCAAGAAATGAGCTATAGGAATCCCCTCGAAGCCTAACATTGACAATGTACATACCTAGCATACGACAGAGCTGCAGGAGTTATGACACATGTTGTCGTTGTTGTGCCTAGGGGGGTACATGGGTGAGGGAATGTTGTCACCTCCAGGTAGGTGATTGTCCCCCTGTGAGCTCTCTCTCTCTCTCTCTCTCTCTCTCTTTCTTTCTCTATCTGTTGCTTGCTCTCTCTCTCTCTATGTTGCTTGCTCTCTCTCTCCCTCTCTTTCTGCCTCTGTCTGTTGCATGCTCTCTTTCTATCTCTCTCTCTCTTTCTCTCTCTATCTGTTGCTTGCTCTCTCTCTCTCTCTCTTTCTCTCTCTATCTGTTGCTTGCTCTCTCTCTCTCTCTCTCTCTCTCTATCTGTTGCTTGCTCTCTCTCTCTCTCTCTCTCTCTCTATCTGTTGCTTGCTCTCTCTCTCTCTCTCTCTCTCTCTGTTGCTTGCTCTCTCTCTCTCTCTCTATCTGTTGCTTGCTCTCTCTCTCTCTCTCTATCTGTTGCTTGCTCTCTCTCTCTCTCTCTCTATCTGTTGCTTGCTCTCTCTCTCTCTCTCTCTCTCTCTCTCTCTCTCTCTCTCTCTCTCTCTCTCTCTCTCTCTCTCTCTCTCTCTCTCTCTCTCTCTCTCTCTCTCTCTCTCTCTCTCTCTCTCACAATCTGTTGCTCTCTCTCTCTTTCTCTCTCAATCTGTTGCTCTCTCTCTCTCTCTCTCTCTCTTTTTTTATCTCCATCTCTCTGACGAGGCCTAGACAAGACACTCTGGGGGAGTTTGGTCAGCTGGTTGAGGGGGGCAGAACTCCAAGTATGTCACTATGAGAAGTATGATGAACAGGTGTGGGATCTCCACTTAAAGGTGTCTGACTTCTTAAAGGGACGGGCCTTGTCCTAACCCTGAAAATAAATGTATTATGTCCTCCAAACCCATAAAGGGAGGGGTCGCTTGTCAAAAAACAAAGGGACGCCAGGATCTGGGAAACTACTGAGCATAGTGGTCTAAAGGCCTCGCACATTGACAAAGAACAACCTGCTAATAGCAGCAGTCAATGTCCAGCTGGTTAATGGAAGAGCGTGGCAGTGGGTGGCGCTGGGTGGGCAGGGGTGGGCATGATGTCAGGCACACTGAGTGCCCATTCAACTGCCTGGGACCGTCAGAGCAGACCAGCCTACTGAAGGGTAAATGGGTCTGTCAGCAGGACTCTTTCTCTCTTTCTCCCTCTCTCTCTCCCTCCTCTCACTCGCTCTCTCTCTATTTCAGGTATTCAAATACTACAATCGAGGTCCAGTGTACTGCTGGTTTTCTGTTCTACCAGATCATTCATTGTACCCACCTGGTGTCCCAGGTCTAAATCAGTCATTGATTAGAGGTGAAGAATAAAGAAAAACAGTGGGTCTGGCTTCGATGTCCAGTTGAGTCTGAGGTCTCTATTCTATGAGAGACTGAGTGAGTGATTGAGCACTCTGCTCTGCTGTTCTGTGGGAGATCAAGGAATGATGATAACAATAAAGTATTGGATTCATTTAGCACCTTTCTACATACTGAGGTGCTCAAAGTGCATTACAGAGTACTTTACATAGTAAAAGGGAAACTCTCCTCTCTTCTCAAGTGGTTTGAGAAAGTGAATGTGTCATTGTTTGTCACGGAGTGGCAGTCTGTGAGGTTACCTAGGATATGATAAAGTCATTTATACTAATGGTAGAAATGGTTCAGTAGAAATGTAATGTGGTTGTGGTTAGACGGTTAATGTTTGTTGTCTTTGGCAATAATGCGTCATGACAGCTGATACCTGTATAGACAGACTATGTAACAGATAGACAGGCAGACTAAGTAACAGAAAGAAAGACTATGTAACAGACAGACAAACAGACAGACAGACAGACATATTAAGTAACAGAAAGACAGAATAGGTGACAGAATGACAGAAAGACAGACATATTAAAACGTGTTAGGGCTAGGGTCCTTTTTTCAGAATTTCCGCCTGACTGATGTGCCAAAAGTAAACTGTCTGTTACACAGGCCCAGAAGCCAGGATATGCATATAATTGGTAGCATTTGATATAAAACACTTTGAAGTTTGTAGAAATGTTCAAATAATGCATGAGACTATAACACAATTGATATGGTAGGCAAATTTTGTTTTTGAGGTCCCAGGCTTATGATGGAAAGCCATGGGTCCTATGCAATTCTAGCTCCCAGATTGCAATTCCTATGGCTTCCACTAGATGTCAACAGTCTTTGTTCATTGTTTCAGGCTTATTTCTTCCAAAACAAGGAAGAATTTGTAGTTTTGGAAGAAAGAGTCCCAGTGGAAAATCAGTCTGTCGGCACGCGAAGAAGAGGACACGCGCCTGCTAATTTTTCTTTTCTATTGAACATACTTCTTTTCGTATTAAATATTATAGTTTATTTACATTTTAGGGTACCTGAGGATTAAATAGAAACGTAGTTTGACTTGTTTGAACAAAGTTTAGCGGTAGATTTTTGGATTCCTTTGACTTTTTGGGATATAAAGAAGAATTTTATCTAACAAAATGACCATTCATGTTGTAGTTGGGACCCTTGGGATTGCTAACAGAGGAAGATTTTCAAAAGTAAGTGATTTATTTAATCGCTATTTGTGATTTTATGAAGCCTGTGCTGGTTGAAAAATATGTTGATGTGGGGCGCTGTCCTCAAGCAATTGCATGGTTTGCTTTCGCTGTAAAGCCTATTGTAAATCGGACAATGCAGTTAGATTAAGAAGAATGTAAGCTACTTGTATGTTCATAAATGTTCAATATTACAATTATTTATTTTTCACCGGAAGTTGTCGACAGGTTTCCCGCTAGCGGGACGCCTAGCCTTAAGATTAAGTAACAGACAGACAGACTAGGTAATAGACAGAGACTAGGTAACAAACATACAGACTTCTTAAGTAACAGATAGACAGAATAGGTAACAGAGAGACTGACATATTAAGTAACAGACAGACAGACTAAGTAACATATCAAAGAGACTAAGTAACAGACAGACATATTAAGTAACAGACAGACAGACTAGGTAACAGACAGACATACATATTAAGTAAGAGACAGACAGACTAGGTAACAGACAGACAGACCTGACATATTCAGTAACAGACAGACAGAATAGGTGACTGAATGACAGAAAGACAGACTGTAACGCCCAGGCCCGAGATTACAGGCTGGAGCGTTTTGGTTTTGTTTTGGTGTTTTGTTAGTTCTAGGTGTCATAGTTCTATGTTGGGTAATGGTTCCCAATTAGAGGCAGCTGTGTGTCGTTGTCTCTAATTGGGAACCATATTTAGGTTGGTAGGTTTCACTCTGGGTTCGTGGGTTATTGTAAGTTCATAGCTGTGTTTGTCTAGTCAGTTATGTTCTTCGTTACGTTCTTCGTTTATTGTTTTGTTCCGTCTCGTTCCGTGTTTTCATTAAAACATGTATTCTGGCCAGATCGCTGCGTCTTGGTCTGTCCCTTACGAAGAGAATCGTGACAGAATAACCCACCACCTAAAGACCAAGCAGCGAGAGACCCGGGAGTACTGGACCAGGGAGGACCTCATCGGATCTCGCCTGGCACGGAGGTCCGTAAGGCAGCTTTTGGGGGGGGGCACACGAGGAGGTTGGCCGGTTCAGGAGGGACTCCTGAGCCAACTCCTCGTGCTTTGTGGAGAGAGCGTTGGGGAGAGCGTCGCACCGAAGGAAAACCGTGCTATGCAGTGTTGCGCACGGTTTCCCCTATAGGGATTCAGAGGCCGATGCGAGAGATTCCCGCTCCACTCATCAGTCGGGCAAAACTGAGGGTTCAGCCAGTTAGAGTGGTGCCATCTCTGCGCGCTAAGTCTCCAGTGCGCCTCCTGGGACCCGGATATCCTGCCCCGGTTCTGCGTGCGGTGTCTCCGGTACGTGTCCACAGCCCAGTGCGAGAGATCCCAGCGCCACTCATTGGTCGGGCCAAGGTCAGTGTGCTACCTGGTAGAGTGGTGCCAGCTCTGCGCGCAAGGTCTCCAGTGCGCCTTTTGGGTCCAAGTTATCCTGTGGTCCTACGGGCAGAACCTCCGGTGCGAATCCACAGCCCAGTCCGAGAGATTCCAGCTCCACTCACCCGTGAGGCCAGGGTTAGTGAGCTAGCTGGAGGTATGGTGTCGGCTCTCCATATCAGGTCCCCGGTCCGGGTGGAGGTTTCAACACATCCAGTCCCTGTTCCACGCTCCAAGATCCCTGTTCCATGTTCCGAGATCCCAGTCCGTGTTGAGGTTTCAACACGTCCAGTCCCTGTTCCACGCTCCGAGATCCCTGTTCCACGCTCCGAGATCCCTGTTCCACGCTCCGAGATCCCTGTTCCACGCTCCGAGATCCCTGTTCCACGCTCCGAGATCCCTGTTCCACGCTCCGAGATCCCTGTTCCACGCTCCAAGATCCCTGTTCCATGTTCCGAGATCCCAGTCCGTGTTGAGGTTCTAACACGTCCTGTTCCGGCTCCGCGCACCAAGCTCCCCGTGCGCTTAGAGAGTCCAGCACGTCCTGTTCCGGCTCCACGCACCAAGCTCCCCGTGCGCTTAGAGAGTCCAGCACGTCCTGTTCCGGCTCCGCGCACCCAGCTCCCCGTGCGCTCAGAGAGTCCAGCACGTCCTGTCCCGGCTCTGAGCACCAAGCTCCCCGTGCGCTCAGAGAGTCCAGCACGTCCTGTTCCGGCTCCGCGCACCAAGCTCCCCGTGCGCTTAGAGAGCTCAGCTCGGCCTGTTCCCGCTCCCCGCACCAGAGTGCGCGTCACGAGCCCAGTTCGGCCTGTTCCCGCTCCCCGCACCAGAGTGCGCGTCCCGAGTCCAGTACGACCAGTTCCTGCTCCACGCACCAGAGTTCCAGTGAGCATCACGAGTCCAGTACTGCCAGTTCCTGCTCCACGCACCAGAGTGCCAGTGAGCATCACGAGTCCAGTACGGCCAGTTCCTGCTCCCCGCACCAGAGTTCCAGGGAGCATCACGAGTCCAGTACGACCAGTTCCTGCTCCACGCACCAGAGTTCCAGTGAGCATCACGAGTCCAGTACTGCCAGTTCCTGCTCCACGCACCAGAGTTCCAGTGAGCATCACGAGTCCGGTACTGCCAGTTCCTGCTCCACGCACCAGAGTTCCAGTGAGCATCACGAGTCCGGTACTGCCAGTTCCTGCTCCACGCACCAGAGTTCCAGTGAGCATCACGAGTCCGCTACGGCCAGTTCCTGCTCCACGCACCAGAGTTCCAGTGAGCATCACGAGTCCAGTACAACCAGTTCCTGCTCCACGCACCAGAGTTCCAGTGTGCATCACGAGTCCGGTACGACCAGTTCCTGCTCCACGCACCAGAGTTCCAGTGAGCATCACGAGTCCGGTAAGGCCAGCTCCAGCCCCACGCACCAGAGTTACCGTGAGCATCATGAGTCCAGTACGCCCAGCTTCTGCTCCACGCACCAGAGTTCCAGGAGATGGTCGGCCAGCACCGGAGCCCCCACCTGGGACAAAGGGACCCACCCGAAGACCCCCCCACAGACTTTTGGGCGCGTCCGGAGTCCGCGCCTTTGGGGGGGGGTACTGTAACGCCCAGGCCCGAGATTACAGGCTGGAGCGTTTTGGTTTTGTTTTGGTGTAGGGTTTGTTAGTTCTAGGTGTCATAGTTCTATGTTGGGTAATGGTTCCCAATTAGAGGCAGCTGTGTGTCGTTGTCTCTAATTGGGAACCATATTTAGGTTGGTAGGTTTCACTCTGGGTTCGTGGGTTATTGTAAGTTCATAGCTGTGTTTGTCTAGTCAGTTATGTTCTTCGTTACGTTCTTCGTTTATTGTTTTGTTCCGTCTCGTTCCGTGTTTTCGTTAAAACATGTATTCTGGCCAGATCGCTGCGTCTTGGTCTGTCCCTTACGAAGAGAATCGTGACACAGACATAATAAGTAAGAGACAGACTAGGTAACAGACAGACAGACATAATAAGTAACATACAGACTAGGTAACAGACAGACATACATAATAAGTAACAGACAGACTAGGTAACATACAGACATAATAGGTAACAGACAGACTAGGTAACATACAGACATACTTATTCAGTAACAGACAGACAGACTAGGTAACTGACAGACAGATAGACATATTAAGTAACAGACAGACTAAGTAACAGACAGAGAGATTAGGTAACAGGCAGGCTGGCTGGCGGCTGGCTGGCTGGCAGGCAGGCATATCAGATGGACAGACTAGGTGGCAGACAGTCATATTAAGTAAAAGACAGACAGACTAGGTAACAGACAGACAGACAAATATTTTAAGTAACAGACAGACTAGGTAACAAACAGACATATGTGATGTCATGTGTTGTTAAATAAAGGTTAAATAAAATTAAAAAAATGTAAATATTTAGTAACAGACAGACAGACTAAGTTACAGACAGACAGACTAGGTAACAGACAGACAGACATACAAACATATTAATTAAAGTACAGACAGACTAGGTAACAGACAGTAGAATACAAGGTGGCACTTAGAGCCCCATTACTCGGTGGATTAGCCAGCAGGGTGGGGCAGGTTTCTCTCCATTTAGCATTCTGGTCCTGGGACTGACCCTCCAGTTCGGTAAGGGGTCAGCAATTAGGACGAGAGGATGCAACATGTTCAGGTAATGACCATGTTGTCATGTGGGATGGGATAGTTTGTAAGGCAGCCAGTATATAGGGTGCCTCCCTTCATAGCATTGCACAAGTATTTACATTGAAAGTCCTCTATTAGCTACAGGACTGTTTTGCTAGCACAGACTGGAATATGTCCCGGGATTCCTCCGATGGCATTGAGGAGTATACCACATCAGTCATTGGCTTCATCAAGTGCATCGATGACGTCATTCCCACAGTATCCGTACGTACATACCCCAACCAGAAGGCATGGATTACAGGCAACATCTGCACTGAGCTAAAGGCTAGAGCTGCCACTTTCAAGGAGCTTATAAGAAATCCCGCTATGCTCTCCGACAAACCATCAAACAGGCAAAGGGTCAAAACAGGACTAAGATCAAATCGCACTACACCGGCTCTGACGCTCGTCGGATGTGGCAGGGCTTGCAAACCATTACAGACTACAAAGGTAAGGACAGCCGAGAGCTGCCCAGTGACACAAGCCTACCAGACGAGCTAAATAACTTCTATGCTTAATTCAGTGCAACTGGATCCTGGACTTCCTGATGGGCCGCCCCCAGGTGGTAAGGGTAGGTAACAACACATCCGCCACGCTGATCCTCAACACAGGGGCCCCTCAGGGGTGCGTGCTCAGTCCCCTCCTGTACTCACTGTTCACTCATGACTGCACGGCCAGGCATGACTCCAACAGCATCATTAAGTTTGCCGATGACACAACAATGGTAGGCCTTATCACCGACAACGATGAGACAGCCTATAGGGAGGAGGTCTGAGAACTGGCAGTGTGGTGCCAAGACAACCACCTCTCCCTCTATGTGAGCAATACTAAGGAGCTGATTGTGGACTACAGGAAAAGGCGGGCCTTAAGGGGCTGTAGTGGAGCGGGTCAAGAGTTTCAAGTTCCTTGGTGTCCACATCACCAACAAACTATCATGGTCCAAATATTCAAGACATTCATGAAGATGGCACGACAAAACCTTTTCCCCTCAGGAGACTGAAAAGATTTTGCATGGGTCCACAGATCCTCAAAAAGTTCTACAGCTGCACCATCGAGAGCATCCTGACCAGTTGCATCACCACCTGGTACGGCAACTGCACGGCATCTGACGGTAAGGTGCTACAGAGGGGGCCAAGCTTCCTGCCATCCAGGACCTATATAATAGGCGGTGTCAGAGGAAAGCCCAAAAAATTGTCAGAGACTCCAGTCACCCAAGTTATATATTGTTTTCTCTGCTACCGCACGGCAAGCGGTACCGGAGCGCCAACTCTAGGACCAAAGGGCTCCTTACCAGTTTCTACCCCAAGCCATAAGACTGCTGAACGATTCATAAAATCGTCAACGGACAATTTACATTGACCCCCCCCCTCTCCATTTGTAAACTGCTGCTGTTGATTGTTGCCTATGCATAGTCACTTCGCCCCAACCTACATGTACAGATTACCTCAACTAGCCTGTACCCCTGCACACTGACTCGGTACTGGTGCCCCCTGTATGTAGCCTCGTTATTGTTATTCTTATTGTGTTACTTTTAATTTTTGTCTACTTGGTAAATATTTTCTTCTTGAACTGCACTGTTGGTTAAGGGCTTGTAAGTAAGCATTTCACTGTAAGGTCCTACACCTGTTGTATCTGGCGCATGTGACTAATAAAATTATATATTTTTATTTGATTGGCCAATAGCTGCTCAGGTCTCCAAGGAACTCTTATCACACTCTTTTTTACACACATATATACACACACACACACACACACACACACACACACACACACACACACACACACACACACACACACAGAGCGTCTGTTTCTCACCTCCTCTTCAATGTGCCCTGGAGGTACCAGTCTGCTGGGGTCTTTGTTGTGTCCAGACCACCCAAAGTGTCTCTGTGTAGATAATGATGGGAGACCAGAGGGGCCGGGAGTCAAGTGTTCCACTCCCATGGTCTTTGTGCAGTTACACAGAGGTGTGTGTGTGTGTGTTTGTGTTTGTGTTTGGGTGTGCACGTGCGCGTGCGCGTACTTGAGGCAAGGCCCATCGTACATTCTAAGGCCAACAGACGCACAGATGCACAGGGTCAACTGTTGTGTGTGGGTCTAGCGGCAGGCTGAGGTGGGCTCATCATATCAGAAAGTGATTAATTCTCCTCTGCTTATCTTCTGATGAACGTACTGCACCCTGTGTGTCAGCTGACCTATGTGAGAAACATTCTGCCCCATGTGTGTCAGCTGACCTATGTGAGAAACATTCTGCCCCCTGTGTGTCAGCTGACCTATGTGAGAAACATTCTGCCCCCTGTGTGTCAGCTGACCTATGTGAGAAACATTCTGCCCCCTGTGTGTCAGATGATCACATCACACCATACCACCCCACTAAGACTTATCTCACACCCAGCATATGACTTCATCACACACACGGAAACGCACACATGCACACAATCAAGCATACAGTACCAGTCAAAGTTTGGGCACACCTACTAATTCAAAGGTCTTTCTTTATTAAACTATTTTCTGCATTATAGAATAATAATGAAGACATCAAACCTATGAAATAACACATATGGAATCACTTAGTATCCAAAAAAAGTGTTAAACAAATCTACATATATTTTAGATTTTAGATTCTTCAAAGTAGCCACCCTTTGTCTTGATGACAGCTTTGCACACACTTGGCATTCTCCCAACCAGCTTCATGAGGAATGCTTTTCCAACAGTCTTGAATGAGTTCCCACATATGCTGACCACTTGTTGGCTGCTTTTCCTTCACTCTGCGATCCAACTCATCCCAAATCGTCTCAATTGTGTTGAGGTCAGGTGATTGTGGAGGCCAGGTCATCTGACGCATCACTCCATCACTCTCCTTCTTGGTCAAACTGCCCTTAACACAGCCTGGAAGTGTGTTTTGGTTCATTGTCCTGTTGAAAAACAAATGATAGTCCCTCTAAGCGCTAACCAGATGGGATGGTGTATCGCTGCAGAAGGCTTTGGTAGCCATGCTGGTTATGTGTGCCTTTAATTTTAAATAAATAACTGACAGTGTCACCAGCAAAGCACCCACACACCATCACCTCCCTCTCCATGCTACATGGTGGGAACCACAATTGCGAAAATAATTTGTTCACCTACTCTGCGTCTCACAAAGACACAGCTGTTGGATCCAAAAATCTAAAATTTCCACCGGTCTATTGTCTAAAGCTGGAGTTTATTGGCCCAAGCAAGACTCTTCTTCTATTTGTGTCCTTTGGTAGTTGGGGGTGGCAGATAGCCTCGTGGTTAGAGCGTTGGGTCAGTAACTGAAAGGTTCCTAGATTGAATCGCCGAGCTGACAAGGTAAACATCTGTCGCTCTGCCCCTGAACAAGGCAGTTAACCCACTGTTCCTAAGCCGTCATTGTAAAGAAGAATCTGTTCTTAACTGATTTGCCTAGTTAAATAAAGGTGAAAAAATAGTTGGTTTCTTTGCAGCAATTAGACCCATGGGTCGGCGCACAATTGGCCCAGCATCGTCCGGGTTAGTGAAGGGTTTGGCTGGCAGGAATGTCCTTGTCCCATTGCGCACTAGCGACACCTGTGGCGGGCTGGGTGCAGTGCACGCTGACACGGTTTCCAGGTTTACAGAGTTTTCTCCGACACATTGGCGCAGCTGGCTTAGGGGTTAAGAGGGCATTGTGTCAAGAAGCAGTGAGGCTTGGTTGGGTTGTGTTTTGGAGGATGCACGGCTCTTGACCTTTGCCTCTACTGGGTTGCAGCAATGAGACAAGACTGTAACTACCAATTGGATACCACAAAATTGGGGAGAAAAAGGTGTAAAAAATACATAAATAAAATAAAACAAAGCATTCCAGGTGACTACTTCATGAAGCTGTTTGAGAGCGTGCAAAGCTGTCAACAAGGCAAAGGGTGGCTACTTTAAAGAATCTCAAATATAAAAAATATTTTGATTTGTTTAACCACTGAATCCTCGTCTTGTCTCTTCTCTGCACCTGGGTTCAACCTTACCACGTCACAATTAGAAACAAAACACTTGCTTCCAATCTGCTAAGATGTCATCTGTGATCAGGTGGTGTGATGACACTATACACTATTACAGATGGCAGACTGACATGCCAACCACACTCAGACCGAGCTTATAGGAAATGCAATGAGCTGGTTGGCAGGGTTTATGGAGCTGAATGTTGTGGACATAAGATATGGGTGTTAACAGTGGGAAATGTGTGTGCATGAGAGTAGTGTATGAGTTTAGCGTATGGGTGTAACATATGAGTGTAGCGTATGAGTGTAACATATGGGTGTAGCATATGAGTATAGCGTATTAGTGTAGTGTATTAGTATAGTGTATGAGTGTAGCATATGGGTATAGCTTGTTAGTGTAGTGAATGGGTGTAACTTGTTAGTAAAGCACATGAGTGTAGCGCGTGAGTGTAGCGTATGGGTGTAACATATTAGTGTAGCGTATTAGTGTAGCGTATGGGTGTAACATATTAGTGTAGAGTATGGGTGTAACGTATTAATGTAGCGTATTAGTATAGCATATGAATGTAGCTTATTAGTTTAGGGAATGAGTGTTGTGTATGGGTGTAACGTATTAGAGTAGCGTATGAGTGTAGAGTATGAGTGTAAAGTATTAGTGTAGTGTATTAGTGTCACGTATGAGAGTAACGTATTAGTGTAGCCGTCATTGTGTGTGATTATAGCGTGTGAGTGTAGCGTATGGGTGTAACGTATTAGTGTAGCGTATTAGTATAGCAGATGGGTGCAAAGTATTAGAATAGCTTATGAGTGTAGCGTATGAGTATAGCGTATGAGTACAGCATGTGAGTGTAGCATATGGGTGTAACAAATTAGTATAGCATATTAGTGTAGCGTATTGGTGTAGTGTATGAGTGTAACGTACTAGTGAAGTGTACTGGTGTAATGTGTTAGTGTAGCATATTAGTGGAGTGTATGAATGTAGTGTATGAGTAGAAAGTATTAGTGTAGCGTGTGAGTATAGCATGTGTGTGGTGTATTAGTGTATTGTTTGAGTGTAGAATATTAGTATAATGGATTAGTGTAGGGATTACTATAGAGTATTAGTGTAGTGTATGAGTGTTGAGTGTGTGTGTAACGTATTAGTGTAGCGTATGGTTGTAGAGTATTAGCGTAGCGTACTAGTATAGCATATGAGTGTAGCGTATTATTTTAGCAGATGGGTGTGACATATCAGTTTAGCGTATTAGTGTAGCGTATGAGTGTAGCGTATGAATCTCACTGGTCACCCCCAAAGCCAATTCCTCCTTTGGCCACCTTTCCTTCCAGTTCTCTGCTGCCAATGACTGGAACGTACTACAAAAATCACTGAAACTGGAGACACTTATCTCCCTCACTAGCTTTAAGCACCAGCTGTCAGAGCAGCTCACAGATCACTGCACCTGTACATAGCCCATCTGTTAATAGCTTAACCAACTTCCCCTACCGTAAACATTTATTTATCTTGCTCCTTTGCACCCCAGTATTTTTACTTTGCACATTAATCTACTGCACATCTACCACTCCAGTGTTAAATTGATATATTGTAATTACTTCGCCACCATGGCCTATTTATTGCCTTACCTCATTTATTGCCTTACCTTATCTTACCTCATTTGCACACATTGTATATAGATTTTTTCTATACTGACTGTATGTTTGTTTACTCCAATATGTAACTCTGTGTTGTTGTATGTGTTGAACTGCTTTGCTTTATCTTGGCCAGGTCGCAGTTGTAAATGAGAACTTGTTCTCAACTGGCCTACCTGGTTAAATAAAGGTGAAATAAAAATTAAAAAATTGGTGTAGTGTATGAGTGTAACGTACTAGTGAAGTGTACTGGTGTAGCGTATTAGTGTAGCATATTAGGGTAGTGTATTAGTGTTGATTTTGGGTGTAATGTGTTAGTGTAGCATATTAGTGTAGTGTATGAATGTAGTGTATGAGTAGAAAGTATTAGTGTAGCATATGAGTTTAACATATTAGTGTAGCATATGAGTGTAAAGTATTAGTGTAGTGTATTAGTGTAGAGTATTATTGTAGAGTATGAGTGTTGCGTATTAGTGTAGCGCATGAATGTAGCGTGTGAGTATAGCATGTGAGTGTAGTGTATTAGTGTGGAGTATGAGTGTTATATATGGGTGTAGCATATGGGTGTAGCGTGTTAGTGTAACGTATTGGTGTAGTCTGTGTAAAATATAAGTGTAGCGTATGAGTGTAGAGTATGATTGTTGCTTATTTGTGTTGCTTATTTGTGTTGCTTATTCGTGTGGCGCACGAGTGTAGCGCGTGAGTGTAGCGTGTTTAATTATTTATTTTATTTTATTTCACCTTTATTTAACCAGGTAGTCAACTTGAGAACAAGTTCTCATTTACAACTGCGACCTGGCCAACATAAAGCAAAGCAGTTTGACACATACAACAACACAGAGTTACACATGGAGTAAAACAAACATACAGTCAATAATACAGTAGAAAAAAAAATCTATATACAATGTGTGCAAATGAGGTAAGATAAGGAAGGCAAAGGCAATAAATAGGCCGAGCTGAGATAAGGCGGGGCTTTACCTAGTAGGGACTTGTAGATGACCTGGAGCCAGTGGGTTTGGCGACGAGTGTGAAGCGAGGGCCAGCCAATGAGAGCGTACAGGTCGCAGTGGTGGGTAGTATATGGGGCTTTGGTGACAAAACGGATGGCACTGTGATAGACTGCATCCAATTTGTTGAGTAGACTATTGGAGGCTATTTTGTAAATGACATCACCGAAGTCGAGGATCGGTAAGATGGTCAGTTTTACGAGGGTATGTTTGGCAGCATGAGTGAAGGATGCTTTGTTGCGAAATAGGAAGCCAATTCTAGATTTAATTTTGGATTGGAGAGGTTTGATGTGAATCTGGAAGGAGAGTTTACAGTCTAACCAGTAGTTTGTAGTTGTCCACATAATCTAAGACAGAACCGTCCAGAGTAGTGATGCTGGACGGGTGGGCAGGTGCGGGCAGCAATCGGATGAAGAGCATGCATTTAGTTTAACTTGCATTTAAGAGCAGTTAGAGGCCACGGAAGGAGAGTTGTATGGCATTGAAGCTCGTCTGGAGGGTAGTTAACACAGTGTCCAAAGAAGGGCCAGAAGTATACAGAATTGTGTCGTCTGCGTACAGGTGGATCAGAGACTCACCAGCAGCAAGAGCGACATCATTGATGTATACAGAGAAGAGAGTCGTCCCAAGAATTGAACCCTGTGGCACGCCCATAGAGACTGCCAGAGGCCCGGACAACAAGCCCTCTGATTTGACACACTGAACTCTATCGGAGAAGTAGTTGGTGAACCAGGCGAGGCAATCATTTGAGAAGCCAAGGCTGTCGAGTCTGCCGATAAGGATGTGGTGATCGACAGAGTCGAAAGCCTTGGCCAGATCAATGAATACGGCTGCACAGTAATGTCTCTTATCGATGGTGGTTATGATGTCGTTTAGGACCTTGAGCGTGGCTGAGGTGCACCCATGACCAGCTCTGAAACCAGATTGCATAGCGGAGAAGGTTCGGTGGGATTCAAAATGGTCGGTTGTCTGTTTGTTAACTTGGCTTTCAAAGACCGTAGAAAGGCAGCTCTGTGAGTTTAGGGTGTGAGTTTATAGTGTGAGTGTAGTGTATGAATGTACAGTATGGGTGTAACGTTTGAGTGTAGCGTGTGAGTATAGAGTGTGAATGTCTTGTATTAGTGTAGTGAATGGTTGTAAAGTATGGGTGTAGCGTATGAGTGTGGCGTATGAGTGTGGCGTATGAGTGTAGCGTATGGGTGTAATGTATTAGTGTATCGAATGTGTTTAGCGTGTGAGTATAGCTTGTGAGTGTAGCTTATGCGTGTACTGTATGATTGTAGCATATGGGTGTAACGTATTTATGTAGCGTAATTGTGTAGTGTATGGGTGTAACGTATTAGTGTAGCGTATTAGTGTAGCGTATCAGTGTAGCGTATGAGTGTAATGTATTAGTGTAGCGTATGGGTGTAATGTATTAGTGTAGCGTATTAGTGTAGCGTATTAGTATATCGTGTTAGTGTCACTAGAGTATGAGTGTTGCGCATTAGTGTAGCACATGAGTGTAGTGTGTGAGTATAGCATGTGAGTGTAGAGTATTAGTGTATTGAATGGTTGTAAAGTATGGGTGTGGCGTATGAGTGTGGCATATGAGTGTGGCGTATGAGTGTAGCGTATGGGTGTAATGTATTAGTGTATCAAATGTGTTTAGCGTGTGAGTATAGCTTGTAAGTGTAGCTTATGTGTGTACTGCATTAATGTAGCGTATGGGTGTAACGTATTACTGTAGCGTAATTGTGAAGTGTATGGGTGTAGCGTATTAGTGTATCGTATTAGTCTAGTGTATGAGTGTAGCGTATTAGTGTAGCTTATTAGTGTAGCGTGTTAGTGTAACATATTAGTGTAGCGTATGGGTGTAGCGTATTAGTGTAGCATATGAGTGTAACATTAGAATATCATATTAGTGTAGCGTATGAGTGTAGAGTATGCGTGTAGCGTTTGAGTGTAACGTATTAGTGTAGCGTATGGGTGTAGCGTATTAGTGTAGCGTATGAGTGTATCGTATTAGTGTAAGGTATTAGTGTAGCGTATGAGTGTTGCATATGTTTGTAACGTATTAGTGTTGCGCATTAGTGTAGCGTATTAGTGTAGTGTATGTGTGTAGTGTATTAGTGTAGCGTATGAGTGTAGTGTATGAGTGTAGCGTTTGGGTGTAACGTATTGGTGTAGCGTATGAATGTAGTTTATGAGTGGAACGTATTACTGTAGCATTTGGGTGTAACCTATTACCTACATATTCATGTAGCGTATGGGTTCAACATGTTAGTGTGGCGTATGTGTGTAACGTATTAGTGTAGCGTATTAGTGTGACGTATGGGTGTAACGTATTAGTGTAGCGTATGAACGTAGTGTATGAGTGTTGCGTGTGAGTGTTGCGCGTGAATGTAGCGTGTGAGCTTAGCGTATGAGTGTAGCGTATGGGTGTAATGTATTAGTGTATCGTAAGAGTGTAGCGTGTGAGCATAGCGTGTGAGTGTAGCGTATGAGTGTAGCGTATGGGTGTAACGTATTAGTGTAGGTTATGAGTGCAGCTTTTAAATTCTTTAAGAACCATGCTCTAAGACCTCAAAGACCTACAAATCTGCAAGTCCCCCTTGTCCCTGGTCCCCCCTCCCGTCTCGCCTGCTCCCTGTGCATGTGCATACACACACCCGTCCCCCTGTAGCAGGCAGGATGAGCTGGTCTCACCAGTGTGGAGTGTGGAGATGACTACTTTCTTGCAGGGCTGCGTGTTATCCTCTTATCCCCACTGTTTTGGAATAGAGCGCAACCAGCTGGAGGACTGTAAGGAGCCTGATAATGCTGCTATTTTCTACCCGCCCGTCTTAATCTTGTTACTCAAATGGTTGTGTAGAGAGTCATGAATTTTAATTCAGCCCCTCATGCATTAACCCCTCTGTGTCCATATCCTTCTATCTCCCCCCTCTCTCCCAGCTGCCTATAAGCTAACACCCCCACCCCGTCCCACCCACACCTCTCCTCCTCCCTCCCTTCTCTTCTCTCTCTATCCACCCCATCCCTTGCTCTGTTTCCCAATCACACCAAGAGAGACCCCAGACGTCCGGTTCATCCTCCTCTCTCCCAGGAGTGCCTTTTCCTCCCTCTATCTCTCTGTCTCTCTCTGTGAAAAGCTAAGGGAGGCATGAGGGAGGGATAGAGAAGGAAGGAGGGAGAAAAAAGTGAGTGAGGAAGGGATAGACAAGGAGGGAAGGAGAAAAAAAGCAGGGTGAAAGTGGCAATGAAATAAATGACTTGCATCTTGGCAGCAGTGCGATTAAAACGTAAGACCCGATTTATCCAGCCACCCATGAAGCTGATTAGCAGTCTGTGATCAGGAGGAACAGCTTTGCTTGTTAAACTTTTCACCTCTGCAAGCTCGCCAGGGTTCCCCCCTTCCTCCCAACCACACAACCCTCAACATCCTCCTCCCAGGCCAGATTTGAATGTGAATGTAGTCGTCCGTCCCTTGCAGTTGGGCTTAGTGTTGGGCGGCTGGCCTTCCTCGCTTCTAGGCGGGTCGCGGGTTCAACCACCGGCAGGTTGTGTGGAGGGGTGGGCAGAGAGATAACACACATCAAGGGCAAGGGAGGGGAGGGAAGGGGGGAGGTCTTATCTGTCCTCTCAAAAGCCAGGAGAGGGAGACTGAGAAGGTGAGGTGGGATGTGTCTGCTGAAAGTAGATGGTTGATTTAGGAAGAAGGAAGGAGCCAGGCAGTGAGGGAGAGTGTTGGTTGAAACCGCTGGGTCCAAGGTGAGAGGAAGGCTGGGATAACTGTAGGAAGAGTACTGCCACTGTCTGCTATGACTTTCTGTTTCTGACACAGTGTTAGGCCTAGACGGAGACATACAGTATGTACAGTAGTACATTGAGACATACCGTATATAGAAGCATTACATTGAAACAGACAGTATATAGTAGTAGTACATTGAAACAGACAGTATATTGCAGTAGTACATGGAGACATATCGTATATAGAAGCAATAAATGGAGACAGACAGTATATAGTTGTAGTACATGGAGACATACAGTATATAGTAGTAGTACATTGAAACAGACAGTATATTGCAGTAGTACATGGAGACATATCGTATATAGAAGCAATAAATGGAGACAGACAGTATATAGTTGTAGTACATGGAGACAGACAGTATATAGTTGTAGTACATGGAGACATACAGTATATAGTAGTAGTACATTGAGACATACAGTATATATTGAGACATTGAGACGAAACTGTTCCTGGATGGGGTTGGGAGAAGTTGCTCTTGGAGGGTGTGTTGGTAGTGAGTGAGCCCACTCCCTTGGCTGAGAAGCAACCCCACACATGAATGGTCTCAGGAGGCTTTACTGTTGGCATGACACAGGACTGATGGTAGCGCTCACCTTCTCCGAACAAGCTTTTTTCCGGATGCCCTAAACAAAGGGGATTCATCAAGGAAAATGACTTTACCCGAGTCCTCAGCAGTCCAATCGATGTACCTTTTGCAGAAAATCAGTCTGTCCCTGATGTTTTTCCTGGAGAGAAGTGGCTTCTTTGCTGCCCTTCTTGACACCAGGCCATCCTCCTGAAGTCTTCGCCTCACTGTGCGTGCAGATGCACTCACACCTGCCTGCTGCCATACCTGAGCAAGCTCTGTACTGGTGGTGCCCCGATCCCACAGCTGAATCAACTTTAGGAGACAGTCCTGGTGCTTGCTGGACTTTCTTGGGTGCCCTGAAGCCTTCTTCACAACATTTGAACCGCTGTCCTGAAGTTGAAGTTGAAGTTCTTGATGATCCGATAAATGTTTGATTTAGGTGCAATCTTACTGGCAGCAATATCCTTGCCTGTGAAGCCCTTTTTGTGCAAAGCAATGATGACGGCATGTGTTTCCTTGCAGGTAACCATGTTTAACATGGGAAGAACAATGATTCCAAGCACCACCCTCATTTCGAAGCTTCCAGTCTGTTATTCGAACTCAATCAGCATGACAGAGTGATCTCCAGCCTTGTCCTCGTCAACACTCACACCTGTGTTAACAAGAGAATCACTGACATGATGTCAGCTGGTTCTTTTGTGGCAGGGCTGAAATGCTGTGGAAATGTTTTTGGGGGATTCAGTTCATTTGCATAGCAAAGAGGGACTTTGCAATTAATTGCAATTCATCTGATCACTCTTCATGACAAACTGAGGCAGCAGACTTTGTGAAAATTAATATTTGTGTCATTCTCAAAACTTTTGGAAACAACTGTACAGTAGATAGAAGTAGTACAATGAAGCAGACAGTATGTAGAAGTAGTACAAGGAGACAGACAGTCAATATAGTAGTACATGGAGACAGACAGTGTATACAGTAGTACATAGAGAAATACAGTATATAGTAGTAGTACATGGAGACAGACAGTATATGCAGTAGTGCATTGAGACAGACTGTTTGTAGTAGTAGTACTACATTCAGACAGACAGTATGTGGTAGTAGCAGAACATTGATACAGACACTATGAAGTAGTCGTACATGGAGATAGACACTATATACAGTAGTACATGGAAACATACAGTATATAGAAGCAGTACATAGAGACTTACAGTATATAGAAGCAGTACATGGAGACATACAGTATATAGTAGTAGTACATGGAGACAGACAGTATTTACAGTAGTAGATGGAGACATACAGTAGTACATGGAGGCAGATAATATGTAGTAGTAGTACATTGAGAAATACCATATATAGTAGTAGTACATGGAGACATACAGTATATAGTAGTAGTACATGGAGAAATGCTGTATATGGAAGCAGTACAAGGAGGCAGACAGTATATACAGTAGTACAGGAAGTTATAGAGAATATAGAATTAGTACATGGAGAAAAACAGTATTTACAGTATTACACAGAGACATATAATATAGAGTAGCAGTACACAGAGAAATGAAATATAAATTAGTAGTGCATGGAGACATACAGTAGTTAGAAGTACTACAATGAGACAGACAGTATATACAGTAGTACATGGAGACATACAGTGTATAGATAAAGTACATGGAGACGAACAGTATATACAGTAGTATATGGAGACATACAGTATATTCCATAGTACATGGAGACAGACAATATGAAGTAGTAGTACTTGGAGACAGACAGTATATAGAAGTAGTACATGTAGACAGACTGTATTTACAGTAGTACATGGAGACATACCATATACAGTAGCAGTAAATGAAAACATAGAGCATGTAGAAGTAGTATAGGAAACATAGAAGTATATAGAAGCAGTACATGGAGACAGACAATATAAACACTAGTACAGGGAGATATAACGTATATACAGTAGTACATGAACACGTACAGTGTATCGAATTAGTACATGGAGACATACAGTATATACTGTAGTACATGTAGACATACAGTACGTACAGTAGTAAAAGGAGACATACAGTAAACACAGTAGTACATGGAGAAATACACTACATAGTAGTAGTACATAAAGACAGGATATACAGTTGTACATGGAGACATACAATATTTGCAATAGTACATTGAGACAGACATTATATAGAAGTAGTACATATAGACAGACGGTGTATAGAAGTAGTGCATGGAGACAGACAGTATGTACAGCAGTACAAGGAGACAGACGGTATATACAATAGTACATGGATACAGACAGTATCTACAATAGCACATGGAGTCAGACAGAATATAGTAGTAGTAGTACATAGAGACATACAGTATGTAGAAGCAGTACATGGAGACAGACAGTATATAGAAGTAGTACATGGAGACAGACAGTACTTAGAGTAATACATGGAGACATACAGCAAATAGTAGTAGTACATGGAGACATACAGTATATTCAGCAGTACATTAAGACATACAGTATGTAGTAGTAGTACATGGAGACAGATATTATATACAGTAGTACATGGAGACATACAGTATATAGAAAATGTACATTGTAAACAGGCAATATATACATGGAGAAAGACAGTAGTACATGGAGAAAGACAGTATTTACAGTATTACATGGACAGATACCATATAGAGAAGCAGTTCATGGAATCATAGAGTATATAGTAATAAAGTATATAGTAGTAATGCATGGAGACAAAGTATATAGAAGTAGTACAATGAGACAGACAGTATGTACTTTTTGAAGTACATTGATACAGACAGTATGAAGTAGTAGTACATGGAGACAGACAGTATATACAGTAGAACATGGAGACATACAGCATATACAGTTTTACTTGGAGACGTACCGTATCTAAAGCAGTACATGGAGACAGTCAGTATAAAGAAGTAGTACATGGAGACAGACATAAATACAGTAGTACATGGAGACAGGCAGCATATATACGGTAGTAAATGGAGACAGACATATATACAGTAATACATGGAGACAGACAGTATATAAAGTAGACCATGGAGACATACAGAAGATATAAGTAGTACATGGAGACAGACAGTATGTACAGTAATACATGGAGACATGCAGTGTATAGAAGCTGTACATGAAGACAGACAGTATATACATTATTACATGGAGACATACAGAAGATATATGTAGTACATGGAGACAGACAGTATGTACAGTAATACATGGAGACATGCAGTGTATAGAAGCTGTACATGAAGACAGACATGATATACAGTATTACATGGAGACATTCCTTAAATTAAAGCAATACATGGAGACAGACAGTACAGTATATACGGTTGAACATGGAGAAATAGAGTAGATATAACTAGTACATGTAGAAAGACAGTTTGTAGAAGTAGTACATGGAGACATACTTTATATACAGTAGTACATGGAGAAAGACAACATATACAGTGGTGCATGCAGACAGACAGTAAATAGTAGTAGTACATGGAGACAGATGGTATATACAGTAGTACATGGAGACATACAGTATGTTGTAGTAGTGCATGGAGGCATACAGTATATAGCAGTAGTACATGGAGACAACAGTATATATAGTAGTACATTAGAGATATACAGTATATACAGTAGTGCATGGTGGCATACTGTGTATAGTAGCAGTACATGGAGACGGAGAGTATATAGTAGTAGTACATGGAGACAGAGTGTATATAGTAGTAGTACATGGATACAGAACATATATACCGTATTGCATGGAGACAGAGTGTATTTAGTAGTTGTACATGGAGGCATACAGTGTACAGAAGTAATACATGGAGACATACAGTATATAGTAGTAGCAGATGGTGATATACCTTATAACCTGTAGTACATGGAGACAGACTGTTTATAGAAGTATTAAATGGAGACATACAGTATATAGTAGTAGTGCATACAGACATACAATATATACAATTAGTACATAAAGACATACTGTATATTGAAGTAGTACATGGAGAAAGACAGTATATACAGTAGTACATGGAAACATTCAGTATATGAAGCAATACATGGAGACATGGTTAGAGCATTGGACTTGTAACCGGAGGGTTACAAGTTCGAATCCCTGAGCTGACAAGGTAAAAATCTGTCGTTCTGCCCCTGAACAAGGCAGTTAACCCACTGTTCCCTGGGCGCTGAAGACGTGGATGTCGATTAAGGCAGCTCCCCGCACCTCTCTGATTCAGAGGGGTTGGGTTAAATGCGGAAGACACATTTCAGTTGAAGGCATTTGGTTGAACAACTGACTAATAATGGTGACTTTGACTTTATATAGAAGTAGTACATGGGTACCTACAGTAGTACATGGAGACATACAGTATACACAGTAGTACATGGTGTTATACAGTATATAGTAGTAGTAAATTAAGACACACAGTATACACAGTTGTACATGGAGACATACATTATATACAGTATTACATGGAGACAGACAATATATAAATTGGTCATGGAGATATACAGTATATACAATAGTACATGGAGTCAGACAGTATGTATTAGTAGTACATGGAGATATATAGTATATACAGTAGAAAATGGAGATATACATTTTATAGAAGCAGTACATGTAGACATACAGTATATACAGTAGTACATGGAGACAGACAGTATATAGAGTAGTACATGGAGACCGACAGAATACACAGTAATAAATAGAGACAGTATATATTAGAAGTACATGGAGACATATAGTATATAAATGAAGTAGTACATGGAGACATACAGCATATAGTAGTAGTACATGGAGGCATACAGTATATACAGTAGTGCATAGAGACATACAGTTTATAGAAGTAGCACATGGAGACAGACAGTATGTACAGGAGTACATGGAGACATGTAGCGTATAGAAGTTTTACACAAAGACATATCTTATATACAGTAGGACATGGAGACATACAGTGTATACAGTATTACACGGAGACATACCGTACATAAAAGCAGTATATGGAGACAGTCACTATATAGAAGTAGTACATGGAGACAGACATTATATACAGTAGTACATGGAGACATACAGTTTATAGAAGCAGTAAATGGAGACATACAGTATATGTAAATAGTACATGTAGACAGACAGTACATAGAAGTAGTACAATGAGACATACAGTGTATACAGTATTACACTGATAAATACCATACATAAAAGCAGTACATTGAGACATACAATATGTGGTAGTAGTAAAAATTCCTAGGCCGTCACTGTAATTAAGAATTTGTTCTTAACTGACTTGCCTAGTTAAATAAAGGTTCAATTATAATGTAAAAAGTAGTAGCACATGGAGACAGACATTATGTACAGTAGTCCATGGAGACATACATTGTATAGAAGTTGTACATGAAGCCAGACAGTATATACAGTAGTACATGGAGACATACCGTATATAGGTACAGAACATGGAGACAGACTGTATATGGAAGAAGTATATGGAGACGGGCGGTATATACAGTAGTACATGGAGAAATACCGTTTAAAGAAGCATTGCATGGAGACATACAGTATATTCAGTGGTACACGGAGACATAGAGTATATACAGTGGTACAAGGAGCCAGAAAGTGTTAAGAAGTAATGCATGGAGACATACAGTATTAGTAGTAGCACATGGAAACAGACAGTATGTACAGTAATACATGGAGGCATGCAGTGTACAGTGGGGCAAAAACGTATTTAGTCAGCCACCAATTGTGCAAGTTCTCCAACTTAAAAAGATGAGAGAGGCCTGTAATTTTCATCATAGGTACACTTCAACTATGACAGACGAAATGAGAAAAAGAAATCCAGAAAATCACATTGTAGGATTTTTAATTTATTTATTTGCAAATTATATCACTGTTCTTGTGATCATTTTGACCCCACGGGGTGAGATCTTGCGTGGAGCCCCAGATCGAGGAAGATTATCAGTGGTCTTGTATGTCTTCCATTTCCTAATAATTGCTCCCACAGTTGATTTCTTCAAACCAAGCTGCTTACCTATTGCAGATTCAGTCTTCCCAACGTGGTGCAGGTCTACAATTTTGTTTCTGGTGTCCTTTGACAGCTCTTTGGTCTTGGCCATAGTGGAGTTTGGAGTGTGACTGTTTGAGGTTGTGGACAGGTGTCTTTTATACTGATAACAAGTTCAAACAGGTGCCATTAATACAGGTAACGAGTGGAGGACAGAGGAGCCTCTTAAAGAAGAAGTTACAGGTCTGTGAGAGCCAGAAATCTTGCTTGTTTGTATGTGACCAAATACTTATTTTCCACCATAATTTGCAAATAAATTCATTAAAAATCCTACAATGTGATTTTCGGGATTTTTGTTCCTCATTTTGTCTGTCATAGTTGAAGTGTACCTATGATGAAAATTACAGGCCTCTCTCATCTTTTTAAGTGAGAGAACTTGCACAATTGGTGGCTGACTAAATACTTTTTTGCCCCACTGTATATATTTATACATACATTATATATCAAATATGTAATAAATGAGTCAATACCAAAGGACATGTCTAATTGACAACTGTCAATCCCTCTGTTTCACTTCCTTCTTAATATTATTCCTTCAGCCATTTGAACCTGTCTACTTGTTGGTGTTTTTAAGGGAGTTGATTTACATAAAGGATTTCACATTTTGTACTAAACTCACAATCATAAGTCCTGGCATGGTGCAGACACTAATCAGTGATCTGATTGGCTTGGAAAGCCAAGTCAGCTGTGTTAGGCACTGGGCACCACCGGGAGTTAGCCCTTAGAGAGTATGCCCATCATGGGCATGGAGGTGTACCATGTGGCGTATTCAGTGGTGTAAAGTACTTAAGTAAAAATACTTTAAAGTACTACTTAAGTAGTTTTTTGGGGTGTCTATACTTTACTATTCATATTTTTTTACAACTTTTACTTTTACTTCACAATATTCCTAAAGGAAATAATTTACTTTTTACTCCATTCATTTTCCATTACACCCAAAAGTTCTCAATACATTTTGAGTGCTTAGCAGGACAGAAAATGCTTCAATTCACACACTTATCAAGAGAACATCCCTGTTCATCCCTACTGCATCTGATCTGGTGGACACACTAAACACAAATGCTTAGTTTGTAAATAATGTCTGGGTGTTGGAGTGTGCCCCTGGCTATCCTGGAAATAAATAAAAAAGAAAATGGAATTTAAGGAATTTGAAATGATATATAACTTTTACTTTTGATACTTAAGTATATTTAAAACTAATTTTTTTAAGACTTTTACTCAAGCAGTATTTTACCTTCACTTTTACTTGAGTCATTTTCTATTAAGGAATCTTTACTTTTACTCAAGTATGACAATTGAATAACTGGGCATATACTGTACGTGGGCAATCAGTCCCTTTGTAACTGAGAGATGTGTGAGATAAGTTCCTGGGAGAGAGCCCACTGTTTAAGAGAAGTCAGCTGGCATTGTCTGAGCCAGTTAGCATCATCTGAGACAGCAAACTCTCTCCACCCCCTCTGACCTCATCCTAACCTGATTACTCCCGTTCTGTGTGTGTGCAGATTGAAAGGAAGGAGGCGTTTGACGACAACATCCACTACCCTCTCTTCATCACCCTGACCTGAGGAGCCAGCCCCACTCACCTCCACCTACTCTGAGACCCGGCTCACCATCTGCCCCTTGCCCCCCCGCCTCATGCCAATCAGACTCCTGGGCATCTAGTCTCCTGCCAGTCCTACACATTAGTACAACACTGTGTCCCTGGCTGACGTCAGGGTTGATGAGATACAAGGGATCAGTTGTTTAATTTGTTTGTATTACAGTATTAACTCCACTGTGGTGTGTTCAGTGTTGCTATTACATAACATTGCAGAATCCTTTTGTCTTGACTTTTAGAAACGTTTTGTGATGTTGTGATGATGACATGTTGTGTGTGGCTGAATCAGTGTCCGTGATCAGGTGTGACCCTTTTACTGTGCAGTACAAAAATGTGCGACGTGCTAAACCGAATGGTGGAGATTTCAGGTGTCCCACGCTGCCTCAATGAACTGTCAACACAGAGAAGGCTGAAGCATAAAAATAATCACTACATCATGTTCTGATGTGCTAACCAAGTAGTATGCCAGCAAGGTTTATGCACATGACTATACTGGACAGTGTCTTTCACCACAAGTCTATGATGAACTTTTGTTCTATTAAGCAACAGAGTTCAGGCTATTTCGATCCATGCCAATACCCAACCAAAAATGGGTTTCTGAACACACATCAAACGGAACGTTTTCTACTGATTTGTCATCGATTCTCTGCAGAAGTGTCTCATACTAAAGGTTCCGTGGCTGAATGCTGTTATGTTGTTCACTGTGAAAGAGATTTTCTGCCGATACCTCTCTGGGGTGAGTTTCGCAAAAGCTTTGCAGCACCCAAATCATCTTTGGTCCATTGTCTACAATCCCTCCAATTGCCTACAATGGATTTGAGATGATATTAATGCTGCGAAGCTTTCAAGAAACTCACCCCTGGTCTCCTGCTCACTGCACCAAGACCTCTTCTACACTGTCTCCAGCTGAAAACGGTCTTACTGTGAGAAAAACATGGACAACATGATCTCACAAACTCACTGCTATGTTTGACGTTTTTTTCCAAAAGGCGCAAACATCAAGTGTTATCCCTACCACACAGCATTATTGTATTCGGCTGGTTCTGGTCTACAGATTGCCTTGGTGCTGTGCTTTTTACACCCACCAACCCATACCACATTGGTATGGATGGATAGTTGTATGCTTTTACATCCACCAACTCTTACTGTAAGCACATTGGTATGGATGAATAGTTTTATGCTTTTTACATCCACCAACCCGTACTGTAAGCACAACGGCATTGGATAGTTTTATGAGCGCCTCAAATGGTTTTAATAACTATCTATTAAAAAGATCTAGCAGTACATTAGAGTCCTCTGCGGTTACTTTTATAACTAATGTTCTGATTTAATATTAGCATATTAGAATGTTATGTCATAGTATGTTCTGAACCAATGTTACCCGGGACTACCGCGCAGAACAAATATCAGCCCGCGGAGAGAAGAAGCCAAGATTGAACTTCACTCAACTTTCTATTTTTCTCTACTGTGGGAATTGCCAATAGTAGCCACTTTCAATGCAACATATCAAAACAAAACAAACTATGCAAGAGATTGTCTTGTAAGCAGGACGCACCGGAGTAGGATTATTTTGCATTGACAGGCACAACAGCCCGCACTCTACAGACCACAGACCGGTACGACATTAACCACTCGGAGCTGCAGTAACCGTATATGCAAATAGGCCATTGCCATATATGGATCTGTGCAATTCACTTTGAACTGGACTGTGTTTACAGCATGTGGTCGAGAGTAGATGCGCTTGTTTTGAGATCAAAGCGAGAGTTGCATGTAGCCACGTGTGCACATTTGATCCTATTCTTTGCTAGAAAGTGAGTTATTAGACCGGTTATAGCAAATTTCTTGTCAGCAATTAGGGAGTGGTTGCTTCCTACAAGAGCACCAAACATGTGCATTTCTAGCCATCTTTGAAAAGCGAGTCAGTTAAAGAGCATTTTCTTGTGTCTTAAAGGGGCAGTATTGTATTTTGAGACAGGCTTGAATAAGCCAAGTAGCCAATAGGCAGAGGATAATTTGTCTGATTCCCTGTAATAATGGTATGGGAATAATAAAACTGGTTTCTTGCGTCAAACAACACATTTTCAGTCACCTCCTTGTCTGAAGGACAAATGGATAAGCAGGTTAATGTCAAGCCATGCATATTTTTCCAAATAGGCTGAATGATAGAACAGCTATTTCCATGTTAAAATGTTATGGGATGCATTTAAAAGAAATTGATGGTAGGCCACTCTGATAGGCCTAGATTATAATCAAATAGCCACAGAGTTGGCTTCTTGGCCACTGTTATAACTGTAACTTAAAGTGTGTACAGCCTCAGTGTTCACGGTATACGCACGCAAGAAGTTGCATATTATTTTCATCATTCATGTTTGCACTAAGCAGAACTGACAAAAAACATTGGTCATAACATGAAGTAAAAAAATGGGGTTGATTTGATTTCATCAACACATTTCTCCTTGATCTCCTGTCATGGGCCTGAATAATCAGTTGAAATGATACTCAACTCATACAATAACATTCTCTGTAGATCATTGTGATCACCATTGGTTTACTCAGACAGTAGTCCCCTGCTCTCTAAACCTCTCCCAGACAGGGTGGTGTTTTCCGTGTAGGCCACAGCCCTACTCCAGACTACTCCTCCACAAAACAAATATAGAGAGGGGAGAGAGGGAAGGCAGCATGGAACCGTTAACCCTGAGGCTTGTGCTGGTCAGGCCGGGAATACAGGCGAGGGGGGCGAGGGAGCCCCCCTCCATCTCTCTTTTGGTATTTTAAACAGGCCTGTTCTCTCCGCCCCCCCGATCAGCCAGAGAGACAGCTTTGACTATGTACAGACTCAGTGAGCATAGTCTTGCTATTGAGAATGGCCACCCTAGGCAGACCTGGCTCTCAAGAGAAGACAGGCTATGTGCACACTGCCCACAAAATGAGGTGGAAACTGGGCTGCCCTTCCTAACCTCCTGCCAAATGTTTGACCATACTGGAGACACGTATTTCCCTCAGATTACACAGATACACAAAGAATTTGAAAACAAACCCAATTTTGATAACCTGAAAGGCCGCTCAGCAACTCCCATATCTACTGGGTGAAACACAGCAGTGTGCCATCACATCAGCAAGATTTGTGACCTGTTGCCACAAGAAAAGTGCAACCAGTGAAGAATAAACACCATTGTAAATACAACCCATATTTAATGTTGTGTACTTTAACCATTTGCACATCATTACAACACTGTATATATACATACTATGACATTTGAAATGTATTTATTATTTTGGCACTTCTGTGAGTGTAGTGTTTAACATTCATTTTTATTGTTTTGTTGAGTTTTGTTTATTATCTACTTCACTTGCCAATAAAGCCCATTGAATTGAATTGAGACAGAGAGAACATGCTCTGCTCACACCTATGGTGATGGTCTGGGCCTAAACCATACAAAAACACCACTAGACAGAATGGAACACAAAACCTTTACTATCTCATCCTGGAAAATACAAAGTCTGAGGTCATCTGCCTTTGTCCTAAAGAGCAGGAACCCAGACTTCATCAAAGAAATTGGAAATACAGACATTGTCGTCCTACAAGAAACATTGTATAAAGAAGACGGACCCACTGGTTGCCCTCTAGGTTACAGAGAGCTGGGAGTCCCATCCACCAAACTACCAGGTGTATAACAGGGAAGAGACTCAGTGGGTATGCTAACTTGTTATAGAGCAGATCTAACCCACTATTAAATTAGTCAAAACAGGAACATTTTACATCTGGCTAGAAATTAGTAAGGAAATTAGCTCAACAGAGAAGAATGTTGTACACTGCCCACAAAATGAGTTGGAAACTAAGCTACACTTCCTGTCCTCCAGACAAATGTATGACCATATTAGAGACACATATTTCACTCAGATTACACAGACCCACACATAATTTGAAAACAATTAATTTTTTATAAACTCCACATCAATCGTGTGAAATACCACAGTGTGCAATCACAGCAGCAAGATATGTGACCTGTTGCCACAGGAAATGGGCAACCAGTGAAGAACAAACACCAAGGTAAAAACAACCCATATTTATGTTTATTTATTCTGACCCTTTTTCTTAATTTTCGCCAGCAGTGTATGTGCAAAGTTCTATACTGATCCAATGAACCATTGCATTTCTGTTCAAAATGTTGTATCAAGTCTGCCCAAATGTGCCTAATTGGTTGTTTGATGCATTTTCAAGTTCATAACTGCACTCTCCTCAAACAATAGCATGGTGTTCTTTCACTGTAATAGCTACTGTAAACTGGAAAGTGCAGTTGGATTAACAATAATTTAAGCTTTCTGTCCGTATCAGATATGTTTATGTCCTGGGAATTGTTCATGTTACTTACAACCTCATGCTAATCACATTAGCCTATGGTAGCTCAACTGTCCCTCGGTGAGGACACTGATCCTTTAGATGTTTGAATTTCCCTTTTGTACTTTAACTATTTGCACATCATTACAACACTGTATATAGACATAATATGGCATTTGAAATGTCTTTATTATTTTGGAACTTTTGTGAGTGTAATGTCTACTGTTAATTTTTTATTGTTTAATTCACTGTATTGCCGCTTTTCATGTTGTCTGTTGTCTGTAGCTTGTGAGATGTGGAAACACTTTGTTGCTTTTATGGATTTTGTCTTGTTGCTTTTTGTGCTATGTTGCTCTGTCTGTATGCTATGTCTTGCTTGTCCTATGTTGCTCTGCGTGTGCTCACTGCTGATTGATTGTCTGTATTGTAATTGTATTTAATAACCTGCCCAGGGACTGCGGTTGAAAATTAGCAGGCTGGCTAAAACTGTCACTTTTACTGAAATGCTGTCCCTGTAAAAATAAAAATAAACTCAAACTAAACGTTGGTTTATCATCTATTTCCCTTGCTTTGGCAATGTAAACATAAAGTTAAAGTCGGAAGTTTACATGCACGTAGGTTGGAGTCATTAAAACTCATTTTTCAACCACTCCACAAATTTCTTCTTAACTTTGTGCATGACACAAGTCATTTTTCCAACAATTGTTTACAGACAGATTATTTCACTTATAATTCACTGTATCACAATGCCAGTGGGTCAGAAGTTTACATACGCTAAGTTGACTGTGCCTTTAAACAGATTGGAAAATTCCAGAAAATTATGTCATGGCTTTAGAAGATAATGATAGGCTATTTTACATCATTTGAGTCAATTGGAGGTGTATCTGTGGATGTATTTCAAGGCCTACCTTCAAACTCAGCGCCTCTTTGCTTGACATCATGGGAAAATCTAAAGATATCAGCCAAGACCTCAGAAAAAAAAATGTAGATCTCCACAAGTCTGGTTCATCCTTGGGAGCAATTTCCAAACGCCTGAAGGTACCACATTCATCTGTACAACCAATTGTACGCAATTATAAACACCATGGGACCACACAGCAGTCAAACCGCTCAGGAAGAAGACGCGTTCTGTCTCTTAGAGATGAACGTTCTTTGGTGCGAAAAGTGCAAATCAATCCCAGAACAACCGCAAAGGACCTTCTAAAGATGCAGGAGGAAACAGGTACAAAAGTATCTATATCCACAGTAAAACGAGCCCTATATCGACATAACCTGAAAGGCCGCTCAGCAAGGAAGAAGCCACTGCTCCAAAACCGGCATAAAAAAGCCAGACTACGGTTGCAACTGCACATGGAGACAAAGATCGTACTTTTTGGAGAAATGTCCTCTGGACTGACTAAACAAAAATAGAACTGTTTGGCCATAATGACCACCGTTATGTTTGGAGGAAAAAGAGGGAGGCTTGCAAGCCGAAGAACACCATCCCAACCGTGAAGCATGGGGGTGACAGCATCATGTTGTGGGGGTGCTTTGCTGCAGGAGGGACTGATGCACTTCACATAATAGATGGCTTCATGAGGAAGGAAAATTATGTTGTTATATTGAAGCAACATCTCAAGACATCAGTCAAGTTAAAGCTTGGTCGCAAATGGGTCTCCCAAGTGGACAATGACCCCAAGCAAACTTCCAAAGTTGTGGCAAAATGGCTTAAGGACAACAAATTAAAATTATTGGAGTGGCCATCACAAAGCCCTGACCTCAATCCTATAGAAAATTTGTGGGCAATACTGAAAAGCGTGTGCGAGCAAGCGAGCATGTGCCTACAGACCTTACTCAGTTACACCAGCTCTGTCAGGAGGAATGGGCCAAAATTCACCCAACTTATTGTGGGAAGCTTGTGGAAGGCTACCCAGAACTTTTGACCCAAGTTAAACAATTTAAAGGCAATGCTACCAAATACTAATTGAGGGTATGTAAACTTCTGACCCACTGGGAATGTGACGAAATAAATAAAAGCTGAAATAAATAATTCTCTCTACTTTTATTCTGACATTTCACATTCTTAAAATAAAGTGGTGATCCTAACTGATCTAAGAAAGGGAATTTTTAATATGATTAAATGTCAGCAATTGTGAAATACTGAGTTTAAATGTATTTGGCTAAGGTGTATGTAAACTTCTGACTTCAACTGTATGTTTCCCATAACAATAAAGCCCCTTAATTTGAAATAGAAATGTAATTGACAGAGAGGGAAAGAGATAGAGAGTGCAGAGAGGGAGAGAGAGAGATGGAGAGAGCTCCATGCTCAACACAAGGGCCCCCATTAACTTGACCACTTGCCCTTTCCAAACAAAGCCTTGGACGGCCCCCTGCCCCTCCCACCCAATGATGTGTGATTAGGCTCAGTGTGTTATGTCTAGACGCAGACATCTGTTTAGGCCCTTGTGTATGCATGCGTGCGTGTGTATGCAGAGTTTAGGAGTAGGGTTTGGCACGGTTAATCGAATACCCGGACATCTGAACAGATGAAACACTTATGAAAGTAGGCTATTCGATGTCGGATATATTTTTTTAGGCCTATTTTAAAATTAAAAAAGTTTTGTCTAGGGGCAGATTCAATCAGATTTGCATTAGAAAAATCCGCATAGCTGATGTTTTGATGTTGTCGGAGGTAGAACTGTGTAAAGCTTACCAGTATGCTTCCCAGTATGCTTCCCTGTCGAAACAGTTTGTCCAAATATAAAGATGTCATTGTGACGTTTTTGGTAGTTTTGGTCTTCAGGCAGTTTATTTTGTTGGCTGTTGGTGCACACTGTTAATTGTATTTATTTTTATAGATTTTGTTGTGCTTACAGCACCTGGTATTCCGGAGGCGGTGTCCCGTCCCAGTACTAACCAGGCCCAACTGAACAGGCGTGTTCAGGGTGGTATGGCCACAAGCTTATTTTTTTACCCCGTTTTTCTCCCTGAATTAGGTCGCTTGGTTCATCTCTGCAACACTTCAATGTGCTCGGGAGAGGCGAAGGTCGAGTCATGCGTCCTCCGAAACATGACCCTCCTGGCCGCCTACTACTTATCACAGTGCTCGCTTTACCCAGATATCAGCCACACGAATGAGTCGGAGGAAACACCTGACGATCGGAGTCAGCTTGCAGGTGCCTGACCCTGTCACAAGGAGTCGCTAGAGCACGATGAGCCAAAGAATGCCCAACTGGCCAAACCCTCCTCTACCCCGTCCTATGGGGCTCCTATGGGGCTCCCAGTCATGGGATCAAACCCCAGGCTGTAGTGGAACCTCAGCACTGTGGTGCATTGCTTTTGATTGCTGCACCACCCAGGACCGCTTTCACAAAACGCCCCTCCTTCGATGATTGGTCAACAGTACTACTTCTAGTAGGAGTGGGAGCTATGGACGGGATTATCCAATTAAGTGCTTGTTGTCACTCAACAAGAGATTACTTGTTTTCATGCAAATATTTTCACTTGAGAAATACTGTGCCAATCTTAGCTAGATGTAAAAGATCTCCTCAGCAAAAACATCAAAATGTATTACAGATTTTTCGATGTATCTTATATTATTTCAGCCTATTTTGAGGAAGTGTTACTGGGAATGTTGTTGCTAGTTCGAACACTGGAATGTTAGATGTAATCTACACCTCAAATAGCCAAACAAACCAAACAATCACGCACAATGGGAAGAGGGGAAGGAAGGAATTATAAACAGGTGCGTGATTGGGAGAAATTAACAACAGGTGTGTACAATTAGACAAAACACAAGAGAAGGGGAGCGATGATGGTCAGAAAACCGGTGACGTCGACCGCCGAACACCGCCCGAACAAGAAGAGGGACCGACCTCGGCGGAAGTCGTGACATTCAGATTGGTCTGCCATATAGCACGCTTCTGTCTATAACATGAGCTGGTCAGTATGTGTAGGTAATCCTTTCTAACATTGTTTGTTTAGAAGATATCATGTAGTAGAACTGCATAAGTGTTGCTCTCCACTTTCTGGAGGACTGAGTTTTGAAATCAGTGGAATTAGAGTATGATAGCTGAGGAGATGGAGAAAATTCTGGCGTTTGATTGCAAATATGCAGACGGAGTCGGAAAGAGAACACACAGAAGGCTGTTGTTTAAAACACCTGTCTAGCTAGCTACATTTTCAAATAGTACACGTTTTCATTTCGAGTTAGTGTACTGTTAGCTAGCTGTGTGGTAATATATTATTTGTATCTCAGAGTCATTTGCATTGTTAGTTATAGCCTAATGTTAGCTAGCTAACATTGGACCTGGTTGGTTAGCTACCTGCAGATTCATGCAGTGTAGTAACGCTATTACTAATATCTCTTATCAATTTAAAAATGACAGTGCATGGAGAATGGTGATATTTCTATTGGAAAAAATAAAGTTTATTTTGGAATCGACAGGTTGCTTGACCTTATTCATCGTTTCATCGCACGTCTTTGATCTCCATCCCAAAAGAATAGCAGGTGAATAGCATGCTATTCTCATGCTTAAATTCAAAGTCAGAATAAATCTAGATAGAAAAGTGCATAAAAAGGGAATACGTTCCATTTCCGCACTCTTAGCTAGGGTCAGAATCCCCCCATAGTGATTAACAGAAGACTTGTTACAATGATGCATATCAAGCAGCAATTATCTTTTAAATAGCATGAATCATAGAATTACTAAATAAATATCATACACAATGACTCCACCAAAAATAAGAGGAAACAATAAATAATTTATATAGGAAGGGAAAAGAGGGGACTACCAGATCAATGAAAAACACTCACCAGAAAACTTATTTGAAACAGAACCAGCTCTATAATGATGAAAATCAGACTTATTTTTCACTGTTGCTGGTAGCCTAGGCCATGTGTTCCCAACCCTTTCCCTTGCTGTACTACCAACTTAATAAAATAAAACATTAAACAACAACAAAAATCATGATATTATTCGAATAGTGCAATCATTTCAAATGCCCATTCCTATTTAGGAGTGAGATTGGCATCTACCAAGGTTAGAGACAAGATAACGAGTAGATACACTTAGTGTACAAAACAGACATGCACCCCCTTTTGTCCTCAGAACAGCCTCAAATCAAGTGGGCATGGACTCTACAAGTCCATGCCTCAATTAACTAGGCAAGTCAGTTAAGAACAAATTCTTATTTACAATGACGGCATACCAAAAGGCAAAAGACCTCCTGCGGGGACAGGGGCTGGGATTAAACATAATTAAAAAAAAAAATATAGGACAAAACACACATCAAGACAAGAGAGAAACCACAATACTACATAAAGAGAGACCTAAGACAACAACATAGCATGGTAGCAACACATGAAAACACATAGCAACACAACATGATAACAACATGGTAGCAACACAACATGGCAGCAGCAGAACACGGTAGCAGCACAAAACATGGTACAAACAATATTGGGAACAAACAACAGCACAAAGGGCAAGCTCGTTCCAGTCCCTAGCTACAGTGGAGCGACCCAGGGATGTGTGTGCTTTGGGGACCTTTAACAGAATGTGACTGCAGAACGGGTATTGTATGTGGAGGATGAGGGCTGCAGTAGATATCTCAGATAGGGGGAGTGAGGCCTAAGAGGGTTTTATAAATAAGCATTAACCATTGGGTCTTGCGATGGGTATACAAAGATGACCAGTTTACAGAGGAGTATGAAGTGCAGTGATGTGTCCTATAAGAAGCTTTGGTGGCAAATCTGATAGTAAAGAACATCTAGCCGTTCAAGAGCACCCTTACCTGACGATCTATAAATTACGTATCCGTAATCTAGCATGGGTAGGATGGTCATCTGAATAAGGGTTAGTTTGGCAGCTTGGGTGAAAGAGGAGCGATTGCGATAGAGGAAATCAAGTCTAGATTTAACCTTAGCCTGCAGCTTGATAATGCTTCCCACAGTTCTGGGGGCCTCCTGCTTAATGTCCTTTGGGTGGTGGACCAGTCTTGAAACCCAAGGGAAACTGTTGAGCATGAAAAACCAGCAGCGTTGCAGTTCTTGAGACAAACCGGTGTGCCTAGCACCTTCTACCATACCCCGTTCAAAGGTACTTAAATCTTTTGTCCTGTCCATTCACCCTCTGATTGGTACATACACAATCCATGGTTCAGTTGCCTCGAAGCTTAAACATCCATCCTTTAACCTAACTTCCCCCTCTTCATCTACACTGATTAAGTGGATTTACCAAGTTACATCAATAAGGGCTCATAGCTTTCACCTGGATTCACGTGGTTAGTCTGTGTCATGGAGAGAGCAGGTGTGCTTAATGTTTTTTCCACTCAGTGTAAGGATAGAATATATGATACATTTTTTTTTCATCTATTTTTAATTACTTTGTCCGTTTCAAAGAGAAAGGGACAGCTGCCTCTCAGTTCTATTTCCAAGTATACACACACACACAGACACACACAATCCTCTACCCCCACCCCAACCCTCTACCCGCCAACCCAGTCCATCCCTCTACCCCCCACCCCAACCCTCTACCGCCACCTCAACCCTCTTCCCCCCACCCCAACCCTCTACCGCCACCCCAACCCTCTACCCGCCACCACAACCCTCTACCGCCACCCCAACCCTCTAACCGCCACCCCAACCCTCTACCCGCCACCCCAACCCTCTACCGCCACCTCAACCCTCTACCCGCCACCCCAACCCTCTACCCGCCACCCCAACCCTCTAACCGCCACCCCAACCCTCTACCGCCACCTCAACCCTCTACACGCCACCCCAACCCTCTACCCCCCACCCCAGTCCATTCCCTCTACCCACCACTCCATGATATAGTTCTGTCCTTGAGCTGTTCTTGTCTATTAATCTTCTGTATTTTGTCATGTTTAATGTTTTGTGTGGACCCCAGGAAGAGTAGCTGCTGCTTTTGCAACAGCTAATGGGGATCCTAATAAAATACCAAAATACCAAATAGACACTACAGTGTTTGAAAAGAGGCCAACGTTCAACAGGAAGATTGTTGCCTCTAGACAAGCCTCTTCATCATTCAGGATGAACTCTGTCCCACCTGGATATGACGTTAAGCATCTGGTCAGAGAGCTGTACTGGGAAGGAGAGACATTTTCTGTACAAATGGCTTATTGCTCTTAATTGGGGCCTTGTAATATTGACGTAGGCACTCAGCTTCACTGATTCGTTAAGGGGACGTATGTAGGGAAAATAGCCAGCTCTCATTGAGAAGCAGTTTTCTTTAACTGTTATAGTGCTCTGTATGATTATGTGGTAGCTGAGGAGGCAGATCAACAGTTGAATGAGCCCAATCTACTCCTGCATGTCAGCTGACATGGGTCTTTCCTGGTCTTGGTCACACACAGACACACAGGCAGTCAGTCAACGGGAAATTGCTTCATTGTTTGGATGCCTTACAGGAACTGGTGCCTTCAAGTCCTCTCAGCTCGGCTGGGCTGCAGTCACCAGGGCAACGATAAAACCTTCTCCGATGTTCACATCGGTTTAGGCCATTAGGATTGGTCAACAAGCCTCTTCCTGTGACAAGTGGCCTGCTGAACATCGAGAGGGTCGTTCCCTTTCTCTGAAGGTCAACAACGCTGCAGTGTGTTCTGCGATCGACCCTTAGCCTGCCACACACACAATACTAATCCCCTAATAGTGCGTCTCTACTCTCTTAGATAATTCCCAATACCCGAGCCCAATGACCATAGACTATGGTCTTTCAATCTGCTGTACAATGACATTGACTCAATTGATAATAAAAGCATAGCTTAGACTGTAGAGGTTGGGTAACATACATCCTGACACACCCCCATACGTAGCCATATGTACTACTGCAGAACCGCTCTGCAATTAACCTTTGTCTGATTCCTTTGCTCTACTCCATTTGTTTCAATGAGTTTGAGTGTGTTTTAACTGGTAGTACTGGTCTGACTCACTAAGAGCATCCAGCTACCACTCTAGCCAATGGTTTTGGATTGAGTCATTCAGGTTTCTGTCCTGTGGTGCTGCTGGCTCATTGTCGTGAATCTGTGCAATCGGTAGAATATGTAAAGTCTTCTAGCCTGTAGTAATGACTTGCTATAATTTTCCTGAGTGTCTACAAGGCTGTAGTCGTTCTTGGCTTGATCGAGCGAGTGAGTTCAGAATTTGTGGGGCCTGCAGTATTAGCATGATTCTGAGAGGAAGTGTTATTTAGTCTGTGGAACATACAGTGTCTAAAGCCAGTCTAAAGCCGGGTCTAAAGCCGGGTCTAAAGTCACATTGTTTAGACAGGCTTTTGTGCAGCGTAAACTCTTACCATAGAGACGGTGCGCTGCTCTGCTGTCTAAAACTCACACAGCTCTATTAATTAGCTGTTTGAAGCTGTTAATGGAGCTCCCACTGCTGTACTAATTAATAACACCATTGCCGTTGACAACAGAAAACATGGAAAATCTCCCTATTCGAAAGCCCTATTCAAGCTCTTAGCATTCCAGTGTGTCAGAGAAGAGACTTTCAGCACGGCTATATTTATATAATTGTGTTACAACGCTCTTATCATATCATCAGCTCAGGCTACCGTTGCCGTCGTTGTTGTAACTCCAGGTTTCAATGCACGTATTGACAATATCGTCCTACTATGTCCTTTTACTCACGCTATTTACATAATTAGAATTCAACATCAACTTTACTACCATTGTATTGTAGCTGTCTGGAAAGCATTTGAAAATAATATTATCTTACTGTTAGAATGTGTTTCATCTGGCATTATCTTACAGTTAGAATGTGTTTCACTTGGCATTATCTTACAGTTAGAATGTGTTTCACCTGGCATTATCTTACAGTTCTAATGTGTTTCACCTGTCATTGAGTGAGATAATGATACTGAGGAGGGTTGACTAGTACAGTAGTGGAATCAGATGGCTAGGTCACAGGAATGTGAACAGCAGAGGAGGAAAGGTGAAAAGAGGAGAGAGTTCTTGGTTAATGACCACACTTGTGTGTTATGGTAGCACCAAACTGGGCTGAGCACTGGTAATGGGGCACGGTGGAGGCCAGTCAGTGTGGTATAATGGCTGCTAGTGGGGGTAGGGGTGGTGAGGGGTTGTTAGAACTGGCTATAATGGTGTGGCCACTCTAAAAATGACAGGCCAGGCACAAGGTGGAGAGGGCTGGGGCTGGGGGTCGTGGCAGGGGCTGGAATGGGGGACATCTTTTATTCTGGTCAGAGTAATTTTCTGTACTGCCAAGGAAATATAATGACAGCATTGAGAGAACCAGGTGAAATATAAAATAACAGCAACTTTCTTTTGTGAAAAATTGTCCGGAACACTTGATAGAACTCTGCTAGCCGTTCCCCCCTATAGAGTTCCACCAAGTGTTCCGGACAATTTCTAAACAAAGGTGCTGTTCTATTATATTTCATATGGTTTTCTCCACATGCTGTCATTATAATATATTACCTTGCAATTACATTTACCTGAATAAAATAATTCCCTTGTGTACATTAAGGTTATTAATTTGCATTTGGTCCTTCTACATTCAGTACTATTTCATCAACAAGCTCTCACAGTCTTTCTGCAGAATTAGACATTCATCCACGTTCTCCAAACACACTCATTTGCACACACTGTTTATAGACTTTTCTATTGTGTTATTGAACATACGTTTGTTTATTCCATGTGTAACACTGTGTTGTTGTTTGTGTCTGTCATGTCCAGGCCTGAGAAGGCAGGCTGGCGTGTTTAGTTTTGTTTTGGTGTAGGGTTTTTTCTGTTCTAGGTTATCTATTTCTATGTTGGGGTAATGGTTCCCAATTAGAGGCAGCTGTGTGTCGTTACCTCTAATTGGGAACCATATATATGTTTGTAATTTTCACTAGGGGTTTGTGGGTTATTGTTTGTTCATAGCTTTGTTTGCGTTACTTGTTATGGTCAATGTTATGATCGTTGCTCGTTTTTGCCAGTTACGTTATTTAATAAAGTATGTATACTGGATGCCTTGGTCCGTCACTCAAGAAGATGTTGACAGAATAACCCACCAAATAAGGACCAAGCAGTGAGAGAACAGGGAGTTCTGGACTTGGGAGGAGATATTAGCTGGTAAGGGGCCTTGGAAAAAGATGGCTGAGCATCGTCACCCCAGGGAAGCAGCGAAGGTTGAGCGGGGCAGTTATGAGGATTTATATGGAGCATGGAATCCGGAGAGAGAAGTTTGTTGGAACTCGCCTGGCTAGGAAGCCCGAAAGGCAGCCCCAAAACTTTTTTGGGGGGTGGGCAGACGAGGAGGTGGGCCGGTTCAGGAGGGACTCCTGAGAACTCAGGAGCTCTTTGGAGGAAGCGTTGGAAAGAGCGTCGCACTGGTAAGACGCCCTGCTATGCAGTTTTGCACATGCATAGGCCGGTGCGCAAAATTCCAGCGCCACTCATCTGTCGGGCTAGGGTGAGTGTGCAGTCTGGAAGGGTGGTGCCGGCTCAGCGCTCCAGGTTTCCAGTGCGCCTTTTGGGACCGAAATATCCTGCGCCAGCTCTGCGTGTGGTGTCTCCAGTTCACTCGCACAGCCCGGTGCACGACATTCCAGCTCCCCTCATCTGTGAGGCCAGGATGAGTGAACAACCTGGGAGAGGGGTGTCGGCTATCCGCATCAGGTCTCCTGTGCGCGTCGTGGATCCAGTACGTCCTGTCCCAGTTCCACGCTCCAGGATTCCTGTTCGTGTTGTGGATCCAGTACGTCCTGGCCCTGTTCCACGCTCCAGGATTCCTGTTCGTGTTGTGGATCCAGTACGGCCCGTTCCTGCTCCCCGCACCAGAGGTCCAGTGCGCATAGTGAGCCCATCACGGCCCGTTCCTGCTCTTCGCACCAGAGTCCCAGTGCTCGTCAGGAGCCCATCACGGCCGGTTCCTGCTCCTCGCACCAGAGTTCCGACTAATAGCCCAGGGCCTCCGGTGCGTGTCATCAAGCCAGCATGGCCAGCACCGGAGCCGCCACCTGGGACAAAAAGACCCACCCGAGACCCTCCCCATGGACTGTTGGCGCAGTCGGAGTCCGCGCCGGTCGGAGTCCGCGCCTCTTCTCTGAGAAGACAGGCTGGTGTGTTTAGTTTTGGTGTAGGGTTTTTTTCTGTTCTAGGTTATCTATTTCTATGTTGGGGTAATGGTTCCCAATTAGAGGCAGCTGTGTGTCGTTACCTCTAATTGGGAACCATATATATGTTTGTAGTTTTCACTAGGGGTTTGTGGGTTATTGTTTATTCATAGCTTTGTTTGTTTTACTTGTTATGGTCAATGTTACGATCTTCGTTCGTTTTGTTTGTTTTGCCAGTTACGTTATTTAATAAAGAATGTATACTGGATACCTCGCTGCGCCTTGGTCCGTCACTCAGGAAGATGTTGACAGTGTCACACTGCTTTGCTTTATCTTGGCAGGTCGCAGTTGTAAATGAGAACTTGTTCTCAACTGGCCTACCTGGTTTAATAAAGGTGAAATAAGAAAGATAAAAACGTAATGTTTTTGTTGCTCCTGCTGCTCTGTATCGTTCCATTCATCCAAAAGTAAAATTTCGAACTTAAAAGAAATCTCCACCCAAATTATCTGATTGCTGACATTCCAAACTTTTTGGAACGATATCAACAATGGACTAATGAAACAAATACCAATAGTTTTTCGGTGGAATTTTGCTTTCAGGGTTAAGTTTGGGACAGGGTTAACCAACAGTTAAATAAAAACGATGTCCATGACTGGGATCAAACATTTTGGTCCCAAACACACAAGCTTCTGATCCAAAGTAATGTAATTATGCCCATTCACAACTCCATTGCAAAACCCAAACCTACTTGATGGTAATAGCTTTCACTGTTGCCCCTAGTGGATGCTTTTAAAGGCAATTTTTCCTCAGCACATCGATAGACATCCAATTTCGACATCAATCTTGAACAACCTGGCTGAATTTAATGTGGTTGTGGTATGCATAGGGTTACCATTAACACACAATTGAAAAAGGCATATGTAATAATGGCATGATGTCTGGATGACGTAGAATGTTTACAAAATAGCTAAATGCGAATATAAACATCAATATTCTTAAGTGCGCCTCAATCACATCATTGACAGAGGTATGCTGTGAATAAAACATATTTTGAGTATCTGGAGATGCAGAATTGTTTTATAACTTAAGCCTGGAACATTTGATCTGAAACACAGTTTTACATGTAAAAACAGTACTATGAAAGTAAAATCTTCAAAATGCCAAATGACCAAATGTACAATTGAACTCATGTGTTCATGAGTTCAACAACTTGAAAAGCAAAAATGGTGGATAAAGGAATGGGGTTTAGTGGGAGTTAGCTCCTACAAACTTCCTACATTTGACCCTGCAGCCAGTAGCAGTCTGCTCCCACACATCAAACACCTCATAAGGAAATGTCCAATGACTGACAAAAACAATCCAACAGCCTTTGATGACAGGCGACTGTACAAATACATCACAAAGGTCTGTGTACTGCAGCCAAGAGGTACATGCTGACTCTGTGTGTTATCTGTAGCTCAGACAGCAGGAGGACTTCCTGCCAGAAGGGCTGTGTTTCCTGTGTTGTGGGGCAGCAGGAGTGTGCAGCGCTGGGCCTTATTGTGAATGGCACATTCTGTGTTTCATCTACAACCTCTGGTGAACCAGGTCTCATTAAAGGGGCAATCAGCACTTGAAACAATAACAAAGTGCATACCCGCCCCTGTTTTGGTAAAAAGCTGAGGGATGTAACCACTCTGAAATTCATAGACAGAGCTATGGATGCAACGACTGACCATTCATGATAGCAACATTCTAGTTTTAACCATGTTTCAAGGCTGTATAGTGTTTGTTTACATTTACTTTGTTTACAAACATTGGAGTAAAACAACCTTATATTTTGGCTTCTTATAGGGGTCTGACAGTTAAGCTAAGCTCATGAGGTATTGATAAGTAATATTCTTCAACAATAAATGGGTACATATCATTAATTTAGAAGTAAAAACATTTATGTAGCAACTGTAGATTGCCCCTATAAGGCCTCTCAACCTACACATGCCTTCAGAAAGTATTCAAACCCCTTGACTTTTTCCACATCTTTGTTGTGTTGCAGTCTGAATTTCAAATTGATTAAACTGTGATTTTGTGTCATTGGCAAGTGGATTTACATTTCTAGACATTTCTACAAATTAATTAAAAATTAGAAGATTAAATGTCTTGAGTTAATAATTAGTCAACCCCTTCATTATGGCAAGCCTAAATAAATTCAGGAGTGTGCTTAACAAGTCACATAATAAGTTGCATGGACTCACTCTGTGTGCAATAATAGTTTAAAACGTATTTGGGATCAGTGTCCCTTCCACGGGACGGTTGAGCTAAAGTAGGCTAATGCGATAAGTATGAGGTTGTAAGTAACAAGAACATTTCCCAGGACAGACATATCTGATATTGGCAGAAAGCTTAAATTCTTGTTAATGTAACTGCACTGTCCAATTTACAGTAGCTATTACAGTGAAAGAGCACTATGCTATTGTTTGAGGAGAGTGCACAATTTTGAACATACAAAGTTATTAATAAACAAATTAGGCATATTTGGGCAGTCTTGATACAACATTTTGAACAGAAATGCAATGGTTCATTGGATCAATCTAAAACTTTGCACATACACTGCTGCCATCTAGTTGGCAAAACGGACATTGCACCTAGGCTGGAATTATACATTATGGCCTTTCTCTTGCATTTCAAAATGATGGTACAAAAAAAATACAAAATAATGTTTTTTTTTTTCTTTGTATTATCTTTAACCAGATCTATTGTGTTATATTCTCCTACATTCCTTTCACATTTCCACAAACTTAAAAGGGTTTCCTTTCAAATGGTACCAAGAATATGCATATCCTTGCTTCAGGGCCTGAGCTACAAGCAGTTAGATTTGAGAATGTCATTCCAGGTGAAAATTGGATAAAAGGGGTGCATCCTTAAGAGGTTTACATGATTTTGAATGACTACCTCATCTCTGTACCCCAGACATACAATTATCTGTAACGTCCCTCTGTTGAGCAGTGAATTTCATACACAGATTCAACCACAAAGACCAGGGAGGTGTTCCAATGCCTTGCAAATAAGTGTGCCAGTTGGTTCATGGGTAAACATAGCAGGCATTGGAAATCCATTTGAGAATGGTGAAGTTATTTATTACACTTTGGATGATGTATCAATACACCCAGTCACTACAAAGATTAAGGTATCCTTCTTAACTCAGTTGCCGGAGAGGAAAGAAACCGCTCATGGATTTCACCATGATGGCTGTGATAGGAGAAAACTGAGGATGAATCAACAAAATTGTAGTTACTCCACAATATTAACTTAAATGACAGAGTGAAAAGAAGGAAGCCTGTACAGAATACAAATATTCCAAAACATGCTTTCTGTTTGTAATAAGGCACTGATATAAAACTGCAAACATGTGGCAAAGAAATCAACTTTTTGTCCTGAATACAAAGTGTAATGTTTGGGGCAAATTCAATACAATACAACACATCAAGCATGGTGGTGCCTGCATCATGTTATGGGTATGCTTGTCATTGGCAAGGACTAGGGTGTTTTTTAGGATAAAAATAAACGGAATGGAGCTAAGAACTGGTAAAATCCTAGAGGAAAACCTGGTTTAGTCTGCTTTCCAACATACACTGAGAGACAAATTCAACTTTCAGCAGGACAATAATTTAGGCCAAATATAGACTGGAGTTGCTAATTGAATATTCCTGAGCGGCCTGGTTACAGTTTTGACTTAAATCTGCTTGAAATCTATGGCAAGACTTGAAAATAGCTGTCGAAAAATGATCAACAACCAACTTGGCAGAGCTTGAAAAAGTAAAAAAGAATAATGTGCAAATATTGTACAATCCTGTTATGCAAAGCTCTTAAATACTTACCCAGATAGACTCACAGCTGTAATTTCTGACAAATCAAATTGTATTTTTCACATGCGGCGAATACAACAGGTGTAGATGTCACGACCTGATCTGTTTCACCTGTCTTTGCGATTGTCTCCACCCACCTCCAGGTGTCTCCTGTTTTCCCCATCAATCCCAAGTGTATTTATCCCTGTGTTTCCTGTCTCTCTGTGCCAGTTTGTCTTGTTTTGCCAAGTCAACCAGCGTTTCTCCTAGCTCATATTTTTCCCAGTCTCTGTTTTTTCCTAGCCCTCCTTGGTTTGATCCTTGCCTGTCCTGACGCCGTGTCCACCTGCCTGACCACTCTGCCTGTTCTGACCTCGAGCCTGCCTATCCACTTGTACTGCTTGGACTCTGACCTGTTCACTGAACCCCTGCCTGTCATGACCTCGAGCCTGCCTATCGCCTGGTACTGTTTGGACTCTGACCTTGTCTATGAACTCTCGCCTGTCCCTGAACTGCCTTTTGCCTACCCCTTTTGGTATAATAAATATCGGTGCTCAACCATCTGCCTCCTGTATCTGCATTTGGGTCTCGCCTTCTGTCCTGATAGTCGACCTTACAGTGAAATGCATACTTACAAGCCCTTAACCAACAATGCAGTTTTAAGAAAACATAAGTGTTAAGAAAGTATTTACTAAATAAACTGAAGTAAACAATAAAAAAAAATTGAAAAATAACAAATAATTAAAGAGCAACAATAAAATAAGAGTAATGAGGCTATATACAGGGGGTACCGGTACAAAGTCAATGTGCGGGGGTACAGGTTAGTCGAGGTAATTAAGGTAATGTGTAGATGTACAGTTGAAGTCGGAAGTTTACATAGACTTAGGTTGGAGTCATTAAAACTCTTTTTTTCAACCACTCCACAAATTTCTTGTTAACAAGTCGGTTATCTACTTTGTGCATGACACAAGTAATTTTTCCAACAATTGTTTACAGACAGATTATTTTACTTATAATTCACTGTATCACAATTCCAGTGGGTCAGAAGTTTACATACACTATGTTGACTGTGCCTTTAAACAGCTTGGAAATTTCAAGAAAATTATGTCATGGCTTTAGAAGCTTCTGATAGGCTAATTGACATAATTTGAGTCAAGTGGAGGTGTACCTTTGGATGTATTTCAAGGCATACCTTCAAACTCAATGCCTCTTTGCTTGACATCATGGGAAAATCTAAAGAAATCAGCCAAGACCTCAGAAAATAAAATGTAGACCTCCACAAGTCTGATTCATCCTTGGGAGCAATTTTCAAATGCCTGAAAGTATCACGTTCATCTGTACAAACAGTAGTGCGCAAGTATAAACACCATGGGACTACACAGCCGTCATACCGCTCAGGAAGGAGATGGGTTCTGTCTCCTAGAGATGAACGTACTTTGGTGCGAAAAGTGCAACTGCACATGGGGACAAAATCGTACATTTTGGAGAAAATTATGTTGTTATATTGAAGCAACGTCTCAAGACATCAGTCAGGAGGTTAAAGCTTGGTCGCAAATGGGTCTTCCAAATGGACAATGACCCCAAGCATACTTCCAAAGTTGTGGCAAAATGGCTTAAGGACAACGAAGTCAAGGTACTGGAGTGGCCATCACAAAGCCCTGACCTCAATCCCATAGAAAATTTGTGGGTAGAACTGAAAAATATTGTACGAGCAAGGAGGCCTACAAACCTGACTCAGTTACACCAGCTCTGTCAGGAGGAATGGGCCAAAATTCACCCAACTTATTGTGGGAAGCTTGTGGAAGGCTACCTGAAACATTTGACCCAAGTTAAACAATTTAAAGGCAATTATACCAAATACTAATTAAGTGTGTGTAAACTTCTCACCCACTGGGAATGTGATGAAAGATTTAAAAGCAAAAATGAATCATTCTCTCTACTATTATTCTGACATTTCACATTCTTAAAATAAAGTGGTGATCCTAACTGACCTAAGGGAATTTTTACTAGGATTAAATGTCAGGAATTGTGAAAAAACTGAGTTTAAATGTATTTGGCTAAGGTGTATGTAAACTTCTGACTTCAACTGTAGGTAGAGTTAAAGTGACGATGCATGATAATAAACAGAGAGTAGCAGCAGCGTAGAAAGGGGGGGGTCAATGCAAATAGTTTGGTAGCCATTTGGCTAGCTGTTCAGGAGTCTTATGGCTTGGGGTTAGAAACTGTTAAGAAGCCTTTTGGACCGAGACGTGGCGCTGCAGTACCGCTTGTCGTGCGGTAGCAGAAACTACAGTCTATGACATGGGTGGCTGGAGTCTGGCAATTTTTAGGGCCTTCCCCAGTGATTCTAGCATTTATTGACCAGGGGTGTGAATACTTATGTAAATTAGATATTCCTGTTTTCACTATCATTATGGGGTATTGTTTGTAGATGGGTGAGAAAAAGCAGGCTGTAACACAACAAAATGTGGAATAAGACCAGTCTCTCTGTGCACAGCTGTGTGGGCTGATGAGGCTGATTATGACCCCCTCTTCAACAGTCCAACAGCTATAGATGAGTTATAGACACCTTATACCCTAAGTCCAATATATGTAATAACGTGATATCAACTCTCTTGAATTATCGACTCTCTTAAAAGGTCTTGTCGGATGAAAATATGATCCTATAAATCCAGGATTATACTTTCATTTTCAGATTGCTCTATATATTGTTGACAGGCATGATAAATCACATGTACGTGAACTCCCTTTCTGTGTGATCTGTGGAAAGTGCAGGGATTCAGCCGGGAGAGCGAGTGAATGCCGCCTTCTTTTGTGGGAGAAATCAAGTCTGAAAATGGAGCCCGGGTGAGCATTATGTAGATCTTGGACTTTCCCTGATGTAAAGCTGAATAGAAACACATTAATGTCGTGTGTATATATAAAAAGCTCCCTGACTCCTTCAGATTGCAGCCGCAGCTCCAGTAATTATGTTGACAAATTAATGGTAGAGAATTAGTTGTCCATTAAAAGTGTATTATGCACTACGCTGGCATATAAAATTACTACCAAATAGCGGAGGGAGAGAGATAGAGAGACGGAGGAGAGTGGGAACGAATTCCAGAAGCTCTGATTCTGGGAGAAGGCTTATGATTGACATTTTGGACTGGGAGAAATCAAAGCAGCATGTGTATGTGTAGATGGGTGCACAGCGAAGTTTATAATGATGTTATAGAGGGCTGGATGTCAACCACATAAGCTCTGGCTCTCTCTATGTAACACACACACATACACACACTTTGAGTCTTTTGTACCAATGACAGTAGGAAACATTTCTATTTGCCTGACAGTTAGTTTAGTATAGGCAGATCTCAGCGTTAAGTGAGATGGAGAATACGACAGCGAAGTCAATTCTACCACCTGGTATTTTTTGTTGTTGCAAATGTCAGTTTATTTGTTAGTACATGCCTTGATAGCCAGGGTTGCTGTTCAGAGCTTTGCAAGTTTTAAACATCAATAAATAAAGTTCAAATAAACATGTCGTTTTTTTATTTTCTTCTGAGAAATGTAATTCAGATGTCAAACCCGTCTTTCTTTCTGTCTTCATCGCAGTCCTTTCCTTCCATTGTTCCCTTTGTTCTCTCTGCTGTTCCTTTATCCAACGAGACATAGCCGAGCAGGGAAGAAAAGATGACGTGCTTTCAGAGCCGTCCCTCCGTGTCCCTGTTCGAGTGGCTGTCATGTCTATAGCGTTGCAGTGACAGCTCCCACTGTATGGGAACACCCCCGGCCCATGCTGTCTGCTGTCCGTCAATCTGTCTGCTGGCTGTCTCTCTCTGCCTTTCGTCTACAGCTCCCCCGTATCACATCTCTCTTACAGTACATTATCACATTATATTCCACTATATCCCCGCGTTACACATCACAGTCACATCAGCCATGACAGCCGTATCACTCCATAATGTAGTCACAACCCCCATTACACTAATCATATATTGTACCAGATTCCCAGCTTGACCTCTCACCATATTACTTCCATAACCCCCCTCTCTAAAGCAGACATCACTATGGGCAAACTAAATGCTGTGGTTGAGTGTTATATTACAGCTGTTCTAATTCTCCTGAATGATGAACACACAGTGATCAGCTCTTTAGAATGGATCCAGGTCTGGTCCAGGGTATTCACATAGAAGGGGCTTGTTGTGTTCTCTAGTAGTATTCACATAGAAGGGGCTTGATGTGTTCTCTAGTAGCATTCACATAGAAGGGGCTTGTTTTGTTCTCTAGTAGTATTCACATAGAAGGGGCTTGTTGTGTTCTCTAGTAGTATTCACATAGAAGGGGCTTGATGTGTTCTCTAGTAGTATTCACATAGAAATGGCTTGTTGTGTTCTTTAGTAGAATTCACATAGAAGGGACTTGTTGTGTTCTTTAGTAGTATTCACATAGAAGGGGCTTGTTGTGTTCTCTAGTAATATTCACATAGAAGGGGCTTGTTGTGTTCTTTAGTAGTATACACCTAGAAGGGGCTTGTTGTGTTCTTTAGTAGTATTCACATAGAAGGGGCTTGTTGTGTTCTCAATTAGTATTCACCTAGAAGGGGCTTGTTGTGTTCTTTAGTATTATTCACATAGAAGGGGCTTGTTGTGTTCTTTAGTAGGATTCACATAGAAGGGGCTTGTTGTGTTCTCTAGTAGTATTCACATAGAAGGGGCTTGTTGTGTTCTCTAGTAGTATTCACATATAAGGGGCTTGTTGTGTTCACTAGTAGTATTCACATAGAAGGGGCTTGTTGTGTTCTCTAGTAGTATTCACATAGAAGGGGCTTGTTGTGTTCTCTAGTAGTATTCACATAGAAGGGGCTTGATGTGTTCTCTAGTAGTATTCACATAGAAGGGGCTTGTTGTGTTCTCTAGTAGTATTCACATAGAAGGGGCTTGTTGTGTTCTCTAGTAGTATTCACATAGAAGGGGCTTGATGTGTTCTCTAGTAGTATTCACATAGAAGGGGCTTGTTGTGTTCTCTAGTAGTATTCACATAGAAGGAAACAAAAAAAGGAGCAGAGGCTATTTGGCCAGCCCCCTCCGCTCCTGTCCAATCAATGGGATTCGGTCAGTTATTCAGGACCCAGCTGTAGTAGTAGGAATGCCTTGAGGGACAAGGGAGCCAAACAAATAGTAGGCGTCATTTCACCTCTTTGCCTCCTCTTCATTCATCCAGACTGTTGATAAAGATGTGTTAGGGAAAAAGTCAGTGGCTCAACTCCTCATTCAGAGAAGCCACAGACACTGGAGGGGATGTCCTTCAGAGGGCCACACAACAAGAAGACATAGGTCACTGTAATACTAGGTGAGGGAGCCTGGTATCTCAAATAGACATGGACGGAATACTCCATTATGGTATATTGAAAGCTGCACTTGCACTGCACTGGTGGGTCTCGTATAGGAAGAGGGATAACATGCATTTGGCTAAGGTAAGAGATGCATACCACCTATGTCATATCCTTACAGTCAGTACTCGCTCAGACTTTGATTGTCCAAAATACTTCCTTTAAGCTAAATTCTTAATCTAGGACTATTTTTTTGTATTTCATTGTGTGTGCCAAAGCTTTCTGTCTGCATTCCAAGTAGAGGTCAAATTGTTTGTTTTCAATCTCGATGACAGTTTGGCAACACAGCTTAGACAGAGGCCTCTGAACTATTGGGACAAGGCATATAGGATTTGGAATTAAATGACATCCATAATGGTAAACATTGACGGATGGAATTGGTTTGTTTCCATTGGGGTGAGATTGGTACACTTGCGATAAGTGGTCCATTGCAGTAAAGACTGTGTCCTGTTGGAGAATACTACTAATAATGCCCTTAAACAGGACCCTTTGTGCGACCTGCTATTCTCAGGCTGCAAAATTAGGCTTCCCTTTTCCCTTCTTTCTTTGGCCTCTCCTTTCTATTTCGGTAAACTACCATGTGAAGTGGTTCATTACTGCTCCTTCCCACTTCAGGAAGTGGCCCGGGCCATTCCCAGCACTCCAGCTCTGTAACTCCCAGCTGAAGGAAAACATGTCACACAAAGGTCTTGTTCGCACTTCCTATGTGAAATTAGCAGCTTTCATTCTTGAAGGTACAACTCAAATTACCTATCATTGAGGAGGATGCGCCAATGGCCCACAATGTGGCCCCATCTCGCCACTGGCATTCTGCAGGGCCCGTAGTACCTCACTAATTAAGACTAAGACGCTTTTCTCTCCTCCTACATCTGAGGGCATTTATTTATCTCATACTTTTCCTTTTCTCCAGAACACTGAGACACAGAAGAGCTGCTTGGAGATGTGCTGGTATAATTCCTCCTATACTGTTACCACCTTCAAGACCTCTAGGCTCCGCCCGCCTCGGATGCATTGTTCGAATCTTGAGAATTCTTCCTCCTGCTCAAAGGTGGCTGGAGAAGGGAACAGCAGGCTACATGGTTCTAAGGGGAACGGAGGAGAGTGGTGGAGGGACGGGGTGGTTAAATCCTTGGGAGCGACTAATGATTGAGAAAAGGAAAAATATTGTTGACATTCGTTAGGCTCCTAAAAAGCTGGGATCCTTGGACTGTCTGTATAATGTAATGGGAGACCGTCCCCCCACCCCGTTCCCACCCCCACGGCTGCATACAACACCTTAAGTGTTCTGGACCAATTGCCATACTTTCTTGGCTGAAATTAGATGAAATATACAACAGGTGTTGAAGGAACCTTTGTGGGATTGGAGTGGTTAAAGCGGCCAAATTAGGAGATTAAAGCAACAGTTTAGATTGTTGTCTTACTTAACCCCTTCAAACTACCTAACCTACTACAAACCACTATGCTACTTCACACTACCTAACCTACTACAAACCACTATGCTACTTCACACTACCTAACCTACTACAAACCACTATACTACTTCACACTACCTAACCTACTACAAACCACTATGCTACTTCACACTACCTAACCTACTACAAACCACTATACTACTTCACACTACCTAACCTACTACAAACCACTATACTACTTCACACTACCTAACCTACTACAAACCACTATACTACAACGATACATTTCACTGGTGAGCAACCAAATAAAGCAATACACCTGTATGAGAAAAAGCTTAAAATATTTTAAAACGGTTACAGTTAACAGGGTGGATAATAATCGGAATGCATGCATACAGTATTGTCATTGGAATATGGCTATACAGTTAATGCATATTGTCATCAGAACTGCATGTATAGCGAATATATTGCCAGAATGTGTATTGTGCACTGTTTACAGTAGAAATACTTTTCTTGTGTTACATTTGCACTCTGCCCCCTAATATCCTACAGTAGAGTAGATTGTCTCGTCAACAAAGATTAAGGGTGTTAGTGTACTATAATGTTTTGGAGGAAAGGCCACACCTGAAACCATTTACAACTCCCCCCTCCCGCTAATCAAACAATTTACAACTCCTCCCCTCCCGCTAATCAAACAATTTACAACTCCTCCCCTCCCGCTAATCAATCAATTTACTACTCCTGCCCTCCCGCTAATCAAGCAATTTACTACTCCTCCCTTTCCGCTAATCAAACAATTTACTACTCCTCCCCTCCCGCTAATTAAAACAATTTACTACTTCTCCCCTCCCGCTAATCAATCAATTTACTAATCCTGCCCTCCCGCTAATCAAACAATTTACTACTCCTCCCCTCCCGCTAATCAAACAATTTACTACTCCTCCCTTCCCGCTAATCAAACAATTTACTACTCCTCCCCTCCCGCTAATCAAGCAATTTACTACTCCTCCCCTGTCAACAACCAAACAACTTACTACTCCTCCCCTCCCGCTAATTAAAACAATTTACTACTCCTCCCCTCCCGCTAATTAAAACAATTTACTACTCCTCCCCCCGCAAATCAAACAATTTACTACTCCTCCCCTCCCGCTAATTAAAACAATTTACTACTCCTCCCCCTGCAAATCAAACAATTTACTACTCCAAAGAACACCATCCCAACCGTGAAGCATGGGGTGGCAGCATCATGTTGTGGGGGTGCTTTGCTGCAGTAGGGACTGGTGCACTTCACAAAATAGATGGCATTATGAGAAAGGAAAATGATGTGGATATATTGAAGCAACATCTCAAGACATCAGTCAGGAAGTTAAAGCTTGGTCGCAAATGGGTCTTCCAAATGTTGTGGCAAAATGGCTTAAGGACAACGAAGTCAAGGTCTTGGAGTGGCCATCACAAAGCCCTGACCTCAATCCTATAGACAATTTGTGGGCAGAATTGAAAAAGCGTGTGCGAGCAAAGAGGCCTACAAACCTGACTCAGTTACACCAGCTGTGTCAGGAGGAATGGGCCAAAATTCACCCAACTTATTGTGGAAAGCTTGTGGAATTTAAACAATTTAAATAATTAATTCTCTCTACTATTATTCTGACATTTCACATTCTTAAAACATTCTTAAAATGAATCCTAACTGACCTAAGACAGAGAATTTTTACTAGGATTACATTTCAGGAATTGTGAAAAACTGAGTTTAAATGTATTTGGCTAAGGTGTATGTAAACTTTCGACATTAACTGTACGCTCACCAAATCTGTTGTTGTATTTCTCATCACTCCACCAACCATATCTCCTCCCTTCTCATCTGCTCTTCTCCTCATCTGCTCTTCTCTCCATTTAATTAATATTAAATGTAGGCCTTTACAAAAATTCATAATAAATGCAGGCCTATACAATAATCCATATTAAATGTAGGTCTATACAATAATTCCTATTAAATGTAGGCCTATAGAATAAGTCATATTAAAAGTAGGCCTTTACAAAAATTCATAATAAATGTAGGCCTAAATAATTAATATTAAATGTAGGCTTGTACAATAATTCATATTAAATGTAGGCCTTTACAATAATTCATATTAAATGTAGGCCTGTACAATAATTCCTATTAAATGTAGGCCTATGATATAATTCATATTAAATGTAGGCCTTTACAAAAATTCATAATAAATGTAGGCCTATACAATAATCCATATTAAATGTAGGCCTATACAATAATCCGTATTAAATGTAGGCCTATACAATAATTCCTATTACATGTAGACATATACAATAATTCATATTAAATGTAGACCTTTACAATAATTCATAATAAATGAAGGCCTATACAATAATCCATATTAAATGTAGGCCTATACAATATTTCAAATTAAATTTAGGCCTATACAATAATTCATATTAAATGTAGGCCTATACAATAATTCATATTAAAGGTAGGCCTATATAATAATTTATATTAAATATAGGCCTATACAATACTTCCAATTAAATGTAGGATTGTACAAGAATTACAATTAAATGTAGGCCTATAAAATAATTAATATTAAATGTAGGCCTTTACAAAAATTCATAATAAATGCAGGCCTATACAATAATCCATATTAAATGTAGGCCTATACAATAATTCCTATTAAATGTAGGCCTATAGAATAAGTCATATTAAAAGTAGGCCTTTACAAAAATTCATAATAAATGCTGTTGCCGGACAGTTAGACTATTAGACTATTGCTATTACCGGACAGTTAGACTATTGGACTATTGCTATTATTGGACAGTTAGACTAGCAGACCATTGCTATTATTGGACAGTAAGACTAGCAGACCATTGCTATTACCAGACTGTTAAACTATTGGACTATTGCTATTACCAGACAGTTAGACTACTAGACTACTGCTATTACCAGACAGCTAGACTATTAGACTACTGCTATTATTTGACAGTTAGACTATTAGACTATTGCTGTTACCAGACAGTTAGACTATTAGACTATTGCTATTATTGGACAGTTAGACTATTAGACTATTGCTATTATTGGACAGTTAGACTAGCAGACCATTGATATTACCAGACAGTTAGACTACTAGACTCTTGATATTACCAGACAGTTAGATTATTAGACTATTGCTATTACCAGACACCTAGACTATTAGACAACTGCAATTATTTGACAGTTAGACTATTAGATTATTTATATTACCAGACAGCTAGACTATTAGACTATTGCTATGAACAGACAGTTAGACTATTAGACTATTGCTATGAACAGACAGTTAGACAATTAGACCATTGCTATTATTATACAGTTAGACTATTAGACTATTGCTATTATTATACAGTTAGACTATTAGACTATTGCTATTATTATACAGTTAGACTATTAGACTATTGCTATTATTAGACCATTAGACTATTAGACTATTGCTATTATTAGACAGTTAGACTATTAGACTATTGCTATTATTATACAGTTAGACTATTAGACTATTGCTATTATTAGACAGTTAGACTATTAGACTATTGCTATTATTATACAGTTAGACTATTAGACTATTGCTATTATTGGACAGTTAGACTATTAGACTATTGCTATTATTGGACAGTTAGACTAGCAGACCATTGCTATTACCAGACAGTTAGACTACTAGACTCTTGATATTACCAGACAGTTAGACTATTAGACAACTGCAATTATTTGACAGTTAGACTATTATATTATTTATATTACCAGACAGCTAGACAGTTAGACCATTGCTATTATTAGACAGTTAGACTATTAGACTATTGCTATTATTAGACAGTTAGACTATTAGACTATTGCTATTATTATACAGTTAGACTATTAGACTATTGCTATTATTAGACAGCTAGACTATTAGACTATTGCTATTATTAGACAGTTAGACTATTAGACTATTGCTATTATTAGACAGTTAGACTATTAGACTATTGCTATTATTATACAGTTAGACTATTAGACAATTGCTATTATTAGACAGTTAGACTATTAGACTATTGCTATTATTATACAGTTAGACTATTAGACTATTGCTATTATTGGACAGTTAGACTAGCAGACCATTGCTATTACCAGACAGTTAGACTACTAGACTCTTGATATTACCAGACAGTTAGACTATTAGACTATTGCTATTACCAGACAGTTAGACTACTAGACTACTGCTATTACCAGACACCTAGACTATTAGACAACTGCAATTATTTGACAGTTAGACTATTAGATTATTTATATTACCAGACAGCTAGACAGTTAGACCATTGCTATTATTAGACAGTTAGACTATTAGACTATTGCTATTATTAGACAGTTAGACTATTAGACTCTTGCTATTATTAGACAGTTAGACTATTAGACTATTGCTATTATTAGACAGTTAGACTTTTAGATTATTGCTATTATTAGACAGTTAGACTATTAGACTATTAGACTATTGCTATTATTAGACAGTTAGACTATTAGACTATTGCTATTATTATACAGTTAGACTATTAGACTATTGGTATTATTATACAGTTAGATTATTAGACTATTGCTATTATTAGACATTTAGACTATTAGACTATTGCTATTATTAGATTGTTAGACTATTAGACTATTGCTATTACAAGACAGACTATTAGATTATTGCTATTATTAGACAGTTAAACTATTAGACCATTGCTATTACCAGACTGTTTTTAAGGTATTTTTGAAGGATTGTTATATGTACTATATTTGCAACTTAGGGTAATTATTATTCATCCTAAAATTTTATCATAGCTCCGAGCCACCAGAATAGAAGAAGATGAACACAAATTATATTATTATTTTTTTAACTGCGGAGCGTTATCCAGGAACGGTAGATAGGGCTTGAGCTGCAGTGGCAATGAAATCAATGTCCTCAGCCCCTCTATCTCTTCCTCCTCTCACTCTCTGCGTCTGGAAAGAAGGTCCTGAAAAACTAGCTGAATCAGCTGTGAAATATTAAATTAAGCAAGACACAGAAACTATATGAAAGATGAAGTGTGCATGAAAATAAATGAAGATTATTGTAATGCATGCTTAGTGTAAACTAGGAGTTGATGATATGAACAATACAATATTAATGGTCTGGAGTGAAGCCATTGAACTCATACTGTAGCCTAATTAAACAAAATGTGATTCCACCAAGCAGTGCTGTGAGATACATTGATCAGATCAGCCCCTGGTGTGGAGGTCAACACAACAAACAGCATATACAGGACAGAGGCAGCTTATATCCAGAAGACTAGATGGAAGCGAGAGCTGCACGCACCTCATCTGAATAAGGTTACACATGCACACAAAGGAACAGGTACTTCCCCCACTTTTGTTGATTTTTGGGACAATATGGGACTATGTAGGCCTAAGTGTTGGACACATTTCTGGGTGAATTGTGTTGCTTTATGTAGGACATTGATATTTCAGGACAGTTTTTAATTAGACACTGACAGAACCTAGGCCAGGCAATTCGACCATGAAGGCCTGAAACACGCAGTCTCATCTGAACAGTTCTGTGAAGCATTTCTTTGGGCTGCAGTTAACTCTAATGAACTTATCCTCTGCAGCAGAGGTAACTCTGGGTCTTCTTTTCCTGTGGCGGTCCTCATAAGAGACAGTTTTATCATAGAGCTTGATGGTTTTTGCGACAGCACTTGAAGAAACTTTAAAAGTTCTTGACATTTTCCGTATTGACTGACCTTCATGTCTTAAAGTAATGATGGACTGTTGTTTCTCTTTGCTTATTTGAGCTGTTTTTGCTATAATATTGACTTGGTCTTTTACCAAATAGGGCTATCTTCTGCATACCACCCCTACCTTGTCACAACACATTTCGCTACACTCGCATTAACATCTGCTAACCATGTGTATGTGACAAATAAAATTTGAATCGATTTGGTTGTCTCAAACACATTAGGAAAGGAAGGAAAGAAATTCCATAAATGAACATTTAACATGGCACACCTGTTAATTGAATTGCATTCCAGGTAACTACCTCATGAAACGCGGCGGTCTTCTGGTCAAGCTACGTCAACGGTCGCATCGTGCACCTCTCCCGAGTATTTTAATCGCCAATGTCCAGTCTCTGGACAACAAGGTGGACGAAATCAGAGCGAGGGTTGCCTTTCAGAGAGACATCCGAGACTGCAACATTCTTTGCTTCACGGAAACATGGCTCAATCAGGACATGTTATCTGAGTCGGTACAGCCACCCAGCATAGCGCCGACAGAAACAAACATCTATCTGGTAAGAAGAAGGGCGGGGGTGTGTGTCTTATGATTAACGAGACGTGGTGTGATCATAACAACATACAGGAACTCAAGTCCTTTTGTGCACCTGACATAGATTTCCTTACAATCAAATGCCGACCGCATTATCTACCAAGAGAATTCTCCTCGATCATAATTACAGCCGTGTATATCCCCCCTCAAGCTGACACATCGACGGAACTGAAAGAAATCCATTGGACTCTATGTAAATTGGAAACCACATATCCTGAGGCTGCATTTATTGTGGCTGGAGATTTTAATAAGGCTAATTTAAGAACAAGGCTCCCGAAATTTTACCAGCATATAGAATGTGCCACCCGGGCTGGTAAAATCCTGGATCATTGTTATTCCAACTTCCGTGATGCATACAAGGCGATTCTCCACCCACCTTTTCGGCAAGTCTGACCATGACTCCATTTTGAGGAAACGCCCGTTCTCAGGTCTGTTCAACCCTGGTCCGACCAATCTGATTCCATGCTGCAAGATTGCTTCGAGCACGTGGACAGGGATATGTTCCGGATAGCATCTGATAACAACATTGATGTATACGCTGATTCGGTGAGCAAGTTTATTAGCAAGTGCATGGTACCCATAGCAACTATTAAAACCTTACCCAACCAGAAACCGTGGATTGATGGCAGCATTCGCGCAAAACTGAAAGCGCGAACCACTGCTTTTAACCAGGGTAAGGCTACTGGAAACATGACTGAATACAAACAGTGTAGCTATTCCCTCCGCAAGGCAATCAAACAAGCTAAGCGTCAATATAGAGACAAAGTAGAGTCACAATTCAATGGCTCAGACAAGAGAGGAATGTGGCAGGGTCTACAGTCAATCACGGACTACAAAAAGAAAATCAGCCCCGTCGCGGACCACAACGTTCTGCTCCCAGACAAACTAAGCAACTTCTTTGCTCGCTTTGAGGATAATACAGTGCCACCGACACGGCCCGCTACCAAAACCTGCGGGCTCACCTTCACTGCAGCCAACGAGAGGAAAACATTTAAATGTGTTAACGCTCGCAAGGCTGCTGGCCCAGATGGTATACCTTGCCGTGTCCTCAGAGCATGCGCAGACCAGCTGACTGGTGTGTTTACGGACATATTCAACCAGTCCCTATCCAAGTCTGCTGTTCCCACATGCTTCAAGAGGGCCACCATTGTTCCTGTTCCCAAGAAAGCTATCGCCCCGTAGCACTCACATCCGTCATCATGAAGTGCTTTGAGAGACTAGTCAAGGATCATAACACCTCCATCCTGCCAGACACCCTGGACCCACTCCAATTTTCTTACCGTCCCAATAGGTCCACAGACAACGCAATCGCAATCACACTGCATACTGCCCTAACCCTTCTGAACAAGAGGAATAGTTATGTAAGAATGCTGTTCATCGACTACAGCTCAGCATTTAACACCATAGTTCCCTCCAAGCTCGTCATTAAGCTCGAGACCCTAGGACTCGACCCAGCCCTGTGCAACTGGGTCCTGGACTTCCTGACGGGCCCGGCCCCAGGTGGTGAGGGTAGGAAACAACACCTCCACCCTGCTGATCCTCAACACTGGGGCCCCACAAGGGTGCGTTCTCAGCCCTCTTCTGTACTCCCTGTTTACCCATGACTGCGTGGCCAAGCACGCATCCAACTCAATCATCAAGTTTGCTGACGACACTACAGTAGTAGGCTTGAATACCAACAACGACGAGACAGCCTACAGGGAGGAGGTGAGGGCCCTCGGAGTGTGGTGTCAGGAAAATAACCTCTCACTCAATGTCAACAAAACAAAGGAGATGATCGTGGACTTCAGGAAACAGGAGAAGGAGCACCCCCCCTATCCACATCGACGGGACAGTAGTGGAGAAGGTGGAAAGTTTTAAGTTCCTCGGCGTACACATCACGGACAAACTGAATTGGACCACCCACACAGACAGCGTGGTGAAGAAGGCGCAACAGCACCTCTTCAACCTCAGGAGGCTGAAGAAATTCGGCTTGTCACCAATATCACTCACAAACTTCTACAGATGCACAATCGAGAGCATCTGGTCGGGCTGTATCACCGCCTGGTACGGCAACTGCTCCGCCCACAACCGCAAGGCTCTCCAGAGGGTAGTGAAGACTGCACAACGCATCACCGGGGGTAAACTACCTGCCCTTCAAGACACCTACACCACCCGATGTCACAGGAAAGCCAAAAAGATCATCAAGGACAACAACCACCCGAGCCACTGCCTGTTCACCCCGCTATCATCCAGAAGGCTAGGTCAGTACAAGTGCATCAAAGCTGGGACCGAGAGACTGAAAAACAGCTTCTACCTCAAGGCCATCAGACTGTTAAACAGCCATCACTAACATTGAGTGGCTGCTACCAACATTCTGACTTAAATCTCTAGCCACTTTAAAAATAGGAATTGGATGTAACAAATGTATCACTAGCCACTTTAAACAATTTTGGATATAATGTTTACATATCCAACATTACTCATATCAAATGTATACACTGTACTCTAAACCATCTACTGAATCTTGCCTATGCCGTTCGGCCATCGACTCAAATCTCTATCCACTTTTATAATTATAATTGGATGAAATAAATGTATCACTAGCCACTTTAAATAATGCATTTATATAATGTTTAACCGGAGGGTTGCAAGTTCGAATCCCCGAGCTGACAAGGTAAAAATCTGTCGTTCTGCCCCTGAACAAGGCAGTTAATCCACTGTTCCCCGGGCGCCGTGGATGTCGATTAAGGCAGCCCACCGCACCTCTCTGATTCAGAGGGATTGGGTTAAATGCGGAAGACACATTTCAGTTGAAGGCATTTGGTTGTACAACTGACTAATAATGGTGACTTTGATATGCTACATTACTCATTTCATATGTATATGCTGTACTCTATACCATCTACTGCATCTTGCTTATGCCGATCAGCCATTGCTCATCCATATATTTATATGTACATACTCGTATTCATTCCTTTACTCTTGTGTGTATAAGGTAGTTGTTGTGAATTTGTTAGATTACTTGTTAGATACTACTGCATGGTCGGAACTAGAAGCACAAGCATTTCGCTACACTCGCATTAACATCTGCTAACCATGTGTATGTGACAAATAAAAATTGATTTGATTTGATGAAGCTGGTTGAGAGAATTCCAAGAGTGTGCAAAGCTGAGTGTGAGTGTGCAAAGCTGTCATCAAGGCAAAGGGTGGCTACTTTAAATCATCTCAAATATAATATGTATTTGTATTTGTTTAACACTTTTTTGTTTACAACATGATTCCAAAAAAAGGTATTACATAGTTTTGATGTCTTCACTATTATTCTGCAATGTATAAAATAGTAAAAATAAAGAAAAACCCTTGAATTAGTAGGTTTGTCCAAACATTTGACTAGTGCTGTACATATATATATATGTCTTTTTAAAATATATTTTCATTTATATTGTTTGCGAACCCTACCACCCCTCCCTCAATTGGAGAAAACTAATGAACAACAGCTCTAAGGTTTTTACTTCCAGCTTATACATACGATATACATTTTACTGACACAATTTCATTTACAATAGTTATATTTTGTTTGATTTTAGTCCTGTCCTTCCTCTACCCTCAACCTCTACCATCTATTTGTGATGTCCATCCAGTTTTGATTTATATTTGACATATATTTTTCAACTGTGCTGTGATGTTTCACAAAAGTTCTGAGCCCTTCTATTCACATAGTTTCCACATATTGTAAATTAAAGATAAATATTTTTGCTAAGAGTATTATTATATTATTGATGGATTGACTATGACTTTTCAGAACACCTAGCAGTGCTATTTGCAGAGTTAATTCCAGGTAAATATTGCAATTCTTCATCCGTTTCTGTACCTGTGAACAAAAACAAACTACATGTGTAGAGTTCCAAAAACAAATGATCTAATGATTCTGTCTCTTCCCAGCAACATCTGCAGAGCTGGGATGGTTGTATCCCCCATATACATAACATTATAAACTGGGTGGTTCGAGCCCTGAATGCTGATTGGTTGACAGACCGTATATCAGACCGTATACCACGGGTATGACAAAACATGTATTTTTACTGCTATAATTATGTTGGTAACCAGTTTATAATAGCAACAAGGCACCTTGGGGGTTTGTAGTATATGGTCAATATACCATGGTTAATGGCTGTGTCCAGGTACTCCGCGATGCGTCATACTTTTGAACAGCCCTTAGCCGTGGTATATTGGCCATATACCACCCCGTCGTGCCTTATTGCTTAATTCTATTGGTTGCAAGAATTTTTATAATAATTCAAATAAAAAAACTCTAAGTTTTGAATCCGCCGTCGGTTTGTGTATCAGTTCATAAATCCTGTGCCTTGGAATCGGTACATCGAAAATCTCTTCACAACTATTTTGCAATCTGTATGGCACAGCTATCAATTCTTTGGTCGTTAAATTAAACTGGTATGCTTTTTCATTTATCGCATTTTTCTTTAACCAATGTTGATCTTTAGTGCAGGGCCGACAGACAAGTTCCTTACTTTCTCCCCATTCCACTTGCCTCTTCAAATTGGGAGAATTGACCTGTTATGATATGTTCATATTTTATGGTGTTGAGCTACACTGAGGCCTTCTTACAGTCGTAGCCTACTCTGTAGACTGTCTGTAGACAATCTACAGACCTACAGGACTCCACATTATACTCATTATCAGTAATAGAGGTAGCCACAATATTGCTTATTAGGCCTGCAATTGATTGTATATAAATACAATATTTATAGCCATATATCATTTAATAAAAAGCATTAAACATACACAACATTGTTTCACATTCGTTAGTAACAGACTCATAATCACAATGATGCAATAGGCTACAGCTCACTTCACAGCTTCCTCGGGAAACTCGACATATTGTAGTCTCTTATTCACATTACCATAATCAAATCAAATCAAAGCAAATTTATTTATAAAGCCCCCCTTACATCAGCTGATGTCACAGAGTGCTGTACAGAAACCCAGCCTAAAACCCCAAACAGCAAGCAATGCAGGTGTAAAAGCACGGTGGCTAATCTGTTACGTTGCGCTGGATGCCATTCATTTGAGTAGGGAACATCCACAACGGAGTGGAATCGCAACGCCCCATTGCTTTTAAGGTTGTGAGACGGACGCCACATACTTAAATTTTTTCCCATAGGTCCAGCAAGAGTCCATCAATGAACAGGAAGTTACCAAACCACAGGAGAAGATAAAAATATATGGTTTTTGGGATAGCTAGCAACTTGTAAACAATTACCAATTCCTATAAGTACTATTGTAATGGTATGTAAATAAAATTTAAATACACATTGGCTGTTAAGCCAATTATTCTTCACGACTATTGCATCACATTTCAGTTGATTGTGATAATTATTAGGTCACTAGCTACAGTATAGCCTAGCTTTTAGCTAGCTAGCCAGCTGCTCTGTAAGAATGCTTGACTTGCTAGAAAGTTACAGAAAAAAAGTTAGAGAAAAGTAACTAAACAAAACATGTTTCATTATCAACAAAAACAACATGTTTCTTCTGTCTTGAATGAAAGGTCATATTTTTTAATCTGCCAAAATAAATGTGATCTCTGACGAGAGGCTCCACTCTCTTGTCTCGCGTTGTGAAACTCTATGACATGGATACTCAACTCTTAACCTACGAGTTCGGGATCCTGCTGTTTTTCTGTTCTACATAATAGTTTATTGCACCCACCTGGAGTTCCTGGTCTAAATCAGTCCCTGATTAGCGGGGAACAATGAAAAAATGCAGTGGAACTGGCTTTGAGGTCAGAGTTGAGTCTGAGGGCTCTGTGCTATTGGTGCTTTTAATGCTGCGTTCAAAAAAGAGGGAACTCGGAACTGGGAAATCTCTGATATCCAACTACAGTGCGTTCTAGACAACTTGGAACTCTGAAAAATGTTTGTTAAGAACAAATTCTTATTTACAATGACGGCCTACCCCGGATAAAGCTGGGCCAATTGCACCGCACAATGGGACTCCCAATCATGGCCGGATGTGATACTGTTATGCGGGGCGGAGCAGGTGAACGCAAATACAGACTCAGACAAGGAGAAAAGGATAGGTAACCAATGTATTTATTGAAAAGAGGGAGAGGAGATGGGGTGCAGTCCAGGGAAATCTCGGGCAGGAAGTAGGGAATCCGGACTGAGGCTGAGGCTGGGCACAAGGAGTTTAGGAAACGGTTAACAGGCCGCTCTGACTGAAACATTTAACAGGCCTCTCTGACTGAAACATTTAACAGGCCGCTCTGGCTGAAACATTTAAGAGCACTCTGACTGAAACATTTAACAGGCCACTCTGACAAACATTTAACAGGCAGCTCTGACTGAAACATTTAACAGGCCAATCTGACTGAAACATTTAACTGGCCTCTCTGACTGAAACATTTAACAGGCCTCTCTGACTGAAACATTTAACAGGCCTCTCTGACTGAAACATTTAACAGGCCTCTCTGACTGAAACGTTTCACAGGCCTCTCTGACTGAAACATTTAACAGGCCTCTCTGACTGAAACATTTAACAGGCCTCTCTGACTGAAACATTTAATAGGGCACTCTGACTGAAACATTTAACAGGCCGCTCTGACTGAAACATTTAACAGGCAGCTCTGACTGAAACATTTAACAGGCCAATCTGACTGAAACATTTAACTTGTTAGGGAGTGGCAGCTGAGGGGTCGGTTTTGGAGAGCCTGGCGTGCCCAAAGTAAAATGCCTCCCATTCAGGCCCAGAAAATAGGATATGCACATATTTAGTACCATTGGATAGGAAACACTCTGAATTTTCCAAAAGTGTTAACCATTTGTCTGTGAGTGAAACAGAACGCATATGGCAGGCAAAACCCCAAGGAATTTCTGTCCTGGAAAAAGTGATTTTGACACATTGCTCATTTGGAACCCCTCCCTCATGAAAATGACCATATAAGGGCATATGAATGCAGTACCTATCGCTTCCTTTAGATGTCAACAGTCTCGAGACAGTGTAAATTTTCATTTTGGATGCTTTAGACCAGAGAATAAGAGCAAACCAGGAAGTGACCTTTTTATGTAAACAGTACCCAGTCCGCGCTCCCGACAAGGCGCGCTGTGTCTTTTTTACCGTCTTTATCGATCAGTTTATATTCGGTTGATTTATAATAGTAAATATACGTAAAAGTGTTCCTAAGGATACATTTAAAACTATGTTTGATTGTTCTTGGACAAGTTTATAGGTATAAGATGAACGAGTTTGCGTCACGTTTCAATGGAGGAGTGGAAGCTGTCGTTTCTGATTATAACGCGCGAACCAAATGGAGATTTATGGATAAAATACATTACTTTTTCTAACAAAAAAAACATGGATTGTCTTCGTTGGACACTTAGGATGACCTCAGCAGAAGTTCTTCAACAGGTAATTGATTTGTTTTCGCTGTGAAATGTGTTATGTGTGTGCCGTGATGGCTAATCGATTCATGGCTATGGGAAAAATATGTGAGGTGCTACCCTCAAACAATCAAATGTGCTGCTTTCGCCGTAAAGCTTTTTTGAAATCTGACAACGCTGTGATATTGCCAGGAAACATAGCTTTTGATGAGTATGGAACGCTTGTATATTGGTGGATGTTTAATAATTCAACTTTTGGATTTTGAATTTGGCGCCTTACATTTCACCTGGTAGTGTCGGGATTGGGGCGCTAGCGCCCCAGCTATCCCTGAGAGGTTAACTGGCCTCTCTGACTGAAACATTTCACAGGCAGCTCTGACTGAAACATTTAACAGGCAGCTCTGACTGAAACATTTAACAGCAGCTCTGATTCAGGCCGCTCTGACTGAAATATTTAACAGGCCACTCTGACTGAAACATTTAACAGGCCTCTCTGACTGAAACATTTCACAGGCAGCTCTGACTGAAACATTTAACAGGCAGCTCTGACTGAAACATTTAACAGCAGCTCTGATTCAGGCCGCTCTGACTGAAATATTTAACAGGCCACTCTGACTGAAACATTTAACAGGCCTCTCTGACTGAAACATTTAACAGGCCTCTCTGACTGAAACATTTAACAGGCCTCTCTGACTGAAACATTTAACAGGAAGCTCTGACTGAAACATTTAAACAGGCAGCTCTGTCTGAAACATTTAACAGGCCGCTCTGACTGAAATATTTAACAGGAAGCTCTGACTGAAACATTTAAACAGGCAGCTCTGACTGAAACATTTTACTGGCAGCTCTGATTCAGGCCGCTCTGACTGAAATATTTAAACGGCCACTTTGACTGAAACATTTAACTGGCAGCTCTGACTGAAACATTTAACAGGCAGCTCTGATTCAGACAGCTCTGACTGAAAAATTTAACAGGCAGCTCTGAATGAAACATTTAACAGGCCTCTCTGACTGAAACATTTAACAGGCAGCTCTGATTGAAACATTTAACAGGCAGCTCTTATTGAAACATTTAACAAGCCTCTCTGACTGAAACATTTAACAGGCCGCTCTGATTGAAACATTTAATAGGCCTCTCTGACTGAAACATTTAACAGGCAGCTCTGACTGAAACATTTAACAGGCATCTCTGATTGAAACATTTAACAGGCAGCTATGATTGAAACATTTAACAGGCTGCTCTGACTGAAACATTTAATAGGCCTCTCTTACTGAAACATTTAACAAGCGTCTCTGACTGAAACATTTAACAGGCCGCTCTGATTTAGGCCTCTCTGACTGAAACATTTACCAGGCAGCTCTGATTCAGGCCGCTCTGACTGAAATATTTAACCTCTTAGCGCGCCGATCCCTTTAGCGGGATCGTTTTCAGAGCAAACATAACGCGCCAAATTCAAAATACATATTCGTAATACATATTCGTAATATTTAACCTCGATATACAAGTGTTGCATAGTGTTGCATAGCCATCAAAAGCTCTGCTTCTTGGCAATATCACTGCGTTGTCAGATTTTAAAAGGCTTTACGGCGAAAGCACTACATTTGATTGTTTGAGGCTAGTACCTCACATATTTTCCACATTAGCATAAATTCATATCCAGCTCGGTTCTCAAAATATCCATATCACAGCTAATATAAATCGCTTACCTTTCAAATAACTTCTTCTGAGGTCTTCCCAAGTGTCCAAACAAGATAATCCATGGTTCTTTTGTTAGAAAAAGTAAATAATTATATCCATAAATATCCGTTGTTTTTGGCACGTTACGTTCAGCTACTCCACCAAGCATTGTCAGTCTACTCGCCCGTTTTACAGTGAAGGGATCGCGTTCAAATTATACCTCTCATCTTTTCACAAACAAATCAAATATCATTAATAATGCATCCTTATGTATTCTTTTATGAATAATAGCGATCATATTTTACAAGAACGGTAAGTGAAACGTTAAAAGCGAAAAGAAAGTTGGTCGCGCTGGGCGTTCACGTTCGTGAGCGTGCACGCCTGTTTACCTTTTTCCCTACCCGTAGTAATTCTCTCTCTCTAAGGATCTGGTCAGAGCTTTTTCCTCCATACCCTTTCCAGAGACTGTTGACATCTAGTGGAAGCCATAAGTACTGCAACCTCGGTCCTATTCCCCATAGAAAAATATTACATGGGCTTCAAAATGAGAGGAGAGCAACAGAAAAATAAATTCCGGACAGAAATCTCTCTGGTTTTTGCCTGCTAAATCTGTTCTGGAATAGCCACAGACTATATCTTAATGGTTTTATAAACTTCAGAGTGTTTCCTATCCAATAGTACTAAATATGTAAATATCCTAGTTTCTGGCCATGAGTGGTAGGCATTTAACTTTGGGCACGTCAGACAGGCGAAAATTTGGAAAATGGGACCCTAGCTGGAAGAGGTTAACAGGCCACTCTTTTTTTACTTTTTTAAAATTGGCTACATGGGAAACAAGGAGCCTGGAATAGAGAAAACACACGGGGACAGTTGAGGTGAGCCATCGCCCACGAATTAAGTCCTCAGCACAAGACTCCATTAAAGTACTGCCTGCGATATCAATCTGCAGGTTTATTATTGCCAGTCCACATTTCGCATTATCGAAAAACATCGTCATTAAAAAGCATTTGACCTTTTTGAAGCGAATATTGAGAAATTACATTTCTTTCATATTCACTCGCCCTTTTTTCTCCAAATAATGCTTCTCAGCAAATTGTAATTCAACCTCCTTCACGTGTGAAGCTTCACCCTGACAGCCCTGAGGAGATACCACCCTAATTAAATGTTAGATCTGCCAATTGTTTCATGGAGACAATGAGTGGAAGGAGGATGTTACTTGGGGAGAGACAACGCTGTGCTGCGGGCAGACGTGCAGGAGAACAGCGTGGCGTGGAGAGGAAAGACTGAGTGCTTCTGCCACAAATTCAGGATCTCGCTAACATTGGAATTGCCTCTATCGATCTGCAGAGGCGAGAGAGCAGACAGATTTGAGGTTTAACAGGGCACCCTAACACTTTGAAATCCCCACTCATCGCTCTCAGTGCCTATCATCCGCTCTGTGTCGGCTCCTGTGTTCTTTTAAGGTGTCCGCATACATAGGTTCGGTTTGCTCTTAGCAGAACTCAGCCAGGGTTAGAACTTCGCTTGAAATAAGATAAAAAAACAGCCACCATAGCAACAATATAGTCAGACACACTACCTCAAAATAGTCCAAATTAATCCAGAGATCTGTATCTAATTTTTATTTTATTTAAAACTTCTTAAGGACCAGTAAGGTGTGCTGGGGCGCTAGCGCCCCACTCCCGACACTACCAGGTGAATTGCAAGGCGCCAAATTCAAAATCCAAAAGTTGAATTATTAAACATGCATCAATATACAAGTGTTTCATAGTCATCAAAAGCTCTGCTTCTTGGCAATATCACAGCGTTGTCAGATTTCAAAAAGGCTTTATGGCGAAAGCACCACATTTGATTGTTTGAGGGTAGCACCTAACATATTTTTACCATTACCATGAATTCATAAGCCTCCACAGTTCACAGAAAACACATTTCACAGTGAAAACAAATCAATTACCTGTTGAAGAACTTCTGCTGATGGCTTCCCAAGTGTCCAACGAATACAATCCATGTTTCTTTTGTTAGAAAAAGTCATGTATTATATCCATAAATCTCAGTTTGGTTGGCGCGTTATAATCAGAAACTACAGCCTCCACTACTCCATTGAAACGTGAAGAGAACTCGTTCAACTTATACCTATAAACTTGTCCAAGAACAATCAAACATCCTTTTTAATGTATCCTTAGGAACACTATGTATATTTACTATAATAATTCAACCGGAATATAAACTGGGCTATAAGAAAGGAAAAAAACACAGTGCGCGCTTGGCGAAAGCGCGCGTCCTCTTCTATTGACATCTCTGGGGACACTTCCTGATTCCTCTTCTTCTCTGCTCTAATGCATCTAAAAAAAATCTGAACACTGTCTCGAGACTGTTGACATCCAGAGGAAGCGATAGGTACTGCATTCATATGCCCTTATATGGGCATTTTCATAAGGGAGGGGTTCCAAATGACCAATGTGTCAAAACTACTTTTTCCAGGACAGAAATTCCTCGGGGTTTCGCCTGCCATATCCGTTCTGTTTTACTCACAGACAAATGGTTAACACTTTTAGAAAACTCAGAGTGTTTCCTATCCAATGGTACTAAATATGTGCATATCCTTTCTGGGCCTGAATGGGAGGCATTTTACTTTGGGCACGCCAGGGTCTCCAAAACGGTCACCTCATGCGCTGCTCCCTAAGAATGAACCTTTATTTTATCAGGGAGTCATACTGAGACCAAGGTCTTTTTTACAGATGAGCCCTGAATTGCAGAAAATACACACATCAATTTAAATACAAAATGCAAGCCGAAAAAACAACATGGTAATTAAAAACAAAGTTGTTCATCAGCAATAAGGTCCTCAATCAGCTTTCTGAATTGTCCTAGAGTCACCAAAATATCACATTTAAGAACATTTTGAAGATTGTTCCACAAATAATGTGCAAGAAAACTGAAAGCTGATTTACCTAACTCAGTAGAGACCATATAGATGATGTTGCCATAATCCAGGACCTATAGGAACGTTGACTGAATAATCTTCTTTCTACTATTTTTAGAGAAGCTGGATCTCTTTCTATAGAGGAAGCCCATTTTTATTCTCAGGTTCTTAACTAACTCATCAATATGCTTTTTGCCCAGATATTTGTTACACGATCAATATGGACACCATCCAAATTACATATGCTTAAATCATCAGAGTTATTTTTATGCGCTCTACAGACACCATATACTTAGCTTCACCTGTATTCAATACTAGTTTCAGGTCACTAAAGTTAGTCATAATATATGCGTGAACTGTTTCGACTAGAAAGCAGGCGCAGACTTTACTGGTGCGTGGAACCAATGTCACTGTGTCTGATGTTCCACTGGTGAGTGCGACCACCACAGCCTCCCCTCCTCCTCTCCTGTTCGATTTAGTCTGGATGCTCTGGTTCAAATGAACCAACATTGGACCTGAATCTCTTGTATTGTAATAAATACTACTGTTCAATTTGTTGAACATTTTTACCGTTAAATTAAAATAACACGATTATCTTGGTATGATCCTGCAGGTGGTGCTGTCCATATGGTTCTCCAGTAGACAGACAGGCGTGTGCACGCACGCACACAGACACACACACACACACGCGCACGCACACGCACGCACGCACGCACGCACACACACACACACACACACACACACACACACACACACACACACACGCGCACACACACACACACACACACACAATCTGCAGAAGAAGGCTTTGTTTATAAGCCTAAAACAAAACCTGCAACAGGAGTTTCTAGTCATTAAAGATTGCCCCAGGAGCAATTATCAAATTGAATAGAAAGAATGAATAGAAAGGAAATCTAAAATGGCCCCATCCGTCTTCCATCAGAGCCATGACTCAGAGCCATGTCTCAGGGCCATGTTAACCTCCACTGTGGCACCGTGGAGATGGAAGAAAAGGATGGAAGGTGTAAAACGCGGCTTAGGCACTGGGGGTGACTGGCATTTACATACAGCAGAAAATTGGATTTAACGCTGCATCAGGACAACAATGACTGAAGATACTTGGATGTGTCAGCCCTCCCTAAAGCAGACCCAGCAACGGGGAGAGACTCCTTAAACTGCCTCATCTCAGCAGAGTATGAAATCAATCTGACCATGACAACTTCCTCTCAACACGCGTGACCCTTTATCCGGTTACGAGGCGATGGGTAGGCCTGCCCGTAGGGGAGAGAGGAGGATGCCATCACAGTCTCTGTATCTCAGCCCTGCCGGGCACAGTCTGAGCTGGGATGCTGAAATACCCCAGTCCCAGACTTTTAAGTCCTAAAGGTGCATACCATATGGATGTCAGGGCTTGTTGGGAGGCTTTCAGAGTAAGAAGATGAGGACTAACTGATGCACCTTCAAGTACTGGACAACACAACAAAACAGTTTTTTTTAAAGGTTATTTGTAATATGTACTGACACCTTTGAACCCACTTTGTTACTTTTTATAGTTATATGCTTTTGCTGCTCTGTTTGTTGCTCTTTACTTCGTCAAGAGGAAGTCCTTTGTCACAATTTTGGAAAATATTTTCCCATTCAAGAAAATATCTAATTTGATGGAAGACACAGTCAATGTTGTTCTAAAAAAAATACACTACAAACACACAAACACAAACACAGACACACACACACACACACACACATAGAGAAACACACACACACATAGACAAACATACAACGTTGACAGCTGAACGATTAATCCAATCAAATTTAGAGAGTATTTTCCTTATTAGTCGATGCCAAAATAAATGCTGGGGTTTAGGAGATACTGCTGTCGATGCCAAAGGCCAGAGAATGATACGGAAGCTGAGAAATAAGACCAGAGAGAGAAACCAGTTCACATGACGCCACCTCCTATAGCCGGTGATAACAAACACTCATTAGTATCTGAAATAAGAAACAGATAGACACAGTGCAACCTGATTCCCTATTAGCAATGATTACCCCACTACTTTAATATCTTTGTTGTGAATGTCTCACACGCACACACATGCACACACACATTCTAATTTCCTCAGGCTGCTGCACTGGCAGGGAGTGTGTGTTGTAACACAAACAGTGATGTGTTTTGGGTAATTGGTCTTACTGTGTTTGTATGGAAATCTCTGAGTGTGTGACAAGGCTAGATAGCTTCCCATGTTGTTCTGATCCACGCTTTAGGCCCGCAGCCAAAGCATTTTATCTCTTAATGCATTAGAGGGATCTTCCAATTAGCTGCAGCTCATAATACCCCCATTTCTGGTGGCTATGGCTTTGGGGGTAGAGGTAGGGGAGATGGGGAGGGTGGTGGGGGGACTCCTCTGGCTGGGGGCGCAGCTATAGTTCTGTTTGAGAGGTGAAATTAGGTGCTTATTGTGTGCGGTGTGGGGATTGCGCTGTTGCCGGGCTCCTGTTGTAAAGTTTACTGATAAGGGGAACCCGGCCCTTGAGCATCCATTCTGCTCGGTATATTAACACTCCTTATCGGGCCCAGATAAAACCGCATGCCATTTGCCTTCGGTGGAATTAGCTCGTCTTCCTTGGCTAACCAGGAAGGTGGTGATTAACCTTTACACTGTCCAATATTCTCAGCAGACTTCAGCTCACAGATTACAGACTATTAGTTATGACCAACTAAATGAACCGCTCCCTCTCCCCGAGAGAGACGGGCCAGCCCCTGCCAGCACTGGGAGCTGTGTGCACTCTAAAGGGCCCAGTTCCACCTCAAACACTCAGGGACGGAGTATACACACACATTAACAGCTGCATGTACAAATGTGGGAATAGAAACGTACACACTCATCTGGTTCCTCATACACGTTTGTATTACGTTCACGTGCACAGACCTTCATGTGCACAGACCTTCACGTGCACAACATTGTATGTCATTTTGCATGCCTTCACTGCTGTTCAATTAATGTTCAAATGTCCCCTGTATTACAACATATGCAAATATAATAATTGGTTTAGTGGGGGGGAAAAAAACAAATTATTATGATAATTGTGTCCGTCAAGCATTTCGCTACTAAAAGGGTATTTTAGGCTATGATATCTTAAGGACAATTTTATAAATCTGTTATTGTTATGGATTTTTCAATTTCCCCATCAAAATATAATACCGGTTGATGCTTAAAATTAATTGTATATAGTAGGTCAATGGGATCACATGTACTAGTGGGTCTATGAGACCAAATGTACTAGTGGGTCTATGAGATCACATGTACTAGTGGGTCTATGAGATCACATGTACTAGTGGGTCTATGAGATCACATGTACTAGTGGGTCTATGAGATCACATGTACTAGTGGGTCTATGAGATCACATGTACTAGTGGGTCTATGAGATCACATGTACTAGTGGGTCTTTGAGATCACATGTACTAGTGGGTCTATGAGATCACATGTTCTAGTGGGTCTATGGGATCACATGTACTAGTGGGTCTATGAGATCACATGTACTAGTGGGTCTATGAGATCACATGTACTAGTGGTTCTATGAGATCACATGTACTAGTGGGTCTAAGAGATCACATGTACTAGTGGGTCTATGAGATCACATGTACTAGTGGGTCTATGAGATCACATGTACTAGTGGTTCTATGAGATCAAATGTACTAGTAGGTCTATGGGATCACATGTACTAGTGGGTCTATGGAATCAAATGTACTAGTGGGTCTATGAGATCACATGTACTAGTGGGTCTATACTCAGGAGTTTCTAGTCATGGATAGTTTGGTTCTCAGAATATTTATTATAACAAAGGGGCAGGCGAGGGCAGGTCAAGGACAGGCAGAGTTTTATAATCCAAGGCAGAGTCAATCAGGGAAGGCAGGCTCAGGGTCAGGACAGGCAGAAAGGTCAGAAGCGGGAAGACCAGAAAACAAGAACTTGAGAACAGGAGAAACGGGAAACACACTGGTAAGACCTGACAAGACAAGACGAACTGGCAACAGACAAACAGAAAAGCAGTATAAGTACACATGGCATAATGAGGAAAATAGGAGACATCTGGTGGGGGGTGGAGACAACCACAAGAAAGGTGAAACAGATCAGGGTGTTACCCTCTTTGTCACAAAATAAACGTCAGCCAATATCGTTTTCATTTGCTACTGGACACAAGGGTCTGTCTCAAGACCCCAGACCGAAATTAGCTGTGGAAATCCTGAATGAAATGAAAAACATCACAGTTGACTGGATGTCTGATGGAAGAGTAGAGAATGAAACAGGTGGAGGAGGATGAAGAGGTGAAGCTTCACTACTGCCTATAGTCCTTGGAGGCTGTTTGCCAACAGATTGGGGCGGCTCTTGACAGGAAACAATGTGAAAGGGACCATAGGTGGTCCCGTGTGGCTCAGTTGGTAGAGCATGGGGCTTGCAACACCAGGGTTGTGGGTTTGATTCCTATGGGAGAACATTATCAAAAAGTATGAACATTTATGCACTCACTACCGTAAGTAATTTTGTAGCATCTGCTAAGTGACTAAAATGTAAATGTAGGGACAATATAAAAGGAATGTGTGTGTGGTGTGTGTGTTCACTAGAGAGATAACTGTGTAGTGGCTGTGGGGTAAAGAGCTGTGGAGCACACACTGCCATTCTGTCCGCACACATGCACATTAAGCCATCAAATCTGGGACGGATTGACAAGAGATGCGATGAGGCGATTCCCAAAAACCTGCGGATGACTGCAGCAGCCTCAGTGCTGAAGGCACTACAGATATGATATTGTTATCCATACTACTGTTCATATTGTTATCCATACTACTGTTCATATTGTTATCCATACTACTGTTCATATTGTTATACATACTGTTCATATTGTTATCCATACTACTGTTCATATTGTTATACATACTGTTCATATTGTTATCCATACTACTGTTCATATTGTTATCCATACTACTGTTCATATTGTTATACATACTGTTCATATTGTTATCCATACTACTGTTCATATTGTTATACATACTGTTCATATTGTTATCCATACTACTGTTCATATTGTTATCCATACTACTGTTCATATTGTTATCCATACTACTGTTCATATTGTTATACATACTGTTCATATTGTTATCCATACTACTGTTCATATTGTTATCCATACTACTGTTCATATTGTTATCCATACTACTGTTCATATTGTTATCCATACTACTGTTCATATTGTTATCCATACTACTGTTCATATTGTTATCCATACTACTGTTCATATTGTTATACATACTGTTCATATTGTTATCCATACTACTGTTCATATTGTTATACATACTACTGTTCATATTGTTATACATACTGTTCATATTGTTATCCATACTACTGTTCATATTGTTATCCATACTACTGTTCATATTGTTATACATACTGTTCATATTGTTATCCATACTACTGTTCATATTGTTATACATACTGTTCATATTGTTATCCATACTAATGTTCATATTGTTATACATACTGTTCATATTGTTATCCATACTACTGTTCATATTGTTATCCATACTACTGTTCATATTGTTATACATACTACTGTTCATATTGTTATCCATACTACTGTTCATATTGTTATCCATACTACTGTTCATATTGTTATCCATACTACTGTTCATATTGTTATACATACTGTTCATATTGTTATACATATGAACATGTATGAACATTTATGCACTCACTACCGTAAGTAATTTTGTAGCATCTGCTAAGTGACTAAAATGTAAATGTAGGGACAATATAAAAGGAATGTGTGTGTGGTGTGTGTGTTCACTAGAGAGATAACTGTGTAGTGGCTGTGGGGTAAAGAGCTGTGGAGCACACACTGCCATTCTGTCCGCACACATGCACATTAAGCCATCAAATCTGGGACGGATTGACAAGAGATGCGATGAGGCGATTCCCAAAAACCTGCGGATGACTGCAGCAGCCTCAGTGCTGAAGGCACTACAGATATGATATTGTTATCCATACTACTGTTCATATTGTTATCCATACTACTGTTCATATTGTTATCCATACTACTGTTCATATTGTTATACATACTGTTCATATTGTTATCCATACTACTGTTCATATTGTTATACATACTGTTCATATTGTTATCCATACTACTGTTCATATTGTTATCCATACTACTGTTCATATTGTTATACATACTGTTCATATTGTTATCCATACTACTGTTCATATTGTTATACATACTGTTCATATTGTTATCCATACTACTGTTCATATTGTTATCCATACTACTGTTCATATTGTTATCCATACTACTGTTCATATTGTTATACATACTGTTCATATTGTTATCCATACTACTGTTCATATTGTTATCCATACTACTGTTCATATTGTTATCCATACTACTGTTCATATTGTTATCCATACTACTGTTCATATTGTTATCCATACTACTGTTCATATTGTTATCCATACTACTGTTCATATTGTTATACATACTGTTCATATTGTTATCCATACTACTGTTCATATTGTTATACATACTACTGTTCATATTGTTATACATACTGTTCATATTGTTATCCATACTACTGTTCATATTGTTATCCATACTACTGTTCATATTGTTATACATACTGTTCATATTGTTATCCATACTACTGTTCATATTGTTATACATACTGTTCATATTGTTATCCATACTAATGTTCATATTGTTATACATACTGTTCATATTGTTATCCATACTACTGTTCATATTGTTATCCATACTACTGTTCATATTGTTATACATACTACTGTTCATATTGTTATCCATACTACTGTTCATATTGTTATCCATACTACTGTTCATATTGTTATCCATACTACTGTTCATATTGTTATACATACTGTTCATATTGTTATACATACTACTGTTCATATTGTTATCCATACTACTGTTCATATTGTTATCCATACTACTGTTCATATTGTTATCCATACTACTATTCATATTGTTATACATACTGTTCATATTGTTATCCATACTACTGTTCATATTGTTATCCATACTACTGTTCATATTGTTATCCATACTACAGTTCATATTGTTATCCAAAACATTAGGATCACTTTCCTAATATTGAGTTGCACCCCCACCCTTTTGCCCTCAGAATCGCCTCAATTCATCAGGGCATGGACTCTACAAGGTGTCAAAAGCATTCCACAGGAATGCTGGCCCATTTTGACCCCAATGCTTCCCACAGTTGTGGCAAGTTGGCTTGATGTTCTTCAAGTAGTGGACCATTCTTGATACACATGGGAAACTGTTGAGCATGGAAAAACCCAGCAGCATTGCAGTTCTTGACACAAACCGGTGCGGTACTACCATACTTCAATCTTGTGTCTTACCCATTCACCCTCTGAAAGGCACACATACACAAGTTATGTCTTAATTATCTCAAGGCTTAAAAATCCTTCTTTAACCTGTCTCCTCCCTTTCATCTACACTGATTGAAGTGGATTTAACAAATGACATCAATAAGGGATCATAGCCCTCATCTGGATTCACCTAGTTAGTCTGTCATGAAACGAGCGGGTGATCTTAGTGTGTTGTACACTCAGTGTACAATGCTATGTGGATAAATGTACATATTATGACTTCAATGGTTAAACAAAGCATCTTGGATTTTAACTCGGAATCAGGATTCAAATGTTAGTCCACAATGTCTGTCTTCTTGTCGATGTATCAAGGGAACTATGTAACTGTACAGAATATTGGGCTGTAACATATATTATATGTATCAAGGTAACTATGTAACTGTACAGTATATTGGGCTGTAACATAGATTATATGTATCAAGGTAACTATGTAACTGTACAGTATATTGGGCTGTAACATACATTCTATGTATCAAGGTAACTAGGTAACAGTACAGTATATTGGGTTGTAACAAAGATCCTATGTATCAAGGTAACTAGGTAACTGTACCGTATATTGCACTGTAACATGCATTCTATGGATCAAGGTAACTAGGTAAATGTACAGTATATTGGACTGTAACATAGATTCTATGGATCAAGATAACTAGGTAACTGTACATTATATTGGGCTGTAACATACATTCTATGTATCAAGGTAACTAGGTAACTGTACTGTAAATTGGACTGTAACATACATTCTATGGATCAAGGTAACTAGGTAACTGTACAGTATATTGGGCTGTAACATACATTCTATGTATCAAGGTAACTAGGTAACTGTACAGTATATTGGACTGCAACATACATTCTATGTATCAAGGTAACTAGGTAACTGTACAGTAAATTGGACTGTAACATACATTCTATGTATCAAGGTAACTAGGTAACTGTACAGTATATTGGGCTGTAACATACATTCTATGTATCAAGGTAATTAGGTAACTGTACAGTATATTGGACTGTAACATACATTCTATGTATCAAGGTAACTAGGTAACTGTACAGTATATTTGGCTGTAACATACATTATATGTATCAAGGTAACTAGGTAACTGTACCGTATATTGGACTGTAACATACATTCTATGTATCAAGGTAACTAGGTAAATGTACAGTATATTGTACTGTAACATATATTCTATGTATCAAGGTAACTAGGTAACTGTACAGTATATTGGACTGTAACATACATTCTATGTATCAAGGTAACTAGGTAACTGTACAGTAAATTGGACTGTAACATACATTCTAAGTATCAAGGTAACTAGGTAACTGTACCGTATATTGCACTGTAACATGCATTCTATGGATCAAGGTAACTAGGTAAATGTACAGTATATTGGACTGTAACATACATTCTATGGATCAAGGTAATTAGGTAACTGTACAGTATATTGGACTGTAACATACATTCTATGTATCAAGGTAACTAGGTAACTGTACAGTATATTTGGCTGTAACATACATTCTATGTATCAAGGTAACTAGGTAACTGTACCGTATATTGGACTGTAACATACATTCTATGTATCAAGGTAACTAGGTAAATGTACAGTATATTGTACTGTAACATATATTCTATGTATCAAGGTAACTAGGTAACTGTACCGTATATTGGGCTGTAACATACATTCTATGTATCAAGGTAACTAGGTAAATGTACAGTATATTGTACTGTAACATATATTCTATGTATCAAGGTAACTAGGTAAATGTACAGTATATTGTACTGTAACATATATTCTATGTATCAAGGTAACTAGGTAACTGTACAGTATATTGGACTGTAACATACATTCTATGTACCAAGGTAACTAGGTAAATGTACAGTATATTGGACTGTAACATACATTATATTTATCAAGGTAACTAGGTAACTGTACAGTATATTGGACTGTAACATACATTTTATGTATCAAGGTAACTAGGTACCTGTACAGTATATTGGGCTGTAACATACATTCTATGTATCAAGGTAACTAGGTAACTGTACAGTATATCGGGCTGTAACATACATTCTATGTATCAAGGTAATTAGGTAACTGTACAGTATATTGGACTGTAACATACATTCTATGTATCAAGTTAACTAGGTAACTGTACAGTATATTTGGCTGTAACATACATTCTATGTATCAAGGTAACTAGGTAACTGTACCGTATATTGGACTGTAACATACATTCTATGTATCAAGGTAACTAGGTAAATGTACAGTATATTGTACTGTAACATATATTCTATGTGTCAAGGTAACTAGGTAACTGTACCGTATATTGGGCTGTAACATACATTCTATGTATCAAGGTAACTAGGTAAATGTACAGTATATTGGACTGTAACATATATTCTATGTATCAAGGTAACTAGGTAACTGTACAGTATATTGGACTGTAACATACATTCTATGGATCAAGATAACTAGGTAACTGTACAGTATATTGGGCTGTAACATACATTATATGTATCAAGGTAACTAGGTAACTGTACTGTAAATTGGACTGTAACATACATTCTATGGATCAAAGGTAACTAGGTAACTGTACAGTATATTGGGCTGTAACATACATTCTATGTATCAAGGTAACTAGGTAACTGTACAGTATATTGGACTGTAACATACATTCTATGTATCAAGGTAACTAGGTAACTGTACAGTAAATTGGACTGTAACATACATTCTATGTATCAAGATAACTAGGTAACTGTACAGTATATTGGGCTGTAACATACATTCTATGTATCAAGATCATTAGGTAACTGTACAGTATATTGGACTGTAACATACATTCTATGTATCAAGGTAACTAGGTAACTGTACAGTATATTTGGCTGTAACATACATTCTATGTATCAAGGTAACTAGGTAACTGTACCGTATATTGTACTGTAACATATATTCTATGTATCAAGGTAACTAGGTAACTGTACCGTATATTGGGCTGTAACATACATTCTATGTATCAAGGTAACTAGGTAAATGTACAGTATATTGTACTGTAACATATATTCTATGTATCAAGGTAACTAGGTAAATGTACAGTATATTGTACTGTAACATATATTCTATGTATCAAGGTAACTAGGTAACTGTACAGTATATTGGACTGTAACATACATTCTATGTACCAAGGTAACTAGGTAAATGTACAGTATATTGGACTGTAACATACATTATATTTATCAAGGTAACTAGGTAACTGTACAGTATATTGGACTGTAACATACATTTTATGTATCAAGGTAACTAGGTACCTGTACAGTATATTGGGCTGTAACATACATTCTATGTATCAAGGTAACTAGGTAACTGTACAGTATATCGGGCTGTAACATACATTCTATGTATCAAGGTAATTAGGTAACTGTACAGTATATTGGACTGTAACATACATTCTATGTATCAAGTTAACTAGGTAACTGTACAGTATATTTGGCTGTAACATACATTCTATGTATCAAGGTAACTAGGTAACTGTACCGTATATTGGACTGTAACATACATTCTATGTATCAAGGTAACTAGGTAAATGTACAGTATATTGTATTGTAACATATATTCTATGTGTCAAGGTAACTAGGTAACTGTACCGTATATTGGGCTGTAACATACATTCTATGTATCAAGGTAACTAGGTAAATGTACAGTATATTGGACTGTAACATATATTCTATGTATCAAGGTAACTAGGTAACTGTACCGTATATTGGACTGTAACATACATTCTATGGATCAAGATAACTAGGTAACTGTACAGTATATTGGGCTGTAACATACATTATATGTATCAAGGTAACTAGGTAACTGTACTGTAAATTGGACTGTAACATACATTCTATGGATCAAGGTAACTAGGTAACTGTACAGTATATTGGGCTGTAACATACATTCTATGTATCAAGGTAACTAGGTAACTGTACAGTATATTGGACTGTAACATACATTCTATGTATCAAGGTAACTAGGTAACTGTACAGTAAATTGGACTGTAACATACATTCTATGTATCAAGATAACTAGGTAACTGTACAGTATATTGGGCTGTAACATACATTCTATGTATCAAGATCATTAGGTAACTGTACAGTATATTGGACTGTAACATACATTCTATGTATCAAGGTAACTAGGTAACTGTACAGTATATTTGGCTGTAACATACATTCTATGTATCAAGGTAACTAGGTAACTGTACCGTATATTGGACTGTAACATACATTCTATGTATCAAGGTAACTAGGTAAATGTACAGTATATTGTACTGTAACATATATTCTATGTATCAAGGTAACTAGGTAACTGTACCGTATATTGGGCTGTAACATACATTCTATGTATCAAGGTAACTAGGTAAATGTACAGTATATTGTACTGTAACATATATTCTATGTATCAAGGTAACTAGGTAAATGTACAGTATATTGTACTGTAACATATATTCTATGTATCAAGGTAACTAGGTAACTGTACAGTATATTGGACTGTAACATACATTCTATGTACCAAGGTAACTAGGTAAATGTACAGTATATTGGACTGTAACATACATTATATTTATCAAGGTAACTAGGTAACTGTACAGTATATTGGACTGTAACATACATTCTATGTATCAAGGTAACTAGGTAACTGTACAGTATATTGGGCTGAATCATACATTCTATGGATCAAGATAACTAGTTAACTGTAACATACTGTACAGTATTGTACTTAACAAAGCCAGATCCATTTTCTGCAACAATTAAGAGCCGCATGGTAAATACTTGTGTTAATTAGTATTTCATTGCCCGTTTAAAAACATCAATAAAACTATTTATTTCAAAGACATGTATGTTACCAGACTTGTAGTCATCATGGGAATATGTCCCCTTTAAAGGCATGTATGTTACCAGCCTTGTAGTCATCATGGGAATATGTCCCCCTTCAAAGACATTTATGTTACCAGCCTTTTAGTCATCATGGGAAAATGTCCCCTTTAAAGACATGTATGTTACCAGCCTTGTAGTCATCATGGGAATATGTCCCCTTCAAAGACATGTGTGTTACCAGCCTTGTAGTCATCATGGGAAAATGTCCCCTTCAAAGACATGTATGTTACCAGCCTTGTAGTCATCATGGGAAAATGTCCCCCTTTAAAGACAAGTATGTTACCATCCTTGTAGTCATCATGGGAATATGTCCCCTTTCAAAGACAAGTATGTTACCAGCCTTGTAGTCATCATGGGAATATGTCCCCTTTCAAAGACATGTGTTTTACCAGCCTTGTAGTCATCATGGGAATATGTCCCCCCACACTGAAAACCCCTTTATCCTACACACTCAATTAACCGAGTGAAATTCCAACATGCTGCGTTAAATAAGAAACCACTTTTGTTACAAAGGAAACAAAAGAAAAAACGAGTTTTCAGCCTTGAGAGAGAAAGACGTCCAAACCACACTGATACCCAGAATAATCACATTTTCCCTCAAATCCAGCTGGCTGGCACTGACAGTGGGACGTTTAAGACCGTCCACAGGAAAGAGGCAACAGGAAAGGCTGTTCCTATCACACACGGACACACTCCCCCAGTCTCTGCAGAGCCCCGTAGCAGCCAGCCCATCCCACCCACTGTGTTCACCCCTGGCCTGGTCCACAGAAGACCCTGGCATAGTGGGTGAGGCCACCTCAACCAACCAGCCTTTCAGTGTGTTTGTTAACAGACACAGAGAGTCAATAGTAACTTCCACCATTACTCCAAAAATGAAGCTTACCCTTCCTTCCACCTTAAGAGAATGAGTAATCAAGAACGGGGGCCATTTGCAAACTGTCAGTCAAACGGTGCTATCTTCCTGCCGAGGCTTCTTCCTCTAATACCAATTTAAATCATTCACTGGCCTTCCACTGCCATTATTCAAAAGATCATAATAGTTTTCCTTGCGCCCAAAGCACAAAAAATCAATTATTTCCCCACAAAGACTTAAAAGTACTTAGCACAGGGCTGTGAGAGAAAGCTGGGGGTTATATCAAATTGAAACTGCACTCATTACACAGTGCACAATTAGTTACCTCTGGTCTGCGAGGCTCTTTAATTCCGATTGGCATATCTGTATTATTACAGAAACAAACATGCAAATGCTATTGTTGGGGATTTAGAGAAATCAATAGGAATGTGGCGCGAGTGTTTGGTGGGCCACCACTCAATCTGCTGCGGCCCAGAGATAAAGGTCTGAATTCAAATGAACGAAAGCAGCCAGTGACATCACAAGTGACACCCAAAATAAAAGAGACGTCTCCATGATATACTGTATGTAATTATTCGCAGCACATTGTCATTATTTTTTCTCCTCATTGTATATACTTGTGGAACTGTGTTTTGCATGAAGGGATTAAGAGTATTTTAATGAGAAACTGTAATTGTTTTTTTCCCACACTCTATGGATATGTGTGTGTGAGTGTGCGTGTGTGTGAGTGTGCGTGTGTGCGTGTGTGCATGCATGCGTGTGTGTGTGTGTGTGTGTGTGTGCGTGTGTGTGCGTGTGTGTGTGTGTGTGTGAGTGAGGAAGGAAGTCTGTATGAATGTCTTCCATTCGTCATAGTGCATTTCCATTGAATGAATACTGTATAGAGTTTATTTCATTGTTGATTTGAAATGAATGCTGGGTAAATGAAGGTGTTGGAAAATGTTATGAAGAACCACATAGTGTAGGCCTATACCGATGACCAATGTTTTACACTGGGGACATATTGAACTAAAAGGTTTAAGAATGGATATTACAGTACTTCAAGTAGTACACTGCTCAAAAAAATAAAGGGAACACTTAAACAACACAATGTAACTCCAAGTCAATCACACTTCTGTGAAATCAAACTGTCCACTTAGGAAGCAACACTGATTGACAATAAATTTCACATGCTGTTGTGCAAATGGAATAGACAACAGGTGGAAATTATAGGCAATTAGCAAGACACCCCCAATAAAGGAGTGGTTCTGAAGGTGGTGACCACAGACCACTTCTCAGTTCCTATGCTTCCTGGCTGATGTTTTGGTCACTTTTGAATGCTGGCGGTGCTTTCACTCTAGTGGTAGCATGAGACGGAGTCTACAACCCACACAAGTGGCTCAGGTAGTGCAGCTCATCCAGGATGGCACATCAATGCGAGCTGTGGCAAGAAGGTTTGCTGTGTCTGTCAGCGTAGTGTCCAGAGCATGGAGGCACTACCAGGAGACAGGCCAGTACATCAGGAGACGTGGAGGAGGCCGTAGGAGAGCAACAACCCAGCAGCAGGACCACTACCTCCGCCTTTGTGTCTGCTCAAACGGTCAGAAACAGACTCCATGAGGGTGGTATGAGGGCCCAACGTCCACAGGTGGGGGTTGTGCTTACAGCCCAACACCGTGCAGGACGTTTGGCATTTGCCAGAGAACACCAAGATTGGCAAATTCGCCACTGGCGCCCTGTGCTCTTCACAGATGAAAGCAGGTTCACACTGAGCACGTGACAGACGTGACAGAGTCTGGAGACGCCGTGGAGAACGTTCTGCTGCGTGCAACATCCTCCAGCATGACCGGTTTGGCGGTGGGTCAGTCATGGTGTGGGGTGGCATTTCTTTGGGGGCCGCACAGCCCTCCATGTGCTCGCCAGAGGTAGCCTGACTGCCATTAGGTACCGAGATGAGATCCTCAGACCCCTTGTGAGACCATATGCTGGTGCGGTTGGCCCTGGGTTCCTCCTAATGCAAGACAATGCTAGACCTCATGTGGCTGGAGTGTGTCAGCAGTTCCTGCAAGAGGAAGGCATTGATGCTAAGGACTGGCCCGCCCGTTCCCCAGACCTGAATCCAATTGAGCACATCTGGGACATCATGTCTCGCTCCATCCACCAACGCCACGTTGCACCACAGACTGTCCAGGAGTTGGCGGATGCTTTAGTCCAGGTCTGGGAGGAGATCCCTCAGGAGACCATCCGCCACCTCATCAGGAGCATGCCCAGGCGTTGTAGGGAGGTCATTCAGGCACGTGGAGGCCACACACACTACTGAGCCTCATTTTGACTTGTTTTAAGGACATTACATCAAAGTTGGATCAGCCTGTAGTGTGGTTTTCCACTTTAATTTTGAGTGTGACTCCAAATCCAGACCTCCATGGGTTGATAAATTTGATTTCCATTGATAATTTTTGTGTGATTTTGTTGTCAGCACATTCAACTATGTAAAGAAAAAAGTATTTAATAAGATTATTTCATTCATTCAGATCTATGATGTGTTATTTTAGTGTTCCCTGTTTTTTTGAGCAGTGTATAATAATTGGCATTAACAAGGTCTTTCATAAATGTATCTGACATATCAACGCAAGTTCTCTGCACTGTCCTATTCTTCCTGGCTATTCGAATGTTTCATTACAGACAATTACAGAAATTTAAACTGTAAATTCCGAACAACACGCTTTTCATGGTAAAAAAAAAGCCCATGTAAGAGACAGAGACAGTGCTCTCCCCTGGCTGTGACCTCTGCTCTCGCCATTGCATGACTTCATACGAGGACAGGTGAGAGAGAGGGCCCGGCAGGACTGTGGGTAGGGGGACTGGAGCTGGAGGGGAATGGGGGTCACCTCAGGCTGATGATACTGTGACCTGTCATATAACTGATCCCTTTCTGGAACCTTTTTGTGATAAAAAGAGGGATAACAATTACAAATGACCCCACATATACCCCCCTCCAGAAACATACTCCAACCCACCACTCGATATACCCTGCTCCAGAAACAAACTCCCCCCACCACTTGATACACCCCGCTGAAGAAACAAACACAACCCACCGCCCACATACCCCCCTCCAGAAACAAACTCTCCCCACCCCCCCACATACCCTCCTCCAGAAGCGAACTCCCCCACCCCCACACATACCCCCTCCAGAAACAAACTCCCTCCCACCAATCTATATACCCCGCTCCAGAAACAAACTCCCCCACCCCCACATACACCCCTCCAGAAACAAACTCCCTCAAATGCCCACATACCCCCTCCAAAAACAAACTCCCCCACTCCCACATACCCACCTTCAGAAACAATCTCCACCCCACCACTCGATATACCCGCTCCAGAAACAAACTCTCCCCACCCCCACATACCCCTCTGGAAACAAACTCCCTCCACCCCCCACACACCCACCTCCAGAAACAAACACCACCCACCACTCGCTATACCACCTTCCAGAAACAAACTCCCCCAACCCCCAAATACCCCCTCCAGAAACAAACTCCCGCCAACCCCACACACCCCTCTCCAGAAACTCCCCCACCACCACTCGATATACCACACTCCAGAAACAAACTCCTAAACCCCCACATATCCATCTCCAGAAAAAGACCCCCGCCCCCAATCTACCCCCTCCAGAAACAAACTCCCTCACTGCTCCATATACCCCACTCCAGAAACATATTCACCACCACCCCACTTACCAACCCACATACCCCCTCCAGAAACAAACTCCCCCAACGCTCCATTACCCGCTCCAGAAGCAATCTCCCCACCCCCCACATACCCCCCACATACCCCCTCCAGAAACAAACTCCCCCACCACTTGATATACCCCGCTCCAGAAACAAACTCCCCACACCCCCACATACCCCCTCCAGAAACAAACTCTCCCACCCAAACACACACACACCTCCAGAAACAAACTCCACCCACCACTTGCTATACCAACTTCCAGAAACAAACTCCCCAACCCCCACAAACTCCCCTCCAGAAACTGCCCCCACCACTCGATATACCACCCTCCAGAAACAACCCCTCCAGAGACTCCCCACACCACTCGACATTACCACCCTCCAGAAACAAATTCCCCCACCCCCAACATACCCGCTCCAGAAAAACTCCCCCACACCCCAAATACCCCTCCAGAAACAAACTCTCCCCACCCAAACACACACACACCTCCAGAAACAAACTCCACCTACCACTTGCTATACCAACTTCCAGAAACAAACTCCCCAACCCCCACAAACTCCTCCAGAAACTGCCCCCACCACTCGATATACCACCCTCCAGAAACAACCCTCCAGAGACTCCCCCACACCACTCGACATTACCACCCTCCAGAAACAAATTCCCCACCCCCAACATACCCGCTCCAGAAAAAAACTCCCCCACACCCCAAATACCCCTCCAGAAACAAAATCTCCCAACACTCGACATACCACCCTCCAGAAACAAACTCCCCACTCCCCATATACCCCCTCCAGAAACAAACTCCCCCACCACTCGATATACCCCGCTCCAGAAACAAACTACCCTCACCCCCACATACCCCCTCCAGAAACAAACTCCCCCACCCCGTACATACAACCCTCCAGAAACAAAGTCCCCCACCCTTTAAAATACCCCTCCAGAAACAAACTCCCTCACCCCCACATACACCCTCCAAAAACAAACTCCCCACCCCCACATACCCCCTCCAGAATCAAACTCCCCCACCGCTCCATATACCCCCTCCAGAAACAAACTCCCCCACCACTCGATATACCCCCTCCAGAAACAAACTCCCCACCGCTCCATATACCCCCTCCAGAAACAAACTCTCCCCACCCCCACATACCCCCTCTGGAAACAAACTCCCTCCACCCCCACACACCCACCTCCAGAAACAAACACCACCCACCACTCGCTATACCACCTTCCAGAAACAAACTCCCCAACCCCCCAAATACCCCCTCCAGAAACAAACTCCCGCCAACCCCCACACACCCCTCTCCAGAAACTCCCCACCACTCGATATACCACACTCCAGAAACAAACTACCCCACATACCCCCTCCAGAAACAAACTCCATAAACCCCACATATCCATCTCCAGAAAAAGACCCCCGCCCCAATCTACCCCCTCCAGAAACAAACTCCCCACTGCTCCACATACCTCCCTCCAGAAACAAACTCCCCACCCTCCCACACTCCCTCCCCATATTCCCCCTCCAGAAACAAACTCCCCCCAACGCTCCATATACCCCTCCAGAATCAAACTCCCTCCACCCCCACATACCCCGCTACAGAAACAAAGTCCCCCCACCGCTCCATATACCCCTCTCCAGAAACAAACCCCCACATATCCACCTCCAGATAAAAATGACCCCCATTTACCCCCTCCAGAAACAAATTCCCCCCACTGCTTCACATACCCCCTCCAGAAACAAACTCCCCAACGCTCCATATACCCCCTCCAGAAACAAACTCCTCCCAACCCACCCACATACCCCCCACATTTCCACCCCCAGGAAAAAAACTACCCCCTACCCCCTTTTACCCCCTCCAGAAACAAACTCCCCCACTGCCGCACATACCCCCTCCAGAAACAAACTCCCCCATCCCCCACATACCCCCATCCTCTCTCTCATACTTTGTGCTCTGATGCTCATTTTGGAATGAGAGCAATCACCAATATTAAACACTATTGAGTGAAAAAAATAAATGCATTTCGTTCTGCAGGGATGAAGAGGAGCAGAATGCTGGGGAGGCAGAACATGCCCTTTGTAAGCCTCTCATGCTTTTCCTCTATATCCTGGCTCCCCCTTTTCCACCCCTCTAACATTGTGACGGGAGGGGGAGGGGTGCTCATTCAACATCGGTTAAACGTTTTCAAAACAGCACAATGCCAGCCCGAGATGGCAGGTGCAAGTGAGGGAGAGAGTCAGGGAGAGAGGGTGACAAAGAGACAGAGCAAGAGAGATGGAAGGAGAGGGTCAGTGAGAGACAGACATAGAGAGGTCAACCTGTTAGGTCAGAGGTCAGCCTGTTAGGTCAGAGGTCAGCCTGTAGATGGCCCACCTGCAGATGGCTCAGATCCAGGTGTCTGACCTTAACCTTCAGCTCAGATCCAGGTGTCTGACCTTAACTCCCCTGGCCTCGATATAGGGACAGACCCAGATGTCTGACCTTAATTATTCTTTTTTTTTTACCAGGTAAGTTGACTGAGAACACATTCTCATTTACAGCAACGACCCTGGGAATAGTTACAGGGGAGAGGAAGGGGGATGAATGAGCCAATTGGAAGCTGGGGATGATTAGGTGGCCATGGTGGTATGAGGGCCAGATTTGGAATTTAGCCAGGACAACAGGGTTAACACCCCTACGATAAGTGCCATGGGATCTTTAGTGACCACAGAGAGTCAGGACACCCGTTTAGCACCCTACACAGGGCAATGTCCCCAATCACTGCCCTGGGGCATTGGGATATTTTTTTAATAAAAGAGGAAAGAGTGCCTCCTACTGGCCCCCCAACAGCATCTGGTCTCCCATCCAGGGACCAAACAGGACCAACCCTGCTTAGCTTCAGAGAAAAGCCAGCCTCGTGATGCAGAGTGGTACACTGCTGGCAAACACTTTGGCCGCGAACTCAGACCCAGGGACAGACCCAGTAGTCTGGCTGTACTCAGCCCTAGCCAGGCCTCCCTCTCGCTCACCCTCTCCCTCACACTCTCCTTATCTCTCTCCCTCTATTCTTCTCTCTTTCTCTCCCTCTCTTGCTCCCTCTCCCTCTCTCTCTCTTAAGGTAGTATCACAGAGGACAGCCCCTCCGTTTATGTCAGCAACCCCACCGGACCTGACCGGACCTGAATGGACCTGACCTGCTTACACAGGGCTAGTGCCTCAGCAAGCATGTCCTCAGAACTGTCCTGGACACGTGTGCGCACATATAAACACATACACACACACACTCACACTTATCGCACATACACACACAGACCCATGTGACACATGAATGCTCATTTAACAGAGATGATTACTCAAACATTCACAAAAACACATATCCATGCACACCCACACACACACACACACACACACACACACAAGAGCATATAACACACACAGTAAGATTAACATTCAGACTCCCTCTCACATCATACGGACACACTCAAGCACACACACCCTGCCTTTCTCTGAGGCCAACCAAGTGAGATAAAGACCAGCAAGCTGGCTAAGAGGAGGGCTGGAGGGGGGTTGCATGGGGCTTCTGCCCCATAATTCATCTGCTGCCTAGCTGTGTATGCATTGTGATGATGTGGAAGCAGGTGTTGTGGAAAAATGCTTTTCTGCATCTATTCTGTCTGTTTGTACTGTATGTACTGTGAGTGTAGCTTGTTATTTAAGTGTGTATGATTGAACTTGGGCATTCTATTATACTGTAGTATATACACTCATTGTGTGGTTTATTGGCCTTGTGGCTACGTCTTTGTATGGACTGACAGCACAGTCACCCATCTTGCTATCTTATACAAGTGTGACCTTGTGTTGGCTAACAATGACATTAACTGCTGCACACACTACAACTCCTCTGCACAGATTAGTTTTACAGATCCTTTCAGTACTGTACATGTTCTTGAACCTTCAACTTCAGATATATTATTATATCTTCTTAACAAACATATTTAAAAACATACTCAAAAACACATAGAAAATCACTGCAATTTTAAGACTGTTCTGTCCTTGAGGTAAATGTAACCCTACGAGCATCATTCCAGCCCACATCCACACAGAAAATCACAGACGAATCACAGCCCACACCCACACCCACACAGACAGTCACAGACTCATCCCAGCCCACACCCACACCGACAGACAGTCACAGACTCATCCCAGCACACACCCACACACACAGACGGTCAGACTCATCTCAGCCAACACCCACACAGACAGACAGTCACAGACACATCCCAGCCCACACCCACGCAGACAGTCACAGACTCATTCCAGCCCACACCCACACAGACAGTCACAGACACATCCCAGCCCACACTCACGCAGACAGTCACAGACTCATTCCAGCCCACACCCACACAGACAGACAGTCACAGACTCATCCCAGCCCACACTGACAGACAGTCACAGACTCATCCCAGAACACACCCACACACACAGACGGTCAGACTCATCTCAGCCCACACCCACACAGACAGACAGTCACAGACACATTCCAGCCCACACCCACACAGACAGTCACAGACTCATTCCAGCCCACACCCACACAGACAGACAGTCACAGACTCATCCCAGCACACACCCACACCGACAGACAGTCACAGACTCATCCCAGCACACACCCAGACACACAAACAGTCAGACACATCTCAGCCCACACCCACACAGACATACAGTCACAGACTTATCCCAGCCCAGCCCACACCCACACAGACAGACAGTCACAGACTCATACCCTATAGACTATATATACACCACTATGGACTATATATATATACATATATATATATATATATATATATATATATATATAGATACAACCCTAGAGGCTATATATACCACTATAGACTATATATACCACTATACCACTATAGACTACATATACCACTATAGACTATATATACCACTATAGACTATATGTACCACTAAATACTATATATACCACTATGGACTATATATATATATATATATATATATATATATATATATATAACCCTGTAGGCTATATATATTACTGTAGACTATATATACCACTATAGACTATATATACCACTATACCATCCCACAAACAGGCAGACAGTTGCTGACTCATACCATCCCACAAACAGGCATATACCACTATAGACTATATACACCACTATAGGCTACATATACTACTATAGACTATATATATCACTATAGACTATGTATACCACTATAGACTATATATACCACTATAGACTACATATACCACTATAGACTATATGTACCACTAAATACAATATATACCACTATGGACTAATATATATATATATATATATATATATATATATATATATATATATATATATATATATATATATATATATATATATATATAACTCCTGTAGGCTATATATATTACTGTAGACTATATATACCACTATACCATCCCACAAACAGGCAGACAGTCGCTGACTCATACCATCCCACAAACAGGCATATACCACTATAGACTATATACACCACTATAGGCTACATATACTACTATAGACTATATATACCACTATAGACTATATATTTCAATATATACTATATATACCACAATATACTATATATATATCACTATAGACTATATATACCACCATAGACTATATATACCACTATGGACTATATATACTACTATGGACTATATATATATAACCCTGTAGGCTATATATACTAGTATAGACTATATATACCACTATAGACTATATATACCACTATACCATCCCACAAACAGGCAGACAGTCACAGACTCATACCATCCCACAAACAGGCAGACAGTCAGACTCATACCATCCCACAAACAGGCAGACAGTCACAGACTCATACCATCCCACAAACAGGCAGACAGTCAGACTCATACCATCCCACAAACAGGCAGACAGTCACAGACTCATACAATCCCACAAACAGGCAGACAGTCACAGACTCATACCATCCCACAAACAGGCAGACAGTCACAGACTCATACCATCCCACAAACAGGCAGACAGTCACAGACTCATACCATCCCACAAACAGGCAGACAGTCACAGACTCATACCATCCCACAAACAGGCAGACAGTCAGACTCATACCATCCCACAAACAGGCAGACAGTCACAGACTCATACCATCCCACAAACAGGCAGACAGTCACATAAATGACTCACATCCATAACCTCTCATGCTTAGTTTGAGAGAATAACTATTCATGAGAAACTTTATCTTGAGGAAATCTAAATATCTCATGATGTGCAATTTTTCTTCTTCAAAATAAACCTGTCTAGTATTGACAATACTAGAAACCAAGTGACAATACTATGCTAAGAGGTTGTGAAAAAGTAACAGTTTGTTTCTTATATCAAATGCGAGAGTTGTGTTTGTCCAGTGTACCAGTACATCCTGGACACTATAGTATATACCGCTACAGTATATACCACTCTAATGTACCAGTACATCCTGGACACTATAGTCACTTTCTCAGATAGCATCACTGCCACAGGACTATCAGTTGTGAGATGAGGGCAGTGGAAGGCATACCCCTTTATAGCAGGTAATCCACACAAAGAAAACAAGAAGGTGGACCGTATGGTACAGAAAACTCTAGGAAACGTTTTACAGATAATATATGCAAGATAATCTATAATGGTATACTGTATATATAGTCCATAGTGGTATATATAGGCCATAATGTTATGTATAGTCTATAGTGGTACATATAGTCTATAGGGTTATATTTATATATAGTGGTATATATAGTCTATAGTGGTACTGTCACTACTCTCACCAAATTCGGTCCATCTCCTTGTTCGGGCGGTTTTCGGCAGTCGACGTCACCGGTCTTCTAGCCATCGTTGATCCAGTCTTTGTTTTACACACCTGGTTCCAATTCCATAATTACATGTTCATTATTTATCCCTCTGTTTTCCCCATGTTTGGTGTGCGTGATTGTTTGTTGTAGGGTTTTGGTTGTTTATGGCTGGCAATATTTTGCACGTTTGTTTTTTGGGCGCATTGGATTTGTTATCCTGTTCTCCTGTATTTTATTAAATACGTTGTTCGCTCATCTCTGCTTTCCTGCGCCTGACTTTTCACCAGCTACACACACCAACCTGACAGGTAAATATAGTCTATAGTGATATATATATATAGTCTATAGTGGTGTACATAGTCTATAGTATTATACAGTGGGGCAAAAAAGTATTTAGTCAGCCACCAATTGTGCAAGTTCTCTCACTTAAAAAGATGAGAGAGGCCTGTAATTTTCATCATAGGTACACTTCAACTATGACAGACAAAAAGAGGAAAAGAAATCCAGGAAATCACATTGTAGGATTTTTAATGAATTTATTTGCAAATGATGGTGGAAAATAAGTATTTGGTCACATACAAACAAGCAAGATTTCTGGCTCTCACAGACCTGTAACTTCTTCTTTAAAAGGCTCCTCTGTCCTCCACTCATTACCTGTATTAATGGCACCTGTTTGAACTTGTTATCAGTATAAAAGACACCTGTCCACAACCTCAAACAGTCACACTCCAAACTCCACTATGGCCAAGACCAAAGAGCTGTCAAAGGACACCAGAAATAAAATTGTAGACCTGCACCAGATTGGGAAGACTGAATCTGCAATAGGTAAGCAGCTTGGTTTGAAGAAATCAACTGTGGGAGCAATTATTAGGAAATGGAAGACATACAAGACCACTGATAATCTTCCTCGATCTGGGGCTCCACGCAAGATCTCACCCGTGGGGTCAAAATGATCACAAGAACGGTGATCAAAAATCCCAGAACCACACGGGGGGACCTAGTGAATGACCTGCAGAGAGCTGGGACCAAAGTAACAAAGCCTACCATCAGTAACACACTATGCCGCCAGGGACTCAAATCCTGCAGTACCAGACGTGTCCCCCTGCTTAAGCCAGTACATGTTCAGGCCCGTCTGAAGTTTGCTAGAGAGCATTTGGATGATCCAGATGAGGATTGGGAGAATGTCATATGGTCAGATGAAACCAAAATAGAACTTTTTGGTAAAAACTCAACTCGTCGTGTTTGGAGGACAAAGAATGCTGAGTTGCATCCAAAGAACACCATACCTACTGTGAAGCATGGGGGTGGAAACATCATGCTTTGGGGCTGTTTTTCTGCAAAGGGACCAGGACGACTGATCCGTGTAAAGGAAAGAATGAATGGGGCCATGTATCGTGAGATTTTGAGTGAAAACCTCCTTCCATCAGCAAGGGCATTGAAGATGAAACGTGGCTGGGTCTTTCAGCATGACAATGATCCCAAACACACCGCCCGGGCAATCTAAGGAGTGGCCGTAAGAAGCATTTCAAGGTCCTGGAGTGGCCTAGCCAGTCTCCAGATCTCAACCCCATAGAAAATCTTTGGAGGGAGTTGAAAGTCCGTGTTGCCCAGCGACAGCCCCAAAACATCACTGCTCTAGAGGAGATCTGCATGGAGGAATGGGCCAAAATACCAGCAACAGTGTGTGAAAACCTTGTGAAGACTTACAGAAAACGTTTGACCTCTGTCATTGCCAACAAAGGGTATATAACAAAGTATTGAGATAAACTTTTGTTATTGACCAAATACTTATTTTCCACCATAATTTGCAAATAAATAAATTAAAAATCCTACAATGTGATTTTCTGGATTTATTTTTCTCATTTCGTCTGTCATAGTTGAAGTGGACCTATGATGACAATTACAGGCCTCTCTCATCTTTTTAAGTTGGAGAACTTGCACAATTGGTGGCTGACTAAATACTTTTTTGCCCCACTGTATATAGCCTATAGGGTTATATATATATATAACCGCCAGAAAAAAGCCAGACTACGGTTTGCACCCTCATATATATATATATATGTATGTGTGTGTCTATAGTGGTATATATAGTCCATAGTGGTATATACAGTTGAAGTCTGAAGTTGACATACACTCAGGTTGGAGTCATTAAAACTCGTTTTTCAACCACTCCACAAATTTCTTGTTAACAAACTATAGCTTTGGCAAGTCGGTTAGGACATCTACTTTGTGCATGACACAAGCCATTTTTCCAACAATTCTTTACAGACAGATTATTTCACTTATAATTCACTGTATCACAATTCCAGTGGGCCAGAAGTTTACATACAGTTTACATAAGTTTATATAAGTTGACTGTGCCTTTTAACAGCTACAGCTTGAACAATTCCTAATTGACATCATTTGAGTCAATTGAAGGTGTACCTGTGAATGTATTTCAAGGCCTACCTTCAAACTCAGTGCCTCTTTGCTTGACATCATCAAAAAAATCAAAAGAAATCAGCCAAGACCTCAGAAAAGAATTGTAGACCTCCACAAGTCTGGTTCACCCTTGGGAGCAAATTCCAAATTCCAAATGCCTGAAGGTGCCACGTTCATCTGTACAAACAATAGTACGCAAGTATAAACACCATGGGACCATGCAGCCGTCATACCGCTCAGGAAGGAGACGCGTTCTGTCTCCTAGAGATAAACGTACTTTGGTGTGATAAGTGCAAATAAATCCCAGAACAACAGCAAAGGACCTTGTGAAGATGCTGGAGGAAACCGGTAGAAAAGTATCTATATCCACAGTGAAATGAGTCCTATATCGACATAACCTGAAAGGCCGCTCAGCAAGGAAGAAGCCACTGTTCCAAAACCGCCAGAAAAAAAGCCAGACTACGGTTTGCAACTGCACATGGGGACAAAGATTGTATTTTTGGAGAAATGTCCTCTTGGCTGATGAAACAAAAATATAACCTTTTGGTATATATAGTCTGTAGTAGTGTATATATAGCCTATAGGGTTGTGTGTGTGTATATATATATATATATATATAGTCTATAGTAGTATAACATCAGGACTGCAGTCAGTCAAGCACCCTCACCTCATGTGCTCTTTTCCCGTTTGAGACTACCCTTTCTACAGTGAGACCTGTTCATTTGTATGTACCCTGTCCTGGATCAGCATTCTTGTGGTTACGCATCAAGAGGATCGACTACAGATCAGCCCGAAGCAGGAACACACCATACCATGGAAACAAGGGCTGGTGCTTGAAAGAGACTGATGCCATCACTCCGGGATACCATCATCACGGAGACTCCGCCCTGGCAGTCAGGTGTCAAAACAACAGAGCTGGCACACACTTTTTAGGTTCCATTCCAGGTCTTCTTGTTCTCACACAGCTCTGTGCTGTCTGTCAGAAAGGGAAGATCACAATAATTGCCCCCATTATGTAAGATGATTCTGTTGACGTCTCACCTCTGGATCGTCTTTCCTTGATGGTGGCAAAACGTTGGATTTTCCATTAATGCCTAAGCATTTGTTCTTAAGCTGAACAAATCTCTGCTCTCTGGAAAAACCTTTATATGCTGGAATTACCCAGTTGTAGTACTTGAATATATTAATTTAACTAGTGTGAGGTAATTTGTTTCCATGATGAGAGATACTTATGTTATTCTTAACTCATGTATTCAATCAAGCAAGTATATAATTTACAGGTTGATTATATGAGCCCCTAATGTCATGACTGGGTATAGATACAGACAAAAACTCGAGTTTTTTTCTCTCTCAAAAAAATAAATAACATATATAAATGATTAACACAAATTTTCAGCATGGTGGTAAATCTTGTATGGGGTCAGCAATAACAATAACCAGTACAGCCATTGTTTCCTTCCTCCTGACATTGTAGCAATGACGCAACCTGTTTGACGTTATTCTCTCTCAGCACAGCTCACACCCCCCCACCCTGGGTTCGATCGATGTCCATGTAAACATGAAACTTCCATTAAACCTCAGGCGGAAGAAACTATCACAGAGATCCCTTACTGCTCCCCATCCCTCTTGGCTATGAACACAACCCAATAAATATTGCAGACATTTCCTATATATATATATATAATATATATATATATTATAGGGAAATAAGTGATGTGTGTAATGCAATATGATCAACTTTATTCTGTAGGGGGTCTGGCTACATTTTTATTTGAGTACCGGCCACATGACCAGAGTTCTAACAAAGTTCAGTCAACCAGCTATTATCGTTAGCCTAATTGAGGCTATACATCAAATACGTCTTCCGTATCTGGGAGGTCATATGCTAATAAGATGGGCAAATCAGGTTCCATCGACCTCAACTGTGGCATGACAAGCAGACTTCTGTCTCTAAGTTCCTTTCTTTAGCCCACTTTAGAGCTCACAGTTTCTATTCTATGCCCAGTAAATAAAGACAGCTCATGTGACCCACAACATATTTATCAGAGGTCTATTGGCATGAAGTTTCCTTTAGGCTTCTCTCACCTTTCCAACCCCAACTCAAAGGTTGCTATCTTCAAAGAACAGAGGGGTGGAATTCTAAGTGTCACAAAGACTGTTCTTCTCAGAGCATGTCTGAACGGACATGACACACTGACACCATGCCTCTGAAATGTTATAACTGTCCAATGAAGGGCACGGGGTAAAATCCCCTGGATATTGAATAAGAGGTGGTGTTTTCTTCTCTCAGAGCAGTTTACTTTGGATTGGCATGAGGGGATTAGGGGAAGCGGGTTCAAACACTCCTGTTTAATTAGTCATGGCTTTTCCGTTAGTGTCACCCACAGCTGAGTGAGACATCTAGGCGTGAACCAGGAGTTTGGCCCTGCCCACAGGGAAGGCCCCCTGTCTCCCTCTGATCAATTCAATTTATGGGGCTTTATTGGAATGGGAAACGTGTTTACATTGCCAAAGAAAGTTAAATAGATAATAAACAATAGACAATTAACAGTAAACATTACACTCACAAAAGTTCCAAAAGAATAAAGACATTTCAAATGTTATATTGTGTCTATAGACAGTGTAGTAATGATGTGCAAATAGTTAAAGTACAAAAGGGAAAATAAATAAGCATAAATATAGATTGTATTCACAATGGTGATTGTTATTCACTCGTTGCCCTTTTCTGGTGGCAACAGGTCACAAATGTTGCTGCTGTGATTGAACAATGTGGTATATCACCCAATTATCAAAATTGGATTTGTTTTCGAATTCTTTGTGGGTCTGTCTAATCTGAGGGAAATATGTGTCTCTAATATGGTCATACATTTGGCGGGAGGTTAGGAAGTGCAGCCAAGTTTCCACCTCATTTTGTGGGCAGTGTGGACATAGCCTGTTCTCCCTCGAGAGCCAGGTCTCAATAGCAAGGCTATGCTCACTGAATCTGTACATAGTCAAAGATTTCCTTCATTTTGGGTCAGCTACAGTGGTCAGGTATTTTGCCACTATGTACTCTGTGTTTAGGGCCAAATAGCATTCTAGTTTGCTCTGTTTCTTTCATTCTTTCCGATGTGTCAAGTAATTATCTTTTTGTTTTCTCATGATTTGGTTGGGTCTAATTGTGTTGCTGTCCTGGGGCCCAGGACCAGCTTGCTTAGGGGAATCTTCTCCAGATTAATTTCTCTGTAGGTGATGGCTTTGTTATGGAATCGCTTCCTTTTAAGTGGTTGTAGAATTTAACGTCTCTTTACTGGATTTTGATAATTAGCGGGTATAGGCCTAATTCTGCTCTGCATGCATTATTTAATTGAATTGAATTTAGAGAGAGAGAGAGATGTCTAGATCATAGGTCTGTTGTTGAGGCAATGACCCCAAGGCAAGGATTTCTAAGGAAAACACAACAGAAACATATAGAATATATTTTCCAAGAACGCAGCGTTCTGTGGCTGACCCAAACATAACTGGAAAAGTCTCTCTCTGTCAGACAAGTGCTGCGCCTGTCAATCTTTTTCTGCTCCTTTCTCTTTCAGTTTCAGTATTATTATTCTTTTTTTAATGTAAAGTGTATTGAGGCTTTTGTTAAATGCGCTTTAAGTACATTGTGATTAGATTTGATTGGACTTACTCTTTTCACTAATTTCATACTTTATTTTCTGCCCATCACCTAAGTGTTCACTCTGTATTGATTGCTATATGTATGTTGTAAATTAGAAATAAAGAACACCCTATACTGTAGTAAATGAAATCCTTTGTAAATAACTCATGGTTTTACCATGAGATTAGATAATAAGCTCTGTTTAGAGCTATCAATGTCAAACGCTGAGTCATGTAGACAAAGGCCTGTTCAGTAGCCCCGTTTATACCTGGTCCTAACATGCATCGTTTACCCTGATCTTGTCCGCATTCTGATTGCGCCCACATTTTCAGACAGGTGTAAACGATTCAGTACTGTTACGTTCTTGGAATGTAATGGTAGAGGAGGATTGGAATGTAATGGTAGAGAGAGAAGAGGAAGAGGAAAATAACAGTACATGAGAGGAGAGGAGCGTAACGGTACTGAGATAAGTGAGGAGGAGTAGAGGAGCGTAACGGTACTGAGATAAGTGAGGAGGAGTAGAGGAGCGTAACGGTACTGAGATAAGTGAGGAGGAGGAGAGGAGCGTAACGGTACTGAGATAAGTGGCCATATACCACAGCTAAGGGCTGTATCCAGGCACTCCACGTTGCGTCGTACATAAGAACAGCTCTTAGCCGTGGTGTTTTTGGCAATATACTACACGGGGCTTATTGCTTAAATATACCTCACCTGTGACCTGTGAAACGACTATGCAATTAATAGACAAAATCTCTTAAAAAGGTATATCCGACTCCATTTAACATTATAGCAAAACCATGTGCAATCAAGTATTATGTGTTAATTATGCCTTTAGCTGACTAAGATCAAAGCAAGTATTCTTGAATACCTCTTATATATGTATCTTTAGTCATAAAACTTATATTACAAGGCAATACTGACAATAACAAAGCATTACTTTAGGCAAATAGATCCTAAGGTTAACTTACAAGACAAAGCATGAACAAAGAGATGCCTACAAGGCCAGAGGCCTAGAAGCCTATGAAATGAGAAAATTTAACCGTTCTCCAATAGACAGGATACAGTATAAGAGACAAAACAAAGGGATTTCATTCCATTTATAACATCTGAAGGTGTAACTTTTTCAAACCAATACCAACCACCATTGACCAATCAAATAATACCAAGCTTACAGTAACCTGATCACACAGGCCCAATCTCCATAGGGTGTCACAGCATCTAAAGCTTAGTGTGGGGAATAAGAACAATGTAAATAATCAATAAAATCCCTGTGCATGAAGTAATTCAGAGTTCACCCTGCACAGATTCAAGTTACCACAGAGATCATACATCCATATAGATGACATGAGAGTCCTCCTTAGTTTCAGATAGATACCACACATGACTGCTGTATGATTATTCTATCACACATTCCAGCAATCAGTCCTCTGGATACAGTAGAGAGACAGATACATTTTGGCCCCTCAGAGGGGGAAGGTATTACTGGCCCCTGGGCGTTGCCTTGGGTCATTTGCCATGCGGCCGGAGGTGACAGAGAGCACCTAGATTAGGGCGGAGCCCAAACACCCCGCTGAACCTTACACAGGTGGCTTGAGATTCACCGCCAGACAAACCCTAAACCCTAAGCACACTTAAACCTTACCCAAACACTCCACGTCAAATTGGCTTAATCCGACCCCAGCAATTCAATTGCTAGTTTTTCTATTACTAAATTATTTTCTCACATTAAATATGCATTTTATGTTTTTTTTACTGTCACACACACCAGATGGGTGCAGTGAAATGTGTTGTTTTACACGGTCAATCGTAGTAGTACGGCACCCCTGGAGCAAATTAGGGTTACGTGCCTTGCTCAAGGTCACATTAACAGATTTTTCACCTTGCCGGCTCGTGTATTTGAATCAGTGACCTTTCGGTTACTGGCCCAGTGCATACAGTAGTATATGAGGAGGAGTAACTTGAAACTTCAACTACAGTATGTATGTTTTCTTTATTATATGAGACTTGCAAACAGTTCTTCAACAAAAAACTGTTGATAAAGTATTCTTGCAAGCCTTTTTATTTTGATGATATTGGTAGTAGTGAATCTGTGAAACAGTAGCCTCGTTTATACCTGTCGCTAACATGCACCCTTTGTCCTGATCTTGTCCAAGTTCTGATTGTCCCCACATTTTCAGAACTACAGAATCATTAAAATAGATAAAGAGTTTTGCTTTATTTTTACTATTTTCTAAATTGTAGAATAATAGTGAAGACATCAAAACTATAAAATAACACATATGGAATCATGTCGAAATCAAAAAGTGTTAAACAAATAAGAATATATTTATATTTGAGATTCTTCAAAGTAGCCACCCTTTGCCTTGATGACAGCTTTGCACACTCTTGGCCTTCTCTCAACCAGCTTCACCTGGAATGAGTTTTCAACAGTCTTGAAGGAGTTCCCACATATTCTGAACACTTGTTGGCTGCTTTTCCTTCAATCTGCGGTCCAACTCATCCCAAACCATCTCAACTGGGTTGAGGTCGGGTGATTATGGAGGCCAAGTCATCTGATGCAGCACTCCATCACTCTCCTTCTTTGTCAAATAGACCTTACACAGCCTGGAGGTGTGTTCTGGGTCATTGTCCTGTTGAAAAATAAATGATAGTCCCGCTAAGTGCAAACCAGATGGTATGGCGTATCGCTGCAGAATGCTGTGGTAGCCATAATGGTTAAATATGCCTTGAATTCTAAATAAATCAAAGACAGTGTCACCAGCAAAGAACCCTCACACCCCTTCCTCCATGCTTAGCGGTGGGAGCCACACATACAGAGATCATCCGTTCACCAACTCTGCGTCTAACAAAGACACAGTGGTTGGAACCAAAAATCTTCAATTTGAACTCATCAGACCAAAAGACACATTTCCACGGGTCTAATGTCCAATGCTCATGTTTCTTAGCCCAAGCAAGTCTCTTCTTATTATTGGTGTCTTTTAGTAGTGGTTTCTTTGCAGTAATTCGACCGTGAAGGTCTGATTCACACAGTCTCTTCTGAACAGTTGATGTTGAGATGTGTCTGTTACTTGAATTCTGTGAAGGATTTACTGTAGTTGGGCTGCAATTTCTCAAGGCTGGTAACTCTAATGAACTTATCCTCTGCAGAAGATTTACTCTGCGTCTTCCTTTCCTGTGGCGGTCCTTATGACATCCAGGTTCATCATAGTGTTTAATGGTTTTTGCGACTGACCTTGAAGAAACTTTCAAAGTTCTTATAATTTTCTGGATTGACTGACCTTCATGTCTTAAGGTAATGATGGACTGTCATTTCTCTTTACTTATTTTAACTGTTCTTGCCATAATATGGACATGGTCTTTTACCAAACAGAGCTGTCTTCTGTATACCACCCCTACCTTGTCACAACACAACTGATTGGCTGAAATGCATTCCAGGTGACTACTTCATGAAGCTGGTTGAGATAATGCCAATAGTGTGCAACGCTGTCATTTTTTATTTATTTTTTGTAATTTTTATTAGGATCCCCATTAGCTAACGCCATAACGCTAGCTAATCTTCCTGGGGTCCAAATGCAAAGGTTGGCTACTTTGAATAATCTAAAATATAACATATATTTTCATTTGTTTAACACTTTCTTGGTTACTACATGATTCCATATGTGTTATTTCATACTTTTGATGTCATCACTATTATTATAGAATGTAGAAAATAGTAAAAAAAAAACTGTACTGTTTGTCTACAGGTGGTATTAAAATGTGTCTCATGTACTTCTATTGTGCACACATTGTGACCGGATTTCCTTGTCCCTCCCTGTATGCAATTCTTTGACAGCTATTCTTTCAAAATTGTATTTATTTATTTATTTTAAGACACATATTGATGCCAAGGGGGTAGACCTACAGGAAAGACAGGGTGGGAGTGGGCAGACCTAAAGGAAAGACAGGGTGGGAGGTGGCAGACCTACAGGAAAGAGGGTGGGAGTGGGCAGACCTACAGGAAAGACATGGTGGGAGCGGGCAGACCTACAGGAAAGACAGAGTGGGAGTGGGAAGACCTACAGGAAATACATGGTGGGAGGGGGCAGACCTACAGGAAAGACAGGGCGAGGGGGCAGACCTACAGGAAAGACAGGGTGGGACGGGGGCAGACCTACAGGAAAGACAGGGTGAGGGGGCAGACCTACAGGAAAGACAGGGTGGGAGGGGCAGACCTACAGGGTGAGAAGGCAGACCTACAGGAAAGACAGGGTGAGGGGGCAGACCTACAGGACACATAGGGTGGGAGGGGGCAGACCTACAGGAAAGACAGGGTGAGGGGGCAGACCTACAGGAAACATAGGGTGGGAGGGGCATACCTACAGGTAAGACAGGGTGAGGGCAGACCTACAGGAAACATAGGGTGGGAGGGGCAGACCTTCAGGAAACATAGGGTGAGGGGGCAGACCTACAGGAAACATAGGGTGGGAGGGGCAGACCTACAGGTAAGACAGGGTGGGAGGGGCAGACCTACAGGTAAGACAGGGTGAGGCGGCAGACCTTCAGGAAACATAGGGTGGGAGGGGGCATACCTACAGGTAAGACAGGGTGAGGGGGCAGACCTACAGGAAACATAGGGTGGGAGGGGGCAGACCTACAGGTAAGACAGGGTGAGGCGGCAGACCTACAGGAAACATAGGGTGGGAGGGGGCATACCTACAGGTAAGACAGGGTGAGGGGGCAGACCTACAGGAAACATAGGGTGGGAGGGGGCATACCTACAGGTAAGACAGGGTGAGGGGGCAGACCTACAGGAAACATAGGGTGGGAGGGGGCATACCTACAGGAAACATAGGGTGGGAGGGGATCAGTTAGATGTGGTCAGTTAACTTAGCATTAGCATCTCTTAAGAATGGCTAATGAAGTGCTAATTGTCTGAGTGGCCGGTGGAGGCCTTACACAGGTAGGATTGTCTGGAGTTTGTTGTCAGAAATACTTGGCACCTTGGAACAGAGTCCCAGCACTGTGGGCGGATCTGTTTACACTAGGTAGATCAAATCAAATCAAATCAAATTTTATTTGTCACATACACATGGTTAGCAGATGTTAATGCGAGTGTAGTGAAATGCTTATGCTTCTAGTTCCGACCATGCAGTAGTATCTAACAAGTAATCTAACAAATACACAACAACTACCTTAAACACACAAGAGTAAAGGAATGAATACGAGTATGTACATATAAATATATGGATGAGCGATGGCTGACCGGCATAGGCAAGATGCAGTAGATGGTATAGAGTACAGTATATACATATGAGATGAGTAATGTAGGATATGTAAACATTATATAAATGGCATCGTTTAAAGTGGCTAGTGATACATTTATTTCATCACATTTTTTATTATTAAAGTGGCTAGAGATTTGAGTCGATGGCCGAACGGCATAGGCAAGATTCAGTAGATGGTATAGAGTACAGTGTATACATTTGATATGAGTAATGTCGGATATGTAAACATTATATACAAAATTGTTTAAAGTGGCTAGTGATACATTTGTTACATCCAATTCCAATTATTTAAAGTGGCTAGAGATTTAAAGTCGGCAGCAGCCACTCAATGTTAGTGGTGGCTGTTTAACAGTCTGATGGCCTTGAGATAGAAGCTGTTTTCAGTCTCTCGGTCCCAGCTTTGATGCACCTGTACTGATCTCGCCTTCTGGATGATAGTGGGGTGAACAGGCAGTGGCTCGGGTGGTTGTTGTCCTTGATCATCTTTTTTGGCATTACTGTGACATCGGGTGGTGTAGGTGTCCTGGAGGGCAGGTAGTTTACCCTCTGTGATGCGTTGTGCAGTCCTCACTACCCTCTGGAGAGCCTTATGGTTGTGGGTGGAGCAGTTGCCTTACCAGGCGGTGATACAGCCCGACAGGATGCTCTCGATTGTGTATATGTAGAAGTTTTTGAGTGTTTTTGGTGACAAGCCGAATTTCTTCAGCCTCCTGAGGTTGAAACGGTGCTGTTGCGCCTTCTTCACCACGCTGTCTGTGTGGGTGGACCATTTCAGTTTGTCCGTGATGTGTACGCCGAGGAACTTAAAACTTTCCACCTTCTCCACTACTGTCCCTTTGATGTGTATAGAGGGGTGCTCCCTCTGCTGTTTCCTGAAGTCCACAATAATCTCTTTAGTTTTCTTGACATTGAGTGAGAGGTTATTTTCCTGACTCCACACTCTGAGGGCCCTCACCTCCTCCCTGTAGGCCGTCTCGTCGTTGTTGGTAATCAAGCCTACCACTGTAGTGTCGTCAGCAAACTTGATGATTGAGTTGGAGGCGTGCTTGGCCACGCAGTCATGGGTGAACAGGGAGTACAGGAGAGGGCTGAGAACGCACCCTTGTGGGGCCCCAGTGTTGAGGATCAGCGGGGTGTAGATGTTGTTTCCTACCCTCACCACCTGGGGCCGGCCCGTCAGGAAGTCCAGGAACCAGTTGCACAGGGCTGGGTCGAGACCCAGGGTCTCAAGCTTAACTTCTTAGGGAGCGGCAGGTGAGGTGACGGTTTTGGAGAGTCTGGCGTGCCCAAAGCAAAATGCCTGCCACTCAGGCAATAGGATATGCACATAAGTAGTACTATTGGATAGGACACACTCTGAAGTTTCTAAAAAGTGTTAACATAATGTCTGTGAGTATAACAGAACTCATTTAGCAGGCAAAAACCAGAGAAAAAAACATCCGGGAAATCAGTTTCTGGTGACTTTTGGCACTGTTAGACACACTCCCTATTGAATCCATTTGTTACCAGGACTGAGACTGCAGTACCTATGGCTTCCACTAGATGTCAGAAGTCTATATACAATGACTCAGAGAGATTGGAGTAAACACAACAAATAGGTACAGGAAATGGCATGGGGACCTGAAATGTCAACAAGTTTTCTCGGGCGCGAGTCTGGCTGGCGCGCCCCGCTTTATTTTACTTATATAAGGTATAGGTGACCATCCGAGTGAAATATTATCGCTAATATTCATAAAAGGATAGCTAAGGATGCATTTTAACTGGTATTTGATTTGTTTAGGAAATGTTTATAGGTATATTTGAACGCGTTCTATTCACGTTTCAATGGCCGATTCGACGTTGGATTTTCTAACATAACGCACCAACCAAACTGAGATTTATGGATATAATAAATGACTTTTTCTAACAAAAGAACCATTGGATGTCTTCGTTGGACACTTGGGAAGCCCTCAGCAGAAGTTCTTCGAAAGGTAAAGGATTTGTTTTCGCTGTGAAATGTGTTTTGTGTGAACCGCAATGGTTTATGAATTTATGCTAATGCAGAAATATTGGAGGTGCTACCCTCAAACAATCAAATGTTCTGTTTTCACCGTAAAGCCTTTTTGAAATCTGACAACGCTGTGATATTGCCAAGAAGCAGAGCTTTTGATGACTATGCAACACTTGTATATTGATGAATGTTTAATAATTCAACTTTTGGATTTTGAATTTGGTGCCTTCACCGGGTAGTGTCCCACTGCTCCCTAAGTAGTTAATGACGAGCTTGGAGGGAACTATGGTGTTAAATGCTGAGCTGTAGTCGATGAACACCATTCTTACATAGGTATTCCTCTTGTCCAGATGGGTTAGAGCAGTATGCAGTGTGATTGCGATTGCGTCGTCTGTGGACCTATTGGGACGGTAAGCAAATTGGAGTGGGTCCAGGGTGTCTGGCAGGATGGAGGTGATATGATCCTTGACTAGTCTCTCAAAGCACTTCATGATGACGGAAGTGAGTGCTATGGGGCGATAGTCATTTAGCTCAGTTACCTTAGCTTTCTTGGGATCAGGAACAATGGTGGCCCTCTTGAAGCATTTGGGAACAACAGACTGGGATAATGATTGATTGAATATGTCCGTAAACACACCAGCCAGCTGGTCTTCGCATGCTCTGAGGACACGGCCATGGATGCCATCTGGGCCGGCAGCCTTGCAAGGGTTAACACATTTAAATGTTTTACTCACGTTGGCTGTGGTGAAGTTGAGCCCGCAGGTTTTGGTAGCAGGCCGTGTCGGTGGCACTGTATTGTCCTCAAAGCGAGTAAAGAAGTTGTTTAGTTTGTCTGGGAGCAGGACATCGTGGTCCGCGACGGGGCTGTTTTTTTTTTTGTAGTCCGTGATTGACTGTAGATCCTGCCACATTCCTCTTGTGTCTGAGCCGTTGAATTGTGACTCTACTTTGTCTCTATATTGATACTTAGCTTGTTTGATTGCCTTGTGGAGGGAATAGCTACACTGTTTGTATTCAGTCATGTTTCCGGTCGCCTTACCCTGGTTAAAAGCAGTGGTTCGCGTTTTCAGTTTTGCGCGAATGCTGCCATCAATCCACGGTTTCTGGTTGGGGAAGGTTTTAATAGTTGCTATGGGTAAAACATCACTGATGCACTTGCTAATAACCTCGCTCACCGAATCAGCGTATACATCAATGTTGTTGTCTGATGCTGTCCGGAACATATTCCATTCCACGTGCTCGAAGCAATCTTGCAGCATGGAATCAGATTGGTCGGACCAGCATTGAACAGACCTGAGAACGGGCATTTCCTGTTTTAGTTTCTGTCTGTAGGCTGGGAGCAACAAAATGGAGTCATGGTCAGACTTGCCGAAAGGAGGGGGGAGAATAGCCTTGTATGCATCACGGAAGTTGGAATAACAATGATCAAGGATTTTGCCACTATATGCTGATAAATTTAGGGAGCCTTGTTTTCAGATTAGCCTTATTAAAATCCCCAGCCACAATAAATGCAGCCTCAGGATATGTGGTTTCCAGTTTACATAGAGTCCAATGGATAAAACACAACAGTCTGGCAGATTAGGGCCTGGCCCAGACAGTGGAGGAGCTCACAACATCTGTATCAGCCAGGAGAGGCTCTCAAGGATACAACTGATCTCATGCTTCCTTCTCTCCTTTTGCTTTCCACGTGGAAGGATAGGCAGTGAGTGAGTAAGGACTGGGGAAGCTCAGGAAGCTGCTGGAGGTATTTCCTCAACGTAGTTTTTACATTGACTAGCTATTGGGATCTTCTAAGGTTGACAGTGGTAAATATTAAACGTGTCGTAGGAAATAGACCTTTGGATTTGTGACCCTTTTAGAGATGATCTACTTCAACACATGATTCACATAAACACAGCTGCTGTAACGATGTGCGCTGAGAGTCGGGAACCAAGTTCAGGGAGTGAGTGTTATAATAAATAAAAAACACTGGAAGAGAAACAATAACGCCTGGGGAAGGAACCAAAGCGAGTGACATAAAGAGGGAAGGTAATCAGGGAGGTGATGGAGTCCAGGTGTGTCTGATGATGCTCAGGTGCGAGTAATGATGGTGAAAAGTGTCCGCCATAACGAGCAGCCTAGTGACCTAGAGGCCGGAGAAGGAGCACAAGTGACAGCTGCGGAGAAGAAAGGGAGGAGTAGGGACCAGAGAGAAGAGTGGGATGAGTAGGGAGCAGAGATGAGAGAGGGAGGAGTAGGGAGCAGGAGAGGAGAGGGAGGAGTAGGGAGCAGAGAGAAGAGAGCGAGGAGTAGGGAGCAGGGAGAGGAGAGGGAGGAGTAGGGAGCAGAGAGAAGAGAGTATAGAGAAGAGAGGGAGGAGTAGGGAGCAGAGAGAAGAGAGGGAGGAGTAGGGAGCAGAGAGAAGAGAGAAGAGAGTATAGAGAAGAGAGGGAGGAGTAGGGAGCAGAGAGAAGAGAGTATAGAGAAGAGAGGGAGGAGTAGGGAGCAGAGAGAAGAGAGAAGAGAGTATAGAGAAGAGAGGGAGGAGTAGGGAGCAGAGAGAAGAGAGAAGAGAGTATAGAGAAGAGAGGGAGGAGTAGGGAGCAGAGAGGCGGGAGGGATGAGTAGGGAGAAGAGATGAGAGATGGAGGAGTGGATGAATTGAAAGAAAACAGAATTTATAAAGTGCAAGTGATGAATATAGAGGAAAGGCTATGGAAGAAGAAGGTTTAAGGAAGAAGGAACGACAAATAGATAGATGGGTTAAATGAGGAGAGAAAAACAGAGAGAAGGTTAAAGGCCCAAATGAGGAGGAGTGTGAGTGGCCAGGCCTCTCCCTATATTAACATCACAGAGTCTGATTTCCTAAATCTCCTTATGAAATCTACTCCTGCCACGGTAATTACAGTGAACAACTTCATATGGTACGTCTGCCTGGCTCCCAGATAAGGCAGGCCAGCGCGTGGCACAGACTCCTTCGCTTTGGAAGGGAAAATCCTTTATCTTATCTCTATCTTGGCAGAACAACCGGCTTCTGCCCAATTCCACCCTAATCTTCTGCGTAAACAATACAGATATTTCACCACCGGTGCAGAAAAAATAGAAAGAGAGAGGGAGGGAGTGAAGAGACTGATAACATCACTCATTTACAAAGCTTGCCCCTTCTGCCAAAACCCTCGCCTACTCTCAATTAATGTATTCTGCTGAACATTACCTCACCCTCTAAACACTCCACTACTTCAGTCAAAACCATACCTCACTACTTCAACCTCTAAACACTCCCCCACAACCTCACCCTATAAACAATATCACACAGCCTCAACCTCTAAACACTCCCCCGCTACCTCACCCTCTAAACAACACCCAACTACCTCAACCTCTAAACACTCCTCCACTACCTCACCCTCTAAACACTCCACTACTTCACCCTTAAACACTCAACTACCTCACCCTCTAAAAACTCCTCCAATACCTCACCCTCTAAACACCCCGCTACCTCACTCTCTAAACACTAACGCATTTCCGCACCATCTAAACACCACACTAACTCACCCTCTAAACAATACCCCACTACCTCACCCTCTAAACAATACCCCGATACCTCAACCTCTAAACACCCCCCTCTACCTCAACCTCTAAACAATACCGCACTACCTCAACCTCTAAACACTCCTCCACTACCTCACCCTCTAAACACTCCACTACCTCACCCTTTAAACACTCAACTACCTCACCCTCAAAAACTCCTCCAATACCTCACCCTCTATACACCCCGCTACCTCACCCTCTAAACACTCCCCCACTACCTCAAGCTCTAAACACTCCCACAATACCTCACCCTCTAAACAATACCCCATTTCCTCACCCTCTAAGCAATACCCCACTACCTCAACCTCTAAACAATGCCCCACTACCTCAACATCTAAACAATAACCCACTACCTCACCCTCTAAACACTCCCCCACCCCCACCACCTCAACCTCTAAACACTCCACTAATACCTCACCCTCTAAACACTCCTCCACTACCTTCCCGCTAAACACTCCTCCACTAACTGACCCTCTAAACACCCCACTAACTCACCCTCTAAATAATACCCCACTACCTCAACCTCTAAACACTCATCGACTACCTCACCCTTTGAGCAATACCCCACTACCTCAACCTCTAAACAATACCCCACTACCTCAACCTCAAAACACTCCCCAAATACCTCACACTCTAAACAATACCCCACTACCTCAACCTCTAAACAATACCCCACTACCTCAACCTCTAAACACTCTTCCACCACCTCACCCTCTAAACACTCCACTAACTCATCCTTTAAATACTAAACTACCCTGACCCTCTAAACACCACACTACCTCACCTTATAAACACCACACTATATCACCCTCTAAAAACTCTTCTACTACCTCACCCTCTAAATTCCCCACTACCTCACCCTCAAAACATTCCTCCACTACCTCACCCTCTAAACAATACCCAACTACCTCACTCTCTAAACAATACCCCACTACCCCACTACCTCACCCTCTAAACACTTCCCCTAAACACTCCTCCACCACCTCACCCTCTAAACACTATACTACCTCACCCTCTAAACAATCCTCCACTACCTCACCCTCTAAACGATCCTCCACTACCTCACCCTCCAAACACTCCTCCTCTACCTCACCCTCTAAACGATCCTCCACTACCTCACCCTCCAAACACTCCTCCTCTACCTCACCCTCTAAATACTACACTACCTTAACCTTTAAACACTCCCCCACTACTTCAACCTCTAAACAATAACACGCTGCCTCACCCTCTAAACACTCCCCCACTACCTCACCCTCTAAACAATACCCCACTACCTCAACCTCTAAACACACCCCTGCTACCTCACCCTCAAAAAAATACCCCACAACCTCAACCTATAAACACTCTTCCACTACCTCACCCTCTAAACACTCCACTGCCTCACCCTTTAAACACCCCACTACCTCACCCTCTAAACAATACCCCACTACCTCACCCTCTAAACAATATCCAACTACCTCACTCTCCAAAAAACACCCCACTACCTCACCCTCTAAACAATACCCCACTACCTCAACACTCCTCCACTTCCTCACCCTATAAACACTCAACTACCTCACCTTCTAAGCACTCCTCCTCTACCTCACCCTCTAAACAATTCTCCATTACCACACCCTCTAAACACTCCTCCTCTACTTTACCCTCTAAATAGAACACTACCTCAACCTCTAGACTTTCCCCCACTTCCTCAACCTCTAACCACTCCCCCACTACCTCAAGCTCTAAACAATAAACCACTACCTCAACCTCGAAACACTCCCCTACTACCTTCCCACTAAACACTCCTCCACTAACTCACCCTCTAAACACCCCATTAATTTCTTAGGGAGCGGCAGCTGAGGTGTCGGTTTTGGAGAGTCTGGAGTGCCCAAAGTAAAAGGCCTGCCACTCAGGCCCAGAAACTAGGATATGCACATAATTAGTACTATTGGATAGGAAACACTCTGAAGTTTCTAAGAGGGTTAAAAAATTGTCTGTGAGTATAACAGAACTGATATAGCAGGCGAAAACCCGAGGAATTTCTGTCCTGGAAAAAGTGTTTTTGACACATTGCCTCATTTTGAACCACTCCCTATTGAAAACTTCCATATACGAGAGTAAGATTGCAGTACCTATTGCTTTCACTGGATGTCAACAGTCTCTAGACAGTGTTTGGTGATGTTAGGTTGCTCTGGATGGTAATAGAAGAAGAATTTCTAACTAGTCACAGGATGTAAACAGAAGAGGATACGCGTTCACGGGCTCGCGCTCGCTGTGTTTTTTTCCTTTCCTATCGTCCAGTTTATAATCCGGTTGAAATATTATAGTAAATATACATAAAAGTGTTCCTAAGGATACATTATCAATGATGTTTGATTGTTCTTGGACAAGTGTATAGGTTGAACGAGTTCGCTTCACGGTTCAATGGGCGAGTGGACGTTGTATTTTATGAACATAACACGCCAACCAAACTGAGATTTATGGATATAATAAATGACAAAAGAACCATTGGATGTCTTCTGTTGGAGACTTGGGAAGCCCTCAGCAGAAGTTCTTCGAAGGTAAGGGATTTTATATTAGCGATTTTATGCGTTTTATGAGACCCGCTTTGGTTATGAGCGGGGCTATCCTCAAACAATCAAATGTTGTGCTTTGGCCGAAAAGCCTTTTTGAAATCTGACAACGCTGTGATATTGCCAAGAATCAGAGCTTTTGATGGCTATGCAACACTTGTATATTGATGAATGTTTAATAATTCAACTTTTGGATTTTGAATATGGCGCCTCACATTTCACAGGGTAGCACCCCACTGCTCCCTAAGTAGTTAACTTCTTTGGGAGCAGCGCATGAGGTGACCGTTTTGGAGAGCCTGGCATGCCCAAAGTAAAATGTCTCCCATTCAAGCCCAGAAAATAGGATATGCACATATTTAGTGCCATTGGATAGGAAACACTCGGAATGTTCTAAAAGTGTTAACATTTTGTCTGTGAGTATAATGAAAATGCCCATATAAGGGCATATGAATGCAGTACCTATTTCTTCCTTTGGATGTCAACAGTCTCGAGAAAGTGTTCTGATTCTTTTTAGATGCTTTTAGAGCATAGAAGAAGACGAATAAGAAAGTGGCCACACAGATGTCAATAGAAGTAAATGCGCGTTCCCGGCTGGCACGCTCTGTGGTTTTTTCCTTTCTTATCGCCCAGTTTATATTCCGGTTGAAATATTATACTACATATACATAAAAGTGTTCCTAAGGATACATTTACAATTATATTTGATTGTTCTTGGACAAGTTTATAGGTATAAGTTGAACGAGTTCTCTTCACGTTTCAAAGGACGATTGGAGGCTGTATTTTCTCATTATAACGCGCCAACCAAAATGAGATTTATGGATATAATACATTACTTTTTCTAACAAAAGAACCATGTATTCGCTTCATGGGACACTTGTGAAGCCCTTACCAGAAGTTCTTCAAAAGGTAATTGATTTGTTTTCACTGTGAAATGTGTTTTCTGTGAAACGTGAAGGCTTATGAATTTATGGTAATGGGAAATATATGTTAGGTGCTACCCTCAAACAATCAAATGTGGTGCTTTCGCCGTAAAGCCTTTTTGAAATCTGACAACGTTGTGATATTGCCAAGAAGCAGAGCTTTTGATGACTATGAAACACTTGTATATTGATGAATGTTTAATAATTCAACTTTCACCGGGTAGTGTCGGGAGTGGGGCCCCACCACTAGCGCCCCACCACTCCGTAAGAAGTTAACTTCTTGAGGATTCCTGGGGCGCTAGCGCTCCAATCCCGACACTACCAGGTGAAATGCAAGGCGCCAAATTCAAAATCCAAAAGTTGAATTATTAACTTGTTAGGGAGTGGCAGCTGAGGGGTCGGTTTTGGAGAGCCTGGCGTGCCCAAAGTAAAATGCCTCCCATTCAGGCCCAGACAATAGGACATGCATATGGATGTTTAATAATTCAACTTTTGGATTTTGAATTTGGCGCTTTACATTTTACCTGGTAGTGTCGGGAGCAGCCCGCTAGCGCCCCAGTGATCCCTGAGAAGTTAAACATCCACCAATATACAAGTGTTCCATACTCATCAAAAGCTCTGTTTCTTGGCAATATCACAGCGTTGTCAGATTTCAAAAAGGCTTTACGGCGAAAGCAGCACATTTGATTGTTTGAGGGTAGCACCTCACATATTTTTCCCATAGCCATGAATCCATTAGCCATCATGGCACACACATAACACATTTCACAGCGAAAACAAATCAATTACCTGTTGAAGAACTTCTGCTGAGGTCATCCTAAGTGTCCAACGAAGACAATCCATGGTTCTTTTGTTAGAAAAAGTAATGTATTTTATCCATAAATCTCCATTTGGTTCGCGCGTTATAATCAGAAACGACAGCCTCCACTCCTCCATTGAAACGTGACGAGAACTCATTCATCTTATACCTATAAACTTGTCCAAGAACAATCAAACATAGTTTTAAATGTATCCTTAGGAACACTTTTACGTATATTTACTATTATAAATCAACCGGAATATAAACTGATCGATAAAGACGGTAAAAACACACAGCGCGCCTTGTCGGGAGCGCTGGGCTAGTACTGTTGACATAAAAGGACACTTCCTGGTTTGCTCTTATTCTCTGGTCTAATTCATCCAAAATGAAAATTTACACTGTCTCGAGACTGTTGACATCTAAAGGAAGCGATGGGTACTGCATTCATATGCCCTTATATGGTCATTTTCATGAGGGAGGGGTTCCCAAATGAGCAATGTGTCAAAATCACTTTTTCCAGGACAGAAATTCCTCGGGGTTTCGCCTGCCATATGCGTTCTGTTTCACTCACAGACAAATGGTTAACACTTTTGGAAAATTCAGAGTGTTTTCTATCCAATGGTACTAAATATGTGCATATCTTATTGTCTGGGCCTGTATGGGAGGCATTTTACTTTGGGCACGCCAGGCTCTCCAAAACCGTCACCTCGGGAGCCACTCCCTAAGAAGTTAACTCACTCTCTAAACAATACCCCACTACCTCACCCTCTAAAAACCTGACTACCTCAACGTCTAAAAACTCCTCTAATACCTCACCCTCTAAACACTCCTCCACTACCTCACCCTTTAAACACTCCCCCACTACCTTACCCTCTAAACAATACCCCACTACCTCAACTTATAAACACTCCCCCACTACCTCACCCTCTAAACACTCCCCCACTACCTCACCCTCTAAACAATCCTCCACTACCTCACCCTCTAAACATTCCTACACTTCCTCACTCTCTAAACAGTCCTCCACTTCCTCACCTTCTAAACAGTCCTCCACTACCTAATTTCCGATTGAGCCGACGTATGCATCAGTTATCGTTAATGCAGTCTCCGCAAACGTGGGAACATTTCCTTTCAATTTCAATCGCGCTATAACCCAGATCTACGGATTGAATTTACACAGCACCCCACACCATCACGGTGGGACCCCTGAACCAAGAAAGCCTTCCCTTCCTTATCATCCAGGCACCCATACACAATGTCACCCTCGGCCTCCCATGGCTCCAACGCCACAACCCCACCATCTCCTGGACAAGGATGGAGATCACTGCCTGGGCACCCGGATGTCGGAAGACCTGCTTTCCCTTACCCTGTGGTTCCATGTTGGTTGAGAATCCTTTGGTTGCCCTCCAGGCCGACGTGCCGGAGGTTTTCTCCAAGACCCGCGCCACCGGTCTCCCTCCTCAATGCCCCTGGGACTATACCATCGACCTGCTTACAGACTCTGTGCCTCTGCGCAGCCTAGTCTACTCTTTGTTGGTGGCTGAAACCAAGTCTATGGAGGAGCACATTCAGGAGGCTCTCAAAGGGTTTCATCTACTCATCCACCTCCCCTGCATCGGCAGGATTATTCCTCGTGGCCAAGATGGAGGGGGGTCTTCATCCGTGTATTGACTACAGAGGTCTCAATGCCATCACCACCAAATACCACTACCCCCTCCCGTTGGTGCTGGCCACCATCGAACTGTTCCGCGGGGCCCGTTTTTTTACGAAGCTGGACCTGCGGAGTGCCTACAATTTGATCTGCATCCAGGAGGGTGATGAATGGAAGACAACCTTCAGCACAATGTCTGGGCACTACGAGTACTTGGTGAGGCCTTTTGGATTAGCCAATGCTCGGTTGATGTACCAGGCATTCATGAACGAGGTGTTCCGGGACATGCTTGGGCATCAGGTTGTCGTGTATATCGACTACTTCCTGATCTACTCATCCACCTTAGAGGAGCACATCGACCCACGTCCGGGAAGTCCTGGGACACCTCCTGTAGAACCATTTGTGTGGAGAAGTGCCAGTTCCATCAGTCCGCCGTCTCCTTCTTGGGATATCGGATCAGCCCGCAGGGAGTGGTTATGGAGGTGAGGAAGGTTGATGTAGTCAGATCATGGCCAGTCCCAACCATCATAAAGGGACAGCAACGTTTTTGGGGGTTTGCCAACTTCTACAGTCGCTTCATTAGGAACTTCAGCTCCATGGTGTTGGTGTGGAGCTCTGCAGCCGATGATGCCTTCAGGGGCATTTCACATCTTCCATATTTCTGACACTCCCAGATCCTACACTGCCCTTCGTGGTGGAGGTGGCCGCCTCAGAAGTGGGCGTTGGGGCCATCTTGTCACAACGTCAAGGTATTACGCAAAAATGTTATCCATGTGCATACTTCTTTAAAAAATCTGTCTCCTGCAGAAAGTAACTGACATTGGTGACCGGAAGCTCCTGGTGGTGAAGTTGGCATTAGAGGAGTGGAGACACCGGCTGAAGGGCACCACAGACCCATTTCTCATCCTCACCGACCATCGGAACCTGGAGTACATACGGAGGTGGCTGAACATGCGCCAAGCAAGGTGTGCCCTTTCCTTTACTAGATTCAACTTCACTCTGTCATACCGCCCAGGGTCAAAAAACATCAAAGCCGATTCCCTGTCCCTTCTCCACGATTCGGGAGAGGTTCTTGTCCTGAGTGCGCCCATCACACTGCCCTCCCAAATTGTTGCCCCCGTGCTTTGAGACATAGACGTAGACGTCGGCCAGGCTCTGGGAGGGAACCTGCGCCTGCTACCTGTCTTCCGGAGCGCACCTACATTCCCACGGAGGTACGGGATCGGCTATTGACCTGGACGCTAAGGTATCCCCCGCACACTATCCCCCGCACACTCAATCCATCTCCGTTAAGTGGTCCACCTTGGCGCAGGACGTAGCCTGCTAAGTCAACTCCTGCTCCGTATGTGCCCAAACCAAATCTTCCCTGCACACTCCATCAGGGAAACTCTCTGTGTTTCAGTGGCCTTGTTAACTTCTTAGGGAGCGGCTGCATAGGTGACGGTTTTGGAGAGTCTAGCGTGCCCAAAGTAAAATGCCTGCCACTCAGGCCCAGAAAATAGGATATGCACATAATTAGTACTATTGGATAGGAAACACTCTGAAGTTTCTAAGATAATAATGTATGTGAGTATAACAACTGATATAGCATGCGAAAACCCGAGGAAAATCCATCCGGATTTGCATTTTGTTTTGTAAATGAGCATCTTCTTCATTGTGCCTATTGCATACAATGTTATGTAGGACTGAGACTGCAGTACCTATGGCTTCCACTAGATGTAAACAGTCAAAGACTGGGAATTCAAGGAGTGACCAGAATGGATAGAAGTCAGAGGACCACTTTTGTAAACAAGGTTTGACGCGTGCGAGATTGTGAACGCGCACCACTTTATTTTTCTTTCCTATCGTTCACGTTATCGTCCGGTTGAAATATTACAACAAAAATACACAAAAGGATACCTAAGGATACGTAAAAAATGATGTTTTGTTTTGTTTGTAGAAAGTGTATAGGTATAATTTGAACGTGTTCTCTTCATGGTTCAATGGGTGACTCAACGGTGGATTTTATGATCATAACGCGCCAACCAAACTGAGATTTATGGATATAATAAATTACTTTTTCTAACAAAAGAACCATTGTATGTCTTCGTTGGACACTTGGGATGCCCTCAGCAGAAGTTCTTCGAAAGGTAAGGGATTTTAGCCTTTTTGAAATCTGACAACGCTGTGATATTGCCAAGAATAATACCTTTTGATGACTATGCAACCCTTGTATATTGATGAATGTTTAATAATTCAACTTTTGGATTTTGAATTTGACGCCTCACATTTCACCGGCTAGCGCCCCACTGCTCCCTAAGTAGTTATTAAAACCTCTCCATAGATTTTGTTACTGATCTTCCCCTGTCTGATTGTTTCACCACAGTTATGGTTTTTGTGGTCAGATTCTCCAAATCCATTTGATCCATCTCCCTGGTCTCCCTACTGCTCTTCAGATCGCTGAGGCACTGTTCCAGCAAGTCTTCCGGCACTATGGCCTACCGGAAGACATCGTCTCTGACGTGGTCCCCAATTCAAGTCGCGGGTATGGAGAGCCTTTATGGAGAAGCTGGGGGTCATGGTCAGCCTCACATCCAGGTACAGGTCTCAGTCTAATGGGCAGGTGGAGAGGACCAACCAGGAGCTGGGGAGGTTCCTGAGGAGTCACTGCCAGGACAGACAGGGGGCGTGTGCCTTGGTTCCTTCCTTGGGCTGAGTATGCCCAGAACCCACTATGTCACTCCTGTACCGGGCTGTCTCCCTTCCAGTGTGTCCTGGGGTACCAGCCGGCCCTGGCCCTGTGGACACAGAGCCAGACCGAAGCCCCTGCGGTGGACGAGTGGTACCGGCAAGCAGAGGAGATTTGGAACGCTGCCCACGTGAAGCTCCAATGTGCTTGATCCCAACATCATCCGAGATTTCCACCTTCGCCACCGGACCGGACCGCTCCTCGCCCTTGGTGCCTTCCCCCTGTCCGGTGTCGTCCTGCGACAGCAGCCGCGGGTCGGGGGGCACTGTCACGTCTATCCTGCTCCGGCGCTCGGCGTCACCGGTCTACTAACCACTGTTCCTGGCAACCCATCATTACGCACACCTGGCAACCATCATTACACACGCCTGCTCCCCATCATGAGGCACACCTGGACTTCATCACTCCTTGATTACTTCTCCTTTATCTAGCACGCCTTTGTATCCCCCATTAGGTAGTATTGTTTCCTGCTTTCATGTTTAGATGCTGCTGCTGTTTTTGAATTCACTCCACGTTCGTTCCTAATAAACTCACTGTCTGCACGTGCTTCCTGATTCTCTGCATCTCCATTACAGCCTTAATGTGTATAGCTAAAATATTGTTTGTGAGATAGGACCTGTCTGATAAATACAGCAAATCTTTACTTTGATATTTTAGCTTTCGATAGAGTAGTAATCTGTAGCCAGTCTGTTTTAACGGTGAATAGTACAGTTATACAGTTACAGTATATAAGATTCCGGCCAATGAAACACTAACTCACATTCTACAAAGACTTTGTTTCTCTTTCATTCATGTACCGTAAGGTTCCCTCCCTTAGTCCATTTACCTCCTCTCCCCCTCTCTCTCTCCTCCCTCCATTTGTTTTGCCCACTCTCAGAGGTGAAGAGACTCATCATTCGGTCCGTCGATGGAGCTGGATAACCCTCAGGGCTTTGGAAAATTAACTTGATTTCATCAGTCCCACTCACACCTCCTTGGTCCAGTTGACAGAGGGAAGGAATGGATCACACATGTCAATGCAGTACATTACCAATGTCAACACGTTAGTCAATGACAATGTCAATACTCTTCCTTACATCAACACTGGTCTGCTACTTTTACTTGTGGTAGTAACCAAAAAAAGTGTAAAACAAATCAAAATATATTTTATATGTAAGATTTTTCAAAGTAGTCACCCTTTGCCTTGATGACAGCTTTTCACACTCTTGGCATTCTCGCTGTCAGCTTTATGAGGTAGTCACCTGGGATGCATTTCAATTAACAGGTGTGCCTTGTTAAAAGTTAATTTGTGCAATGTCTTTCCTTCTTCGTGCGTTTGAGCCTATCAGTTGTGTTGTGACAAGGTAAGGGTGGTATACAGAAGATAGCCCTATTTGGCAAAAGACAAAATCCATATTATGGCAAGAAAAGTTAAAATAAGAAAAGAGAAACGACAGTCAGTAATTACTTTAAAACTTCTTAGGGGATCGGCGCACGAGGTGACCGTTTTGGAGAGCCTAAAGTAAAATGCCTCCCATTCAGGCCCAGAAAATAGGATATGCACATATTTAGTACCATTGGATAGGAAACACTCTGAATTTTTCAAAAGTGTTAACCATTTGTCTGTGAGTAAAACAGAACGCATATGGAAGGTGAAACCCCGAGGAATTTCTGTCCTGGAAAAAGTGGTTTTGACAGTGCCTCATTGGGAACCCCTCCCTTATGAAAATGCCCATATAAGGGCATATGAATGCAGTACCCATCGCTTCCTCTGGATGTCAACAGTCTCGAGACAGTATTCATTTTCATTTTGGATGAATTAGACCAGAGAAGAAGAGGAAACCAGGAAGTATCTCATTTATGTCAACAGTAGGCACTGCGCGCTCCCGACAAAGCGCTGTGTGTTTTTTACCGTCTTTATCGATCAGTTTATATTCCGGTTGATTTATAATAGTAAATATACGTAAAAGTGTTCCTAAGGATACATTTAAAACTATGTTTGATTGTTCTTGGACAAGTTTATAGGTATAAGATGAACGAGTTCTCGTCACGTTTCAATGGAGTTGTGGAAGCTGTCGTTTCTGATTATAACGCGCAAACCAAATGGAGATTTATGGATAAAATACATTACTTTTTCTAACAAAATAACCATGGATTGTCTTCGTTGGACACTTAGGAAGACCTCAGCAAAAGTTCTTCAACAGGTAATTGATTTGTTTTCGCTGTGAAATGTGTTATGTGTGTGCCGTGATGGCTAATGGATTCATGGCTATGGGAAAAATATGTGAGGTGCTACCTCAAACAATCAAATGTGCTGCTTTCGCCGTAAAGCCTTTTTGAAATCTGACAACGCTGTGATATTGCCAAGAAACATAGCTTTTGATGAGTATGGAACACTTGTATATTGGTGGATGTTTAATAATACAACTTTTGGATTTTGAATTTGGCGCCTTGCATTTCACCTGGTAGTGTCGGGATTGGGGCGCTAGCGCACCAGCAATCCCCAAGAAGTTAACTTCTTAGGGAGCGGCAGCTGAGGTGTCGGTTTTGGAGAGTCTGGCGTGCCCAAAGTAAAAGGGCTGCCACTCAGGCCCAGAAAATAGGATATGCACATAATTAGTACTATTAGATGGGAAACACTCTGAAGTTTCTAAGAGTGTTAAAATATTGTCTGTGAGTATAACAGAACTGATATAGCAGGCGAAAACCCGAGGAATTTCTGTCCTGGAAAAAGTTTTTTTGACACATTGCCTCATTTTGAACCCCTCCCTATTGAAAACAGCTATATATGGGAGTAAGATTGCAGTACCTATTGCTTCCACTAGATGTCAACAGTCTAGACAGTGTTTGGTGAAGTTAGGTTGCTCTGGATGGTAAAAGAAGAAGAATTTCGAACTTGTCATCGGATGTAAACAGAAGAGGTAGCGCGTTCACGGGCTCACGCGCGCTGTTGTTTTTTCCTGTCCTATCGTCCAGTTTATAATCCGGTTGAAATATTATAGTAAATATACATAAAAGTGTTCCTAAGGATACATTATCAATGATGTTTGATTGTTCTTGGACAAGTGTATAGGTATAATGTGAACGCGTTCTCTTCACGGTTCAATGGGCGACTCAACGGTGGATTTTATGATCATAACGCGCCAACCAAATGGAGATTTATGGATATAATAAATGACTTTTCCTAACAAAAGAAGCATGGATTGTCTTCATTGGACACTTGGGAAGCCCTCAGCAGAAGTTCTTCGAAAGGTAATGGATTTTATATTAGCGATTTTAGGCGTTTTTTTGAGACTCGTGTTTGGTTAGGGATTTATGCTAATGCATAAATATTAGAGGTGCTACCCTCAAACAATCAAATGTTGTGCTTTCGCCGTAAAGCCTGATAACGCTGTGATTTTGAAAAGAATCAGAGCTTTTGATGACTATGCAACACTTGTATATTGATGAATGTTTAATAATGAAACTTTTGGATTTTGAATTTGGCGCCTCACATTTCACCGGGTAGTGTCGGGAGTGGGCGCCCCACCACTCCGTAAGTAGTGAAGTGCAAACCAGATGGGATGGTGTATTGCTGCAGAATGATGTGGGAGCCATGCTAGTTAATGTGTCTGGTACTTGAACTCTGTGAAGCATTTACTTGGTCTCGTAACTCTAATGAATTTATTCTCTGCAGCAAAGGTAACTCTTGATCTTCCTTACCTGTGGTGGTCCTCATGAGAGCTAGTTTCATCATAGCAATTGATGGTTTTTGTGACTGCACTGGAAAAGAAATCTGCATTGACTGACTTTGATGTCTTAATAAACAAATTAGGCACATTTGGGCAGTCTTGATACAAAATGTTGAACAGAAATGCAATGGTTTATTGGATCAGTCTAAAACGTTGCACGCGCACTGCTGCCATCTAGTGGCCAAAGTCTAAATTGCACCTGGGCTGGAATAATACATTATGGCCTTTCTCTTGCATTTAAAAAATGACGGTACAAAAAAATACAAAGAATGGTTGTTTTTTTCTTTGTATTATCTTTTACCAGATCTATTGTGCTATTTTCTCCTACATTCCTTTCACATTTCCACAAACTTCAAAGTGTTTCCTTTCAAATGGTACCAAAAATGTGCATATCCTTGCCCTTGCTTCAGGACCATAGCTACAGGCAGTTAGATTTGGGCATTTCATTTTAGGCGAAAATTTTAAAACAGGGATCCTTTTTTGATTGCATACTACATACTACATATTTTATACCATCTATTCCATCTTGCATATTTTTTTATTTTTTATTTAACCTTTATTGAACTAGGCAAGTCAGTTAATAACACATTCTTATTTACAACAAAGGCCTACCAAAAGACCTACCATTTGCATTGCTAGTTATAGCCTAATGTTAGCTAGCTACCTAACATTGAACTTGGTTGGTTAGCTACCTGCACAGATTCATGCAGGGTTGGGATTATGGTTCATCGTGTCTAAACAAAAGACTCCACTATGCAAGTAACCATTTCAATAGAATGTTCATGATGTCACTGCCACAACTGTCGATAGGCGTAGCTGGTAAATTCAATCGCTATCTACTCTGATTTCAGAGCATTTTCATCTGTGTGCCAGAGCGCAGAATAACTGACGAATTTACAAACGCTCAACACCCGTTGATATTGCCGGTGTCAGTAAGCGTTGGTAAAAAAGCGTAATTCAATTGTTGTCAGCAGCACAGGTGCAGTCACCAACGCTCTAGATAACATAAAAACAGCCTAACCAGCTCTTCTAGGGCAAGTAAAATGGTCATTGAGCTGTTCTCTCATTTGTGTCTGGAAGTAGCTAACTAGCTAACGTTAGCAAGTTAGCTTGTGTGCTTGACTGTTGTTATTAGGTTAGAACGCTAGGATCAACCCTACTCCTCGGCCAGAACATCAAGTGTGCGCTCTGAATTTAAAAACGGACAATCTGACAATGCTTTGAGTTTACACATGCCCAGAGCGCACTCTGAGCACGCTCTGGCATTCCAGATTGAATTTACAAACACACCCGTAGTATAACCTCTCAGGGATTGCTGGGGCGCTAGCGGGCTGCTCTTGACATTACCAGGTGAAATGTAAGGCGCCAAATTCAAAATCCAAAAGTTGAATGATTAAACATCCACCAATATACAAGTGTTCCATACTCATCAAAAGCTATGTTTCTTGGCAATATCACAGCGTTGTCAGATTTCAAAAAGGCTTTACGGCGAAAGCAGCACATTTGATTGTTTGAGGGTAGCACCTCACATATTTTTCCCATAGCCATGAATCCATTAGCCATCATGGCACACACATAACACATTTCACAGCGAAAACAAATCAATTACCTGTTGAAGAACTTCTGCTGAGGTCATCCTAAGTGTCCAACGAAGACAATCCATGGTTCTTTTGTTAGAAAAAGTAATGTATTTTATCCATAAATCCTCCATTTGTTTCTCGCGTTATAATCAGAAACGAAAACCTCCACTCCTCCATTGAAACGTGACGAGAACTCGTTCATCTTATACCTATAAACTTGTCCAAGAACAATCAAACATAGTTTTAAATGTATCCTTAGGAACACTTTTACGTATATTTACTATTATAAATCAACCGGAATATAAACTGATCGATAAAGACGGTAAAAAAGACACTGCGTGCCTTGTCGGGAGCGCGCGCTGGGTACTGTTTACATAAAAAGGTCACTTCCTGGTTTGCTCTTATTCTCTGGTCTAATTCATCCAAATTGAAATTTTACACTGTCTCAAGACTGTTGACATCTAAAGGAAGCGATGGGTACTGCATTCATATGCCCTTATATGGTCATTTTCATCAGGGAGGGGTTCCCAATGAGGCACTCTGTCAAAACCACTTTTTCCAGGACAGAAATTCCTCGGGGTTTCGCCTGCCATATGCGTTCTATTTCACTCACAGACAAATGGTTAACACTTTTGGAAAATTCAGAGTGTTTCCTATCCAATGGTACTAAATATGTGCATATCCTATTTTCTGGGCCTGAATGGGAGGCATTTTACTTTGGGCACGCCAGGCTCTCCAAAACCGACCCCTCAGCTGCCACTCCCTAACAAGATAAACCAGACCTTAGTCTTGAAATCGTAGGTTGTTTAGTACATGGCCTCACATGCGACTCCTTCAAGAGATGGGTGGAGCTAAGGCTTAAGAGGGTGTGAACAATGCTGAATGTGTGTAGACAAAGAAGAGCTCTCCAGTAGGTGTGCCGAAACAGTCAAGGGCCATTTTCTCAAAGTGTGGTGACAATTTTATCAGCTTTCAAAGCAGAATCACTTAATTTTGTTACATAAGACAGAGCTGGTCGGTCATATTTGACAGGCACTTGATCATTTCCCGGCAGCATCCCCTTTGTGGGGCCATAATGCACCCTAAAACAATCTGTGCCTTTTGCTGCCAGTGGCCGTTGTTCCCTTGTGCTAAATATAATAATTATAATTAAATTTTCCCTGAGTGCTGCGTGCTCCGAAGCACCTCTCACTCATATGGCTCTTTATCACAGGTTACAAGTGAAGACAGAGTGTTCTTATTCAATTCTGAGGTGCATATTGAAGATATTGGAAGAACTGTCCACATTTACCTTTCGTCAGCCAATAACATGAGTAGGCCTAAAGAACAGCAAAAGCACTTGCTTATGTCAATCTACTGTCCCCCATAGTACAAAATTTAGCCTAATATTTTTTTGTGCGAGAAATAAATATTCCAAACATAGTCTGGGACAGTTGTGGGATGCGATATATCCCAAATTAATACAACCACTAGCATCAAAAATCTTTCTCAAGCAATGAGGCTGACGCAACAGATCAGAACATTTAGCTTAAAATATTGCTAAAGGACTAGGCTATTTCTTCACATTATAAGCTCACCGATGTGCAGATGGCAGTATAAGCCCGAATGTTCCATTAGCTGAAAACACCATTATCAAAGTGACCACAAATGTGATTTTGCATGTAATGCTTTTATTATAAAGGGGCACTTTTATGGTGAAAATGATCTTCGCCAAACATGAAACTCATGTGCTCTACACGCTCTACACACCTTGTAGTGGATTAATGTGGATTAATGTGTGAATTCATGTGCTTCATTTTATTTGGCGACTTTATTTGGCCACTTTAGTTGTGATACAAACCTTACTAAAACATATAGGCCTATGGGTGAGGCTACATGAGGTGTGGGACAATCATTTATTTATTGCCTTATGCTGGGCATCATTCACAAGTCATAATATATAATTCACAAGTGATAGGCTAATTTTGTCACCCATCACACTATTCTTGATTTAATCTTGTCTTTACATATACTAAACAATATATGTGTGAAATTTGTTTGGATTTAGATGCACCATTATCATGCACCTGTCTGGAAACAGGGTCAGGGGAAAAATACCTGCCATCTATGCTCTTAAATAGCGAATGGAGGACGCTTTTCCCCTTGTTCATTTTCATACCAGCCAGGTAAGCTATACTCCTTTTGTTAAGAGAAGCAATGTGATTAACATTAGGAAAGTTAATAAATAAATATAATAGGCCTAGACTATAGAAAGCTGATGGGATGCTCCTCTTTTTAATAGAGGCCATCACTCTGCTTTCTCACACAATTGCATAGCCTATAGAAATGTTGTGCAACATGAGCTGATGGGCTCTCATGAAGTGTTTGATTAGATTTTCGATTACATTTGTATTGATGTCAGATTGATTAGAGAGACAATAGAGTGCTGAGTACCAGGCAGTTAGCAAGTTTGGTAGGCTACTAATGACCATCAGCAGCATCAGAGCTTGGAGAAGCCTAATTACTGTGACTAAACGGTCAGGTGGAATTTGACTGCCTTCATGACTCGTCACCACTGGTGTAATACGGTCACCGTAACAGCCCTAATCATCGCTTATATAGCTGTTTGCAGGAAAGGGACTGTTTTGACCAATCTACTCCAAAACAAGATTAAGGGGACAGCATCATGTTTGATTGTCAGCTACAATAGGCACAACTGTGAAACAAGTCAGTTGGGCACGGGATCACAGACAGGACTTACTTGTAATGCAGAGCAGGGAGTAATCTCTCCTCTTACAAACTGCAGGACATACGTGGAAACCAGGGCACGGAGTAATCTCTCCTCATACGAACCGCAGGACATACGTGGAAACCAGGGCAGGGAGTAATCTCTCTTCTTACAAACCGCAGGAGACATTAAACCCATTTTTAGCGACTGCGATAAACAAGGTAGGCCACTACTGTAGGTAGCTAGTGTGGAAGGGAGCTCAGAGAGATGGGCCAGGGACCACATCGTATGTGTGCAGGACAAAACAGTTTTTTGTTGTGTGGATAATGTATTGTGTGTGTGTGTGTGTGTGCTCGCGCGCATGCAGGTGCATATGTGTATTTGTGTCTGTCTATTTTCAAGTGACCAGGTGTTACAAGAAATCCTATGTGTGTGTGTGTCATAAACCTAGCTGCACTCAGAAGTGAATTGAATCAGTGAGGGCAGGTGACTTGAGGTGAGACTGAGCTGAGCACGATAAGACATGAATGTAGGAATGAAGGTTGTAAGCTACACACAATAGAAGAAAAACACTTCATTAGGTCCATAGTTAAAGAATTGGACAGACACACCTTATTCTACGGCTACAGCGTTTACTCAGACAAATGTAATCCAGTAGAGTGTTAGATCGTCAGCTCCCTGGACAAGGACCTCAGAGAGTGAGTAATCTGTGCTCAGCTCTGTGTCCTGAATGAGTCAGGAGGCCATGTCTATCTTCAGATTTGACTCAGAGATCACTTACACCACTGTCGGAGAGAGAGGGATTGTACTATCACTTTAAAGATGAAAGTTAATCACTTTTTAAACAGGATCAGAAACAATTAATCTAATGGGAGGTTCAAATCTAAGAGGACTGAGAGAGCTCTCTGACCCTATGACTGATAGATTGTGATCATTATGTGTTGAATGTGTATCCCTATTTGTGTGTGTGTGTGTGTGTGTGTGTGTGTGTGTGTGTGTGTGGGTGGGTGGGTGGGTGTGTGTGGTGTGACTGTCTTCTCACATATCTTTCGGGCCATAGTGCAGTGGTCTGATGTGGACTGGGCGGTTGGTTGACCCGGTTAGGGGAGCAAAGAGTGGTGAGCGGCCCAGAGAGGTGAGTGTGTCTGGGGCTGTTTGTCCTGGCTGTCCCTCTGTCAGAACTGGAGGCTGGGCCCTGATGTGACGGCTAGAGAGACAGATGAGACAGGATGAGAGATGATCCCTGAACGGAGAGAAAAACAACTCCAGTTAGATGGCCCACCACCAACATGATGATAATCTGTAAACGAGACGTCACCTCCCTCCTCCCGCCTCCTCCTCCTGCCTGTCCCGCCCGATCATCCTCACAGAGGGGTGAGCTCAGTAGTCTGGGAGAAACACACAATGAAACATCATATTTTCCAAACAAACAAGCAGCCAACCAGGCCTCTGTCAATTCTGAGGTCTCAGTGGCTTGGCTCTGGATATCTGAGCTAGCTGACCACTGGTGTTTAAACAGGGACAATCTAACCTTTATTTAGGCAGGGTGGAGTTCCATTGAGACCAATGTGTCTTTTACAAGGGAGACCTGCATGACAAACAATTACCAATCAAGAAAGCATAAGAGCATAGGAAATACACAAAGAAAAATGTAACATTATATTTGAACACACATTTTTTTTATTATCTGAGTGACCTCTCGCTGACCACAACCATGCCCTCTCATGTATTTCAACTTCGTTGCCAGGGCCAGGAGTATTCCTGACCATGTGATCGGATCAGGAACAACTCTGTAACTGTTCATTCTTAGAATGCAGTGAAACCAGGAAAAGACCTAATACTCAGTCAAAAGTAACCCGGAGCTTGTTTCACACTAACCCACTCTCTCTCTCTCTAACTCTCTCACACTCTCTAGCACCATGAGCTGCAGTCAATGAACAATTATGTTTCCCCATTCCCTTTAAATGGTTTTATTAGAGGTCGGAAGAATGTATGATTAGGGACTTGTCCCCGTCCATTTAGAGTGGTAATAATCCATGGCAGCTAGTGCAGCAGAGCTAGATGACATAGAGATGGGCCTGCTGCCTTTGCCTGGGAGTGAGAACATGATTATTAGTCAATTATACACATCATTGGAAAGAGAATGTGAAGAGGAGAAGACAGTGAAAGCAGCCAGCCAGTCAGCCAGCCAGCCAGCCGCTGACGGTAATTAAACTCATGGTATTAAAAGTGTGCCGCATCTCCTCCAGGTAGAGAGAGGAGAAGATCTGCATTGATACCTTTATCTCTCTCTACACCACCACCCCTCCCCTCCACTTTCAGAGGAAAATTATAATCACTTTAGTATCTCAGCATCTCAGTGAGTGTGACAGACAATCTTTGTGCCATTCTCCTCTTTCTCTCTCCTCCTTCCTTCCTTCCTTCTTTCTTTCTTTCCTTCCTTCCTTCCTTCCTTCCTTCCTTCCTTCCTTCCTTCCTTCCTTCCTTCCTTCCTTCCTTCCTTCCTTCCTTCTCTCCCTCCTTCCCTCCCTCCCTCCTTCCGTCTCTTCCCCTTCCTCCCTCCCTCCTTACACCTTCTCTTCTCATCTCGCTTGCTTAGTGTTCCCAACGGCTGAACTTTTTTTATCATGTGACGGGAACGAGAGATGAAGAAAAACAAAAACAAATCAAACTCAAAGGTGGAGGTATCAGGGCTAGAGTTGATCTGTCTCTGTGAGTTTGAGACAGAGAGACACCATCACACCATCACACCTCCTCCTCCATGCATTGGGGTGGGAACCACACATGCGGAGATCCGTTAATCTACTCTGCGTCTCACAAAGACACTGCGGTGGACTCATCAGACTAAAGGACAGATTTCCACAAGTCTAATGTCCATTGCTTGGGTTTCTTGACCCAATCAAGTCTCTTCTTATTGTTGTTCTTTAGTAGTGGTTTCTTTTCAGCAATTCGACCATGACGGCCTGATTCACGTAGTCTCCTCTGAACAGTTGATGTTGAAGTGAAGCATTTATTTGGGCTGCAATCTGACGTGCAGTTAACTCTAATGAACTTATCCTGTGGTGGTCCTCATGAAAGCCAGTTTCATCATATGTACTTGAAGAAACTTTCAAAATTCTTGAAAGTAATGATGGACTGTCGTTTCTCTTTGCTTATTTGAGCTGTTTTTGCCATAATATGGACTTGGTCTTTTACCAGATAGGTATACCTTCTGTATACTACCCCTACCTTGTCACAACACAACTGATTGGCTCAAACACATTAAGGAAAAAAATTGCACACATGATATTTTAACAAGGCATACCTGTTAATTGAAATACATTCCAGGTGACTACCTCAATGAAGCTGGTTGAGATAATGTCAAGAGTGTGCAAAGCTGTCATCAAAGTAAAGGGTGGCTACTTTGAAAAATCTCACATATAAAATATATTTTGATTTGTTCAACACTTTTTTGGTTACTACTTAATTCCACATGTGTTATTCATTGTTTTGATGTCTTCACTATTATTCTACAATGTAGAAAATAGTAAAAATAAAGAAAACCCTTGAATGAGTAGGTGTGTCCAAACGTTTGACTGGTACTGTATATACATTATGATACACTATATATACTATATATACTACACTATACAAATCAATTATTCATCTATAATATTGTCACCATTCTCAAAAATATTTAGCTAACTAATGTAAACGTTTTTTACATTACCAGGAAATATTTTTGACACAGATCAAATACGCCAGTTTTTTTAAAGAATTACACGCAAACACACACATAAACACACAAACACACAGAGCAGAATTGATCAAATAATTAATATAATCTGTATTACGCTACAATGATGTGGATCAGGATTCCGACTGCCAAAATGGCAAAAATGTTGATGCTGTACTGTAATGGCTTTCTTATGGATAGTCTTTCCCATCTTCCTTCTGCATGCAAACAGTATCTTTCTCATAGGACCATAAAGACAGCAGCACAGTTCAGAAATGGCTCATGCCACATGTTTGTGTGTTCATCAAATTCTAAAATTAAGTAACTGAAGTGGCCCTCTCATCCGACTCCTCAGAATAGAAACAAATTGCAGACATTCACTCCTCCAGTAATTTAGAAACGATTAGAAGATTACGGCAACTGAAAAGCAATTTGACCCCATTTTCCTAGCTTAGGCTACTGTGCTTGATTCCATTCCTGTGAGAGAGGAGAGCGGGAGGGAGGAGCAGAGGAGAGAGGGAGGGAGGAGTAGAGAGGGAGGGAGGAGCAGAGGAGAGAGGGAGGAGAAGAGGAGAGAGGGAGTAGCAGAGAGAGTGGGAAGGAGGAGAAGATGAGATGGGGGAGGGAGGAGCAGAGAAGAGAGGGAGGGAGGAACTGACAAGAGAGGGAGGGAGGAGCAGAGAAGAGATGAGGGAGGAGCCGAAGAGAGAGGGAGGAGTAGAAGAGATAGGGAGGGAGGAGCAAAGAGCAGTGTGAGACAGAGGAGAGCAGTCTCTCTCGGTCTCAAACTCCAGAGGCTATCCAGATGAGCAATAGATGCTGACAATCACACCGTCAAGCAAAAACACCTCTATCTACCCCCTATACCTCCACTTCAACCATCAAACCTCCCTACCTAACCCCTATAACTCCACCTCCACCCCAACATCTACCACCTATACCTCCACCCCAAACATCACACCAACGTACCAACCCCCTATACTTCCCCCCCAACCAGCAACTCCCCTGTCTGTCCCCCATACCTCCCTGACCATCACACACCCCTACCTACACCCTGTACCTCCACCTCCGCACGAAGCATTACACCCACTTGCCTACCACCTAAACCCCCTTATCCACCACAACCATCACAGCCTCTTACCTACCCCTTATCCACCCCCCACCTAAAACTTATACGTCCACCTCTGCCCTAACCATCACAATCCCCTATTGACACCTTATATCTCACCATCCACCACACCAAACACCTACACCCTATACCTCCACCACAAAACTCACCACCCCACCTACCCCCATACCTCCACCCCAACCATCCCACCCCCTACCTACCCCCTATACCTCCACCCCAACCATCACACACACACCTATCTACCCCTATACCTCCACCACAACCATCACACCCCCCTACCAACCCCATATACCGCCACCCCAACCATTACGCCCACCTATCTACACCCTATAACTCCACCCCAAAACTCACCCCCCGCTACCTACCCCCTAAATCTGCAAAACATCCCTCACACCACCCTACCTAACCCCTATACCTCCACCTTAACATACCTCCACCACAAAACTCACCACCCCACCTACCCCCATACCTCCACCTAATCAATCACATCACCCTACCTAACCCCTTATACCTCCACCTCAACCATCACACGCCATACCTACCCCCTTTACCTCCACCCAACCATCACCCCCCACCTACCTATATAGCTCCACCTCCTATATTAGAACATGTCAAATTCGTGATGGTAAATGCCCTTAGTAAGACATTGCAAATGGACAGAATACTCCCAATGTTTTTAATGAGGGATTTACCATCCCTAAATGGACATGCTGAAATCAACACCAACGAGCGATGAAGAGGAAACACTATCACTGCTCGGCCATCTCGAGTTCAACGGGCCAGTCAATTGGGCATTTTTTATGTTTTTTATTGCCTTTAGGGGGGTGCAAGGCGTCCATGGCCGGGTAGGGAGTATCCCCCACCTGTGCCCATCAAATAGGTGGCGCCCCTGGTCATTTTGGACGTTTAATATATATTTAAAAATATATATTTAAAAAACGAGTCCCACTTCTCTCTCATTGCACCAACGATCACTGCTCGTCCATCACGAGTTCAAGGAGCCAGTCAATTGGGCATTTCTGCAGTATATTAGACCATGTCCAATTCGTGATGGTAAATGCCCATTGTAACAGGCTGACTACACTGCTTGCGCCTCGTCAGCGAGCGTTGCAAAATGCATTTTGAAATCTATATTATTCAACTATTGCACCCACACTGCTCGTGCGCGTCTGCGTTGCCAAGGGCTAAAATAGAAGTCAGTTCTATTTGTGACGCAGATCGCGCTGCAAGTCCTGCCTCTCCCATCTCTTCATTGATTTGAAGCAGGTACCCACGTGCCATTGCCTCATTGGTTAGATCCACGTGGGTGACTGAAAGACAAACGAGGTTGATGGGTAATGCACCTAATTTATAAAAGTTGCCAAAAAAGTCAAGAGAAGAAAAAGCCTGGAAGGAGGAGAGATGACTAGAAACGATTCGGTTGACCGTTTTATGTGTGGATAAATTGGCGAGTAGAGGACCTTGTGCATTTCAGGTAAAATAACAACTCAATGTTTATATCCCAGGACAAATTAGCTAGCAAGTGCAAGCTAGCTAAATAGGACAAATTAGCTAGCAAGTGCAAGCTAGCTAGCTAAATTGCCATAAATGTTTAATGCTTTTCGACCTGTCCCCAAATTAATATAATTGGTTTAGAGTTTGTTTTGATATTTTAACCTGCGTGTCGTGATCGCGTTTGGTGCGGGGGGGCAAAATGTATTTATGCACGATGGCGCACGCGCGCAGACGGTTTGGGTTCCGTGCCACACATCCCCCCCCCCCCATGTTGACGCTCCAGCTCCAGTTCCAGTCCTGTTTGTGGTGAGAGAGATCATCCTCAGAAGTGCAGCTGGTGGCACAAAGGCAGTGATGTGGGGATGTGACACCTCCTGTCTCGGTACACAGGACTCAGGGGGGACACGGGTGGCAGGCGTGTCAGGCCCACTTGCTGATAAAGCTCTCTCCCTCTCTCCTCTCCCTCGCTCCTCTACCTTTCTCCTGTCTGCCTGATCCTCTGTGAAAGGCTTACAAAAGGAGAGAGCGCGGAAGGGAGGGAGAGAAGGAGTGAAGGAGAGGGAAAGAGAGAGATTAAGACCAGAGCGAGAGTGACATTCCATCAACTCACTTTCACATCGCCTCCACAGTTGTGTCTATCAGCCGTCCATGCTGTTAATTTCCTTGACACACAACCAGCCATGCCGCACACACTGGTGTGTACATCGGATGCACAGACACTGGCACAAACTCACACGTGCACGTGCACAAGAACAAACTACCCCCAATGCGCTCACTGCCTGCCACCTGTACCCCCAGATGGAAACAGCAAAAATGCATAATTAAATAGTTTTTTTTTATTATTATTTTTCTAAACCTTTATTTAACTAGGCGAGTCAGTTAAGAACAAATTCTTATTTACAATGACGGCCTACCAAAAGGCAAAAGGCCTCCTGCGGGGACAGGGGACTGGGATTTAAAATAAAAAATAAATACAATGTAAATATAGGACAAAACATACATCACAGCAAGCGAGATAACACAACAGTACATAAAGAGAGACCTAAGACAACAACATAGCATGGTAGCAACACAACATAACTGGCAGAACGGGTGTTGTATGTGGAGGAAGAGGGCTGCAGTAGATATCGCAGATGGGGGGAGTGAGGCCTAAGAGGGTTTTATAAATAAGCGTCAACCAGTGGGTCTTGCGACGGGTATACAGAGATGACCAGTTTACAGAGGAGTATAGAGTGCAGTGATGTGTGCTATAAGGAGCATTGGTGGCAAATCTGATGGCCAAATGGTAAAGAACATCTAGCCGCTCGAGAACACCCTTAACTGCCGATCTATAAATGATGTCTCCGTAATCTAGCATGGGTAGGATGGTAATCTGAATCAGGGTTAGTTTGGCAGCTGGGGTGAAAGATGAGCAATTAATATAGAGGAAACCTATACCTAAGTCTAGCTTTAACTTCAGCTTGCAGCTTTGACATGTGTTGAGAGAAGGACAGTGCACCGTCTAGCCATACTCCCAGGTACTTGTATGAGGTGCATGCTCAAGCTCTAAACCCTCAGAGGTAGTAATAACACCTGTGGGAAGAGGGGCATTCTTCTTACCAAACCACATGACCTTTGTTTTGGAGGTGTTCAGAACAAGGTTAGGGGTAGAGAATGCTTGTTGGACACTAAGAAAGCTTTGCTGTATAGCATTTAACACAAAATCCTGGGACGGGCCAGCTGAGTATAAGACTGTATCATCTGCATATAAATGGATGAGAGAGCTTCCTACTCCCTGAGATATGTTGTTGATGTAAATTGAGAAGAATGTTGGGCCTAGGATCGAGCTTTGGGGTACTCCCTTGGAGACAGGCAGTGGCTGAGACAGCAGATTCTCTGACTTTATACACTGCACTTTTTGAGAGAAGTAGTTGGCAAACTAGGCCAAAGATCCCTCAGAGACACCAATACTCCTTAGACGGCCCACAAGAATGGAATGGTCTACCGTATCAAAAGCTTTGGCCAAATTCATAAAAACAGCAGGACAACATTGCTTAAAATCAAGGGCAATGGTGACATCATTGAGGACCTTTCAGGTTGCAGTGACACATCAATAACCTGAGTGGAAACCAGATTGCATACCAGAGAGAATACTATAGATGTCAAGAAAGCCAGTCAGTCGATTATTGACAAGTTTTTCCAACGCTTTTGATAAACAGGGCAAAATAGAAATAGGCCTATAACAGTTAGGATCAGCTTGATCTCCCCCTTTAAATAAAGGACAAACTGTGGCTGCCTTCCAAGAAATGGGAACCTCCCCAGAAAGGAAGGACGGGTAAAAAATATTGGAGATAGGCTTGGCGATGATAGGGGCAGCAACCTTAAGGAGCTCCTTTAGCACCGCAGACTCAGTGACTGCCTGCAGAGAGAAAATTTGTAGTGGGACAGGGGAAAAAGAGGGAGAAGCATCGGGGATAGTCGCATTAGAAGGGGTGAGAGATGAGGAACTGTTGGACGGGCAAGGAGGCATGTGTCATGCCCTGGCGTATGGGGCGTATGGCCGAGACGAGGCAAGAGCCAGAGCCTGAATGGAGGAGTATAAAGGAGTTATGGGAGGGATATAGAAGAGAGGTACGTCCAGTGTGCTCTCTCAGCCCGGTCCAGTGTGCTCCCTCCCCGCACTTGCTCCCCGCACTTGCCCTGAGGTGCGTGTCGTCAGTCCGGTGAAACCTGTTTCGGCTCCACGCACCAGGAGTCCAGTGCGCCTTCTCAGTCCGGTGAATCCTGTTCCGGCTCCATGCACCAGGAGTCCAGTGCGCCTTCTCAGTCCGGTGACTCCTGTGCCGGCTCCCCGCACACGCCCTGAAGAGCGTGTATTCAGGCCGGTGAAACCTGTTCCGGCTCCACGCACCAGGATGCCAGTGCGCCTACCCAGCCCAGTACGTCCAGTGCCAGCTCCCCGCACTCGCCCTGAGGTGCGTGGCGTCAGTCCGGTGAGACCTACGCCGGCTCCACGCACCCGGATTCCCATGCGCCTCCCCAGCCTGGTACATCCAGTGCCATCTCCCCGCACTCGCCCTGAGGTGCATGAAATCAGTCCGGTGAGACCTACGCAGGCTCCACGCACCCGGAGCCCAGTGCGCCTCCTCAGTCCGGTGACTCCTGTGCCGGCTCCCGCACACGCCCTGAGGTGCGAGTCATAAGTCGGTGAGACCTGTGCGGCTCCTTGCATCAGACCTGCAGTGCGCCTCTCAGTCCGGTGACTCCAGTGCCAGCTCCACGCACTCGCCCTGAGGTGCGTGGCGTCAGTCCGGTGAGACCTACGCCGGCTCCACGCACCCGGAGCCCAGTGCGCCTCCTCAGTCCGGTGACTCCTGTGCCGGCTCCCCGCACACGCCCTGAGGTGCGAGTCATAAGTCCGGTGAGACCTGTGCCGGCTCCTTGCATCAGACCTGCAGTGCGCCCTCTCAGTCCGGTGACTCCAGTGCCAGCTCCCGCACTCGCCCTGAGGTGCGTGGCGTCAGTCCGGTGAGACCTACGCCGGCTCCACGCACCCGGATTCCCGTGCGCCTCCCCAGCCTGGTACATCCAGTGCCATCTCCCCGCACTCGCCCTGAGGTGCATGAAATCAGTCCGGTGAGACCTACGCAGGCTCCACGCACCCGGAGCCCAGTGCGCCTCCTCAGTCCGGTGACTCCTGTGCCGGCTCCCCGCACACGCCCTGAGGTGCGAGTCATAAGTCCGGTGAGACCTGTGCCGGCTCCTTGCATCAGACCTGCAGTGCGCCTCCTCAGTCCGGTGACTCCTGTGCCGGCTCCCCGCACGCGCCCCGAGGTGCGAGTCATCAGTCCGGTGAGACCTGTGCCGGTTCCTTACACCAGGCGTCCAGTGCGCCTCTTCAGTCCGGTGACTCCTGTGCCGGCTCCTCGCACCAGGCGTCCAGTGCGCCTCTTCAGTCCGGTGAAACCTGTGCCGGCTCCTTGCACCAGACCTGCAGTGTGCCTTCTCAGTCAGGTGAAACCTGTTCCGGCTCCACGCACCAGGAGTCCAGGGCGCCTTCTCAGTCCGGTGAATCCTGTTCCGGCTCCAAGCACCAGGAGAATCCTGTTCCGGCTCCGAGCACCGGCCTTCTCAGTCCGGTGAAACCTGTTCCGGATCACGCACCAGGAGTCCCGTGCACCTTTCCAGACCGCTACGTCCCGCACCGGAGCCGCCACCGATGCTAGTGCCCCACCCTAAACCCCTCCCAATCAAGTTTCAGTTTGTGCGGTCGGAGTCCGCAACTTTGGGGGTACTGTAACGCCATAGAGAGCACTCTGGGTTCTCTATGGTGTGTTAGGTCAGGGCATGACTAGGGGTTTCTAGTGTTTTCTATGTTTTGGTTTTGTATGGTTCCCAATTAGAGGCAGCTGTTGTTCGTTGCCTCTAATTGGGAATCCTAAATAGTTTGTTCATTCCCCCACCTGGGTTGTGGGTGATTGTACTGTGTTTGTGTGTATATGCTGTGTGCGCTACATCGTTTCAGATATTTGTTATTTGTTTGTTTAGTTGGTATGTTTCACGAGAATAAAAAGATGTGGAACTCAACACACGCTGCGCCTTGGTCCGTCCTTTATTAAGATCATGACAGCATGGCTGAGTCAAATAGGAATCCTTACTTAATGAAGTGGTGATGAAAGAGCTCAGCCATGTGCTTCTTGTCAGTAACAACCACATCATCAACATTAAGGGACATGGGCAGCTGTGAGGAAGAGTGTTTATTCTCCTGGTATTTAACAATTTTCCAGAACTTATTGGGTATAGACCCACAGAGAGAGAACTGCTCTTTAAAGTAATTAACCTCGGCCTTCCGGATAGCCTGAGTGCACTTATTTCTCATTTGACCGGAACGATAGCCAGTCAGCCTGAGTATGCGTGTGCCGAGCCTTTTGCCAGATGCAATTCTTGAGGTGGAGTAACTCTGCAAGATCACGGTCGAACCAGGGGCTGAAACTGGTTTTAATTCTCATTTTCTTTATGGGGGCGTGTTTGTTAACTTCTTACGGAGTGGTGGGGCGCTAGCGACACTACCCCCACTCCCGACACTACCCGGTGAAATGCAAGGCACCAAATTCAAAATCCAAAAGTTGAATTATTAAACATGCATCAATATACAAGTGTTTCATAGTCATCAAAAGCTCTGCTTCTTGGCAATATCACAGCGTTGTCAGATTTCAAAAAGGCTTTACGGTGAAAGCACCACATTTGATTGTTTGAGGGTAGCACCTAACATATTTTTCCCATTACCATAAATTCATAAGCCTCCACGGTTCACAGAAAACACATTTCACAGCAAAAACAAATCAATTACCTTTTGAAGAACTTCTGCTGAGGGCTTCGCAAGTGTCCAACGAAGACAATCCATGGTTCTTTTGTTAGAAAAAGTAATGTATTATATCCATAAATCTCTGTTTGGTTGGCGCGTTATAATGAGAAAATATAGTGTCGACTCCTCCATTGAAATGTGAAGAGAACTGGTTCAACTTATACCTATAAACTTGTCCAAGAACAATCAAACATAATTTTAAATGTGTCCTTAGGAACACTTTTATGTATAAATAGTATAATATTTCAACCGGAATATAAACTGGGCTATAAGAAAGGAAAAAAAACAGAGAACGCGCCAGCCGGAGCGCGCATTTACTTCTATTGACATCTGTGTGGACACTTCATTATTCGTCTTCTTCTCTGCTTTAAAAGCATCTAAAAAGAATCAGAACACAAACATACATTTTTATGTATCCTTAGGTATCCTTTTATGTATATTAACTATAATATTTCAACCGGATTATAGCCTGAACGATAGGAAAGGAAAAAAACACAGAGCGCACGAAACCGTGAACGCGCATGTCGTTCTATTGAGTTCCGGGGTCCACTTCTAAATTCTTCTTCTATTGGCTTCTAATTCAACCTGAGGTCATGAAACCCTGTCTAAAGACTGTTGACATCCAGAGGAAGCAATAGGTACTGCATTCATATGCCCTTATATGGGCATTTTCATAAGGGAGGGGTTCTAAATGAGGCAATGTGTCAAAACCACTTTTTCCAGGACAGAAATTCCTAGGGTTTTTGCCTGTCATATCCGTTCTGTTATACTCACAGACAAAATGTTAACATAAAATTCAGAGTGTTTCCTATCCAATGGTACTAAATATGTGCATATCCTATTTTCTGGCACTTTCAATAGATCAATTTTAGGTAATAAGCTTCTAGTGTTAATGTGTAGAAAACCAAGGCTTTTACGGGAGCAGAAATCAGTGAAGTAGGTATCAGAGCACAAGTCAGAATTGGGGCTAGCAACTGTAGATGGGCCAGGGTGTACATGCACATTTCCAGATATCATCAACAGTAATACAATCAAGGCACGGCAGAGGACAGGGAGAGCTCTGCAGTGCTGATTTAAGACATCTGAATGTGTATTGTAAAGCATATTATAAAGCAATTTCATCAGGTAACATGAATACAAAGCTGGCGAGAGGTGGTTAGAATAGGATGGGAGGCCAAAAGTCTGTGTAACCAATAGAGAGTCAGAGTCCCGAGTGTGGGAATAAACATAGTCTGTCCCACGGTTGGCTAAAGAAAGTTTGTAGTCAACAAAGTACGCAGCTGTCATGAGGAAAACAGCAAAATGTACAATAATTTTTTTAGATATATAACGACTTGGGGCTAGCCATTGTAAGTTCAGAGTCACTCGCCCCAACAGTGCTTGTGTGCTAGAGGGGAGCAAAAGCTCGGGAGAGAGGGGTGAGTGTGGTGGAGGTACCTGTACCAGACAGGGGGAGACATTGCCAGGGCAGACGGTGAACAGATCGCCAGGTGAAATCCAAGCAGCAGTGCAGGAGGCAACAGGAGTAGGTGTCACACCCACCTGACCTGGGAGAAGCTTTTATTTCCGGAGGCAGATTTCTTGTAGAAAATACCAGCGAATTGTCTTTGAACAGCAGGAGGGGGCTTCAGAGGATGCTTCAAAGACTCCTGCCACTTGTTGTGCCCAAAGGCCTCGACACCAAATGTGGAAGTGCCTCTAATGCTCGGTCACTATGACAGTGCATAGATAATATTTAAAACAATCCTACTTAACCCCCACCACACCCACTACCAAATACACACACAACCACACACTCGCTCAAAACACCTACACACACACAACCATCCCCTCCACTTCAAATTCTCATCCCCCCGCACATCCTTCACCCATCAATATTCATGGACAAAGGGATGCATCTCTGGGAGTCCTGTAATTTGCATTAGATAAATAAATAAAAGAAGCCAATCAAGCTCTTCCACCGGAGCCTGGCTGCCTGCAGTGGGGGATAGAGAGAGGCGCTGAGATGGTTAAAATTGCATGACAATCGCTCAGGTTAAAAGAAGGAGAAAACAAGGGGGAGGGAAGCGAATAAAAATCGGACCAGACAGGGGTTTACTAAAGAAAGGGTAATGAATAGAAAACAGAATCTTGGAGGGCCTCGGCATTCGCTCAACGCAGTAATGAATTTCAAATAAGTTATTCACTTCAGGAGTAAGTGGCTGGCACACAGTCCTTACAGCTGGTTTGTTGAGATAATTGATTTTGAAATAGTTTGAAGATGAGGGAGGCAGGCGCATGACAACAGCCAATTCTGAGAGCTGTATCAGTTTAATTAGAACTGTGCCCAGCCCCCGACACGGCCTCTTTCCAGCACAAATGAAAACATCCCTTTGACTCGCCGGGAACACTACACAGATGAATTTTTCTTTCCGTCCCACCACCACCATCACCGCTCCTCTCCCACTTCCCCCTCTGTCTTCGCTCAGGGCAGTGTCTGCAGCTAACCTTCTTGCTCCTTTTCAATAGACCGTTGACATGAAATGCAAGGCTGGGCTGGCTGACACAGATAACTCCAGGGACAGCAGAGCCACGGCCTGAATGAGATGCATTAGTGGCTGGATTTGAATTGGCAATGTAATTTACCACAACTCCTGTTTAATTTACAGAGAGAGAGAGAGAGAGAGAGAGAGAGAGAGAGAGAGAGAGAGAGAGAGAGAGAGAGAGAGAGAGAGAGAGAGAGAGAGAGAGAGAGAGAGAGAGAGAGAGAGAGAGATAGATAGATAGATAGATAGATAGATAGATAGATAGATAGATAGATAGATAGATAGATAGATAGATAGATAGATAGATAGATAGATAGATAGATAGATAGATAGATAGATAGATAGATAGATAGATAGATAGATAGATAGATAGATAGATAGATAGATAGATAGATAGATAGATAGATAGAGAAGAGGCAAGCAGCCGGCAGCCATCCATGCATATGCTTATGGAATGGCAATCATAGATAGCAGAGAGAGAGAGAGAGAGAGGGAGAGAGGGAGGGAGATCTGATGAGTCTGTCTGTGTACCCAGGTGAGTTGGTGGTTGAAGAAAGTGGCTTCGTTGCAAAGAGGCTGGACAGTTGATATCCCAATTCATCTCATCTAAATATGTTTTATTAAATTTTTTATTTCAACTTTATTTTACCAGGTAGGCCAGTTGAGAACAAGTTCTCAATTTCAACTGCGACCTGGCAAAGATAAAGCAAAGCAGTGCGACAAAAGCAACACAGTTACACATGGGATAAACAAATGTACAGTCAATAACACAATAGAAAAATCTGTATACAGTGTGTGCAAATTAAGTAATTTTACACTGGAGTGACATATGTGCAGATAAGGACGTGAAAGTAGAAATACTAGTGTGCAAAAGAGCGGAAAAACAAAAACAAATATGGGGATAAGGTAGGTAGTTGGTTGGCTGGGCTATTTACAGATGGGCTGTGTACAGCTGCAGCGATCGTTAAACTGCTCTGACAGCTGCCGCTTAAAGTTAGTGAGGGAGATATAAGTCTCCAACTTCAGCGATTTTTGCAATTCGTTCCAGTCATTGGCAGCAGAGCACTGGAAGGAAAGGCGGTGTTGGCTTTGGGGATGACCAATGAAATATACCTGCTGGAGCGCGTGCTACGGGTGGGTGTTGCTATGGTGACCAGTGAGCTGAGATAAGGCGTAGCTTGACCTAGCAAAGACTTATAGATGACCTGGAGCCAGTGGGTTTGGCGACGAATATGTAGTGAGGACCAGCCAACGAGAGAGCATACAGGTCGCAGTGGTGGGTCGTATATGGGGCTTTGGTGACAAAACGGATGGCACTGTGATAGACTGCATCCAGTTTGCTGAGTAGGGTGTTGGAGGCTATTTTGTAAATTACATCGCCCGAAGTCAAGGATCGGTAGGATAGTCAGTTTTACGACGGTATGTTTGGCAGCATGAGTGAAGGAGGCTTTGTTGCGAAATAGGAAGCTGATTCTAGATTTAACTTTGGATTGGAGATGCTTAATGTGAGTCTGGAAGGAGAGTTTACAGTCTAGCCAGACAGCTAGGTATTTATAGTTGTCCACATATTCTAAGTCAGAACCGTCCAGAGTAGTAATGCTAGTCGGTCGGGCAGGTGCGGGCAGCGATCGGTTGAAGAGCATGCATTTAGTTTTACTACCTTTTAAGAGCAGTTGGAGGCCACGGAAGGAGTGTTGTATGGCGTTGAAGCTTGTTTGGAGGTTTGTTAAAACAGTTTCCAAAGAAGGGCCAGATGTATACATGATGGTGCGTAGAAGGGGATCAAAGAATCACCTGCAGCAAGAGCGACATCATTAATATATACAGAGAAACCGTGACCAGCTTGGAAAGAAGATTGCATAGCGGAGAAGTATCGGTGTGATTCGAAATGGTCGGTGATCTGTTTGTTCACTTGGCTTTCGAAGACTTTAGAAAGGCAGGGCAGGATGGATATAGGTCTATAACAGTTTGGGTCTAGAGTGTCTCCCCCTTTGAAGAGGGGGATGACAGTGGCCGCTTTCCAATCTTTAGGAATCTCAGACGATACAAAAGAGAGGTTGAACAGACAAGTAATAGGGGTTGCAAAAAAAATATATATATTTTAGAAAGAGAGGGTGCTGCAAGAGTTAGTGCTGCAGGATGCAAATTTAAGTTTGAAAAAGCTAGCCTTTGCTTTCCTAATTGACTGTGTGTATTGGTTCCTGCCTTCCCTGAAAGTTGCATATCGCAGGAATATTCGATGCTAGTGCAGTATGCCACATGGTGCTGGTCAAGGGCAGTCAAGTCTGGAGTGAATCAAGGGCTAAATCTTTTCTTAGTTCTACATTTTTTGAAAGGGACATGCATATTTAACCTCTCAGGGATTCCTGGGGCGCTAGCGCCCCAATCCCGACACTACCAGGTGAAATGCAAGGCGCCAAATTCAAAATCCAAAAGTTGAATTATTAAACATCCACCAATATACAAGTGTTCCATACTCATCAAAAGCTCTGTTTCTTGGCAATATCACAGCGTTGTCAGATTTCAAAAAGGCGAATGCAGCACATTTGATTGTTTGAGGGTAGCACCTCACATATTTTTCCCATAGCCATGAATCCATTAGCCATCATGGCACACACATAACACATTTCACAGCGAAAACAAATCAATTACCTGTTGAAGAACTTCTGCTGAGGTCATCCTAAGTGTCCAACGACGACAATCCATGGTTCTTTTGGTTACACAGACTTTTGGCCTCCCATCCTATTCTAACCACCTCTCACCGGCTTTGTATTCATGTTACCTGATGAAATTGCTTTACAATATGCTTTACAATACACATTCAGATGTCTTAAATCAGCACTGCAGAGCTCTCCCTGTCCTCTGCCGTGCCTTGATTGTATTACTGTTGATGATATCTGGAAATGTGCATGTACACCCTGGCCCATCTACAGTTGCTAGCCCCAATTCTGACTTGTGCTCTGATACCTACTTCACTGATTTCTGCTCCCGTAAAAGCCTTGGTTTTCTACACATTAACACTAGAAGCTTATTACCTAAAATTGATCAATTGAAAGTGTGGGTTCACAGCTACAATCCAGATGTGTTTGTCATTACTGAGACGTGGTTAAGGAAGAGTGTTTTGAATACTGATGTTAACCTTTCTGGTTATAAACCTTTTCGCCAAGACAGATATTCCAAAGGTGGGAGAGTGGCAATCTTTACCAAGGATCACTTTCAGTGCTTTGTTTTCTCCATCAAGTCTGTCCCAAAACAATTTGATTTGCCGGTTTTAAGCATTACACTTGTTGACTGTTGCTGGGTGCTATCGTCCACCATCAGCACCTGTACCCTACCTGCCTTAAGCTCTCTCCTGTCCCCTTACACTAAGTCTGAATTTGTTCTAGGTGACCTAAACTGGGACGTGCTTAACCTTCCTGTTGTGTTCGTTTAATTAATTGTGTGTTCCCGGTTCAAAATGACTGCCCCATTATAGCATAATAATACATATATTTTCAGCTAATGTTGTGTTAGATATTTTATCAACTTAAGGTCTTGTGAACATTACAAGTTTTGAACTTCTGTTTGCTATTCATGGCCTGTAGGCCTCATTGACCTGAGCTCATACAACTCGTTTTTGAGTAAATAAAGCATAATGTATGGATTATTTTGACTAAATACTCAGATTAACCTCTCAGGGATTCCTGGGGGCGCTAGCGCCCCAATCCCGACACTACCAGGTGAAATGTAAGGCGCCAAATTCAAAATCCAAAAGTTGAATTATTAAACATCCACCAATATACAAGTGTTCCATACTCATCAAAAGCTCTGTTTCTTGGCAATATCACAGCGTTGTCAGATTTCAAAAAGGCGAAAGCAGCACCTTTGATTTTTGAGGGTAGCACCTCACATATTTTTCCCATAGCCATGAATCCATTAGCCATCATGGCACACACATAACACATTTCACAGTGAAAACAAATCAATTACCTGTTGAAGAACTTCTGCTGAGGTCATCCTAAGTGTCCAACGAAGACAATCCATGGTTCTTTTGTTAGAAAAAGTAATGTATTTTATCCATAAGTCTCCATTTGGTTCGTGCGTTATAATCAGAAACGACAGCCTCCACTCCTCCATTGAAACGTGACGAGAACTCGTTCAACTTATACCTATAAACTTGTCCAAGAACAATCAAACATAGTTTTAAATGTATCCTTAGGAACACTTTTACGTATATTTACTATTATAAATCAACCGGAATATAAACTGATCGATAAAAATTGTAAAAAAGACACTGCGCGCCTAAATATGTGCATATCCTATTTTCTGGGCCTGAATGGGAGGCATTTTACTTTGGGCACGCCAGGCTCTCCAAAACCATCACCTTTGCTGCCGCTCCCTAAGAAGTTAAGATGGTGAGGTAGGCACTTTTAAAGAATAACCAGGCATCCTCTACTGAAGAGATGAGGTCAATATCCTTCCAGGATACCCGGGCCAGGTCGATTAGAAAGGCCTGTTTAAGGGAGTGTTTGACAGTGATGAGGAATGGTTGTTTTACCGTGGACCCATAACCGACCCAGGCAATGAGGCAGTGATCGCTGAGATCCTGGTTGAAAACAGCAGAGGTGTTTTTAGAGGGCAAGTTGGTAAGGATGATATTTTGGAGAGTCTGGCATGGTTTTTTTCTTTTCCTATCGTTCAGTCTATAATCCGGTTGAAATATTATAGTAAATATACATAAAAGGATACCTAAGGATCCATTAAAAATTATGTTTGTGGATTTTCTGAACATAACGCTCCAACCAAACTGAGATTTATGGATATAATAAATGACTTTTTCTAACAAAATAACCATTGGATGTCTTCGTTGGACACTTGGGATGCCCTCAGCAGAAGTTCTTCGAAAGGTAAGTGATTTATTTTAGCTCTTATATGGGTTTTGTGTGACCCGCGCTGGGTATGAATTTATGCTGATGCATAAATGTTAGAGGTGCTATCCTCAAACAATCAAATGTTGTGCTTTTGCCGTGAAGCCTTTTTGAAATCTGACAACGCTGTGATATTGCCAAGAATCAGAGCTTTTGATGACTATGCAACACTTGTATATTGATGAATGTTTAATAATTCAACTTTTGGATTTTGATTGTGGCGCCTTACATTTCACCGGGTAGTGTCGGGAACGGCCCGCTAGTGTCCCGTTTCTCCCTAAGTAGTTCATGATTATTGTCAATCTATGGTGGCTACATTTTGCTTCATAAGCTCAATCAGGATCATTGGCTGGTTGACACCACATCTTTGGTTTTGGTTGTGGACTATAAGTGTAATGTCCTGTTTCGTCCCTGTGTCAACTGGAGCCAAAGGAAATCAAATCCCCTGTCACTGAGCAATAAGAGGTGCTGAAAGCAGCACAGAGAGCAGGCTCTGCACAGACATGCACTGTCAAGGATATTTTGACAGACAGACACACACGCACGCACGCACACACACACACACACACACACATCTCGTCCATGCTCGGAGAAGTGCTTTGGTTTTGGTTTTGTTTGTGATTCAGATTGACAGGGCTCTTAGGAAGCGGTGCGCTTACTGTAATTACAGGCACTTGAGGAATGCCCGGTTGAAGAGTTTCATTGAGAGTGTTATCAACTCTCACACCTTACATTCCTGCCCAGATTAGGAACATACAGTTGATGTCGGAAGTTTACATACACTTAGGTTGGAGTCATTAAAGCTAGTTTTTCAACCACTCCACAAATTTCTTGTTAACAAACTATAGTTTTGGCATGTCGGTTAGGACTTTGTGCATGACAAAATATTTTTTTTCAACAATTCTTTACTGACAGATTGTTTCACTTATACTTCACTGTATCACAATTCCAGTGGGTCAGAAGTTTACATACACTAAGTTGACTGTGCCTTTAAACAGCTTGGAAAATTCCAGAAAATTATTTCACGACTTAAGAAGCTTCTGATAGGCTAATTGACATAATTTAAGTCAATTAGAAGTGTACTTGTGGATGTATTTCAAGGCCTACCTTCAAACTCTTTGCTTGACCATGGTAAAATCAAAAGAAATCAGCCACGACCTCAGAAAAAAATGTGTATACCTCCACAAGTCTGGTTCATCCTTGGGAGCAATTTACAAACGCATGAAGGTACCACATTCATCTGTACAAACAATAGTACGCAAGTACACAAGGACCTTGTGAAGATGCTGGAGGAAACAGGTACAAAAGTATCTATATCCACAGTAAACGAGTCCTATATCGACATAACCTAAAGGCCGCTCAGCAAGGAAGAAGCTACTGCTCCAAAACCGCCATAAAAAAAGCCAGACTATGGTTTGCAACTGCACATGGGGACAAAGATCGTACTTTTTGGAGAAATGTCCTCTGGTCTAATGAAACAAAAATAGAACTGTTTGGCCATAATGACCATCGTTATGTTTGGAGGAAAAAGGGGGAGGCTTGCAAGCAATAGAATAACATTCCACCGTGAAGCACGGGGGTGGCAGCATCATGTTGTCGGGGTGCTTTGCTGCAGGAGGGACTGGTGCTCTTCACAAAATAGATGGTATCATGAGGATGGAAAATTATGTGGATATAGAAGCAACATCTCAAGACATCAGTCAGGAAGTTAAATCTTGGTCGCAAATGGGTCTTCCAAATGGACAAATACCCCAAGCATATTTCCAAAGTTGTGGCAAAATGGCTTAAGGACAACAAAGTCAAGTTATTGGAGTGGCCATCAAAAAACCCTTAACTCAATCCAATAGAAAATTTGTGGGTAAAACTGAAAAAGCGTGTGCGACCAAAGAGGCCTAATAAACCTGATTCAGTTACAACAGCTCTGTTAGGAGGAATGGGCCAAAATTCACCCAACTTCATGTGGGAAGCTTGTGGAAGGCTACCCGAAACGTGTGACCCAAGTTAACTTAGGGAGCAGTGGGTCACAGGCGCCCTACTTGCGACAACATCCGGAACAATGCAGAGCGCCAAATTCAAATACAAAAGTAGTAATATAAAAGATTCATGAAAATACAAGTGTTGAACACTTTTCAAAAGCTTAGAATCTTTGTAATCTCACAGCGTTAAGGCTTTACCGCGAAAGCATAACATTTGACTGTCTGAGGACAGCGCCCCACATATTTCCTGCATTAGCATAATATCATAACCAGCACTGATGTCACAAAACTCAGAAAAAGCGATAAAATAAATCACTTACCTTTGAAGATCTTCTTCTGATGGCAATCGGAAGGGTCCCAGCAACACAATAAATGTTACTTTTGTTCGAAAAGGTCCCTCTTTATATCTTAAAAGCTCCATTTGGTTGGCGCATGTTGTTCAGAAATCCACCGTCCCACTCGTCCATTATAGAAGACATAAAAATCGTTAAAAACATACCTATAAACTTTGTCCAAACAACGTTTCTAATCGATCCTTAGGTACACTAATATGTATATAAATTATAATATTTCACACAGATAATATCCTGGGCGATAGAAAAGGAAAAAACTCAAGGTCCCGCGCGTCAAAGAGATGAGTGACTTCCTTTGTCCACTTGGAAAAACTTGTCTTACTCCTTGATTTTTCTAGGTAAGCCATGAAACCTTGTCTAAAGACTGTTGACATCTAGTGGAAGCCATAGGTACTGCAACCTGGGAGCTGGATCCCCCACCTTTCAATATCAAGTCAATGGTAAAAGAATCACTTCACAGAATCACATTTTTCCGGATGGATTTTTCTCGGGTTTTCACCTGCCAAATCAGTTCTGTTGTACTCACAGACATTATTTTAACAGTTTTAGAAAGTTCAGAGTGTTTTCCATCCAATACTACTAATTATGTGCATATCCTAGTTTCTGGGCCTGAGTACCAGGTATTTTACTTTGGGCACGCCAGACTCTCCAAAACTCAGAACACTGCCGCCACTCCCTAATAGGTTTAAACAATTTAAAGGCAATGCTACCAAGTACTAATTAAGGGAATGTAAACTTCTCACCCGCTGGGAATGTGATGAAAGAAAGAAAATCTGAAATAAATAAATCCCTCTACTATTATTCTGACATTTCCCATTCTTAAAATATAGTGGTGATCCTAACTGACCTAAGACAGGAAACTTTTACTAGGATTAAATGTAAGGAATATCGAAAAACTCAGTTGTATTTGGCTAAGGTGTATGTAAACTTCTGACTTCAACTGTACCTCTGTGTTCACTGGAATCCTATCTGGGAGAGAAAATACACACCTGTCTATCCCACAGGCCTGTGTCCACACATCGTCATCATCAACTCCTCTGTCATTATCACCTGGCAACATCATCATTGTCACCGCCACCACCAACCATCATGACCGTCGCTATAACTCTGAACCAAACAACCAGTCACTCTTTCTTACTTTCATACAGTGACTGCGGTTCCGAACCATCTTCTCAATAGCAAAAAATCTGAATCATCTTCTGTGTGGGTATCTCCCTACTTAACGCACAGTCTCTGCTTGTTCAGCTGCTCAGAGAACAAGTTATTAAAAACAGAGTATAACGTTACTGTAAGACAAAAAAGCACCACCTAATGTCTTGAGATGTTAAAGTTAGGGCATAAGTCACTATGGGTAGTTTCTGGCCCTCCAAAATATTTCTACCCTAGAAGGTCACTGGTCAGTACAGGAAATTATGTCAGTGAACCAAGAGATGTTGAGAGGAATGGAAAATAATAGTAATATGGCCTATATGACTCTTCCTACTATTCCCTACTATTCCAGTCAGTGACGCTGTCTGTGTGCTGCACAAAGGCCTTGCTCCATTGTGTGACCTCTCTCCCCCAGCAGCAGATAACTACCGCTCCACGCAGGAACTTTAATTACCTGAGAACACCATTGTACCAGGTTAATAAAGAGACTCTTACTCTTCCAGGTCTCTCTCTCCATGCAGTCCCATTTAAGCCCTAAGCTATCGTGCTGCCTTTTTGCATAGCAGGCATGCGGAGCGTTGTGTCCCTGAACATTATTGAGCACCCTGCCGTCACCGTATTGCCAGTGACAGCGGAATTCCTGCAGGTCTCATCCCAGAAGCGGGAAGACACTTTCATTAAGCCGGTCAATTTCTGCACAACACAATTCTTTAAATGGCTAAGTTTAGGACGGGCATTCATTAAATGGAAACGGTTGACCCTGTCGGCCTTGGCTCACCAGGACGGCTTCCCCTGGAGCTGCTGGGTTTTCCATGACATCGCTCTCCACCCCCTGTCTCTCCCTGCCATCACCAAGCTTTTCCAATTATCCGTCCACTTCACGCTCCTGCCGCCGTCTCTGCAGCTCCAGCTGCGTCCAACAAGATGAATGCAGCCTTCCTCAAAGTTCAAGACGAGGAATTAATTATGCCCTTCTTGATCTAAATACAATGATTACTATTGCATCACTCGTCCTCAAAGCAGTTCAACCCCTCCACTCCTTTGAAGTGCACTAACCGTTGATGACATTATTAGCTGAAGAAGACAATCTTATCATGGTCCCTTTTCACCCTGTTTAGAGGTCTGAGCCTCTGGTAGGACTATGAGTGCTTTAATAATTCATTCATAAATAATTAGCAAATCTCACAGATACTGTTTTCTCATTAGAGAGCTAGTGACACTTGTGATCATTCTCAGAGGCCCGTGTGGTGGTAATGACTGAGTTCATGTAGTGGTAATGACTGAATTCATGAAGGAGAGAGGAGACCACAGCTCCTTGCAGTATGAAACATAATTTTATATTGTGTGTTACACGTGAGCCAGAGACAAGACAGCCAGGCAGTGTATTTTTATGCCATATCATAATTCCGACAGATTCTCAGACATGCTCACTTTGGCTCTCTGTCAATAGAATAGTCGCCGGCCGAGTCTGCATGGATGAAGAGACGGAAAAAACATCCACACTCACACCTCCTGGCTTTTACACAGAAATGCACTTTTCTGACAGGCAGTCTATTTGGAGAGGCGACGATATCTTCTGTGGAAAGAATGAGCAGCTCAGATATCCTAATAGCCCAGACATAGCTCTTCCTGGTCTCCTCCCCTTGAGACGTGTTTCACTCTGCTATGTGTATGTTGCCCTGACAGCATCCACATCACTGAGGAAGAGACCGCTACCGCCCTTACCCCACACTCCATCACAGAGAGGGAGAGAGAGAAAGAGGAGGAGGAGAAAAGGAGAGAGGAACATCACCACCCTTGGGTACTGCCAGCGTACTCTGGAAATGGAACTATTACAAGAAAATACTGTCTGATCCAAAATATCTATTCTGAAGTATTTGTATGTATGTCTGTCTTCCTATCCGTACATACAAGACCTGCTTATCAATAAAAGGCAAATCTCTATCAATAAAGGCCCCCCTTGAGCACTCTGCCTCCTCCCCACCCTGACACTGTCACCTTGTTCACTGCTGTACATCTCCCTCGTATAATAACAGGATTAACTCATCCTGAATGGGGCTGGGGGACTGGGGGCGATAGCAACCACTTCCCTCCACCTCCTCAACAATGGCTCTTAGTGTCTTCTCCTCCCGCTTCCATGACCTGGCCATTGTGGTAGTACAAAGCACTCTGAAGAGCGACGCCTCCTACCACATTAGCATTTTAATCCCAATCTACACAGAGTGATGTGCCACGCCAGGGTTGGGCTAATGTTAATGTTGAGGCATGGACCTCAACAGGTATAATCAGTGTGACATTAGACTATGAGGTACTGCATGTTAAAGCACAGCAAGGATATAAAATGTAGGACACGTAGCATTGATTTTAGAGGTTGGGTCTTTCAAATTGATCCATATTTTTGTGAAGCTACAGTGGCAAATCACCATGGGTATGTTATACTAAAGAATCTATTGTGTGATTGGTTCTAGTGTTTGTCTCGCTCACCTGTGGCTTTACTGAGCTAGTGGCTGTTCTCCCCCTGTGGGCCCTCTATGTCAGGGTTTTCACATAGATGTGATGCCGCTAATGTCAGAAGTGACATTACGTAACAGATTAGGTGAATTTACACAGCAGGTTAGGATAATTAACATAGCAGGTTAGGAGAGTAAGGTCAATGTTAGGAAAAATGCAAAAGATCTTCCAGACGGGAGTCGATTATGCAAGTTTTGACATCACTTTGTCTTTAGACATCACCCAATGTCAGTTTGTCTTTAGACATCACCCAATGTCAGTTTGTCTTTAGACATCACCCAACGTCAGTTTATCTTTAGACCTGACCCTATGTCCGTTTGTCTTTAGACCTGACCCTATGTCCGTTTGTCTTTAGACCTGACCCAATGTCAGTTTGAGGCTTACATATTTCTAAATATGTAGTTGTTTTGAGTCTAGTGAGCAAGGCCACTATCAGCTCATCCTGCTCAACCACACAACCGCGTGCTCTTCAACCGATCGCTGCCCGCACCTGCCCGACCGTCCGACTAGCATCACTACTCTGGACGGTTCTGACTTAGAATATGTGGACAACTATAAATACCTAGGTGCCTGGTCAGACTGTAAACTCTCCTTCCAGACTCACATTAAGCATCTCCAATCCAAAATTCAATCTATAATCGGCTTGCTATTTCGCAACAAAGCATCCTTCAGTCATGCTGCCAAACATATCCCCGTAAAACTGACTATCCTACCGATCCTCGACTTCGGCGATGTCATTTACAAAATAGCCTCCAACACTTTACACAACAAATTGGACGCAGTCTATCACAGTGCCATCCGTTTTGTCACCAAAGCCCCATATACTACCCACCACTGCAACCTGTACGCTCTCGTTGGCTGGCCATCGCTACATACTCGTCGCCAAACCCACTGGCTCCAGGTCATCTAAAAGTCTTTGCTAGGTAAAGTCCCGCCTTATCTCAGCTCACTGGTCACCATAGCAGCACCCACCCGTAGCACGCGCTCCAGCAGGTATATTTCACTGGTCACCCCCAAAGCCAAATCCTCCTTTGGCCGCCTTTCCTTCCAGTTCTCTGCTGCCAATGACTGGAACGAATTGCAAAAATCACTGAAGCTGGAGACTCATATCTCCCTTACTAACTTTAACTTCTTAGGGAGCGGCTGCATAGGTGACGGTTTTGGAGAGTCTGGCGTGCCCAAAGTAAAATGCCTGCCATGCAGGCCCAGAAAATAGGATATGCACATAATTAGTACTATTGGATAGGAAACACTCTGAAGTTTCTAAGTGTTAAAATGTATGTGAGTATAACAGAATTGATATAGCAGGAGAAAACCAGAGGAAAATCCATCCGGATTTGCAGTTTTTTTTGTAAATGAGCATCTTCTCCATTGTGCCTATTGCATACAACTTTATGTAGGACTGAGACTGCAGTACCTATGGCTTCCACTAGATGTCAACAGTCTATATACAAAGTCTGGGAATTCTAGGAGTGACCAGAACAGATAGGAACAGGAAATTGTCAGGCGACCACTTTTGTAAACAAGGTTTGACGCCCGCGAGATTGTGAACGCGCACCACATTATTTTTCTTTCCTATCGTTCACGTTATCGTCCGGTTGAAATATTACAGCAAATTTACCCAAAAGGATACCTAAGGATACATTAAAAATGATGTTTGATTTGTTTGTAGAAAGTGTATAGGTATAATTTGAACGTGTTCTCTTCACGGTTCAATGGGCGACTCAACGGTGGATTTTATGATCATAACGCGCCAACCAAACTGAGATTTTTTTGATATAATAAATGACTTTTTCTAACAAAAGAAGCATGGATTGTCTTTCGTTGGACACTTGGGAAGCCCTCAGCAGAAGTTCATCAAAGGTAAGCGATTTTATATTAGCGATTTTATGCGTTTTGTGAGACCCGTGTTGGGTTATGGATTTATGCTAATGCATAAATATTAGAGGTGCAAACAATCAAACAATCAAATGTTGTGCTTTCGCCGTAAAGCCTTTTTGAAATCTGACAACGCTGGGATATTGCCAAGAATCCGTTTTTGATGACTATGCAACACTTCTATATTGATGAATGTTTAATAATTCAACTTTTGGATTTTGAACTACTCTGTAAGTAGTTAAGCACCAGCTGTCAGAGCAGCTCACAGATCACTGCACCATCTGTAAATAGCCCACCCAACTACCTCATCCCCATGCTGTTTTCATTTATTTTGCTCCTTTGCACACCAGTATCTCTACTTGCACATTCATCTTCTGCACATTTATCACTCCAGTGTTTAATTGCTATATTGTAATTATTCGCCACGATGGCCTATTTATTGCCTTTACCTCCCTTATCTTACCACATTTGCACACACTGTATATATACTTTTTTTCTACTGTATTATTGACTGTTTGTTTGTTTATTCCATGTGTAACTCTGTGTTGTTGTATGTGTCGAACTGCTTTGCTTTATCTTGGCCAGGTCGCAGTTGTAAATGAGAAATTGTTCTCAACTAGCCTACCTGGTTAAATAAAGGTGAAATAAAAAAATTAAAATAAATAAGAGTTCCCCAGGGAAAAGGAGCAACAGGTTCACAAAGTTCCAAGGCAGACAAAAAAAACACTCCTTAATATCAGTCACCATCAACAGCCCCAGGATTCCACACAGGGAGCATCTGGATAAATAAAACAGATACATAACCAGGCTAATAATATACAGCCATGGAAATGGCGGCTCAAATATCTCTCCTTTAAAGAAGTCTACCTGTTTCACGGCCCCCCTTGCTTCAATTGGTATTGCTGGTAATTAGTAGTGTGTCGAGGCCTCGGGGGGGAGGGGAGATGAGCTACAGAGATGTCTGATTACCTGACAAGTTGAGTCCGGAAAGGCTACACTTAGCCCATTAAAGATTTTCCAGCGTGACATTTGAGAGCAGCTGCAGAGCCATGCGCCACCTTGCCATTTCCCATTCGCTGGGCATCAATTTAAAGGGGGGGAGAGAGAGCGTGGCGAACCGCTTTGACCCACCAGCACAAATGGATTTAATTCACTGAGGTGAACTGTGCTACACTGATAAATGCACTTCGGTGAATGTCAGCAAATGTCACTTAAGAAGCCATTTGCTCTTTCTTTAATAGCTTCTACAAACTTACAAAGAAAAAAATGGAAATCGGGAGAGAGGGAGAGACAGAGAATTTACACAGACTGCCCAATTTTGATATTTTTCAACTAATTGGTCTTTTGACCAATCACATCTGATCTTTTCACATCAGCTCTGTTTCAGATCTTGATCTGATTGGTCAAAAGACCAATTAGTGAAAGAAATATCAGAATTGGGCTGCCTGTTAAACGCAGAACACAGCCAGAGAGAGAGAGAAACAGAGAGAGAGAGACAGACAGAGAGAGACAGAGACAGAGACAGAGACAGAGACAGACAGACAGACAGAGAGAGAGAGAGAGAGAGAGAACAGGGTTGGGCTATTGTCACTTCCACATGATTAAGCAATAAGCCATTTTAGACGCCTTTGCAGGAGTGATTCATCTTGATTGAGGAAGCTGTTTAAACTGAAATACAAACTCCTTCATGCTAAAAAAACATAAATTCAGCATAAATTGTGATGACTTTCGAGCACACTTGACTATCCAAATGCCATTTTCCTCTACAATGCAGCATAGAACCATCTGTTTTGAAGAGTTGAAAACAGCTCTCTGATGCTTCAATTTTAAAAGGTTGAATGCTGTCCAAATCTCACCAGACAGAATTTTGTGCCATGACAACTTCAACAGAAATATCAATTATTGAGTAAAACCAAGACATTTTAGGAGCTATAGTGGTGTATAAAATATACACTGAGTATACAAATGTTAGGAACACCTGCTCCTTCCATGACATGGACTGACCAGGTGAATCCAGGCAAAAGCTATGATCCCTTATTAAATCCACTTCAACAGTGTAGATGAAGGGGAGGAGACAGGTTAAAGAATGATTGTTAAGCCTTGAGACAATTGAGACATGGATTGTGTATTTGAAACATTCAGGGGGTGAATGGGCAAGACAAAATATTTAAGTGCCTTTGAACATGGTACGGTAGTAGGTGCCAGGCATACTGGTTAGAGTGTGTCAAGAAAGTTTCTCAAGCAGTTTCAAGTGCGTATCTAGAATGGTCCACCACACAAAGGACATCCAGTCAACTTGACACAACTGTGGGAAGCTTTGGAGTCAACATGGGCCAGCAACCCTGTGGAATACTTTTGACACCTTGTAGAGTCCATACCCCGATAAATTGAGGTTTTCTGAGGACGAAAGAGGGTGCAACTCACTATTAGGAAGTATTCTTAATGTTTTGTCCACTCAGTGTACTATATGTCAGGTTTGAAAGTTCTGTCAAATCCAACCTTTTATCAAGGTAGTAGATCAATTCCTTAGACCCATTGACCCATACATATTTTATGAACTGTTGTTATGCATTTGCTTGTACGGATGTAGCATGTGCCAGTTTTCTACAGCAGGAAAATAGTCCTTCAGCAACAGAAAAAGTGAATTATTATGTTGATTATAATTAATGGACATTTTTGTTGGGGTTGATACATTTTTCGTAAGTGAAAACTTACTTTCCAGGACATAGACATGTCTTATATGGGCAGAAAGCTTAAATTACTGTTAATCTATCTGCACTGTCCAATTTACAGTAGCTATTACAGTGAAAAAATTGCATTCTATTGTTTGAGGAGAGTGCACAACAACAACAAACTTATAATGGAAACTGGTTTCATACATTCACCTCTGAAGGTAAATAATGTACTTACATTCAGTAATCTTTCTCTGATTTGTCATCTTGAGGATCCTAGAGATAAAATGTAGCATAGTTTTGTTTGATACAATCCATTTTTATATTCAAATGTAGGAACTGGGTTCTACAGTTTGAACCCCTGCTGTCTCTGGCTCCTTACCCACACTGGCAGGCCAACTGGATGTGTGAAAGTTAGTGTATAATCTAATGATCCATCATGTATGACATTCCTTGGGGTGTGTAAACAAAAAAATGTGTATTACCATATAATGTTTGTATGTTCTCTATAGTTATGTACTTGACAATGTATCAATTGACCAATTCGGCACATTTGGGCTGATACAAAATAATTGTCCAGTATTGCAATGCCTCAATGGAAAACTTTGCACACACACTGGTGCCATCTAGTGGCCAAATCTAAATTGTACCTATATTGCGAAATTATATCACGGCTTTTCTCTTGCATTTTAAAGATAATGAAAAAAAATCTATAATAGAAAACACGTTTTTTTTGTTTGTATTATCTTTTACCAGATCTAATGTGTTTTATTCTCCTACATTAATTTCACAATTCCAGAAATGTCAAAGTGTTTCCTTTCAAATGGTATCAACAATATGCACATCCTTGCTTCAGGTCCTGAGTTACAGGCAATTATGTTTGGGTATGTCATTTTAGGCAAAAATTAAGATTCTACGTACAGTGCCTTCGCAAAGTTTTCAGACCCCTTTACTTGTTCCACATTTTGTTAAGTTACAGCCTTATTCTAAAATTGATTAAATCGTTTTTTTCCCTCAACAATCTACACACAATAACACATAATGACAAAGCAAAAACAGGTTTTTATACATTTTTGCACATTTATTAAAAATAAAAACGGAAATATCACATTGACATAAGTATTCAGACCCTTTACTCAGTACTTTGTTCAAGCACCTTTGGCAGCGATTACAGCCTTGAGTCTTCTTGGGTATGACGCTAGAAGCTTGGCACACTAGAATTTGGGGAGTTTCTCCCATTCTTCTCTGCAGATCCTCTCAAGATTTGTCAGGTTGGTTGGGGAGCGATGCTGCACAGCTATTTTCAGGTCTCTCCAGAGATGTTCAATCGGGTTCAAGACCGGGCTCTGGCTGGGCCACTCAAGGACATTCAGAGACTTTCCCAGAAGCCACTCCTGTGTGCTTAGGGCCGTTGTCCAGTTTGAAGGTGAACCTTTTCCCCAGTCTGAGGTCCAGAGCACTCTGGAGCAGATTTTTTTCAAGGATCTCTCTGTACATTGCTCCGTTCATCTTTGCCTCGATCGTGACTAGTCTCCCAGTTCCTGCAAAGGTTCTCCCAGTTCTGGAAGGTTCTCCCATCTCTACAAAGGAACTCTAGAGCTCTGTCAGAGCGACCATTGGGTTCTTGGTCACCTCCCTGACCAAGACCCTTCTCACCTGATTGCTCAGTTTGGCCAGCCCTCATCCTCCACATACAACACCCGTTCTGCCAGTCACATTCTGTTAAAGGTCCCCAAATCACACACATCCCTGGGTTGCTTGTCTTTTTAGTTCGCTGCAGCCAGCGACTGGAACGAGCTGCAACAAAAACTCAAACTTTACAGTTTTATCTCAATCTCTTAATTCAAAGACTCAATCATCGATACTCTTACTGACAGTTGTGGCTGCTTTGCGTGATGTATTGTTGTCTCTACCTTCTTGCCCTTTGTGCTGTTGTCTGTGCCAAATAATGTTTGTACCAGGTTTTGTGCTGCTCCATGTTGTGTTGTTGTCATGTTGTGTTGCTACCATGTTGTTGTCATGTTGTGTTGCTACCATAATGTGTTGTCGAGTGTTTCTGCCATGCTATGTTTCTGACTTGCCTAGTTAAATAAAGGTTAATAAAAAAATATATATATATTAAAATCCTGTCTCTGAGCTCTACAGACAATTCCTTTAACCTCATGGCTTGGTTTTTGCTTTGACATGCACTGTCAACTGTGGGACCTTATATAGACTGTTGTGTGCCTTTCCAAATCATGTCCAATCAATTGAATTTACCACAGGTGGACTCCAATCATGTTGTAGAAACATATCAAGGCTGATCAATGGAAACATGATGCACCTGAGTGAACTTTCGAGCCTCACAGCAAAGGGTTTGAATACTCATGTAAATAAGGATATTTTTTTTCTTTTGCAACAATTCTAAAAACCTGTTTTCGCTTTGTCATTATGGGGTATTGTGTGTAGCTTGCTGAGGATTTGTTTTTATTTAATCAATTTTAGAATACGGCTGTAACGTTACAAAATGTGGAAAAAGTCAAAGGGTCTGAATAATTTCCGAAGGCACTCTATGTAACTGGGGCAACGCCACCGTGTCAAATCCAAAAGGCAGGTTGACAGGTATAAAAGCTACTGTTATATTCTATTCCTCTCTCTAACGACTTTGTGATCTCGCTCTCCGTAGCTGATTTGAGCAAGAACTTGAAACAGGTCAACATTCACAAAGCTGAAGTCAGAGAGACCAACCTCCTCCCACGTGATTGATTCTTTGGCTTTTGAGTCACTACTGGAAGTACTGGAAGTAACCCCTGTTTTAAAGTATCCTCCGTTTGTTTTTATCTTGTCCCGCCTAAACATCGTTTTCCTATATTTTTTGTATATATTTTAATATCACTTTCCATCTACTGAATATACTCACCTACAACCCGCTTCACCCAATGTGGTACGGAGCTGCTGTTTTTATACCTAAGAACTGGAATCCCATCAAAAGCTAGCTAGCTAACTGGCTACCAGCTAATTGGCTACTAGCTAGCCGCAACCCGCTAGCTGTCTAGAGCACACCTGTCTCTCATGGCTTCGCTCACCCCTGGATGTACCACCTGCCAGTACCTGAGCCAGAGAGTCGCTGAGCTGGAGGGGAGAGTATCTGTCTTGCGCCAGATCAAGGAGGACGAAGAACTCCTGGACTCCATGGTTGCACAAACCACCTCCAGAATCAACGACGTCACCTGCCCCTGGCTCGGCACCTCCACTTCTGGGGAGCCTGTAATGGAGAAACTCCATTCGGTTCCCTTGAATGAGCTGTGGCCCAGGCTGGGAGCTAAACCGAAGGGCCCGGTCTGATCCACCCCTTCCGCCCCGCCTCAGGATGCCTGGATTGCTGTCCGGGGAGTAAAGCACTCCAGGAAACGGAATCCATCAAACGTTTCGGAGATGCTACAACTGGGGAGGAGATTCAGGGTCCTGGAAGACCTGGAAGTGCATTCCAATCATACTGTACAGGGTCCCTCCGCTACATCTCTACTGCTGCCATCTCACTCTCAGGTGGAAGTGCCCAAGCACACTCATCTGCGTTCCTTGCCCGCCACTAGGTTGTCAATTTTAGCTGCTAGCCCCCCCTCAACCTGCTAGGAGACAGATCACCCGGGAGAGGCCCCGCCATTTACCCAATAAACCCATCTGTAGTCCTTCCGTTATCGTGGTGGGTTCATCCATGGTCCGAAACGTTTCAATCCGGAAAGCTGAGACCTTCTGTTACCCTGGAGCTAGGATCCCTGACCTAAACTCCATGCTACCGCTACTTATTAGCAAGAACTCCGCCGCTTCAACTGTCATTGTCCATGCTGGGTCAAATGACATTAAACTCCAGCTGTCAGAGAAATTGAGAGACGATTTTAAAACATTGATAAATACGCTGCTGGAATCTGGGAAGCAGTGCATTATTTCCGCTCCATTTCCATCCCCACGCTACACACGGATATGGTTTTTAGTCGTATACGCCAATTACACACCTGGCTAAAGGGATACTGCTGCACGATGGGAATTCTTTTTGTGGATAACTTTGCAGCTTTTACAGACCGACCAGGCCTATTTCTTCGGGACAATTTACATCTTAACAGGTATGGCTCCAGCATCCTCTCCACCAACATGTCTCTTACTCTTGCTTCATGTAGAGCCTTTGATACCTGACGTTGTGTATCTTCGGGGGTTGACTTTTGGGATTGTACGCTCCCCTATCAGACTATGTTCAATGCTCCTCTCCCAGTTTCATTAATTAGTCCCCAATTGCAAATATGGAACAAACTACAGTTAACAACTTTTTGCAATTCCTAGATTATTGTCCAATCACCGTATTGCGAATACTACTCACATGCAGAGAGGTATTGTTAGTAGTAATCTTGTCCCCATAAAATTGAGCTCTGTCAATAGCTCGAAAAGGGTTTATTGCTCATCCAGTGCAGCTTCAGGTGCTACCTTGGATACTCCATCTGATATGAATTCCCGTGGCAATGGCATTGGAATAATTCATTTGAACGCTAGAAGCCTGATCCAAAAGTTGGACTTTATTGACATTTTGGTCTCACAATCAAATGTTGACATACTGATTGTATCTGAATCGTGGCTGTGTGATTCTGTGCCTGATTCAGATGTTCAGTTGATTGGGTACAATATTTATAGAGCTGATAGAGTTGGTAGAGGTGGTGGTATCGCGATTTATGTAAAATGCTGCTTAAATGTTTCTGTGTCCATATCAACCTCTGTCCCAAAGCAATATGAATGTCTAGTTTTAAATGTGGTACTTGGTAGTAACGCTCAGCTAACTCTAGCAGGGGTATACTGCCCCCCCTCAGCTCCTCCTTGTACTCTATGCAAATTATCTGATATACTGTCTAATTATGCAAACTCTGAATTACTGATGTTGGGAGATTTTAACCTGGATTGGCTCTCACCAGTATCCGATAAATTAAAAGACATTTGTACTGAACTAAATCTAACTCAGCTGATAACTAAACCAACCCGTCCCAACTTTAAGAACCCAGTGAAATCTACTCTACTAGACATTATTCTAACAAATACCCCCCATAAATACAGGGCCAGTGGGGTTTTTGCAAATGATATCAGTGACCACTGCCCTATTGCTTGTATTAGAGATACCAGGCTGAAACACTCTGATCCCTGTATAATCTCTAAGAGAAATTATAAACATTTCTCACAGCAAGCTTTTATCCTTGACTTATATCACTCGGAGCTTTTTTCCACTTGCTGCATTCTGGACCCGGTTTTAGCCCTTGCTTTTTTCTCTTCTATTGTTACCTCTATGTCTGATAAACATGCCCCGCTTAAGAATCACAGAGTAAGAAACCGAACCAGTTCTTGGTTCTCTCCTGAATTGTCAGGTCTTTTCCTGCAAAATAATCGGGTCTGGGCCTTGGCGAGGAAAACAGGTAGTCCAGCTGATTGGCTGTTTTTTAGGCAATTGAGAAATAAATGTACTGCAGCTGTCAAAAAGGCAAAATCTAATTACTTCCTTAATGCTATGACAGATTCAGCAGGAGATCCTGCAAAATTCTGGAAAACCGTTGATTCACTGAAACAGGGAAATTCTGCTGTTTCTCTTCCTAAGCAAATTATCTCAGACTCCTGTATTCTAAATGGTAAAAATGATATTTGTGATGCTTTTAATAAGCATTTCATCTCTGCTGGTTTTTTATTTGAAAGGAAAAGTGGCCATTGTGGTACTGGCCAGTTAGTTGATTTTTCATCTTGCTTTTCAACCATTACTCTGAAAAATGGTAACCCTGTTTTTAGTTTCCAGAAAATAACTGAAGCAGAGGTTCTAGCTGCCCTGTGTGCCATTGATACTAAGAAATCTTTAGGAGCGGACAATTTAGACCCGCACTTACTTAAGTGTGCTGCACCTATCATTGCTGGTTCAGTGACACACATTTTTAATCTAACATTAAGCACAGGAAATATCCCTAAGGTGTGGAAAGCAGCTTTTGTTCTGCCATTACATAAGGGAGGTGACGGTAGTGACTTGGATAACTATCAACCCATCTCTAGGCTCCCTTGTCCAGCAAAGATCCTAGAATCTTTAGTTAACAAACAGTTACAATCTTTTCTTTCTGCTAACAGTATTCTTAGCACCAATCAATCTGGTTTTAGATCTAAACACAGTACCACATCGGCCACTACGCTTGCTGTAAATGATATTGCAAATGCCTTAGATGATAGAAAGCATTGTGCTGCGTTGTTTGTGGATTTGTCAAAAGCTTTTGACACTGTAGACCATGCTATCCTTTTGAGTAAGCTGTCATCTATAGGACTGGGCACTGATGCCTGCCGATGGTTTTATGACTATCTTAAAGATAGAACTCAGGCCGTCATGGTTGATGGGGTCAAGTCTGACCCCTTACAGTTACTTAAAGGGGTCCCTCAGGGTTCAATAATTGTCCCACTATTGTTCTCACTTCATATAAACAACATTGGTGATAATGTCAGATATTGTAATTTCCATTTATATGCAGATGACACTGTGATGTACTCTATTGCTCCAACAGCGGACCAAGCTTTAATGCAGTTGGAGTCTGATTTTAGGATATTACAGGAGTCTCTTTTACAGCTTAAACTTGTTTTAAAACGCTAAGAAAACAAATTTCATGTTTTTTTCTAGGTCTAAACTCTCAGTTAGAAACACTTTTGTAATCACTAGCTTGGATGGTACTCAAATCAAACAGGTCTCTGCATATAAATATTTAGGGGTATGGTTAGATGATAGGCTCTCTTTTAAAAAACGTGTTACTGAATTGGGAAAAAAGCTCAAATTCAAGATAGGGTTCCTTTACAGAAACAGGACTTGTCTGACCTCCGTAAATAGAAAACAAATTGTGCAGGCTACTTTTATGTCCGTTTTAGATTATGGTGATATTATTTATATGCATGCATCGGCAAACACATTAAAACCACTGGATTCTATTTACCATTGTGCACTCAGGTTTATCACAGGTGATAGTTACAAAACTCATCACTGTATCCTATATCAACATGTGGGTTGGGCCTCTCTATCTGTGAGGTGAGAGCAACATGCTCTTTTGTTTATTTATAAAGCACTTCTTTTAAAACTACCTCCATATACATCATTAATTTAAACTAGATATACTAATTTTATGACCAGATCACAGATGTGAATTACATTAGAGACTCCTGCGGTCTCCACAGAGTTGGGAAGGACTGCTTTCAGTTCCTTTGCACCTTATTTATGGAACAAACTGCAGATCCAACTTAAGTTAGACACTCTGGTGTCCCTTGCCCATTTCAAAAATATTATGGAGGATCAATATGATGTTGTCTGTGATTGTTTCTGTTGAATTGTGTCTTTGTTTTGTATGTTTTTGTATGTACTCAAAGCATGCGCGGACCAACTGGCAAGTGTCTTCACTGACATTTTCAACCTCTCCCTGACCGAGTTTGCAATACCTACATGTTTCAAACAGACCACAATAGTCCCTGTGCCCAAGAAAGTGAAGGTAACCTGCCTAAATGATTACCGCCCTGTAGCCCTCACGTCGGTAGCCATGAAGTTCTTTGAAAGGCTGGTCATGGCTCACATTCATACCATCATGCCAGAAAGCCTAGACCTACTCCAATGGCGTACCGCCCTAACAGATCCACAGATGACGCAATCTCAATCGCGCTCCACACTGCCCTTTCCAACCTGGACAAAAGGAACACCTATGTGAGAATGCTGTTCATTGACTACAGCTCAGAGTTCAACACCATAGTGCCAACAAAGCTTATCACTAAGCTAAGGACCCTGGGACTAAACACCTCCATCTGCAAATGGATCCTGGACATCCTGACGGGCCGTCCCCCAGGTGGTAAGGGTAGGCAACAACACATCTGCCACGCTGATCCTCAACACTGGGGCCCCTCAGGGGTGCATGTTTAGTCCCCTCCTGTACTCCCTGTTCACCCACAACTGTGGGGCCAAGCATGACTCCAACACCATCATTAAGTTCGCTGACGACACAACAGTGGTAGGCCTGATCACCAACAACGATGAGACAGCCTCTTAGGAGGAGGTCAGAGACAAAAACCTCTCCCTCAATGTGAGCAAGACAAAGGAGCTGATCGTGGACTACAGGAAAAGGAGGGCCGAACATGCCCCCATTCACATCGACGGGTCGAGAGTTTCAAGTTCCTTGGTGTCCACATCACCAACAAACTATCATTGTCCAAACACACCAAGACAAAAAGAGGGCACGACAACACCTTTTCCCCCTCAGGAGACTGAAAAGATTTGGCATGGGTCCCCAGATCCTCAAAAGCTTCTACAGCTGCACCGCCGAGAGCATCCTGACCAGTTGCATCACAGCATTGTATGGCAACTGCTCGGCATTTGACCTTAAGGCGTTACAGAGGGTAGTGTGTATGGCCCAGTACATCACTGGGGCCAAGCTTACTGACATCCAGGACCTATATACTAGGCGGTGTCAAAGGAAGGCTCAAAATAAACTCCAGTCACCCTAGTCATAGACTGTTCTCTCTGCTACCGCACGGCAAGCGGTACTGGAGCGTCAAGTATCGGACCAAAAAGCTCCTTAACAGCTTCTACCACCAAGCCATAAGACTGCTGAACAATTAATCAAATGGCTACCCAGACTATTTACATTAACCACCCCCCCTTTTGTTTTTACACTGCTGCTATCACTCCAGCCTAGTGGTTAGAGTGTTGGACTTGTAACCGGAGGGTTACAAGTTCGAATCCCCGAGCTGACAAGGAAAGAATCTGTCGTTCTGCCCCTGAACAAGGCAGTTAACCCACTGTTCCCCGGGCGCCGAAGACGTGGATGTCGATTAAGGCAGCCCCCCGCACCTCTCTGATTCAGAGGGGTTGGGTTAAATGCGGAAGAAACATTTCGGTTGAAGGCATTCGGTTGTACAACTGACTAATAATGGTGACTTTGACTTTGACTCGCAGTTTATTATCTATGCATTGTCAATTTATAAATTACCTCGACTAACCTGTACCCCCGCACATTGACTCGGTACTGATACCCCCTGTATATAGCCTCGTATTCGTTATGTCATTTTCTTGTGTTACTTTTTGATTATTACATTATTATTATTTTTTTTTGATTATTATATTTTTTAATTTTTTTTTATTCGATTTGATACATTATGAATTGAGCTTCACACACAGACACATAGAACATTAGTCGCGGCACAGCTGACCCTTTCACACAGTGAAGGGTTGGGCGTTTAGAGAAAAAGAGAGGGGAAGTGGGGTGGGTTAGAGTGGATGAGGAAAGAGTTAGTAGGGAGGTTTGTCCGAAAAGCCTAAAAAAAATGACAAAACATGGCGGGTGACTATGGGGAACAATGACAGCAGCCACTCCATTCTTCCCTGTCTGGTTGCTGGGGTCACTGCTACAATCTACTGATATCACCAGACAACAAAAGAGCCTGATGGGAAGGGTGCCCACCTTAAACAGTCCCCCGACCCCTCCTATGTGTGGGATGGGTGTGGGTGGAGGGTAAGGATGAATTCATTCCTGGACTACAGTGGCTTGTGAAATTATTCACCCCCCTTGGAATTTTTCTGCCTTACAACCTGGAATTAAAATAGATTTTTGGGGGGTTGTATCATTTGATTTATACAACATACCTACCACTTTGAAGATGCAAACTATTTTTTATTGTGAAACAAACAAGAAATAAGACCAAAAAAAAAGAAAACTTGAGAGTGCAAAGCTATTCACCCCCCCAAAGTCAATACTTGTAGAGCCACCTTTTGCAGCAATTACTGCTGCAAGTATATTGGGGTACGTCTCCATAAGCTTGGCACATCTATCCATTGGGATATTTGATCATTCTTCGAGGCAAAACTGCTCTAGCTCCTTCAGGTTGGAAGAAACCATGCCAGAGGTCTAAAAAAAAAAACATGCCAGAGGTCTACGGAGAAAACTATGCCAGAGGTCTATGGAGAAACCTATGCCAGAGGTCTATGGAGAAAACCATGCCAGAGGTCTAAGAAAAAAACCATGCCAGAGGTCTACGGAGAAAACTATGCCAGAGGTCTATGGAGAAACCCATGCCAGAGGTCTATGGAGAAACCCATGCCAGAGGTCTATGGAGAAAACCATGCCAGAGGTCTATAGAGAAAAACATGCCAGAGGTCTATGAATAAAAACATACCAGCGGTCTAAGGAGAAAACCATGCCAGAGGTCTATGAAGAAAAACAGGCCACAGGTATTTGAAGAAAAACCATGCCAGAGGTCTATGAAGAAAACCATGCCAGAGGTCTATGGAGAAAACCATGCCAGAGGTCTACGGAGAAAACCATGCCAGAGGTCGATGAAGAAAAACCATGCCAGAGGTCTATGGAGAAAACCATGCCAGAGGTCTATGAATAAAAACATGCCAGAAGTATTTGAAGAAAAACCATGCCAGAGGTCTATTAAGAAAACCATGCCAGAGGTCTATGGAGAAAACCATACCAGAGGTCTATGGAAAATAACATGCCAGAGGTCGATGAAGAAAAACCATGCCAGAGGTCTATGGAGAAAAACATGCCAGAGGTCTATGGAGAAACAACAATAACATACAAAGTTCCGCTATAACGAGACTTTTTAGGGTCAAGGGTCAAGCCTGACATAGGGACAATAACATAGGGCAAGGAATGCCACCTCTGATTATTTCTAGCTGTGCTGAAGTTTAGACACGTAATTTGTATGGACGATGTACTGCCACTGCCATGGATTGATGACATCAACAGCATGTAGCACGTCACTGAATGGACATTCCTGTTACACAACAGACAACTCACTCATCTGCCCGTTGACAAACAGAGCTGCTGTCTGTCTATAACGGCTGTCAAACATTGGAACAAAGGTCACGGCTAAGGTCACAGCTGTGTCAAATAGAAACCCACTAGCTTGTCAACACTTGACCTGCTGCTTTTCATTTTCATTTCATACTGGGAATGTACAGCTTCACTACCATTGGTCTCACTTCAATCTTTCATAGGAACACAAATAAACATCAAACACATACATACAGGGAAGATATTTGGGTAAATGTAATTTAAATACATGGCCATCATATAACATTGACACGTAAATGTGGGGCACGTAAATGTGGTTGTGTCTCAGTGAGAGTGGGTCCCTAAAAGAAGAGCACGGGTGGGTGGGAGATACTGGCTGGAAGAGGGAAGGTTTTTAATGTGACCCTTCCAACACTCTCCTCTCTGTACCAGCAGATCCTCCCAGGTCCTGCCTGGGCTAAGGCTGGGAGCTGATAGGCAGCTGACCAGAATATCTCTCTCTCTTGCTCCACCAGATGAAAGTACTCATCTATTGTAGACGGAGGCAGTGGCACTGCTAAATGTGAAGCACAGGAGGGTGGAAAAACAAAACAGGACTGGCTCGCCTCTGCCAGCCAACACAAATCCCCACCATGCACCACAGTTTTGGCTCTCTCTTCGCTGTCTTTAACTCCCTCCCTCAGTTTGGCCTGATGTGTGGAGATGAGAAGTGCTCTGGTCCCAGGATGGATGAAGGGATGCCAGCTGGTGAAGCCAAAGTGAGAGATCTCCTTGTCCTGTACACCTTCTCCCTATGAACTCTGGGTTCGCTCAAATGCATGCCAAAAGGGTTGGTTCAAATCATGTTACTGAAATAACAGAGGCATGTTATCAAAACAACAGAGGCACGTTAACAAAACAACATAGGCATGTTAATAAAACAACAGAGGCATGTTAATAAAACAACAAAGTAATGTTAATAAAACAACAGAGGCATGTTAATAAAACAACAGAGGCATGTTAATAAAACAGAGGCATGTTAATAAAACAACAGAGGCATGTTAATAAAACAACAGAGGCGTGTTAATAAAACAACAGAGGCATGTTAATAAAACAACAAAGTAATGTTAATAAAACAACAGAGGCATGTTAATAAAACAACAGAGGCATGTTAATAAAACAACAGAGGCATGTTAATAAAACAAAGTAATGTTAATAAAACAACAGAGGCATGTTAATAAAACAACAGAGGCATGTTAATAAAACAACAGAGGCATGTTAATAAATCAACAGAGTCATATTAACAAACAACAGAGGGATGTTAATAAAACAACAGTGACTTTTATCTCAAGGATATTGCTTCTTACAGGGGTAAGTCAGGGGCATTTAGTTGTGAAGTTCCTGTAATAATGCTTTTGTATGGAGCACTACTAAATTAAAATAAAAGTTGATTGATTGAAGTGAGCAGTTACTTACCTTCAGGTTGGACAGTTCTCCTCACATCTCTCACACTGTGTGTGTGTGTGTGTGTGTGTGTGTGTGTGTGTGTGTGTGTGTGTGTGTGTGTGTGTGTGTGTGTGTGTGTGTGTGTGTGTGTGTGTGTGTGTGTGTGTGTGTGTGTGTGTGTGTGTGTGTGTGTGTGTGTGTCCACTATGAGGGAATGTTCCTCCTAAACAGCATGTTATCACATATAACAACAATAGTTGGCACCAGTTCAGCATTTTACTGTTTGACAGAAACATCAAAACAAACTGTTTTAAATATGTTTATATTTGATTGCAATATGGGACTCAAATTATTGATTAACATAGTCAATTAACATACCAATAACCTAGATAGGAAACACACACATGTCAATACATATAATAAAAAGTACAAATATCAGCTCCCAAGGGGCGCAGCGGTCTCAGTGCAGGCGTCTCAGAGGCTTCACTACAGTCACTTTATCACATTCCGCATTGATTGAGAGTCCCATAGGGCGGCGCACGGGTTTGGGCGGGGTAGGCCGTCATTGAAAATAAGAATTTGTTCTTAACTGACTTGCCTAGTTAAATAAAGGTAACATTATTAAAATACCCATTTATTTTTACATGCATTCCTGATGTAGTTACATAGTCAAACATGAAATAGTCATTCACTATTGATATTATAATTTAATTCAATGACAAAATCTACTGAAATGGGAGTTTGGGGTAGGCTACTGAGGACAAAAATAGCTTTGGAAGTGAAACACAAAAGCTTTTATCAGGAGTTGGAGGACAGGGCCTATAACAACATGCACAAAGTAGAGAACAAACCTTGCAGCTTATGACATCGCGATATTATTTGTTTTCCTGTTGGGGGAAGAGTTCATCAACCTAGAAAACAAACAGAGTACAGACTGGTGACAGAGCGGGGTGAAAGCTGCACTGGGAAGCAGGACACGTCCGCTTTAGGAAGGAAAGTTATTTCTGGAGACAACAAACAACAGTCTATGTAACCCCACTGTGAACCAAAGACCCCGCAGACACCCTTACCTTCCAATAACTTCCCATTACCTCTGCGCGACCTTTAACCCAGATGTGGTCCTGCGCCTAAAGCTACGGAGTCTGTGGGCAAGAATGGAAAAGACCCAAGGGCACTGACAAAAGCAACAACAGGCTGTGACATCAACATGATTACAAATAATTGGTTGAAATTGTAAGTGTGAAAAGTAGTAGTAGACTAGCCTAATTAAATTGTACATCGAAAGAGACAAATAACATGAATAAAGTGAGTATAGGTCTATACATTCGTATTATATATAAATGTTTCCTAATATGGAAAAGGCATGACTTGTGGCTTTTTGTTTGAATTATTTGCTCTATTAATCGTACAGCGAGACCATACACCTGTTCTCATTAGTGCGTAGGCCTTGCCTTTAAGTCCAACACATAAGTCAGCCGCTATTTAAGGCAAGGATGAAACTGGCTGAAGTGATCCGTCTCAGTCTGACATTAGCATTGTTGCCTAGTGAAACAGGCCGACGGATACAGATACCATTCATAAATGTTTGATATCGTGATAATACATCCCTAACCAGGCACAGTCATTGACACACATTTTTCCGAGACGCTCTGACATCTGCTCGAGTGTTATCTATTCATTTCGGAAAAGTGCTCATATAATATGAATGAACTGTACGATTATTTTAGGAGAAACATAAATTCAAAAGTATAGTAAGGAAACCCATAGAGGCATAGTGCAATACAGTAGCGAACCCCGGATAAGGTTCAGTTTCAGAAATGTATAAGTCACATGCATATACGAAAACATTTTGGTCTCACGGTTGATGTAGCATGAGGCCATCCAGTGATAGAAATGGAGACCAAATATTATGTTCTGGAAAGAAGCCACTGTAGTCTACATGCCATTATGTAAATGCAATGGGTCTACAAGAATCGACACGTTATGTTCAATTACATTTTTCAAGGGTCACTTCAACGCAACTAATGTATCCGTAGCTATTTTCATGTCAATGGGTGGATGAAACTTGGATTATTTGAAGTGGACGCCTCTGACACAAATTGAAAATAAATCTAATTCATACAGCCATAAAAATAGCATACATTTTCAGTTGAACAAGATCTGATGTAAATCCTAAAATCTTGGTAATCACTTTACTTCGATATTCGTTGATGTGTCCAAACACAAGACGAAAGTTTTAAAAGGACTAAAGGTTTAAGTGATGGAAGCATTGCTGGTGATGGAAGCATTGCTGGTCATAGCGCTGTTAAAGGCCTCTCACTCACTGTATTACAAACTATTTTGATAAGCAAATGTACCGTTGTTCTTCCTCACCAGTAAAAATGAAGATTATAATGTTACTTTTAATCAAAACTATAATATCTTACTTTTTCTCACTAGTTTTTAAACGCCTTTATGCGCATCTGAAGTTTTAGTGGCGCCCTCGTGTTGTGAAAAAGTAGCACACAGCAATAGCCTACAAAACTTTTAACGTATAGGGCCTACCACAAATAACACACGTTTGAGAGGCGTCTCTTTTGTTAGTGTTTCCGGGCGGAAATCCTCAGTTTTTTAAAAAGCATTAGAAAACGCATTCATAAACCTGAAAAGGGGGTTGTTCAAACACAACTCAATGATTGTTGAAATTCTGACGGTTTAAAAATCCCAAGAGATTTAGTAAAAAATAATGAAGAAAATGTTTTTGTTACTATTAAGATTATTTTTGGATACTACATGTTAATCTTGTATAATTTATTAAACAAACAAATTCACAAAATTGATGGAAGCTAAATACATTATTATTATTATTATTATTATCATCAGCAGCATTTTGTTTATTATAATTGACTGTATTTTGAAAATAGCAAAACTATCACCACAAATAATGTAGCCTATTAATAAACGTTGTTATTATTATTATTATTATTGTTGTTTTAGTTGTTATCGTTATAATTATTATGTGTGACTTGCTTCAGCAGTCACAATCTTAATTTTTCACTTATTTCTGTTTTTATAGTACATTTTTTGTAGAACAATACTTTTCTTACAGCGTTTAAGCTTGAAATGCTATTCCAACTTTCAAACGTGCTCACCAGTCTGGAATAGTGCGCTTTTACAGCTTTTTGATAACATTTCTACTTGAGATAGTGTATAGGGCATATATGAAACAAGGGGTTACGGGGAAGGAAAGCTTCACCAGGCATCATGGTATTGTTGTACAGTTTATTTATAAGCACTTGAACCCTATATATATATATATATATATATATATATATATATATATATATATATATATATATATATATATATATATACACATACACACACACACATTTTAAGCCAGTCAAGCAACTGAAACATATTCATACAACAAAAGCCATAGAAATAATCGGAAAAATATTAATATTTTGATAAAATCGATAGCCCATTGCCTAATAAGATAATTATAGATAGACCTGCCTAGTCATTAATTAATTTTGAATTACTTAGCATAGTTACTGATTTATTAAAATGATGTAGAATTTTTCTGTCTTTAAATTTAAAGACACAACACAGTAGGCCTAGTTGAAAGTTGGCTGTGGCGCTAGAAATGTGTTGAAGAGTCTATTTCAAGTCTATTTCAAGTGGCGCCCGACCCATGCATTTCAGTATTCCAATTTCCACCAGTTTTGCACCGTTTCCATAATCGACATAGCTGCATCTAGCAAGTCATTACAGTAGCTGACTAGCGTTGTAAACTTTGTTAGCAGCAGGTTTTGATAGGTGAAAATTTTAGAAAATGTTCGTGTGCAGGTTATGCTATTAGCAGGCTAATACTCATTAAGACAGACTGGCAGCATAGCTAGCATAGCTAGCCATCGCTAGCATAAACAGGTTGACGTTGAAGCAACTTTTGAGTGTGATGGAGTTGACTGGTGAATAAGACATTACATATATTCATCGCAACATTTGGACAGGAGCTATAATCCAGTTATAACACAACAAAGTGTTTCAACTATGTGGATCATTACTGCTTGAATTGAGTTTAACTGTCCTCAGTGGGACAGACTGGCATGTACCCCAGTCTTTCACTTTGTGATAAAAGCACAGTGGTAGATTTATGTATGCTGAAAAGATTTACCACCCAATTTTTGGACCCTGGGGGCAGTGGCTGCCATCTTACAAAATGTCTACTGTCTGTAATACAATGTTACAATTCTGAAGGCCTTGTCAGACTTACACTTCAAGTCACAACTGTCCCCCAGTTATGAAGTCGAGACTGAATTGAAGTGTCTTTAGTTCTATTTCAGAGTATTACAGTATTGTAAAGGACAGGCAATGTAACATCCATAGCGTTTGTTTGGATTTTGGGGGGTAAAACATTAACCTTACATCAGATAAACTTGACATATTCTCTGTAAAGCTAACTTTAATCAAAGTTGAGGAGAACACTGCCATTTTAATAAAGGGATTTACAAGTGCTTGGAGAGAGAGAGATTGGTGGGTGGTGTGTTAAATAAAATACATAGCTATTGGATAGAGTTGATGTAAAAAGTTTATTGATAGATTGCTTGAATATAACCCACAGAGCAAGTTCTGTGTGTAGCCCAGTGATTTTCTGCAGGGGTTCCATTCTAACACACAATCCCTTCCGAGAACCCTGCCATGCCCATGTAATAGAATCCCTAGTGATAGGATCTCTGTGGCGGCCATGCCTACAAAAGGAAATAATGAGAGTGGGGATGGAAACGAAAGTGTTCTAAAATAGCGGTCTGATTATCACCTATTGATCCACACTTGTTCCGCTAGCCAGCAGTGTTCTGTTGTTTTCTGTCAGGTAGGGGGCTGGTGGGAAAATTAATTGGTTGTAATATGTAATTCTATGGGCAGCACGGACACAGTATAAAGACCTGCTTCTTTCTTTCTCTCTTTCCCTCTCTCTCAGATATGGGCTATAATTGGTTTCTCTCTTTTAAGCATTTTGATATACCGTCATATAGGCAGAATACCAATTGTGGACCGGATGGATGTGGATGCATTATATCTCAGCGACAGAAATGTGCATTCACCACATGTTGGGAATGTTGTTGACCTCACCACATGTTGGGAATGTTGTTGACCTCACCACATGTTGGGAATGTTTTTGACCTCACCACATGTTGGGAATGTTGTTGACCTCACCACATGTTGGGAATGTTGTTGACCTCACCACATGTTGGGAATGTTGTTGACCTCACCACATGTTGGGAATGTTGTTGACCTCACCACATGTTGGGAATGTTGTTGACCTCACCACATGTTGGGAATGTTGTTGACCTCACCACATGTTGGGAATGTTGTTGACCTCACCACATGTTGGGAATGTTGTTGACCTCACCACATGTTGGGAATGTTGTTGACCTCACCATATGTTGGGAATGTTGTTGATCTCACCATATGTAGGCCTATTTGGACAGTGAAGCTAACATTTTAATACTCCATCTTTGTGAATTTGAGATAAAATTATGACTAGAATCAGTCATTATTCAAGAAAAGTTATGTGACTGCTTCACCTGTTTATGGTAGTCAAAGCATTTTGTAATTTTAATGAGTCTCGTGAAATATATGCACCAGAAACAGGGCACACTAGTCAAAGAAATATCAGCAAGCTATGCTAGCTAAATGCAACAAAATACACTACATGACCGAAAGTATGTGGACACCTGCTTGTCAAACATCTCATTCCAAAATGTTGGGCATTCATACAGAGCTGGTCCCTCTTTTGCTGCTATAACAGCCTCCACTCGTCTGAAAAGGCTTTCCACTAGATGTTTGAACATTGCTGCAAGGACCTGTTTCCATTCAGCCACAAGAGCATTAGTGAGGTCCGGCAATGGCGTTGGGTGATTAGGCCTGGCTCACAGTCGGCGTTCCAATTCATCTGAAAGGTGTTCGGTGGAGTTGAAGTCAGGGCTCTGTGAAGGGCAGTCAAGTTCTTCAAAACTGATCTCGACAAACCATTTCTGTATGGACCTCGCTTTGTGGATGGGGGTATTGTCATGCTGAAACAGGAAAGGGCCTTCCCCAAACTGTTGCCACAAAGTTGGAAGCATAGAATTGTCTAGAATGTCATTGTATGCTGTAGCATTAAGATTTCCCTTCACTGGAACTAAGGGGCCTAGCACAAACCATGAAAAACAGATCCAGACTATTATTCCTCCTCCACCAACTTTTACAGTTGGCACTATGCATTGAGGGAGATAGCGTTCTCCTGGCATCCGCCAAACCGAGATTCGTCCATTGGACTGCCAGACGGTGAGCGTGATTCATCACTCCAGAGAACGTGTTTCCACTGCTCCAGAGTTCAATGGCGGCGAGCCTTACACCACTCCAGCCGATGCTTGGCATTGCTCATTGTCATCTTGGGCTTTTGTGTTGCTGCTCGGCCATGGAAACCCATTTAATGAAGCTCCCGACGAACAGCTCCCGCTGAAGTTGCTTCCAGAGGCAGTTTGGAACTCGGTAGTGAGTGTTGCAACCGAGGACAGGCGATTTCTACGCGCTTCGGCACTCAGCTGTCCCGTTCTGTGAGCTTGTGTGGCATACCACTTTCTTATCTGTGCCGTTGTTGCTCCTAGACGTTTCCACTTCACAATAACAGGACTTGCAGTTGACCGTGGTAGCTCTAGCAGGGCAGAAATAGGATGAACTGACTTGTTGGAAAGGTGGCATCCTATGATGGTGCCACATTGAAAGTCACTGAGCTCTTTGGTAAGGCCATTCTACTGACAATGTTTGTCTATGGAGATTGCATAGGTGTGTGCTCGATTTTATACACCTGTAAGCAGCGGGTGTGGATGAAATATCTGAATCCACTGATTTGAAAGGGTGTCCACATACTTTTGTATATATAGTGAACCCCCAAAGCCTTGTTCGCACTGCAGCTAACTAGCTGCCTGGCTAAACACAAAACTTTAGCGCACTGTTCTCTAAATGGCTAAACAGATTTATCTTGTCACAAGTTTTTAGCAGTGTTGTCTCATATTGTCTGTTAGATGTGAACCAGGCTTCTGTATCGCTGGATTGATATTTGATCATCCTAAAGTTTCACACATTGATTGTGTAGCTCAACAAAGTCACTTCTAGATGATTCGGACATGATGCTTGAAAAATGTTAATATAGGTACCATGAATTCAACGGAGGCTGAAGGAAATCTGCATGGCCCCCCGAGCCACGGGCTGTTCAACCTGCTACCATCTAGCAGACAGAGACAGTACAGGTGCATCAAAGCTGGGACAGAGAGACTGACAAACAGCTTCCATCTCCAGCCATCCCTTTTACTTTTTGGATGTGTGTGGTGTTATTGTATTGCTAGATATTACAGCACTGTTGGAGCTAGAAACATACAGTGGGGGAAAAAAAGTATTTAGTCAGCCACCAATTGTGCAAGTTCTCTCACTTAAAGATGAGAGAGGCCTGTAATTTTCATCATAGGTACACTTCAACTATGACAGACAAAATGAGGAAAAGAAATCCAGAAAATCACATTGTAGGATTTTTTATGAATTTATTTGCAAATGATGGTGGAAAATAAGTATTTGGTCACATACAAACAAGCAAGATTTCTGGCTCTCACAGACCTGTAACTTATTATTTAAGAGGCTCCTCTGTCCTCCACTCATTACCTGTATTAATGGCACCTGTTTGAACTTGTTATCAGTATAAAAGACACCTGTCCACAACCTCAAACAGTCACACTCCAAACTCCACTATGGCTAAGACCAAAGAGCTGTCAAAGGACACCAGAAACAAAATTGTAGACCTGCACCAGGTTGGGAAGACTGAATCTGCAATAGGTAAGCAGCTTGGTTTGAAGAAATCAACTGTGGGAGCAATTATTAGGAAATGGAAGACATACAAGACCACTGATAATCTTCCTCGATCTGGGGCTCCACGCAAGATCTCACCCCGTGGGGTCAAAATGATCACAAGAACGGTGAGCAAAAATCCCAGAACCACACGGGGACCTAGTGAATGACCTGCAGAGAGCTGGGACCAAAGTAACAAAGCCTACCATCAGAAACACACTACGCCGCCAGGGACTCAAATCCTGCAGTGCCAGACGTGTCCCCCTGCTTAAGCCAGTACATGTTCAGGCCCGTCTAAAGTTTGCTAGAGAGCATTTGGATGATCCAGATGAGGATTGGGAGAATGTCAGATGAAACCAAAATATAACTTTTTGGTAAAAACTCAACTCGTCGTGTTTGGAGGACAAAGAATGCTGAGTTGCATCCAAAGAACACCATACCTACTGTGAAGCATGGGGGTGGAAACATCATGCTTTGGGGCTGTTTTTCTGCAAAGGGACCAGGACGACTGATCCGTGTAAAGGAAAGAATGAATGGGGCCATGTATCGTGAGATTTTGAGTGAAAACCTCCTTCCATCAGCAAGGGCATTGAAGATGAAACGTGGCTGGGTCTTTCAGCATGACAATGATCCCAAACACACCGCCTGGGCAACGAAGGAGTGGCTTCAGAAGAAGCATTTCAAGGTCCTGGAGTGGCCTAGCCAGTCTCCAGATCTCAACCCCATAGAAAATCTTTGGAAGTCCGTGTTGCCCAGTGACAGCCCCAAAACATCACTGCTCTAGAGGAGATCTGCATGGAGGAATAGGCCAAAATACCAGCAACAGTGTGTGAAAACCTTGTGAAGACTTACAGAAAACGTTTGACCTCTGTCATTGCCAACAAAGGGTATATAACAAAGTATTGAGATAAACTTTTGTTATTGACCAAATACTTATTTTCCACCATAATTTGCAAATAAATTCATAAAAAATCCTACAATGTGATTTTCTGGATTTATTTTCCTCATCTTGTCTGTCATAGTTGAAGTGTACCTATGATGACAATTACAGGCCTCTCTCATCTTTTTAAGTGAGAGAACTTGCACAATTGGTGGCTGACTAAATACTTTTTTTCCCCACTGTAAGCATTTCGCTGTACCTGCGATAACATCTGCCAATCTGTGTATGCGACCAAAAAAACAACGATTTGATATGATGACTTGCATTGTATTTGTGCCACAAATGCTAAAATGTTAGCATTTGGAAAGAGTGCCAGGAAAACTAAACCAAAGCGTATTGCTGTCATACCTTGTCCATAGACTGCTTACAGCGTAAGGAAAACAATATATACTTTTGTAATTTGTGTGAACTATCCCTGTACTGTAGCGAACCCGGGTTGCTGACGTGAAAGACAAATGCCCTAAGCATCGCACCAATAGGTTTAACCCACTTAGTGGGAATTGTAATGTGGCTAATATAGCAAAGACCACTACACTTCCCCCATTGAACAGTAAGGCACCTCTCCGTGCTTCAACCCACCACGGCCACCACACAAGTCTAGCGGTGACTTCCGATGGCCTCGCGATTGCCATCCCACTTCTGGCACCAGTGTAGCAAAAGTCGGGTCCAGGGAAGCAAACCAGGGTCGCTGGCGTGAAAGGTTGACCCCCTGCGCATCGCACCTATAGGGTTAACCCAATAATATGTTTTGTAACGAACTACTACCAAAGGTGCTAATTATAGTAGAGAGCATTTCAACAACATAGTGTGTGTGAGAATGGTCCATTGATGAAATCTCATTATTTCTACCCCGCGTCAATCTCATGCACTGTCCTGTTCAGTACTGTGGTAGGCCTACCTGGTGATCTAGGGCCATGCACACGGAGGCGACCCCTCTCCCCTAGCAGCGACACAGGGCGGTACGCAGGGCTTGTACCTGTCACAGCAATGCAGCTTGCTGTCTTTCCTGGCTTGCTCCAGACGTCCTCTATTGATCTCGCCGGCCAAATGGAGCCGCTGACCGAAATTACATTTGACAGGTGCTACTCACCCATGAACAACGAGTTCTTTGGATGCTGCATCCCTCGTTATTACCCTGTAAGCTAATAGGGACATAACAATAGCTGTATACATTTCTAATTCTAGGCCTTCAGTGATGGACCAGTTCCCGCCAACTCAAAAGGCAGCTGTTTACCACAGCAAGTGCTATATATGGGCTAATGGCAACAGGAAAATAAGCTATGGACAAAGGTAAACTTCTAAATGAGAATATCTTTTGAAAAAGATTGGTGCAAAGTAAGTTATTTATATATTTTCCTGTTCTATAATGTCAACCATGAGTTGAAAAATCATGTTGATCCCATTTCTACGCTGTAGATAATGTGATATCAATTTACAGCCGTGGTCTGACCATTTTTCACATTGAATTGACATGCAATCAGGCTTGGATGAAAGTAAGTTTTAGGTCAGGGATTCATGCCCATTTGCAGCTCTCTGCTACAATGTGTGATACACTAGCCAGTGGGAAAATAAGGCTAACCAGGTTTACATAAAATGAAGATATTAGCTACCTAACTTCAGAGATGCAACTGATCAACCACTTGTAGGAGGTCTGGTGAGTTGCCCAGGTATGGGAAGATTGTCAATTCCATTTTAATTCAGTCAATCATTATCATGTTGAACTGGAAACAACTCACAGAACACAATGGTAAGTGTTTTGTTATTGTTTTTCAACTAATATATTGAATTGACTTGATTAAGATGGAACTTACCGCAAACCTATCCATGAACCTATCCCAACAAGATTGTCCTAATAGTTCATCCATGTTTCTCAAACGTCAAATTTCGAAGTTGTTGCAAGTGGCAAATGTTGGAGTGTTTAGGCATTAACTCAGAAATCTTAAGGTTAAGCATTAACTCCGAATGGTTAAGGTAAGGGTTAAGGTTTGGTATCAGCTTAAAACAAAAATAAATAAAAATTAAAAAAAATGTTCTAACTGGATTTGAACTTGCAACCTTTGGAATCAGAGGCAGATGCTTCCATCCACCATCATGTCCATAACGCCCTAGCAAAACTGATTACATACACCTTAGCCAAATACATTTAAACTCAGTTTTTCACAATTCCTGACATTTAATACTAGTAACAATTCCCTGTCTTAAGTCAGTTAGGATCACCACTTTATTTTAAGAATGTAAAATGTCAGAATAATAGTAGAGAGAATGATTTATTTCAGCTTTTATTTCTTTCATCACAATCCCAGTGGGTCAGAAATTTACATACACTCAATTAGTATTTGGTAGCATTGCCTTTAAATTGTTTAACTTGGCTCAAACGTTTTGGGTAGCCTTCCACAACAAGTTGGGTGCATTTTGGCCCATTCCTCCTGACAGAGCTGGTGTAACTGAGTCAGGTTTGTAGGCCTCCTTGCTCGCACACGCTTTTTCAGTTCTGCCCACAAATTTTCTATGGGATAAAGGTCAGGGCTTTGTGATGGCCACTCCAATACCTTGACTTTGTTTTCCTTAAGCCATTTTGCCACAACTTTGGAAGTATGCTTGGGGTCTTTGTCCATTCGGAAGACCCATTTGCAACCAAGCTTTAACCTGACTGATGTCTTGAGATGTTGCATCAATACATCCACATAATTTTCCATACTCATGATGCCATCTATTTTGCGTTTTTTGAGCAGTGGCTTCTTCCTTGCTGAGCGGCCTTTCAGGTTATGTTGATATAGGACTTGTTTTACTGTGGATATAGATACTTTTGTACCTGTTTCCTCCAGCATCTTGTTTTGGGATTGATTTGCACTTTTCACACCAAAGTACGTTCATCTCTAGGAGACAGAACGTGTCTCCTTCCTGAGCGGTATGACGGCTGCGTGGTCTCATAGTGTTTATACTTGCATACTAATTGTTTGTACAGATGAACGTGCTACCTTCAGGTTTTTGGAAATTGCTCCCAAGGATGAACCAGACTTGTGAAGGTCTACAATCTTTTTTTCTGAGGTCTTGGCTGATTTCTTTTGATTTTCCCATGATGTCAAGCAAAGAGGCACTGATTTTGAAGGTAGGCCTTGAAATACATCCACAGGTACACCTCCAATTGACTAAAATGATATCAATTAGCTTATCAGAAGCTTCTAAAGCCATGACATCATTTTCTGGAATTTTCCAAGCTGTTTAAGGCACAGTCAACTTAGTGTATGTAAACTTCTGACCCACTGGAATTGTGATACAGTGAATTATAAGTGAAATAATCTGTCTGGAAACAATTGTTGGAAAAATTACTTGTGTCATGCACAAAGTAGATGTCCTAACCGACTTGCCAAAACTATAGTTTGTTAACAAGAAATTTGTGGAGTGGTTGAAAAATGACTCCAACCTAAGTGTATGTAAACTTCCGACTTCAACTGTATAGTTCACTGCTTCATGGTTACTTAAGCTTGAGTCGGGGGTAAAAAGGCAATTGAGTGGAGTGTTGTCAAAACGTGGACTCAAGACGCAGTGAGGCTAAATGCTGCAGCATTTAGACTTTTACTCGTTGTGTGCCACAAACACTGAAACAAACTAATGCGTGAGACACTGACAGAATCGCGGGTGACACACAGTAGCCTCACCTTCAGGGCGCATACTCATGCTGCCATGTTATGGATCTGCTCACAACGGTCGATAACGATATAAAGCTTTAATGAAAGCATTTACCCGTGACGCACAGAGAGGCTGCCAGACAGTGCTCAAACAGGTCAAGTGAATGTGGCAAGCAACTACTTGATGAAATAGGCCTCTTTTAGGCCTCTTTTCCCTTTGGCTCACCATGAATGACTTAGTGGACAGTTAATACTCTGGTAGCATTAAAGCATAGATGTTACCTCAAAGTTTTGAAGGCTATGCGGTTGCGAGACTATATTATTGGGTTATGGAAAATAGGTCAACCATAGCATTCACAGACATACAGTACCAGTCAAATGTTTGGACACACCACAACTGATAGGCTCAAACGCGTTAATAAGAAGGAAAGACATTCCACAAATTAACTTCTAAAAAGGCACAGCTGTTAATTGAAATGCATTCCAGTGTGCAAAGCTGTCATCAAGGCAACGGGTGGCTACTTTAAAGAATTTATATTTTTTTATTGAACCTTTATTTAACTAGGTAAGCCAGTTAAGAACAAATTCTTATTTACAGTGACGGCCTACCCTGTAATACCATTTGCCATTTCACAATCATTTAATGTAGGCTGTTATGTCTATCATATACAGCATCTGTAGTGCTTCTCAAAATATAAAATATATTTTAAATTGTTTAACACTTTTTTGGTTACTACATAATTCCATATGTGTTATTTCATAGTTTTGATGTCTTCACTATTATTCTACAATGTAGGAAATAGTAAAAATAAAGAAAAACCCTTGAAGGAGTAGGTGTGTCCAAACGTTTGACTGGTACTGTAAACCTGAGTAACATACACAGTCAAACTATGAATATACAACATCTGCTGTGCAGTGAAAATTTGGAATGGATATGTGAAGATACAGTATTGTAAATATATGTTGAATGAATGAATGAATGAATGAATTAATTAATTAATTCCTTAATTTGGATATATCCTATACACATCACATCTGTACATAAATACAGTCTGGTGTTAATCATGGGCTCCCATGTGAAATAAGATTGGACACGACTTGCCTGTCGACATGATGGTACTGACAGAGCCTTCTCAGATTAAGGGGTTTTACTGCAATATTCCATCGTCGACTCACTGCTTGTCTTGGGTAATTATAGCAACAGCTCCAGTATTCACATCTGCATCACGGGTTTAGCGCCCTGATCGAGTTTGACAGAGGAACTGCCAAGCACTGCAGATGCTGTATAATGATAGACCTAATAGTTTACATTAAATGATTGTGAAATGGCAAATGGGCAGCTGTTTAGGCCCCTCTGAGTAAAGTCAGAGTGTCTATGTATGCGGATGACTCAGCACTATACACGTCCGCTACTACAGCGACTGAAATGACTGAAACACTCAACAAAGAGCTGCAGTTAGTTTCAGAGTGGGTGGCAAGGAATAAGTTAGCACTAAATATTTCTAAAACTAAAAGCATTGTATTTGGAACAAAACACTCACTAAACCCTAAACTTCAACAAAATCTTGTAATAAATAATGTGGAAATTGAGCAAGTTGAGATGACTAAACTGCTTGGAGTAACCCTAGATTGTAAACTGTCATGGTCAAACCATATTGATGCAGTAGTAGCTAAGATGGGGAGTCTGTCTATTATAAAGCGGTGCTCTGCCTTCTTAACAACACAATCAATAAGGCAGGTCCTACAGGCCCTAGTTTTGTCGCACCTGGACAACTGTTCAGTCGTGTGGTCAGGTGCCACAAAAAAGGACTTCGGAAATTTGCAATTAGCTCAGAAAAGGGCAGCACAGCTGGCCCTTGGATGTACACAGAGAGCTAATATTAAACAATTTAATGTCAATCTCTCCTGGCTGAAAGTGAAAGTGAAATCACTACTTTTATTTATTAGAGGTATTTACATGCTGAGTGCACCGAGCTGTCTGTCTAAACTACTGGCACACAGCTCGGACACCCATGCATACCCCACAAGACATGCCACAAGAGGTCTCTTCACAGTCCCCGAGTCCAGAACAGACTATGGGAGGCACACAGTACTACATAGAGCCATTACTACATGGAACCCTTTTCCACATCAAGTATCTAACACAAGCATTACAATTAGATGTAATAAACAGATTAAAAAAACACCTTATGGAACAGCAGGGACTGTGAAGCAACACAAACATTGGCAAAGACCCATGCATACACACACACAATAACATACACATGGATTTAGTACTGTAGATATGTGATATTGGTGGAGTAAGGGCCTGAAGGCACACAGTGTGTTTTGAAATCTGAGAATGTATTGTAATGTTTTTAAAATTGTATAAACTGCCTTAATTTTGCTGGACCCCAGGAAGAGTAGCTGCTGTTTTGGAGTATTGAGTGTTATTGGAGCATCATATGCTAAGCTCAGGGGCGAGAGCTGTGCATTCATTATATTATCTCTGCATAAAGCGCTCTAGCCAAACACCTGGAAGAGTGATCATTGTCACGTTCAGGCCTGATTTTGACAGGCTGGCGTGTTTAGTTTCGTTTTGGTGTAGTTTTTTTTTTGTTCTAGGTGTTGTATATCTATGTTGGGGTAATGGTTCCCAATTAGAGGCAGCTGTGTGTCGTTGTCTCTAATTGGGAACCATATATATGTTTGGGGTTTTTCTATAGTATTTTGTGGGTTATTGTTTGAGCATAGCTTGGTGTATGTTTAGTTGTGTTCAGCTTCACGATCTTCGCATGCTCGCTTTGTTGTTTTGTCCCAGTTACGTGAATAATAAAACATGTATACTGGAAGCATCGCTGCGTCTTGGTCTGTCCCTCACGGAGATCGTGACAGAATAACCCACCACAAAAGGACCAAGCAGCGTTGTTTAAAGTAGTCCTGGACTTGGGAGGAGATATTGGCTGGGAAGGGGCCTTGGAGGAAGACGACGGAGCATCGTCACCCCAAGAAGGAGATGGAAGCGGCGAAGACTGAGCGAGGGAGTTATGAGGATATATATGGAGTGTGGAACCCGGAGAGGGAGTGATATGTTGGGACTCGCCTGGCTCGGAAACCCGAGAGGCAGCCCCCCCCCCCTCAGGATGGACTCCTGAGCCAACTCCTCGTGCTCTCTGGAGGGAGCGTTGGAAGGAGTGTCACACTGAGCAGACACCGTGCTATGCAGTTTTGTGCACGGTGTCTCCAGTGCGCATGCATAGGCCGGTGTGCGAAATTCCAGCTCCACTCATCTGTCGGGCTAGGGTGAGTGTGCAACCTGGAGGAGTGGTGCCGGCTCTGCGAGCGAGGTCTCCAGTACACCTTCTGGGACCGAGATATCCTGCACCGGTTCTGAGTGTGGGATCTCCGGTTCGCATCCACAGCCCAGTGCGTGACATTTCAGCTCCCATCATACATGAGGCAAGGGTGAGTGAACAGCCGGGGAGAGAAGTACCGGCTCCACGCACCAGGTCCCCTGTACGCTTAGATAGCCCAGTACATCCAGTCCCTGCTCCGCGCACCAGGCCCCCTGTGCGCTTAGAGAGTCCAGCTTGTCCAGCCCGCCCGCGCACCAGGCCCCCGCGCGCTTAGAGAGTCCAGCACGCCCTGTTCCGACTCGCGCACCAGGCCCCCTGCGGCGCTAGAGAGTCCAGCACGCCCCAGTTCGCCCGCGCACCAGGCCCCCTGGCGCTTAGAGAGTCCAGCACGCCCTGTCCCTGCTCCACGCTCCAGGATCCCTGTGCCCGCCGTGGATCCAGCACGCCCTGTCCCTGCTCCACGCTCCAGGATCCCTGTGCCCGTCGTGGACTCCAGCACGCCCTGTCCCTGTTCCACGCTCCAGGATTCCTGTGCCCGTCGTGGGATCCAGCACGGCCCGTTCCTGCTCCCCGCACCAGAGTCCCAGTGCGGCCATGAGCCCAGTATGGCCCGTTCCTGCTCCCCGCACCAGAGTCCCAGTGCGCGTCATGAGTCCAGTACGGCCCGTTCCTGCTCCCCGCACCAGAGTCCCAGTGCGCATCGACAGTCCGGAGCATCCAGAGAAGGTTCCCAGTCCGGAGCCTTCAGAGAAGGTTCCCAGTCCGGAGCCTTCAGAGAAGGTTCCCAGTCCGGAGCCTCCAGAGAAGGTTCCCAGTCCGGAGCCTCCAGAGACGGTTCCCAGTCCGGAGCCTCCAGAGAAGGTTCCCAGTCCGAAGCCTCCAGAGACGGTTCCCAGTCCGGAGCCTCCAGAGACGGTTCCCAGTCCGGGGCCTCCAGAGACGGTTCCCAGTCCGGGGCCTCCAGAGACGGTTCCCAGTCCGGAGCCTCCAGAGAAGGTTCCCAGTCCGGAGCCTCCAGAGAAGGTCCCCAGTCCGGAGCCTCCTGAGAAGGTCCCCAGTCCGGAACCTCCAGTGAAGGTCCCCAGTCCTAAAATAACTGTTCCGGCAAACAGCCCAGGGCCTCCGGTGTGGGACCCCGAGCCAGCACGGCCGGCACCGGAGCCACCACCTGGGACAGGAAGGCCCACCCGAAGACCCCCCCCAACGGACTTTTGGCGCGGTCGGAGTCCGCGCTTTGGGGGTACTGTCACGTTCAGGCCTGATTTTGACAGGCTGGCGTGTTTAGTTTCGTTTTGGTGTAGGGGTTTTTTGTTCTAGGTGTTGTATATCTATGTTGGGGCAGCTGTGTGTCGTTGTCTCTAATTGGGAACCATATATATGTTTGGGGTTTTTCTATAGTATTTTGTGGGTTATTGTTTGAGCATAGCTTGGTGTATGTTTAGTTGTGTTCAGCTTCACGATCTTCGTTACGTTCGTTTTGTTGTTTTGTCCCAGTTACGTGAATAATAAAACATGTATACTGGAAGCATCGCTGCGTCTTGGTCTGTCCCTCACGGAGATCGTGACAATCATCGACACATCCAGCGTTCGTGTGTCCTATTGCTGCTCCTTGGCAAGGGCACAATGCAACAGCGTATGTTTCACACAAAGGACTAAAAACCAACATTGTTATAGATCTGATTTACTGATTTCTAATGAAAATCAGTGTGTGTAAAAAAAGCATGAACCAGTGGCTTATAGACTGAAAGGATCAACTAGAACAGGTAAATCGTTGGTGGTACGCCAAATAAAAATGTGAATCACATTTTCTTTTTCTTTTTTTTCACATTATAAAATAGTCCATTTATATTTTACAACGGGGCTATACATTTGGGTGCGGATTTTTTTCTCACCTGAGTAGCCTTGTTTCACTGCCAAAAATAAAATGAAACCATCTAGTGTTCAGCAAAATAACAACACAATGTCAAATACAGGTAGCCTAGTCAAATAATTAACATCCAATTACATTAACCATTACGCTCTCGTGGGAATTCCACTACCGGTCCGTATGTAGCCAAACGTAGCTGCTGCTCATCTTGGTATTTGTACTGATGGCGCAAAAGCCATGACAGGGAGACATAGAGGAGTGGTAACGCGTGTGCAAGCAGTTGCTCCCGGCGCCACTTGGGTACACTGCAGCATCCACCGAGAGGCTCTTGCTGCCAAGGGAATACCTGACAGCTTGAAAGACGTTTTGGACACTACAGTGAAAATTGTTAACTTTGTTGAACCAAGGCCCCCGAACTTTCGTGTATTTCCTGCACTATGCAATGATATGGGCAGCGACCATGTAACGCTTTTACAACATACAGAAGTGCACTGGTTAAGATGGGGAGAAATCATTGTATGATTTTTTGTGTGCAAATTAACTCAAGCTTACGGACAATGTCAAATGTGATATAGAGAAGCATCTGAGTGAGTTGGGTGTGCAATTACAGTACCCAGGTACTTTCCTGAAACGGATGACACAAACAACTGGATTCATTATCCCTTTCATGCCCTGCTTCCAGTCCACTTACCGATATCTGAACAAGAGAGCTTCATCGAAATTTCAACAAGCGGTTCTGTGAAAATGTCACTTAATCAGAAGCCACTGCCAGATTTCTGGATTGGGCTGCGCTCAGAGTATCCTGCCTTGGCAAATCGCACTGTTAAGACACTGATGCCCTTTGCAACCACGTACGTTTGTGAAAGTGGATTCTCGGCCCTCACTAGCATGAAATCTAAATACAGGCACATACTGTGTGTGGAAAATTATTTAAGACTGAGACTCTCTCCAATACAACCCAACATTGCAGAGTTATGTGCATCCTTTCAAGCACACCCTTCTCATTAACCTGTGGTGAGTTATTCACAATTAAAAATTAACAAATAAGGTTTTATATGTATGATGGTTAAATAAAGAGCAAAATGATTGATTATTATTATTATATTATTATTTGTGCCCTGGTCCTATAAGAGCTCTGTCACTTCCCACGTGCCGGGTTGTGACAAAAACTCACACTCATTCTTATGTTTAATAAATGTATCGTATAGTGTGTGTGTGGCAGGCTTACAATGATGGCAAAAAACTAAATTTGAGAGTGCGCTGACCCTGGTGCTAAAGGGGGTACGCAGCTGGAGGTTGAATGTTTGAAGGGGTACGGGACTATAAAAAGTTTGGGAACCACTGAACTAGAAGACACAGAAATGTGAAATGTAGGCTAGTGAGAATATAATGCAATGTGATTATGCTGTATATATTCCATAGGCTACTTTTAATAAAATATTTTTTTCAGCAAGCAGTGTCACGACTGTAGGCCTGCCAAATTAGGTCTTGTTTATGTTGCCCAAAGACCCCTGTATAAAACTACACTTTCATATAAACCTAAAAAAGACTCCTGTATAAAGCTACACTTTCACATAAACCTAACAAAGACCCCTGTATAAAACTACACTTTCACATAAACCTATCATTGACAAACTTTTTATAAAGTGACGCTCGTGTTTATTTGGTCTAAACCTACATCTCCGTGTCCTTAAAGCATGATGAGTTATTTCATATTAATTAGTGTATTTTCCAATCCAATATAGAAGGCAACATCTGATTATATTAGCCCATATGACTCACATAGTCTAACATGACTACATTATGCATGCATTATCTATCAAATAAATAACATTCTAATTGATCTAACATGAAGTTACTTTTGACTCTGAACGTGAGATGTGTGTGTTTATTCTACTGCTAGTGTTTACTGTGTGTGCCTACATCTGCATGACAACGGGCTACATAAACAAGCTGTTAAGGATGCGTAAAAAAATCTGTGGTTAAATAAATAAATAAATAATATGCTAAACAAATAAAAGAATAAATAAACAAATACATAATTTAAAAGTTTTTGCCATCCTGCTTGGGATCCTAAAATTCGTTTCGAATCATTTCCTTGAGGAAATGAAAGACTAATTGATTTTTAAGTGGTGCCCTAGTGGGCAGGAATAGTGAGGGGAAGCACACTTGGAACGGCATTTGAGAACTACGCGGTTATACCTGAATTGTGAGGCAATGATGTGTTGTTGATTCTACTTAAAGCACACAGGGACCCGGCCAAGAGAAAGCACACTGACCCGGCCAAGAGAAAGCACAGGGACCCGAACAAGAGAAAGAACACTGACCCGGTCAAGAGAAAGCACAGTGTGGAGCTGTTGGAGAGACAAACTGACACGTCAAACCCGATTGACCAAGTAGGCTAATACACGATAGCAGCTTGCGATATTACACGAGGTGATTTATTTCACACACACACACACTTCCCTTTTCTCTTGTTCAATCCAAATGACTCAGAGCACCCCCACCATCTGATACACGCAACATGGAGTTCAGTCCAGCGAAAGCCCTCCTTATAGGAACCGGAAGAAAGAGAGCCTACAGTTCCAGCCTCCCCGCTCCATTCACTGAGAAGCTTCCAATGGCTTCATTAGAAGTAACGAGTTGACACAAGGTAAATCTAACATTGAGGCGCTATTCTGTCCGTGCGCGGAGCGCCCTCATTAACTGTCGCTAACAAGCCGTGCAAATACACTGATTGGACAGCTCCCGTATAACCCCGCAGACTTAGCAGGATGCCCACTTAATGAGACCACACAAAAAAGAAAAGGAGAAGTTGGGAAAAACTCTTTACTGTCGATTAATTTGGAGTTTGGTGAAAGAGTTAATGTAGCATAGGCCTATAGGTCTGGATGGTTTGGATGGTTCTAAACTAAATATTAGTCTGCACTGGTTTCAAATGTAGGAACTTTTCGTATTGTTTTTAAATAAGCAGATTTCTAGACCCTAAAACAAATAATCAGAAAACACTTTTGTCCAAAAGACCCATAGTCACCTGTCCTGCATGGCTAACCAACCATCTCGTAATCTCCATCCACATTCTCTCTTCTGCCCCACTGGTTCTCATTGTTGCTATCTTTGACAAACACTCAATTCCTCCCAATACCATGTGCCATGTCAATACTGCCCAGGCTGTATCAAAGGCCAATAAATCATTTAGTACAGACAATAGCCACTATATATTTTCAGTCTATAAAGGTAGGCTACGTCTGATTCAAGGTGTGTATTTCATAATCATTATAAAAAGACAAACGATATAGGCTACTGAAAGATCAATCAAAAGAAACGCTCCAGTCCCGAGCTATAAACTACATTTGGACGCCCATCAAAGAGGGTAGAAGCTGGTGCTAAGAAAACCAAGAAAGGGGTATTTGCGCCCCATCCCGACAGCGTTATACAGCTGCAGCAGCTCTTGCTGTGCAAGACTTGAAGGAGTCGGGTGCTCGTTTCCGCTCCATGAAGACAGATACGAAAGCAGCAAACCAAATGGAATCGTTTTTTTCCCCAGATTATTTTACACGAAATTGACAAGGCAATATACCTAATCAATCACGTAATTTAAATGTTAATGTTTTCCATGCATCTAACGACATTTTATAGGCTAAGACATTTGGTTGAGCTCATCACTGTTAGCCTATACAAAGCGTGCGTCTTGCGCAAATCCTGGGCTATCCTAAAACAATTCGATTTTAAAAGTAGGTTAAAACAAGCGTTTTATTCAATCAGATTTTTAAATGAATTAATAGTCAACTAAAGACGCAGAGCCCAGTGTGTGACTGACGAACTTACAGTATCCGGAAAGGATTTCCACCTCCGCCCTTGGACAAACAGAGTTTTTTCAAGAAATAATGCATATATAGTCCGGTCCCTGTAGTTAATCGTTGACAATCACCCGTTTAAAACCTGTTTAAAACAGGAAAGAAGTAAGAAGGGAAAAGAAGGACGAAAAGAAGAAGAGAAAAAAAACGGCGAAGAAGCAGAAGAAATAACAACTATGCTGACTGATGGATAACGTAGTTTTGTGGTAAATCTGACAAAATGTCACCCTAAAAGTTCGAATGCGTTCTATTGCGAGTTCAGTCAAGAACTTGAAGAGAAACTATGTCGCTGCCCACATCAGCATGTGACCAAGACCCTGTCATAAAAAAAATCTCAATCTTTGACCATGCAGTGTCAAAATCGTCTATTGAAGTATGTATAGTCTATACATGCGTCAGAAAAACGAAATAATTCAAAATATAAAAGTAGCCAATGTACCCGCGCTGCATTCTGTTCAGTGGTTATGCTGAAAATACCAAACAATTACGCATGCATTTTGATCAGGGGTGGGTGTAGCAGGTTTTTTCTGGTCATCAATTGTTCCCCCTCTCAGAATATGACGTAACCTAAGACCTTTGTTTATTTCCCCCCTTGGAACATTGAAAAAATATAGCCTAACTTCCGAAATGTTGAGCTCAGAGTCAATGGGAGCAAATAAATACATCCCCGCTAAGTAATCACGCCGAGTCAAGGTTAATTAATATTTGTGCTGTCAGTTTAGAGTTAGTCCTAACTCATGCCTGCATTGTCACGTCGGGGTTCTGCAGTAAACAAACAAAGATCAAGTTAATGTTTAGTCGGCATTGAATAACGCGTCTCCCGCTGGTTATCGTTAAGAGAGGAGCACTAAGAAGCTGGAGGATAAACAGACAATTAGGCCAGGTGAATAAACTTGTATGGAGGTGTTAATGACATGCTTAGCGTAAACAAAAGCTAGGCTATGTAAGAAGAATGTGATTTACCGCTGGCTTTGCAAACCCATTCAGGTTTTACATTTCACCTAAGTGTTTTCCGAATTGCCTGGGAGGGCTGCTTACAACTAGGCTCCATCTCCTTAAAAAACATAGTTCTACGTAATACCTGGAGTCCATGCATATTGATCAGGTAAATGTGTAGACCGGGGACACAAGCAAAGCAGCTTTAAATATTCCGATTACTTTCCGTTAAACCCCCTCTTAATATTGGCGGGGCGAGAAGGGGGAGGTTAGTTTTAACACGACCATAGCCAGCACGGAAATAACGCAGGTTACTTCCAGTCCAAGAAGCTTCCCAATAGGACCAATTCAAGTGCCACTTGGAATTACTTCTCCTGAGTTTCGTATGACAAGGGAGCAAACAGATTTGATCCCAAAGACAACCTGCCCTAAAGCTTCCAACATGATCATCACCTCGCCCCTAAAGCGCGCACACGCACGCTCACGCACACGAAAACAAAGCAATGGAGTAAATATGGTTTCTGCATCCACTGGAACAAACCTCACAGTAATTGTAATTTGATGTGAATATGATAAACAGAAAACGAAAACGCAGAGGTGCATGCTACTTTACTCTCCGTTACGCTGGAACCGGTCGTTTAGGAAGATGGCGGGGAATGAAAAAATCTGAGGCTGGAGAAAGAGAAGGAAACGTTTTGAATTCCTGAATGATTTAGAAAGGTGACACAGGATAATTATGTCAGCTTTATTGAGGCCGGATTAGCCGAAGTCTAGATGCTGCGCTTATACAATGTGAGCACTGTTCGCGACTGTGAACTCGTTGTTTTAACACCAACAAAGCCATGACAAAATATGAGGCAGTAGGCCTACAGTCGCTTTTGTAATAAACACGAAAACAACACCGCTATGGCTACTTATGTGGGCTCTAAACCGAATCCAGCGACATATGTGGATATTGATCATGCCTTTAGTTTGTGAAAATGAAAGAATGCAATAAGCCTAGTTTTCTTTATGCTATATTGTTTCAGACTAATAATTGTCACCATAATTATACAAATTATTACATGGTCGACAAAACTACTAGGCCTAAAGCGAAAGAACTGCATCAAAGACAATACCACTGACAAAACGTTCTTAATTGAAATGGTCCAGTTGATCAACATTTAATCATTACAACGCACCGCATCGATATTCATTTAACATGAAAACACTGTTTGGAAAAACGTACACTGGGCAGTGGGCCAGCAGGGTTGCACTGCTAAGTAATACCAGCGGAGGCCAAGCCCGACTAGTGAGTGAGCTACTGCGCATTACACCCACACCAACGGTCTGCTGTTCTCTGAGCAAAGCAAGTGCCCAGACTGTGTCACGAAAATATTGACATATCGCGTTTTCCGATTCATCTCCGGAAGTAAGTCAGACAGACATATCAAACGGTAAAAAATGTCCTATATTATGTTTTATTCGTTTAAATAACGTTTTTTATACGCATGTTGCGCAATATACCCAAGCCCTTAGACAAAAATCTATATGCTAGTCCCCCATGGGCCTAAAACTTAAAAGGGTTCACATGGGGCAAAATGGCAAAACTACCCCAAAATAAGGTGTGAATTGACTGTTACAAAAAAAGAAAATCAAACGTTTTCCTGCCCGACTGTCGCCACTAAGCCCCCTTTTAAGCATCTCTCCCTACATATCTTCTTGAGCTTTAACGAGCCTCGTTAAGATCGCAATAATATTCCACCCACTAATTGCTCATTCCATTCAACAAATAGGCGAGCCTTGTCTTAAACTTCACTATAGTCGTGCAGTGGGAGGGTGGTGTTGAGATCGGAGTTTCTGATAACCCCCGGTGCTTGCAACAGAAGTGGTGAAAGCCCTAGTCTACGTACTGGCTAATGATTGGCACGCTTGACAGTGATTGGCAGGGCTGCCATGACAACCTCACAACCACTCCAAGAAGACCAATAGAAAAGCGAAACAAAATGTTTCAGTGCTACACTCACAGTGGATTTAGGGGGAGATATTATGAGGCTGGTGTCATTAGGCGATAGCTATTGAATCGTACAATCTTTACTCGTATTTTCTTTCTCTTGATAACTGTAGTTCTTTCTCAGGTCATTCCATGGTTTTCAGATCACCTTTAGAGCTTTATCCCTCACCTTTTTTCCTGCCAAACTTCACTGAGCGCCCTGTGCTCTTGGCTAGCAGCACTCCCACCAGGTCTCAAGAAGACTTGTCAATGTTTGCGCTACCGACCCTCAACTTCTCTCCGGAGCAAGTGGCGAGCGTCTGTGAGACGCTGGAGGAAACCGGAGACATTGAACGGCTGGGACGATTCCTATGGTCCCTGCCGGTGGCACCTGGAGCATGCGAGCAAATCAACAAGCATGAGTCCATCCTGCGAGCTCGTGCAGTGGTTGCTTTCCACACCGGGAATTTCCGAGACCTTTATCACATCTTGGAGAACCACAAGTTTACAAAAGACTCCCATGGCAAACTGCAGGCCATGTGGCTGGAGGCACACTACCAGGAGGCCGAGAAGCTGCGCGGTCGCCCCTTAGGACCAGTTGACAAGTACAGGGTACGGAAGAAGTTTCCCCTGCCCAGGACCATCTGGGACGGCGAGCAGAAGACGCACTGTTTCAAAGAGAGGACGCGCGGTCTGTTAAGGGAGTGGTACCTTCAGGACCCATATCCAAACCCCAGCAAGAAAAGGGAACTGGCACAAGCCACTGGACTCACTCCTACACAGGTCGGAAATTGGTTTAAAAACCGGAGGCAACGAGACAGAGCCGCGGCAGCAAAAAACAGGTCAGTGCGCTGTTCATTTGTCAAAGCGTAGGGCTACACAGAACCAAATAGGCAAAAATTATTCCTATAAACTGAATGCAAACATACCATGTAAATATAAAACTTAATCGAAGTAATAAACAAGGTTATAGAGCGGTTACAAATGAGAAAGTTGGGTGTATGTTTGGAGGGAGGGAGCACGGCGACATTTTAATTTTTAATCTTATTGGCCTATATGCAATCAGGGGCTACACTCTTAGAAAAAAATGTTATTTGGGGTTCTATATAGAACCTTTTTTTCAAAGCGTGTAGAGAAAAATCAAACTATTATTGCTGTCCAAAATAATCCAAAATATATTACAATTATTATACGTAAATCACACAACTCTCGACAAATTCGAAAGCGTGTAGGATAGATACGCTGGTATGCTAGTATCCCTGATAAGCAAAATGAAAACATCAGTGTACGCGTTAGATAATCAAACAGGAAGTACACACAAAGAAAATCAGCAGAAATGCAAATCTTAAACTTGGAATACAACATGTTGTGGTCATACTACGTTTTTTATTGATTGTCATCTTGCATCTCAACAGAGTGCTGTTATCTTCTCTCAACAAGTGAACGTTTTGGTCTGAAGACTTGACACACTACAGGGTGGCTAGGATTTTGACCACAAAAAGGAAATAAAATAAAACACATAGCTTATAGGTTATTGGTTAGTTGTTTAATCAACATAATATAATATGCATGTAGCAGCTGTAAAAGGCCAGTGTATACCAAGAAACCACACGGAAAAAAACACAGGGAAAGATGGGAAGGTTTTGCTAAATGGATGTGTTTAGTTTCCAATTTAAAAAATGTATTCGTGCTGCTTTTTACACATACGAAACGTAATCATTAGACTATAGACGTTTGGAAACGATTGACGCATAACATTTGATATAAGCTGTCAACATATATACAACATATTTATTCTAAAAGTATAGCCTGTTTTGCAGCCATTTTTTCGATTCACAATGTGTGTAGACTGCTATTTATTTGCAATGCAATAATTAATGACACATTGGTCTGAATGAAAACAGAAAAGGGTGAAGAATAGAAGAACACAGCTACATTTCTTCATCTGCATTTTCTCAGTGATGAATCGGAGGCCTACATTGTGGATTGATTCATGTAGTATGATTGCAATTATTCCACATTTGACGTGTCAGTCTCTCATTCATTTGGACGTAGGCCTGGATATGACAAAATCAAAGATAAAAGACAGTTCTCAAATTACATTGGCCATGGTTTAAATATAACTAAAAACTGGCCTCTTATTCTAATATACACTGTAATATTTCCCCATATTTAGTATTTCTTCTGCTTTGTTTTAGACTATTCTTACTCCCATTAGGCCGCATTTGTTAAAGGCATGGCATGGAGTGAATGACAAGCAGGCTGAGCGGTATTTTGCGGAGGGACAGTGTATTTAATTGCTATGTTATTTTCCCTTTCTTTAGGCTTCAGCATCAGGGAATAGGACAGAACGGTATGCGGTCCCTTTCAGAATCCGGGTGTACTCCACGCAGCTCGGCCGAATCGCCGTCTACCGCGGCCAGTCCTACTACCAGTATCTCCAGTATGACAGAGCGAGTTGACACTGGAACGTCCATTCTTTCAGTAACATCCAGTGACTCCGAGTGCGACGTATGATATACAAATATAAATATTTACAGGAAATATGGACCTGAAAAAAAAACTATGAAATATCGAGGATGAAAAAAGGACCAATTTATATAAATATATATATAAAAAAACAACAACAAAAAAAACGTATTTTGTAAGCGCTTTCAATGGACCCACCACGCCCCCCACCACCACCACTACCTGCATGATGTTTTTTTTGTATCTGGGAAAAAATACCCTGTTCAATATTTCTACAAGGATCATCGAGAAGAGGGAATGAATTACCAGAGGGTGTTTGTCATTTTCATCTCCGTTTTAGTCCAAGTGATGATGCCGCTCAGCCAAGATGCAATTCTGTTTTACTTTATGTTCATCCGACAATCATTTACGTTATAAGCACCTTTGTACTACACTTCTGTCACTGCCTGTGTGGAGTAAATGGTGAAATGTATCAGATTTGTATTTTTATTTCAAGATTTTATATTGAATTATGTATATCTCAAATAATGCGATCATTCTCCCGGTCTGTACTATCCTATATGTGTAGATATGTAAATAATGCGATCATTCTCCCGGTCTGTAATATCCTATATGTGTAGATATGCTTGTACATAATATTGCTCTCCCTTCTCCATCTTTTCTATCCTTGTTCACTTTTCTTGACTTGGTGTTCCTACATAAAATATTTGTCAAAACGTAAAAAAGTGCTCTAGACGTTTTGTTAGTTTGTTTTTATACAGAACATGGATAATGACACTAGACAAACGTGTTATCAGTCACAGTTATGCAAAACGATTTAATATAAACATTGGGATATTCTTCAATGACAATTACAGTGGTATATTTCCTAAAGCGCTTATTATTCTTTCTTGAGTATTTATGTTCGTGTATATTTCTAAATCAAAATACAGTATTCCATTTTGTTATATGTTCTGCATTAAGTCTCTCTTTTAAGTGAGTGTTCATTGTCCACCATCAATCGTTTACAAGCATATATGTTGAGAAATGGTAATATTATGCCCAGACGAGCGTAATGATTCTGATGCACATGCTGTGGGTCCTTTTACGACACTAGGCGACACATATAGCCTACGTGTCCAAAGCCATAGACAAGATGTTGAACAAAATCGTTTTGCTCTTGAATATATGCATGTGTTATGGTAAACGTCAACGTCATGTAGGCCTAGCTCTTAAGCAAGAGTCCCGTTTCCCCTTTTGTTTATGGTTGCCAGTGAATACAGAAATTAAGTAAACGCGCCATTAAATGGACTAAGCATGGTGGACTCCTCCCCTGCCTCAATCTCCCATTGTGGGTCGGTGAAAGAGCCTTTCTTCCCCTAGGGAAGAGCATTCCCCCCAGAAAAGCTTTCTCCCTGCATTCTATCTTAAATTCAAAACCAATCCTAATAACTTGTATATGTACAATTGAACTGACAATAATTATGATGGTAGATTAGTTGTTCTTAGACAGAGTTATGGTTCTCTAAAACCCTTCCAACATGTTTTGTAGCTGAGAAATAATTAGGTTTCAATGCACTGTGAGGACAGGACGTCTCTTTTGAAAGTAGAAAAAAGTAGTCCAGAGCATATACTTCTGAGGCTACCACTGTTTTATTCTATGTTGGTGCAATAATAACGAACAGCTCAATTAAACAGGTCAACAGCATGCACTTTTAAGACACTAAACAGAATGCATGTGTATGCATGTAGTGTACCAATTGTGCTGGCAATGACATGTCTTTGACACTCTTGGCATCTTAATGAGCTGCATTCCTAAAAGGCTAGGCCACACGTATTGAACATATCATATCTTCATCATCATCCTTAGTCCAACCAAAGGACATCAAATATAGTGACAACAGAATACATTCCGTGGCCAAGATCCTCATTGCTTTGACAATGGAATGTCCGTAGACAAAAATATGGATGTTTTTTTCTGACAATATTCCAACCCAGCGTATTCCCATGACAACAACTTCAACTAACTACAAGGTACACCAATAACTCACTTGTATACCAATGTTACTCGCTTACTTAACTCGGCACTTGAATATGAATGTGTCTGTGTGTGTGTTTTACTGAGAATGTCATGTCAAGTTATCAATGTCGTATTCGGTCCTATCCACGTGTAGTTGCTAAATCAGTTTTCACTAACCATAGCCTACTCATATCGTTTCTCACCGTGAGATGAATACCATAACAATATGAATCAAAACGAACTATGCCCTAATGCAAACTAAGTGCTGAAAAACAAATATGAACTGATTCTAGTGCAGTCATTGGAAGTTGTGATTGTGATAAATCTGTATTTAAGCCCGTTTTAACTCACAAATCCATCTGCAGCAGAAAGATAGGGCCTATCACACGCATGGGTCAGCAGAGACCATAGCTGATCTGTATCACCGCAGCAGCCCCTTCAGACAACATTAGTTTATTGGCGACGACAAGTCCCAGCCAGGGTTAAGATTAAATTAATCGGAAACTGGCGATAATTTTTATCAATAAAAAGGATAGTGGGGATTAACTATAATGCAGATGTCCGCTATAACAATCATATAGCCTCAATAGAAGTAATTTATAATTTTACTTAAGCCGGTCCATACAATAGTGCAAATATTTTAAATGGAAGTTAAATAAACGTGTTTGTTCTTACTAAACTTATTCAGCAAATACAACTTTTTTTTGTAGTAGCCTAACTAAGATACACTTGAAACAAATAGGCCTATTGACATTTGGATATTTTTTTACATTGCAGGTGGTTGACATTTTGCTCATGGTATCGGCCTATATATAACATATTACATATATAATATATTACCTGTAACTATCTGTTGTTTCATCAGGGATCTTTACTGTTATGTTTATTCACACATTTACTGGTGCCGGATTTCGTTCGTGATCGAATATGTATCATGAGACAAAATAACTTTGCCAGGAGTGGCGGTGTGTGATACTCTAAATACGAGGCCTACAGAAAGTAAACAAGAATTTGAGACTAGTGCAGCAACAATGGTCGGGCATTTTTTTTTCAATCCCTATCTGTGTGTCTGGTCTATAATGCGTGTGTCAAACAAACAGACGAATGGATTATTTGTGCTATTCCCATAACCTTGCAAGCATAGAGGCAGCCCCAAACCATTTGGACATGGTCTGCAGTGAGAAAGGCTTGCACTGCCCTGTTTTTCGCTGATTTAATCGGTTAACTGAACACAACTTTTCTATTCGTGGGTATTCATGCAGCTCTCAAAGAGCAGCAGTTCCCTCTGACCCGGATTCAGCACGTGCAGCAGCCGCGCAGCCTCACAGCGTACAGTGCAGGCGCTCTTGTCAGGACCAGGCCTTTTTGCTTAACACGCTCCTTCCTTTTCAAGCAGGTTTTGAAAAAGGTAAGCCGTGGAACTAAAACTATTTGTAGCCTATAGTAATATTGGTTGAGAAAGCTATACTAAGCCATTCAAACACAAGTTCAGTGTTTTTAAGTGTTTCAGTGACAAAACAATTGTTTATTAGACAACAGGTAACTAACTGTTGAGGCAAACTGTTTTCTGTTTTATTAAATACAATTCATGGTGTATTCAATTGCAATTTGGATACTATTTTCATTGGCCACTCAAATGCATTTGTAAACAATATTTCAAGGAATTCGAGGCATACTGTAAATTACAAAGGACAATTTAAAAAAAAGTAGATGTTGACCATAGGTTTGGACAAGAATGTGTGTGTGTTTAGTAAGGGAGAAAAGAACATGAAAAAAGGGGGATTTCCATGCAGTTCAAAACTGAAAAGGGAGCATGTATGATTTGTTCTCGGAATGCCATAAAGAACCTGTCTGATGTTTACATGGCATGCAGGGTATGTGAAAAACATTATTCCCTTTCTAAGACTACTGGGATTTAAAACTGTAATTCTATTAAATAGTATTTGAGGGGTCACGAAAGGCTATGATACAGCATCAGTGGTGTATAAACCAGCCGTTAAAACAATACTTTGGAACCATAGGCAGATAGGATCATATCTCTGATGCTTAACGTTTAAAACTGGTCAGCAGAGGGGGAAATGGTTTAATGCTGACAAGTATCATTCCATAACACATTTTAAACAAACACAACATGAAAGAAACCCAACTTTAGCTTGTTCATCCGAAACACGCTTCTCTACTGTTCAATGGAGGTTGTGGGGTGCTGGGCATTGCTCTGATCTCGCGCCTTCTGCACACTAGGCAGACAGACCCATGAGCAGCTTAAATACCACTAGCACCTGTTTTTTCAACAGCTATTCTCATGCCATTTTAAATGGCATTAATGCATGCACTAATAACAGAAAATAAAAACCCACCACAAAAGAGAGCAACATGGAGAGAAATAGGACTATAACATTAGTTTGCAAAAACCTGTGCACAATGTTATTTTAAGAGGTTAGTATGATTCATTGTTTAAATATGTTTTTATTCTGATGACTAAACATTGTATATCTATGAATTATAAAACAAAATAGGCCTACCAAATAAATAAACTTTTACCAAAATAGAAAATAACTTACAAACACTTGCACATTGTTTTTGGAATAAATTTGATAGTTTAAAAAAAATATTATTATTATTATTTCATAGAAGTTTGCATAATGTCCATCCGATTCAGTCTCCCAAAACGACTCCATATTTCCAATTATTCAGACAAAGTGGTGCAGTCCTGTTAAATAAATGTCCTGTTCAGTGAGATTTCCAGACAGAATTGCATTGTCCAACTGTCTGTCTAGTTTTATTTAACCTTTATTTAACTAGGCAAGTCAGTTAAGAACAAAATCGTATTTTACAATGACGGCCTACCCCGGGCGAACCCTCCCCTAACCCGGACGACGCTGGGCCAATTGTGCGCTGACCTATGGGACTCCCGTTCACAGCCGGTTGTGATACAGCCCGGGATCGAACCAGGGTCTATAGTGACGCCTCTGTCTCGCTCTCTCTATCTCACTCTCTCTCTCTTTTCCCTATCTCTCGCCTTAGACTGCTGCGTCACTCGGGAGTGGGCCAGAAGCAATAAACGTAAATTTCACTCACATAGATCATGTCAGCCAGTAAAAGGGGAGAGGACAAAAAAGACGCGTTGAGGATGAAAAACTAAACTAAGCAGAGACAGAGAGAAAGAGAGATAGGGAAAGAGAGAGAGAGAGAGAGAGAGAGAGAGAGAGAGAGAGAGAGAGAGAGAGAGACAGAGCTAGCGATCAGCGCCTCGCCGGAGAGGTTGCCCCCCAACCACCAATAGTCCGCCGCGCCTCCTATGGTAAATCTGCCCAACCATGCACAACCATGAAATCATTTAGAAATTGACTAATTTTGTAAATAGTCTTTGAGGTCCCAACAAATATATCATTCGAGAAGAGTTTATTAGCAAGAAACCAATTAAACGAATGCCATAATAGCTGGCGATTTGGTGACACATCTCTCTTGTGAATTGGCAATTGTTCCATGGTCTGTCAGTGAACACGGCCAATCTATTGTGACTGAAAGGAGAGTTCCAGGCGAAACGAGTCCCTTCACTAGCTGAAGCATTGAAAGCGCCGGGTGGACACCGCCACAAACTCAGAACCCGCTCAGCCGAGGACAAATAACGAGCGACAGATTGGCCGCCAGTTGAAGGCAGTAATCACCTTTTCGTCCTCTCTTCGTCTGACCTCGGGATTTGACTCTGATCATTTCTAAACTGGCTTAGAAATCGTAATGAATGGAACAACGCAACAAGTCGGTAGCTAAAAGCATTATAAATATAGCGAGGTCAATTAAACAACGTTGTTTAAAACTCATGGAATGTTTCGTTCAATTTAGGCCAAGTGGTTCAAAATGTGTTTTATAAACGTTCACAAAACATTTATGAAACACCTTGTATTCATTTAACAAGCAGCATCTATAAATAAGGCTACAAATATGATGATTACATTTTTATAGACATATTAGTGTACATTGTATAATTGTTGTTATCACATAACATATCCTATAATGTTATAGTTATTGGCATTAATAACATACAACTACAGTTAGGCTATATATTTGTTTAATATTTGTTGTTTTTGTTTCAAATAGCCTCGATCAACAGGTAGGACACAACGAATCATCTCTAAAAAAATTCAAAATAAACACTGGCTAATGATCTGTTGGATGAAGACTGACTTCAGTACAGGTTTTTAGAGCGATTCATATTACAAAAAACTACTTTCTTATCCAAAGGACCGCACAGAACCAAAACCATGTTCCTTACTCCAGCACCCTTTCCAAAATGATTTCTTTGTACCAACAAAAATATGACTGTCAGGGCATATTTGAGAATTTATTCAAGTAAAGCAAATGCATTTTTAGTTTATGTAAATAATGGGAAACTAGACATGGCAATGGCAGCCTAATTCATGATAATTAGTAATCACACGTGGAGCAGACCTGTAGCGCCATAAGTAGCCTATAAACCGCGCCTACACCTAACAAAAGGTTGGAGATTGAATCGAGCCTGGTTGCCCTTATCAATTTAACCTCCGTTTAGAGCAGTAGAATGGATTACACACGGAGCTGAGCACGTGCTCACAAACAACCCCTAACGGTGTCGATTCTGAGCACAGCGGCTCTGCACAATGCCCTGTGCGCTGACACAAGTTCAACCTGCCACCATTAACATTTGGCGTGCTGTTACTGCCATCTACCGGCATTTGCTTGCAGTAATAAGCGAGAGCCGATATATGAGCTAGGCCTATAAAACGCCGACTCATTGTTGATACAGGATGGATAGACATGCATTTGCATATGTATCACTATGTGGGATATCATAATGTCGTCACCATTGAAGAATAACAGAGGTGTGGTCAGTACAAATCTAGCTGATTACGCATTTACATGTAATATTTTAGGCTACACTGACTGAACAGGTTGTGGGCTTATGATGAACTCAGGAGGGTCAATGTCACACATGTAAAGGCATGCCATGGCATTGTGTCCTACTTGGCCCACTGTTACCAAAACAATAACATTTAGATTAATAATACGCCAATATGCGGCGTAGGTCTACTGAAATGGACATGATATTAGTTTGCATGTATCCTATGCCTATGCTACTGTCAGAATAATGTGTAGGCCTATGACAAAATTGGAGAAGCGTCTCCCACGATGTGAAGTTCACAGTCCATAGTCCTAAAGTCTGGCCCATTCTGCTGCAGTTTCTCGCGCTCCAGTTATTGCCCAGCACCATGGGGACCGCCACCGAACAAGCACGTGCATTAATGTTTTATCATATGAAAGTCAAATGATGTTGGGATACTGAACTGGATTTCCATTTGTGCTAGATCAAGGATTCAGACGGCATCGAGTGTAATGGAATCCTGTCTCCCTAGTTAATTTTTCACAACTGATACCCAGAGTATCTGACCTTCCGATGAGAAAATCTAATGGGCTCCGTTGAAGCGCGGCCTTTCAGAGTTAAACTCCGGGGTAAGAGCATGAGACCTGAGGGCCCCTGTAAAAGGACAGTAATGCACGCTTATGGCTACAGGACAACCATTAATAGCTGTCTCGGAAGAGGCTTTGGCGGTATGCCGTTTCAACTTTTACATTTCCACTTTGTGGTCACTATCCCCAAACATGTGCAACCCTATATTTCTCGCGTAAACATGCTGGAAATAGATAGGCTACATCTCCATCATGGGATGAATGTTGACAAATATAGCCTATAAATAGGCCTACCAATGGTATATAGCCTGATAGCCTACACCTTTCTCCACAGTGTGTAAAACATGGGCCTATTTCATGGTATATTAGTGTCTGATTAAAATACTAGTCTTTAAAACAAGATACTGCTTTAAAACTATATACACTACTGTTCGAAAGTTTGGGGTCACCTAGAAATGTCCTTGCTTTTGAAAGAAAAGCAATTTTTTCGTCCATTAAAATAACATCAAATTGATCAGAAAGGTCAAATACAGTATATTTGCAGCAACCCCTAAAAAAATATTATCCTCATATTTTGTTGAGTCTTTTCTATTTTCATTGAGTAGGCCAATCCAGCAGCATCACTGTGATTTCTCCAAACAAATCACTCAATCTAAATGCAGTCAAAATATCCACCAAAGGTCTGAAACACCCCTCCCACTAATCCACACAAACACTTCAGATGGATCTCTTCAGGCCTCATTCAGAGGAGCCCTGGTGGAATTGAACGCTGCACCACATCTATATTGAATGTTTTTCACATGAGGTGACTCACTGGATTTTTAAACCAGACACTGTAAAAATACATCTGTCCCAAGGTTCCCCTCCTCATGCATTTTTAAAGAATGCACTGTTTCAACCCCTTTGCTCTCTCTGCGAGTCAAGTTCAGCAGAAGAGCTCCCACCAGAGAAGAGGGGGAGTAGATTAAACTCTACTGTGGGGACTGCTTCGCTGGCCTGACCGACTGCAGCTGATGTGTTATCAACGCCTCGTCCCACCTCACCACTACAGGTCCAGATACAGATGATGTCAGTCAGACGTTACTAAATACTAAATGCCTAGTTAAATAAAGGTAAAAAAATGCAGCAGCAGCAGTCCTGGGAATATATACACACCCATTGTGTGAATATGGTGTCATTATACAGCTGTATTGTGACACACTGGTGGGTGTGTGAGACACCTGAGTCATTTATGTCAGGAGTGGGCCTGGATTTACGACGCAGCAATTCAACCATTCTTAAAAACAATTTGAAACCATTGATTCATTGAGATAAATATGTGATTTCAATGTGAAAATAGTGTAAATACACATTTATAAATGTTTAGGTTCAAACATAAGTACCTCTCAGAATTTCAAATACACACAGAATAGTATAAACCAAATGGTCTTAAGCACTCAATGGAACTGCCTCCTGGTCCAGCCACTACAATTGTAACTGCCTCATGGTCCAGCAACTACAATGGTAACTGCCTCAAGGTCCACCCACTGCAATGGTAACTGCCCCAAGGTCCACCCACTACAATGGTAACTGCCTCAAGGTCCAGCCACTACAATGGTAACTGCCTCAAGGTCCCGCCACTACAATGGTAACTGCCTCATGGTCCAGCCACTACAACGGTAACTGCCTCAATGTCCATCCACTACAATGGTAACTGCCTCAAGGTCCATCCACTACAATGGTAACTGCCTCAAGGTCCATTCACTACAACGGTAACTGCCTCAAGGTCCAGCCACTACAATGGTGTGAGTGTTTGTACTGGGCTAATGATATCAGTGTTTGTACTGGGCTAATGATATCAGTGTTTGTTTTGGGCTAATGATATCAGTGTTTGTACTGAGCTAATGATATCAGTGTTTGTACTGAGCTAATGATATCAGTGTTTGTACTGGGCTAATGATATCAGTGTTTGTACTGTGCTAATGATATCAGTGTTTGTACTGAGCTAATGATATCAGTGTTTGTACTGGGCTAATGATATCAGTGTTTGTACTGAGCTAATGATATCAGTGTTTGTACTGAGCTAATGATATCAGTGTTTGTACTGGGCTAATGATATCAGTGTTTGTACTGAGCTAATGATATCAGTATTTTCACCCTCAAATGTCACACTTACACAATCTCATCCTCTAACATTTCCAGTGAGGTCCACAGTGTTGACAGATCATTCTGTTAGAATAGACTATCAATGTGTAAGACGTTTTTATTTTATTTCGTTTTTATGTACAAAACATAGCCATTGTTTTTAAAGACAGAACATAGCCATTGGACATCCTCTGCAGGATTTCAGTTTTGTCAGACCTGCTTGTTGTATAATGGTGCCATCTACTGGGCATGACATAGTTACATGTTACTTTTATGAAGATGGCTTTATTAACAACTGTCTTACAATACTAATAAAAGTCATTTCCACATCACCCTTATCTCAAGACACGCCATTTGAAATCTATAGTTTGTGTCCTCAAGCATGATAGGAAGGAACCACTAATGACACTACAGCCTCAATTCATTAACCATCAGTGTGGCAATAACATGATGAGGCGTAAACACTAAACTTCACTAACCTTCACTAACTTTCACTAACCTTCACTAGATTCATGTTAGTCTTCTCTTCTTTCAACACTAACCTTCACTTAATTCATGCTGGGCTTCTCTTCTTTAAACACTAACTGTCAGTAACCTTCACTTCATACATGCTATTCTTCTCTTTAAACACTAACTTTAACTTGATTAATGCTAGTCTTCTCTTTTTGAAACACTAAACTTCACTAACCTTCACTTCATTCATGCTAGTCTTCTCTTCTTTCAACACTAACCTTCACTTAATTCATGCTGGGCTTCTCTTCTTTAAACACTAACTGTCAGTAACCTTCACTTCATACATGCTATTCTTCTCTTTAAACACTAACTTTAACTTGATTAATGCTAGTCTTCTCTTTTTGAAACACTAAACTTCACTAACCTTCACTTCATTCATGCTAGTCTTCTCTTCTTTCAACACTAACCTTCACTAACTTTCACAAATTTTCCCTAATCTTCTCTAACCTTCACTTGTTTCATGCTAGTATTCTCTTCGTTTTCCTTCTCCATCCATAATTTGATTGTCTCCTGTTAAATAAAAGTTGAATAAAATACAATAATAGGCCTGTGATTGTACCATATCATATTGAGTGGGTCCACATAATCAAATCAAATCACATGTTATTCTTTACATGCGCCGAATATAGCAGGTGTAGACCTTACCATGAAATGCTTACTTACAAGCCATTAACCAACAATGCAGTTCAAGAAATAGGAGTTCAGAAAATAGTTACTAAATAAACTAAAGTAAAAAAAAAAATAGAAAAAAAGTAACACAATAAAATAACAGTAACGAGGCTGTATTCAGGGGGTACCGGTACCGAGTCAATGTGCGGGGCTATAGGTAATTTGTACATGTAGGTAGGGGTAAAGTGACTATTCATAGATAATAAACAGTGAGTAGCAGCAGGGTAAAAACAAGGGGGTCAATGTAAATAGTCCTGGTGGCCATTTGATTCATTGTTCAGCAGTTTTATGGCTTAGGGGTAGAAGCTGTTAAGGTGCCTTTTGGACCTAGACTTGGTGGACCATGATAGTTTGTTGGTGATGTGGACACCAACGAACTTGATACTCTCGACCTGCTCCACTACAGCCCTGTTGAAGTGAATGGGGGCGTGTTCGGCCCTCCTTTTCCTGTAGTCCACGATCAGCTCCTTTGTTTTGCTCACGTTGAGGGAAAGGTTGTCATGCTGGCAGGTCTCTGCTCTCCTCCCTATAGGCTGTCTCATCGTTGTCAGTGATCAGGCCTACCACTGTTGTGTCGTCAGCAAACTTAATGATGGTGTTGGAGAGGAGGAGGGGACTGAGAATGGCGAAGGAGTGGAGAAAGAGATGGAATGGATGGAGGGAGACAAGGGAGGGGTCGAGAGAGACAGGGATTATATGGAAGGAAAGGGGGGTCATTTGGAGAGCAAAGCAGGGAAGTTAAACATCTCAACCCTGTAATACCGAGCAGGAAGTATCAGTGGGCCAATCAAAGGAGAGATAGACAGTAACCCAGCAACACTCTCTAACTAAAAGTATATTTGGTGAGTCGCTGAGGCCAAAGATGTCGGAACGCTCTGAAACATGAACACAAACAGTACACTGATGACATCGGAACATCCTAGACTTGCCTCAACCAAGTGTACATGAAACACAACACAACAGGCCATGTGTCTGAGATATAGGCTACACTCCACTTGTAACATAGGCCTATGACTTGAGTCTGTTGTGTTGCTGTGTTGTTGTTCTTATTGTGTTGAATGGACTCCTGCACACTGTGTGTAGGCCTACTTACAAATAAATATGTATCGTGCATCTGTTTATTGTCAACCCCCCCAAAAAATATAATAAAAAATAAAAAATGATGGTGTTGGAGCCGTGCTTGGCCACCTGGTGCGGCCCGTCAGGAAGTCTAGGATCCGGTTGCAGAGGGAGTTGTTTAGTCCCAGGATTCTTAGCTTAGTGATGAGCTTTGTGGGCACTATGGTGTTGAACGCTGAGCTGTAGTCAATGAACAGCATTCTCACTTCGGTGTTCCTTTTGTCCAGGTGGGAAAGGGCAGTGTGGAGTCCGATTGAGATTGCGTCATCTGTGGATCTGTTGGGGCGGTATGCAGATTGGAGTGTGTCTAGGGTTTCCGGGATGATGGTGTTGATGTGAGCCATGACCAGCCTTTCAAAGGACTTCATGGCTACCGACGTGAGTGCTATTTAGGCAGGTTACCATCGCTTTCCTGGGCCCAGGGACTATGGTGGTCTGCTTGAAATATGTAGGTATTACAGACTCGGACAGGAAGATGTTGAAAGTCTCAGTCAAGACACTTGCCAGTTGGTCCTCACATGCTCTGAGTACACGTCCTGGTAATCCGTCTGGCCCCGCGGCCTTGTGAATGTTGACCTGTTTAAAGGTCTTGCTCACATCGGCCACGGAGAGCGTGATCACACAGTCGTCCGGAACAGCTGGTGCTGTCATGCATGCTTCAGTGTTGATTGCCTCAAAGCAAGTAAGAAAGACATTTAGCTCGTCTGGTAGACTCGCGTCACTGGGCAGCTCGCAGCTGGGTTTCCCTTTGCAGTCCAAAATAGTTTGCAAGCTCTGTGTCATGAACTTGCAATTTGACTGGAATTTTATGGTTGACTGTACTACTGTATTATAACACAAGGTCTGTATTTACACTATAAGGAAGGCATTTTGTTCCTCTTTCATTTGCTAGCTATAGTTAAAGTTGATACTTTAAAATGAATAGTAGCATATATGTATGTACTCTATTGAATCCTGAATGAAATCAGAACCAGCAACTAAGTTGTTAATGAAAAACATTCATAGAATTACATCATTTTATCAGCTCAACAATCCCACCCTTATTTTGAACGCCTTTGTGCCCCTTTTTAATATTGAGGCCTGTAGCCATTCTGTATAGTCCACACAAAAGGCAATGTTCCATGTGTTAACTGAACTATGGATTAGAATGGTTTAAGGTCACTTACACCTATTCTGACTATCCTTCTCTTTTTCTAGCCTCAGTTCTGTAAGTATACACATGGCATGTTTTCAGCATCTCTCAGTCGTTACACAATTGTTCACCATCCTTGCGTGTGTCCAGAAGCTATTGGGGATCAATGGAGGACTACATCAATGGAGGACTTTATTTATTTATTTAGCCTTCAATTAACTAGGCAAGTCAGTTTACAATGACGGCCTACCCCAGCCAAACACGGACGACGTTGGGCAAATTGTACGCCACCCTATGGGACTCCCAATCACAGCCGCTTGTGATACAGCCTGGAATCGAACCAGGGTCTGTAGTGACGCCTCTAGCACGGAGATGCAGTGCCTTAGACCAATGCAACACTCGGGAGCCCAAAAGGTTTCTCCTTCGCGCCGGACTTAAATTCTCCTACATTCATTCCACATTTTTTCCACAAACTTCAATGTGTTTCCTTTCATCAAGAATATGCATATCCATGTTTCAGGCCCTGAGCTACAGGCAGTTAGATTTGGGTATGTCATTTTAGGCGAAAAAAAAAAAAAAAGGGGCAGATCCTTAAGAGGTTATAATCAAATCAAATCAAGCATCAACTGAATGCCAAAAATCAATAAAGACTTCAAACGGCTGCCACTGTAAAATTTGAGAAGTCCTGATCTTGGAAACCAGCCTGGTGTAAGTTATCAGAAGGAAGGAGGGAGCGAAACAACTGAGCCTGTGAACATGAGGGAGGGGAAGGATAGGGAGAGCAGTGTGACTTGCCAGTAGCTACTGTGCAGAGCAGCTGAGCCATGAGTGTTCGAATCACCCAGTTGTTCATTTATTTTTTTATTTCACCTTTATTTAACCAGGTAGGCAAGTTGAGAACAAGTTGTCATTTACAACTGCGACCTGGCCAAGATAAAGCAAAGCAGTTCAACACATACAACAACACAGAGTTACACATGGAGTAAAACAAACATACAGTCAATAATACAGTAGAAAAAAACAAATCTATATACAAATAGTGCAAATGAGGTAGGATAAGGAAGGTAAGGCAATAAATAGGCCATGGTGGCAAAGTAATTACAATATAGCATTTAAACACTGGAATGGTAGATGTGCAGTAGATGAATGTGCCATGTAGAAAAACTGGGGTGCAAAGGAACAAGATAAATAAATAAATAAATAAATACGGTAGGGGATGAGGTAGTTGGTTGGGCTATTTACAGATGGGCTATATACATTTGCTGGGGTCTGTGAGCTGCTCTGACAGCTGGTGCTTAAAGCTGGTGAGGGAGATAAGTGTCTCCAGTTTCAGAGATTTTTGTAGTTCGTTCCAGTCATTGGCAGCAGAGAACTGTAAGGAGAGGCCAAAGGAGGAATTGGCTTTGGGGGTGAGCAGTGAGATATACCGTGCTACGGGTAGGTGCTGCTATGGTGACCAGCGAGCTGAGATAAGGCGGGACTTTACCTAGCAGGGACTTGTAGATGACCTGGAGCCAGTGGGTATGGCGACGAGTGTAAAGCGAGGGCCAGCCAACGAGAGTGGTCGCAGTGGTGGGTGGTATATGGGGCTTTGGAAACAAAACGGATGGCACTGTGATAGACTGCATCCAATTTGTTGAGTAGAGTATTAGAGGCTATTTTGTAAATGACATCACCGAATTCGAGGATCGGTAGGATGGTCAGTTTTACGAGGGTATGTTTGGCAGCATGAGTGAAGGATGCTTTGTTGCGAAATAGGAAGCCAATTCTAGATTGGAGATGTTTGATGTGAGTCTGGAAGGAGAGTTTACAGTCTAACCAGACACCTAGATATGGGTAGTTGTCTACATAATCTAAGACAGAACCATCCAGAGTAGTGATGCTGGACGGGCGGACAGGTGCGGGCAGCGATCGGTTGAAGAGCATGCATTTAGTTATACTTGCGTTTAAGAGCAGTTGGAGACCACGGAAGGAGTTGTATGGCATTGAAGCTCGTCTGGAGGGTAGTTAACACAGTGTCCAAAGAGGGGCCAGAAGTATACAGAATGGTGTCGTCTTCGTAGAGGTGGATCAGAGACTCACCTGCAGCAAGAGCGACATCATTGATGTATACAGAGAAGAGAGTCGGCCCAAGAATTGAACCCTGTGGCACCCCCATAGAGACTGCCAGAGGGCCGGACAACAGGCCCTCTGATTTGACACACTGAACTCTATCGGAGAAGTAGTTGGTGAACCATGTTGGTGAACCATGCGAGGCAATCATGCATCAAAGCTGGGACCGAGAGACTGAAAAACAGCTTCTACCTCAAGGCCATCAGACTGTTAAACAGCCATCACTAACATTGAGTGGCTGCTGCCAACATACTGACTTAAATCTCTAGCCACTTTATACATAGGAATTGGATGTAACAATGTATCACTAGCCACTTTAAACAATTTTGTATATAATGTTTACGTATCCGACATACTCATATCAAATGTAGACACTGTACTCTAAACCATCTACTGTATCTTGCCTATGCCGTTCGGTCATCGACCCAAATCTCTAGCCACTTTAATAATTATAATTGGATGAAATAATGTATCACTAGCCACTTTAAACAATGCCATTTATATAATGTTTACATATCCTACATTACTCATCTCATATATGTGTGTGTGTGTATGTATGTATATATATATATATATATATATATATGTGTGTATATGTATATGTATATATATATGTGTGTATATACTGTACTCCATACCATCTACTGCATCTTGCCTCTGCCGGTCAGCCATCGCTCATCCATATATTTATATGTACATACTCGTATTCATTCCTTTACTCTTGTGTGTATAAGGTAGTTGTTGTGAATTTGTTAGATTACTTGTTAGATACTACTGCATGGTCGGAACTAGAAGCACAAGCATTTCGCTACACTCGCATTAACATCTGCTAACCATGTGTATGTGACAAATAAAATTTGATTTGATTTGAGAAACCAAGGCTGTCGAGTCTGCCGATAAGGATGTGGTTTGTTAACCTCTTTGCGCACGGATCCCGCTAGCGGGATCGTTTTCAGAGCAAACATAACGCGGCAAATTCAAAATAAAGATTCGTAATATTTAACATTCTTCGATATACAAGTGTTGCATAGCCATCAAAAGCTCTGCTTCTTGGCAATATCACTGCGATGTCAGATTTCAAAAAGGCTTTACGGCGAAAGCACTACATTTGATATTTTGAGGCTAGCACCTCACATATTTTCCACATTAGCATAAATTCATATCCAGCTCGGTTCTCAAAATGTCCATATCACAGCTAATATAAATCGCTTACCTTTCAAAGAACTTCTGCTGAGGGCTTCCCAAGTGTCCAAACAAGAGAATCCATGGTTCTTTTGTTAGAAAAAGTAATTCATTATATCCAAAAATCTCTGTTTGGTTGGCACGTTATGTTCAGCTACTCCACCAAGCATTGTCAGTCTATTCGCCCGTTGTACAGTGAAGGGAACGCGTTCACATTATACCTCTCATCTTTTCACAAACAAATCAAATATTATTAATAATGCATCCTTATGTATCCTTTTATGAATAATAGCGATCATATTTTACACGGATGGTAACTGAAACGTTATAAGAGGAAATGAAAGCTGGGCACGAGAACGTGCATGGTTGTTTACCTTTTTCCCCTTCCTGTAGTCTGTCTTCTTCTATAAGGATCTCCTCAGGGCTACTTCCTCCAGACACTTTCCAGACTGTTGACATCCAGTGGAAGCCATAGGTACTGCAACCTGTGTCCTATTCCCCATTGACTTATATTACCAGGCCTTCAAAGTGAGTGGAGGGCAAAAGAAAAAGGACTTCTGGACAGAAATTTGTCAGGTTTTTGCCTGCTATATCTGTCCTGTTATACCCACAGACTATGTCTTAATGGGTTTAGAAACTTCAGAGTGATTCCTATCCAATAGTACTAATTATGTGCATATCCTAGTTTCTGGCCCTGAGTGGCAGGCATTTAACTTTGGGCACGTCAGACAGGCGAAAATTCGGAAAATGGGACCCTACCCCTAAGAGGTTAACTTGGCTTTCAAAGACCTTAGAAAGGCAGGGTAGGATAGATATAGGTCTATAGCAGTTTGGGTCAAGAGTGTCTCCCCCTTTGAATAGGGGGATGACCGCAGCTGCTTTCCAGTCTTTGGGAATCTCAGACGACATGAAAGAGAGGTTGAACAGGCTAGTAATAGGGATTGTAACAATTTCAGAAAGAAAGGGTCCAGATTGTCTAGCCCGGCTGATTTGTAGGGGTCCAGATGTTGCAGCTCTTTCAGAACATCAGCTAACTGGATTTGGGAGAAGGAGAAATGGGGTAGGCTTTGGCGAGTTACTGAGGGGGGTGCAGGGCTGTTGACCGGGGTAGGGGTAGCCAGGTGGAAAGCATGGCCAGCCGTAGAAAAATGCTTATTGAAATTCTCAATTATTGTGGGTTTATCGGTGGTTACAGCGTTTCCTATCCTCAGTGCAGTGGGCAGCTGGGAGGAGGTGCTCTTATTCTCCATAGACTTTACAGTGTCCAATAACTTTTTTGAGTTTGTGTTACAGGAAGCAAATTTCTGCTTGAAAAAGCTATCCTTGGCTTTCCTAACTGCCAGTGTATATTGGTTCCTGACTTCCCTGAAAAGTTGCATATCACTGGGGATGTTCGATGCTAATGCAGAACGCCACAGGATGTTTTTGTGCTGGTCAAGGGCAGTCAGGTCTGGAGAGAACCAAGGGCTATATCTGTTCCTGGTTCTAAATTTCTTGAATGGGGCATGCTTATTTAAGATGGTGAGGAAGGCACTTTTAAAGAATAACCAGGCATCCTCTACTGACGGGATGAGGTCAATATCCTTCGAAGATACCCGGGCCAGGTCGATTAGAAGGCCTGCTCGCTGAAGTGTTTTAGGGAACGTTTAACAGTAATGAGGGGAGATCGTTTGACCGCAAACCCATTACGGATGCAGGCAATGAGGCAGTGATCGCTGAGATCTTGGTTGAAAACAGCAGCGGTGTATTTGGAGGACAAGTTAGTTAGGATGACATCTATGAGGGTGCCCGTGTTTACGGATTTGGGGTTGTACCTAGTAGGTTCAATTATGATTTGTGTGAGGTTTAGGGCATCAAGCTTAGATTGTAGGATGGCCGGGGTGTTAAGCATGTCCCAGTTTAGGTCACCTAGCAGCACAAACTCTGGAGATAGATGGGGGGCAATCAGTTCACATATGGTGTCCAGAGCACAGCTGGGGGCAGAGTGAGATGTGAATGAGATGTTCAGTTGGTCATTCAGAAAAGTGGGCATGACACTGGTACCCTTTCCACACTGTTGTATTACCCAAACTGTACTATGCTGCCATCCACCAATTTGGCTCAGTTCAGTAGTGTGGAAAGGGTACAGAACTCTATTATAATCCCTTCCGGACGAAGGAAAATGTGTGACCATGTAAGAACCTGGACAAAAAGGTGATTGTATAGATGGAAATGTATATTGGACCTTGCACAATAAATTCAGTGAAGTTTTGAATGATATTTATATTGTACCTTGCAAAATACATTTAAGAATATATTTGAATGTATTCTGTAAAGCCTAGCGCATAACAAAACCTCCCTATCAATTGGGTGCTGGTTAAGCTCCTTTCCTCTAGAGGGTGCAAGTGTTCAATGCATCACTGCCAGGATGGCTCCAAGCGACTCACCTTTGAATTAATTTCTCTCTCTCTCTCTCTCTCTCTCTCTCTCTAAGATAATCCATCCACCTGACCGGTGTAGCATATCAAGATCCTGATTAAACAGCATGATCATTATATAGGTGCACCTTGTGCTGTGGACAATAAAATGTGCAGTTTTGTCACACAACACAATGCCACAGATGTCTAAAGTTGAGGGAGTGTGCAATTGGCATGCTGACTGCAGGACACGTGTAACCACGCCAGCCCAGGAATTCCACATCCGGCTTCTTCACCTGCATGATCGTCTGACGAGGGAGACTAATGAATTCATTCATTATTCATCTTTGAAATTGTTGCATGTTACGGTTATATTTTTGTTCAGTATACATGGATATATATTTTCTTTCCAAAAATGGATTTGTCTTGATTTTGAGTGACAGGGCAGTTGATGAGGAGTACACAGTTATTCTGGGCATCGGTTTAATTTCTGAGTCTACCTAGTAATACCTGTTTGGCAGGAAACAAACAAAAGCCAACTGTACACCAACACTATAGTCAAGTTAGCACCTACTGGTCTAGTAGTATCAAGGCTGTAGGGATGTTGCGATGTCATTGTGAGGTGGAAAATGGCTTCTATATATGACATTGATTTAGAATCCTAAAGTATTCAGACACCTTTACTTTTCCCCAAAATTTGTTACATTACAGCCTTATTCTAAAGTGGATAAAAGTTTTTTTCTTCATCAATCTACACACAATACCCCATTATGAGAATAGAAAAACAGTTTCTTTTTTAAATGTTTGCTAATTTAAAAAAAAAAATTAAACAGAAATATCACATTTACATACAGTTGAAGTCGGAAGTTTACATACACTTAGGTTGGAGTCATTAAAATTTCCAACAATTGTTTACAGAGATTATTTCACTTATAATTCACTGTATCACAATTCCAGTCGGTCAGAAGTTTTCTTTAAACAGCTTGGAAAATTCCAGGAAATGATGTCATGGCTTTAGAAGCTTCTGAAAGGCTAATTGACATCATTTGAGTCAATTGGAGGTGTACCTGTGGATGTATTTAAAGGCCTACCTTCAAACTCTTTGCTTGACATCATGGAAAAATCAAAAGAAATCAGCCAAGAACAATTGTAGACCTCCACAAGTCTGGTTCATCCTTGGGAGCAATTTCCAAACGCCTGAAGGTACCACGTTCATCTGTACAAACAATAGTACGCAAGTATAAACACCATGGGATCACACAGCCGTCATACCGCTCAGGAAGGAGACGCGTTCTGTCTTCTAGAGGTGAACGTACTTTGGTGGGAAAGTGCAAATCAATCCCAGAACAACAGCAAAGGACCTTGTGAAGATGCTGGAGGAAACAGGTACAAAAGTATCTATAGCCACAGTAAAACAAGTCGGCGGCAGGTAGCCTAGAGGGGGCGGCAGGTAGCCTAGTGGTTAGAGCGTTGGACTTGTAACCGGAGGGTTGCAAGTTCGAATCCCCGAGCTGACAAAGTAAAAATCTGTCGTTCTGCACCTGAACAAGGCAGTTAACCCACTGTTCCCTGAGTGCCGAAGACGTGGACGTGGATGTCGAAAAAGGCAGCCCCCACTTCTCTGATTCAGAGGGGTTGGGTTAAATGCGGAAGACATATTTCAGTTGAAGGCATTCGGTTGTACAACTGACTAATAATGGTGACTTTGACTATATTGACTGCTCAGTGAGGAAGTAGCCAAAAAAGCATCCTAATTGACCCAGGTCTCCTCATTGCCCCCAGCAGCATTTTCTACAGTTCATTTAGACTATTGTTTATGTGTATTTAACACTATGTTGAAGTAAAAATCAGAGTATAATGTTTGTATGGATGTCAACCCCCAACACATGTTCATGTCATCATTACCAATCAACTGCATTATAGTTATAAACAACTTTGACTACCATCAACAATTTCTGTATGCTAGCTATGCTAACCACCTAATAAAAATGTGAGTTAGCATTTAGCAGCCACTTCTTCTAACCCCGAAAAATTACAACTTCTACATGTTATGCAGCGAAAACAGCCAAATGTATCCAAATTGGACTTAAGTAAGCACATTGTGGGCCTGCTGCATTACATACATCAATGCGGATTTAACGAATATCCACTTAGTTAGATCAGATTTGCTGAAAGCGCACCAATCTGGTCATGGGAACATCTGCATTCCTTTGACTCCGTTACCGCATCAATAGGAAATCTTTAACAAGTACACAATGGACATTCTGGTCTATTATGTCACAGACTACAGTGATTCGTTTTATCTGATGTCATAGTGTGGAATGTGACATCACAAGAACCCATCATCATTCCCAACCTTATGACATCTTTTTGTATGGCATTTAAGTGAAAATGCCAGAGAAGCCGGTGTTTGGAGGATATATTTGCACGGGTGTTTCAAGGAGGGCCGGCAAACCATGCCAATACATCCTCCAAACACTGGCTTCAAGGGCAGTATCACTTTTACAGTGCCTTCAGAAAGTATTCACACATTTTTCGACATTTGCTTGTGTTACAAAGTGGGATTCAAATGTATTTAATTGTATTTTTTATGTCAACGATCTACACAAAATACTCTGTCATGACAAATTGGAAGAAAAATTATAACATTTGTAATAAAGTCATAAAAAATAAAACACTAATATATCTTGATTAGATAAGTAATCAATCCCTTTAGTCAATACATGTCCTTTAAACAGGTCAACATTCACAAGGCCGTAGGGGAAGATGGATTACCAGAATGTGTACTGCGAGCATGCGCTGACCAACTGGCAAGTGTCTTCACTGACATTTTCAACCTCTCCCTGTCCGAGTCTATAATACCAACATGTTTTAAGCAAACCACCATAGTCCCTGTGCCCAAGAACACTAAGGTAACCTGCCTAAATGACCAATGACCCGTATCACTCACATCTGTAGCCATGAAGTGGTTTGAAAGGCTGGTCATGGCTCACATCAACACCATCATCCCAGAAACCCTAGACCCACTCCAATTTGCATACCGCCCAAACAGATCCACAGATGTTGCAATCTCTATTGCACTCCAAACTGCCCTTTCCCACCTGGACAAAAGCAACACCTATGTGAGAATGCTATTCATTGGCTACAGCTCAGCGTTCAACACCATAGTTCCCCAAAGCTCATCAATAAGCTAAGGACCCTGGGACTAAACACCTACCTCTGCAATTGGATCCTGAACTTCCTGACGAGCCGCCCCCAGGTGGTAAGGGTAGGTAACAACACATCCGCCATGCTGATCCTCAACACAGGGGCCCCTCAGGGGTGCGTGCTCAGTCCCCTCCTGAACTCCCTGTTCATTCATGACCATTATAAATGTTGCCGATGACACAACAGTGGTAGGCCTTATCACTGTCAACGATGAGACAGCCTATAGGGAGGAGGTCAGAGACCTGGCCGTGTACTGCCAGGACAACACCCTTTCCCCCAACGTGACGAAGACAAAGGAGATGATTGTGGACTACAGAAAAGAGAGGGCTGAGCATGCCCCCATTCTCATCGACAGGGCTGCAGTGGAGCATGTTGAGAGCTTCAAGTTCCTTGGTGTCCACATCACTAACAAACTAACATGGTCCAAGCACACCAAGACAGTCGGGAAGAGGGCACGACAAAACCTATTACCCCTCAGGAGACTGAAAAGATTTGGCATGGGACCTCAGATCCTCAAAAGGTTCTACAGCTGCACCATCGAGAGCATCCTGACTGGTTGCATCACTGCCTGGTATGGCAACTGCTTGGCCTCTGACCGCAAGGCACTACAGAGGGTATTGCGAACGGCCCAGTGCATCACCGGAGCCAAGCTTCCTGCCATCCAGGACCTCTATACCAGGCGGTGTCAGAGGAAGGCCCTAAAATTTTTCAAAGACTCCAGCCACCCTAGTCATAGACTGTTCTCTCTTCTACCGCACAGCAAGCGGTACCGGAGCACCAAGTCTAGGTCCAAGAGGCTTCTAAACAGCTTCAACCCCCAAGCCATAAGACTCCTAATCAAATGGCTACCTGGACTATTTGCATTTGTCAACAACGTTTCACGGGAGCGAGATTGTGAGCGTGCCCCACTTTATTTTCCTTTCCTATCGTTCACGTTATTGTCCGGTTGAAATATTACAATAAATATACATAAAATGATACTTAAGGATACATTATAAATGATGTTTGATTTGTTTGGAGAAAGTATATAGGTATAATTTGAACGTGTTCTCTTCACGGTTCATTGAGCGACTCGACGTTGGATTTTCTGATCATAACGCGCCAAACAAACTGAGATTTATGGATATAATAAATGACTTTTTCTAACAAAAGAACCATCGGATGTCTTCGTTGGACACTTGGGAAGCCCTCAGCAGAAGTTTTTCGAAAGGTAAGTGATTTATTTTAGCTCTTATATGTTTTTTTTGTGACCTGCGCTGGATATGAATTTATGCTAATGTGGAAAATAGGAGAGGTGCTATCCTCAAACAATCAAATGTTGTGCTTTCGCCGTAAAGCCTTTTTGAAATCTGACAACGCTGCGATATTGCCAAGAATCAGAGCTTTTGATGACTATGCAACACTTGTATATTGATGACTGTTTAATAATTCAACTTTTGGATTTTGAATTTGGTGCCTTACATTTCACCAGGTAGTGTCGGGGGCGGCCTGCTAGCGCGCCGCTACTCCCTAAGTAGTTAACCAACTCCGAAAGCCTTCAAGCTCAAAAGACGAAAATGGGGTCTTTTTTTTATTGAAATTTGTTATCGTAACACCTCCGCCTTTGCGGGATGCGCGGGGGATATAGTCACTCGTGTAACCTCGTTAACCTGCCCCCTGGTAAACAGTGTTTGATTGCTGGATGATTGGTTTTAAGTCTAATACTGTAGGTAATGGAGTCGCCAATGACTAGGGTTTTCAATTTGTCCGAGATAACGGTGGGAGGCTTCTGCGTCTCAGACCCTGTAACGGGAGGAGGAGAGACCTACTATCTGTACTTACTGGTGGCACAGACGCTGTTTCATCCATTCCTACACTTAAATTACCCTTGCCGAAAGATTGCGTCTGAAGCTGGGCTTGCAGCACAGCTATCCTGGCCATAAGGCGATCATTCTCTTGTATATTATGAGTACAGCGACTGCAATTAGAAGGCATAATGTTAATGTTACTACTTAGCTTCGGCTGGTGGAGGTCCTGACGAACAACGTCCAAGATAAAGTGTCTTAAAATTAAGAATATTAATCCGCTTTACGAGTGTAGATTTGTTAAACACTTTTTTGGTTACCACATGATTCCATATGTGTTATTTCATAGTTTTGATATCTTCACTATTATTCTAAAATGTAGGAAATAGTAAAAATAAAGAAAAACCCTGGAATGAGTAAGTGCGTCCAAACTTTTGACTGGTACTGTATATCCATAAAAATGATGATTCATGAATTCAACTGGCTGAGAAAAGCTGCCAGACTGTCTGTCTAGTTCCGACTCCCAACATGATCATTAGGCTACTATAGGACAGCTTATGTTAAGCAAACCAGATGGCACCATTTTCTTGTTTTTTTAAATTGATGGATAGCCAGGGGCACACTCCAACACTTAGACATAATTTACAAATAAGCATTTGTGTTTAGTGAGTCAGCCAGTAGGGATGACCAGGGTTGTTGTCTTGATAAGTGTGCATCGGTCCATTTTCCTGTCCTGCTAAGCATTCAAAATGTGAGGAGTACTTTTGGGTGTGAGGGATTAAGTATGGAGTAGAAAGTACATTATTTTCTTTTAGAATGTAGTGAAGTAAAAGTTTTCAAAAATATAAATAGTAAATTACAATATAAAAAAAAAACGACTTAAGTAGTACTAATGATTCAAATTATACTACAAAGTAGTACTACACCACTGCCATTTACCTTTGACTGTATTCATGATACACACTGCCTTGGATATGGAACGCCATTTGCGTCTTCGCGTGTCAAAAAAGATACAAGTCAAGTAACACAATTTGACGCCTCAAATAAGCTTTTAATTTGACACGTCAAATAACATAATTCTATTATAGAATGTTGTGTGTGCTGAATTTGCACATGCAAGCCAAGCGCCACCACTACGATCAGTAGCACTGTCAAAGCTGTACAAAAAAGTCTGCAAACAAGCATTTGAAATAAGATCAGGGTCAAACGAGAAGGATCAAAACTGTTTGCAAATATATTTGATACAGATGTTATTAGCAACTTCTGGGGTAGCTAACTAGCTTTAGATTGGTACCTAGTTAGCAACCAGCCTGAAACAATTACCTTTAGAAACTGCAGTCATTTTGAATATTCTTAGAAATGATTTAGAAATCCATGTGTGTAAGTATTAACTAGGTAGCCACTTGTGGTTCCCTATTGAAATCGAACTTACTTTCATGAAAATAACTATCTAGGCAGCTACTTAATCCTTCGGTCAAAACTAGTGAGGCTTGAACGGACCGGGTTATGTGTTGTGAAGCTAGCCACAATAAGGATTAGCCACACTAGTGGCGTTTGCGGTTTGCCTTCAAAATTAAAGTCTCTCTTTGAAAGTGACGCAGAAGGTTACAATTGGTGGAATCATGCCATATATAGGATACGGTCCAAACACTTAAAAGACACCAAACACTTAAAAGACACACCCTCGTCCACTTACCCTCGCGTTATGACCTTGGGGTAATCGCCGTCACATTCTTGGAGGACGGTCCAAATGATTAAGCAAACAAGGGAAGTTTGCAACGTAAGCCCCTCAGCCCTCGTTTTTTTTATGGCTTTGCGAGTGTACAATTATGTTCACTCCCGGGCCTGAAACTTCCCATCATTCAATTTGCGACGATTGTACGTCCCGCTAAGAAAAGTCTGCGAAAACTTAAAAACAACATCAATGGAGAAGTCAACATACAAGTGTAAGTATAAACAAATGCAAATAAGTTATAAATTGTGCTACTAGCCCACATGACGGCACTAACACGTCTTGTAAAAGTCAATATGTTTTTGTTTGGTTATCTTTAGGAAATTGTAGAAATACAATTTTTTCCTTCTTCAGAAGTCCTAGCCAGGCAGGCTAACGTTAGTTAGCTAATTAATTAATATGCTAGCTATCATACAGTAGGCGTATACTAATAATTATATATTTAATACAAGTAGAGATGCACTCATATTTGGCTGTGGCGCATATAAAGCACCCATAAACTGTCTGAAAACACAATCGTTGCGGGATGAACGAGTAACGAATTTCCGGCCAAGGGTGGTCCATTTAAAAATCATTCCTTCCTCCCCCGCCCTTTGCCCTGCAAGTGTATACTCGTCAGACATCATGAAACGTCATCAGAAGTGTCCACTTCATTTGAGGGCTGAGGGGATAGGGTGTGTCTTTTAAGTGTTTGGACCGTAGGCATAGACTATAGACCATGTTCAACAAGGTTGAAGTGTTGGAATGTGGAGCAACGAAATTTACGCAAATTTTAGCTTCGTAGCTCTTACTGTGGGACTTTGACTGTGGGAAAGTCCTCAGAGTTATCAGACTCCAAAACATCCAAGTTGTATTGTTTTTCCTCTGGAATAGAGTGTTATACACATAGTAGGTTGACTGGTACAAAAAAAAAATTGGCTAATTTGACATTGGTGTCAGAGTCCCGCAATAAGAGCTACGACGCTAATGTTATGTGGGAGTCACTGGTTATACTGATACCCCATGTCATTGATCCACAATCCATAGGTGAGGCTGTACAGTGAAATAAGTATGCCCCCAGTGCAATTCTAAAGTCAGATTATGGTCAAATTAACAAATTATTGTATGTTTTAACATTTACATTCCAACCTCGTTTAGCATGATATATTCCATTATGGAATGATTTAACTATTGGTATTAATTTGCCTCACATTCAATGAGATGGTTTTATTTTGACAGAAAACAGCAAATTCCACTATTGTGGCTAATCTTTATTGTGGCTAGCTTCACATAGGTGGGTCCGACCATCATTAATTAAATAAGAACTGTCTTATAAATTAGGGGTATTTTAGATGATGACACCTAGATAGATAGATAGTTAGCTAGCTACCTAACTATAGCTACTGAAACTAAACTTTACCAGCATCATAGTATAATTATCGGTGAATTGCTGTGACATATGAAATACAAGTGATAGTCTAGTCAATGTGTAATAACTACGTAAACAATTTATGAACGTGTTAAATTATTATATGACGTGCAGTCATATTCAGGTCCTGATTGCTTATTTGACTCGTCAAAAAGTATTTGCCGTTCCATGCCCTATTGCTTTTATAAAACTGTTACCAACATATTAAAATAACAATGAATTACATATTTTCATTAACGTTACTTTGATGGGTAAATTCATACAATTTAATTATTCCACTAGAAGATATAATCCGGACAGAAATCTGGTTGTTAGTTATTTTGGTCATGTTGCTACAGATGCAACCCCAGTCTTTAATTTTTTTTTTTAACCTTTTATTTAACTAGGCAAGTCTGTTAAGAACAAATTCTTATTTTCAATGACGGCCTAGGAACAGTGGGTTAACTGCCTTGTTCAGTGGCAGAACGACAGATTTTTACCTTGTCAGCTCGGGGATTCGACCTTGCAACCTTTCGGTTACAAGTCCAACACTAACCACTAGGCTACCTGCCACCCAAAATAACTTTTCATCAGTTCTAAACAAAATGTTTGCTAAGCAGGCTGGATAACGTTATTGTCACTTGCTAGTTATCTAGCTAACTCAATCAAAAATCGAACCTGTAATGACACTACACTATCGTTTGTTTGAGCTTTCTTGCTATTGGTATTTACTTGGAAATGTCCATGATAATGACGTTGATACGTGATTTCGACTGGCTCAGAAAAAGTTGTCTCATCTCCTCTGGCACCTTCCACACTATATATGATAGTACAGAAATTGAAATTCTGGGCACCACCCCACCAGCAACATGATATTCTTCTGGAGGCGCAGTGATCATTTTCAAATGGAACGGTTAGTAGGCATAGGTGTGTCTGTGATAGCCAATACAGCACAGCTTGGACTGCTGCTCGTCCAATCAGCATCCAGGATCCAAAACAACCAGTTTTATGAAGCATAATAACTATGTGGTCTATAAAGTGTAGAAATAGGAATCATATTATATATTGAACATTAAAGACTATGCTGTCTATCATAGACTACAGTGATATTTTCTATTTGATTTCAAATGCGAGTTGTGATATCACAAGACCCTACCATTATTACCCCTCTCTCCAGCCCCATTATTACCCCTCCATCCTCTGTCCAGCCCCATTATTACCAAAAACTGGGACTATCAAATACATGTTTTTCTAAAAATCAAATAGGGTGCGCAAACTAAAGGTGTTGACCCTCCACATCTCAAGACAACTGGAGCACATGGCCAGCCACTCTTAAATAGCAGCTGGGCCAGTACAGGTGAAACAGCTTCCCACTAACGAGATGGCAATGAGCACAGGTGTCTAAAAGAAAAAGAAACGCACACCTATATAGGCGAGGTGCTGGCTAGCGGAGTGGACAACTTATACCCAACTTATACTGGTGAAGACAGCTTGCCTGTCGAAACGTTGGACATAAAATATTTTTTGCATCTGAGCTCCTAGAGTGTGCGGCTCTTCTTTGTTTTTAAACGAGCACAGGTGTAACACATCCTGACTAATGAGGTGACACCTATATGTGCACCCTAAGTGCTGAAGTGCTATACGTGCTGAAGTCCAACCTCGTAACATAGATGGAAAAATCTAAGTCTGTAACACCTCCTAGCTGCTGAGTTAAAATGTAAAACATCTTTATGTTGTCAGATGAACGACATCAAAACACCAGTTAAATCGGTATTTACTACTTATTTAATCTGCCCATTGTGTTCCGAATGAATGCACTGTAAATGCATAAAGAATGGTCTAGGTAATCTCTGGGTGGACTGATTTAATGGTATGGTGTCATGTGGAGCCTCTGGAAAAACTATCGCTGCTGAACTTCATGGAATCAACATGGCCTGCGTTATCTGAATTTCTAAATGTACAATTTATGTGAGATGGACACCACATGATATGTATACAGGTCACAAAATATACAGTCAGCTCGACTTCCACTCCACCTGTGACAGGGTTCCGTTTGTGTCGAGATAAATCTCAGGAGTAGGCCTGAACAGTGACCATTCACTCAAGCAAAGGTCAGCGTCTGTGACAGGAAGCAGCGATGTACTATGACTGTATGCGTCCGGTATAGGGGGAGTGTAGTGCATTAATTCTTAACCTCTGGTTATAGCTTACTCCCCTGCCTATTGGGCGCTCTTCGTTGACCGTAACACGACACCGTCCGTTTCCCCCACCGTTTTATCTCGTTTTAGGGGATGCACCTGATATACGTTCTGGGCCAAGAAACGTTGTAATCAATGTGTCCATCAATATGCAACACATCCCGTTGAAGCTCACTCCATGGTACGGTTCTCAACTGTGCACAAAACACTCCATCACACCACTCTAATGGATAGTTATTAACGGATGTTGATGATTAGTAGGCTATGACAATTACAACTATAATGTATAATTAATTTTATAAACCGGGTAGTTTGGGTCCTGGATGCTGATTGGCTTTCGGCTGAAAGCCGTGGTATATCAGACAATATACCAGGGGTATGATGTAAACTACTTGTTTACTGTTATAGTTATGTTAGTAACTAGTTTATAATAGCAATGAGGCACCTCGGTGGTTTGTAGTATATGGCCAATATACCACGGCACTCTGCTTCACATTGTGCATAATAACAGCCCTCAGCAGTGTAATATTGGCCATATACCACAACCTAAAGCCTTATTGCCTAATTATACAATGACGGCAAGAACAATAATGGGCTAATAATAATAATATTTCTTATTATTATTATTTGGCCTGGGCGTCTTTTAGTCAACGTAAAATGACAATTGTATGTGGCCTGGAAGTTAGAATCTTCTTCACTTGTCTTGAATATAATGTTGTGCTGCTACTTCCTTGTCAACAGAAATCCTATATGACTTTGTAGACTCAGAAATATAGGAACAGCAAGTGAAACTGAACTAAACGTTTGTAATTACATCTGTGTGCCTTGTGCTATTCAGCTGACTCCGATGACTGCTGAGTAGGCTGTCAGCATGCATAAACATGAGTGAGTGTAGTATCAAAACACTGAATACATTTTACATTTTATATTTTGATCCGTTGATAGCTGAATATTATGGAATGTGGCTATATTGACAGTCTACTATCGATTAGATCAGGTCCAGCAGCTGGTATACCGTTATTGATTACTATCAAGGGTACGGCCATATTGATCACAAATAGTATTACCATTCAGCCACAATAATGTTTAGTCTACTGCTGAAACGAACCAGCTATGAACCAATATGTCTAACCCATATCCTTTATTCACTTGTAATTAAAATCTAGCTATGGGTATTATGTCAACATGTTTTACAAGGTTTTAATTTAACATGTTGCTTGGTTAGGAGACTAGCCCAATCGTAAAACAATAGCCTACATTCGTGGAATTGTATAATAAAAAAATCTAAATGGCTTTTAGAAAACAACAGCATTGAATATAAAATCTGGTCCTGAGTTTGTCATTTATAATTTGCTAAAAATCGAAATTTTATCAGATTAAATCACAAAGAATGTAAACCCATGACAAAAATCACATCCAAAAATCTTGACCAGCAACACAATGAATAAATAACATTATTAAGCGATTAATATTGTCCAGAATTACATTTCAATTTAATACGATCTTGCATTTAAATACCTATCTGACATACACTATATATATATTCCAATGATTCCAATGATTTCTTGTATAAAGGTCAGGCGAAACCCATAGTTAAATTGTAAGGGCCCACACAACGTATTACCTGGTGTATTGTCTAACAGCAGGCTACTCCAGTGCTTGGATGAGAGAGGTCTCAATTTGCGTAGGTTCACTTTGTATATACGCTATACTGTTAAAACACTATTGTAAAAAGGGTCCAAAATATTACATTGCGTAAAGCATGCATTGGTGTCGGTGAAAGATATGCGCGGAAGTTTTGCGCGCACATCTCAAGTTAAGATTCAGCTTTGAACTGAATAGTCAGTATGACTGCTTAGAGGACTTATAGTTATTGGTTTTCTCATTGATTTAGGACTTATTAATTGATGCTTGAGGTAGGCTCAAGTGACCTATTCTGCTTTCTGTCTACTGGACACTTGTTTACATGTCGAAAACATTGCACAAGTCTATTGGTATATTGTTGTAATAATTAAACTGCATGTCTATACTTGTACAATTACAAGTACTGCAAAGATGTTATCTGCACCGGAGCCTAAAGTCAGCAGCAATTGTTACAGTCAATATAATACCGCTGATATAACCAAAGAGAAAATTGGACATAACCACAGAAATTACACCTGCCACGTCTTTTGCTCTTTTGTAAAATTCGAGAGTGAAGTGTAAAAGACAGAGAGAGAGAGAAACTGTGGAATGCAGTGCAAAATGTACTATTGTTTAGTTTGTTTCCATTGCAGTTTGGAGTCATGTTCCCATGAACTGACTTTCCAGCATTAAATCAACACATTGCATTGCATTTATAACCAAATGTTCTGTTTAGCTCAGCTAATGCCGACAGAGGTTTTGTAACATCGTATGCCCAAAAGATTAACAACCTTTCCGCCCCTCTTTAGGCACACATGTTGCACTCATACAAGCTAGTTAAAAATCGGATTTTAGCGAGAGAAAGTCAAGAGCAGAACCGTGCACTTCCCCGGAATTAGAATATTTGGTTTGTGAGAAACAATGTATTTGGTGTTACTCCTACCCAAACACAGACGGCTATTATGGGGCTTGGTTGTTTTGAGTATCCATTAAAATGTTTGCTAATTATAAAGAGAGAGGACTGAATACTATAACTTTTTGGTCCATGAGCCAACAAGGTGTGATGCTTACCACTCAAGAAAAACGCTTGGTTATACCCACATTTTTACGAATGCTGTGCAACGTAGGCCTGTATAAATGCACACTTTTAGTAGCATCTTGCTTATATCTGAATTCACATTTATTTATTTGTACCTTTATTTAACTTGGAAAGTCAGTTAAGAACAAATTCTTATTTACAATGACGGCCTAGGAACAGTGGGTTAACTGCCTTGTTCAGGGACAGAACGACACATGTTTACCTTGTCAGCGCCGTGATTCGATCTAGCAACATTTTGGTTACTGGCCCAACGCTCTAACCACTAGCGCTACCTGCCGCCCCACATAGTCCGACACAGTGCAAAAGCAGTTTTTTTTATTGTGAATATCACGTTCAAAACATGGAATTGGGTCGATGCATCTCAAATGTATAATCCCGCAAGGTATCCATAGGGCGCGTAGAAGGGGTCTAATTAGAGATTAAACTATGTAAGGACAAAAAAATGAAGACCGACAATTCCTGCAAAGGGAATATGTCAATGTTGTTTTAAGAAATATTCAACAAGACTTAGAAAGTAGAAGAGATTGGTTGATGGGACGTGGTGGCTTAAAGCTATTCAAACAAAGTGCCATCTTTCAACACGTTTCTAGTTTTGTTTGTCTCTGTGAACACCGCACTTTTGTTCTCATCTGAGAGAGGAAAGATTAAGTGTCATCACTTGAACATCAAACTCCGCTATGGTCTACGTCATTTCGGTCAGCTTTTCTTGTTAATAGTCATTGCACTCTTCAGTCCTGTTTTTAGAATAATTCCACATAGACCGACAGTCAGGTTTATGCTTTCATTCTATTCCATAGACATATGACATAAATAAATATTTCTACACTGCACCATATACCGTGAGAGGAGTATTCTCTTTTTTTTCTCTTTGGACTCACGACCGAACAAACAAAATAACAAAAAATAGTAGGCCCTAGACCACACTGCAGTCCATGTCTGCAGTTAACAGGCACAATGGACAATGTCCAACATGTATGTTGCAAAAGTGTTGCACTTGTTTTGCAGAGATTTCATCATCTTTAGCCTATATTGGAAGGGGGGGTCACACGCAACCACAGTAAAGCCGTAATAGGCCTAGGCCTGACCTATAAAGCACATTTCTCGGTAAATGTGTAACACGCATGGGCACTGGGGTTCTGGACCTATAAGGCTGCGTTTAGACAGGCAGCCCATTATGTTTTTTTTTTCTCTCAATAATTGGTATTTCTAACAATCAGCGACTTTGACAATTTGTCTGGTCACATTACATTTCGAGAAATGATATAGACTCAGGTCTTGGCCTATTGCAAGAAAAATAGAACAACCAGATCTCATATTTCGCTGCCTTTGCATCCGGTTTATAGGTATAGCCTGCTTGATTTACTAATCATAACTCAGAGGTATAACACATGTCTCTTTTCAGGCTAGACATTCTGTTGCCTTTCCGAAAAAATTCATCAACGTAAATCAAGGGCTCCTCCTATACTTGACCTACCTGTTGACATTAAGGTCAACAATAGTTTTAAATGTGAGTTCTAAAGCATTTAGCAAAACGTCGCAAGAGGTGTTTTCCATCATATCAATATTTCATAATGGACAACTGTGATATGCAAAAACAGACTCGACAAAAATGAATTGCCATGTTTCAAAGAAAAAGCGGAGATATTATAAATTAAACAATTTATCCTTTTCATTCATTTATTTATTCGTTTTAATTCTAAAGGGTGTATAAAACTATAGTGGGATCGATTTTTTTTTACATGCAGTCTCCCTCCAAATGATTTCAAAATACAAATAATAAAAGCTGATAGTCTGTAATCGTTCACACACGGCTCTCATGATAGTAAAACTTAGCGATGATAACCCAAAACTAAATCAAACTGAATGTTTCTCTCTTGGAAAACCTACGTTTAAACGAAAGCTCTTGGGGTATACCTGACTTGGAGTTTATGCATCTGTTGATATGTATCCCCTAAAATAATAACGATAATAGTAACAAGAATTAAGACATTTTATTGTTTTCAACAGTATAACATGTTATTACATTCCGGTAAAATACCTTTCAGTTCAGCCTGTTCAGCTTAACGCCTACCATCTCACCTCTCAAGGCGTGTGCCACATTTTCCCGACTCTGTTCTTTCCTTTTGCCTCAAGTGCCTGAAGCTTTTTTCAAACATCCATGTGCACACAGAAAGGTATTTCCCAACAGGGTCCCATGTTTAAGAGCCGAGTTCGACCAGGTTGGACGACATAGGGTTCAGTATAGTGTCGTGCAAAGAGTGATGATGGTGCACAGAGTCATGGCTGGACACGAGGATGGCGCTAGGCCCGGGTGGAGGCGCGAGGCCGTGCATCTGAAGCCCGGAGTTTGAAGCGAGGAGCATAGCCGGGCTCGACGAAGTGTGATCCGGAGTCCCTGAAGGCGTTTTGTCGTCGTCTGAGCTCCCCAAAAGTGTTTTATTTCCATTCATGGAAGAAGTCAATGGGTTGTGGCTGTTGGTGTTGGTGTTGGAGTTTTCGTTGTTTTCCCTGTAGAAAGGAAAGATAATAATATAGTAAAGTATAACGTAGCCTACATCATTCCATATTACCATGTAGCCTTTACAAACATGCAAAAGGCCTATAGGCTCATCAGAATTATCCTGAGCTGTTAGATTAAAAATGTAGTATTAGTACAGATTTTAATTTACACGTTTCAGGCCTGTAAACTAAGACGAACTGGTAAATGAGAGGTGTCATTGGCGTATGTTGTATTTTCTATAAGAAGTTGTAGCAGGCTATGTAGCTGTTCTTTTAATAATGTGTGAAATTCATGAGTCAAAGCATATTTGAAACTAGGATCAGTGTTCGATTTTCTTGCATCATCTAGTCTCATTGTGCAGATCTTGTTTAGCGGCATAATAAAAACTGGACTATGTCATTTTTAATTGACAAATATGGGCAACTATATGCACGTATGTCACAAGCGCGTTATGTCGCATGACACTTATTTTGGAATTTGTGAATTCAATGGACGGACACACACACACACTAGGTAATTTATATTATATTTATAATTTAACTGTTATTATATAATCGCTAATAGTTAGACTATTATTAGAAATCTGAATTGCATTTTGCCGTTTCTAAACACATTTGATCAAACAACACTTACCCTATAGCCCTAATGAGAACGAATAGACGCATTTGTCACTACCGTATTCCGTCAAGGTTAGGAAAAAAATGTTGAGCCATTTGAATGATCTCTAAACGGGTCTAGACGGTTAGTTTGGGCTTATATGGGTATGAAGGCATAAGGTCAAAACTCAACTGTGTATACACAAGCTGGCAGGCGTTAATGACAGACCTAATTATTGCTAAACGTGTATTAGGCATACATTCACAGTCGCAACGCAATGACTCATGGTTTTAAAGTGGAAAGGCATGATTTACGCAGTGTTTTCTGCTTAAACTAGTCACCAGCGGGTGAAAGAAGACACCCTCTGAATGAACACCTGATTAAAAACATGAAAGGTCCTCTTTACAGTAGGCCTATAATTTGAAATGTATAAACAGCTCAGTAAGCAATAGCAAAATATCTACCACCCTCTAGCAGAATATCAACATCTTGACATTCAAGGAACTTTTCTTTGTGTGCGAAATGGCTCAACCAAGCCTAAATGTACTTATGTTCAATCCTCAGCTATATATCTTTAAGAATAATTCCTTAAGTTCTTCATTATTTATCCAGTGATCATATTTATAAGCATGCGTCAATTAGTTCTATGGATAGGTTAAATGGTAAAATAATAGCATGATATTAGTTTGCTTGTGTTTATCAAAGTTATAATTATTATCAATGATAGACAGCGTCCAGACTTTTACGCACACATAAACATTGAAAAAAAATTACCAATAAAACAAAGAGTAAACATTTACTCACTCGTACCTTTCCTTAGCTTCTGCCGCGCGGTCTCTTTGCCGTCTGTTTTTGAACCAGTTACTGACTTGTGTGGTTGTCAACCCTGTGCCCTCGGCGAGCTCCCTCTTCTCTCGCGGGGAAGGGTAGGGATTATGCGTGTACCATTCTCTGAGTACGTTCCTGCTCTTCTCTTTGAAACAGTAACTTGTCTCCTCGCCGTCCCAGATAGACCGAGGCAGGGGGAACTTTCTGCGGACACGGTACTTTCCCACAGCCCCGAGTGGGCGGCCTCTGAGCTTCTCCGCCTCGATGTAGTGTGCTTTGAGCCAAAGCTGTTGCAGCTTCGGGTGGTTGTGAGGGGAAAATTGGTGGCTCTCAAGGATTTTATAAAGCTCTCTGAAATTTCCTCTGTGAAAGGCGACCAAAGATTTAGCTTTGAGAACACTTTCATTTTTGTGGAGGTGCTCACAAGCGGGTAAAGACCACAAAAAGCGCCCGAGCCTTTCGATGTTTCCACCCTGTTGGAGGACCTCGCAGACGCACGCGACTTGCTCTTGCGTAAAGCCAAAAGTTGGTAGCATAGACATGATTTCTAGTTAATAAACAGGTATGTTTTGCTCTACTTCCACGTCCTCTGTTATGGCTAAGACATTAATGCACAAACCACAAACAAACAACCATGAAGTTCTCCAAAAATATAAAATCCAATCAAAATGTAGAAACTAAAGTCCCGTTTATGAATGGCCATACAAAATGCACAGCATTCCCATCAAGTACACCGAGACAAAGTGTTTACTCCGTCCACAGTCGTTCTCCACCTTTTCTATTTCGTTTCAACATAACCTATTCCTGAAGACCAGGCTCGCTCGCTTCTTTTAATAATATTATTCTAAGATGGAAAGAAAAGCGATTATGTGAACTGTGATTGGTTGGTTATCTGACCCGGGGATGGCGAGGAAAATACAATAGTTTTAGTCAAATGATTTTGTCATGGTTACGCTGTCATCCAAAGTAACCAGATATGCTTTGAGGTGGCTACCTGGTCCCACTGACTGATGGTCCCCTTCTATCCAAGCTCGCCTACCAATATAAATATTGCCCAGATTTTTCCTGTAAATATTTTTTTCTCTACCAATTTTTGACAGACATTCGAGGCAGCCAAGGAGTGCGAAGCTGTGGAGCAGTGATCCCTTTTTTCTGGGGAGGATGGCGCCAAAGCGCGTAGCAAGTGTATACACAGTCTCCACTATTCCTGCTTATTAATGATCTGCCATCTAATGCTTACATTGGAATACGGAATTGTATGTAGGCCTACACAATGTATCTGGCACATCATGGTATATAAATCATATTTGAACTATAGGCTAGGCGTGAATATACATTGTTGGTGGAACAATTTCAAATTGTTACCCGAAATATGTGGTATTATTTGACCTGTTTCGACACAGTGACAAAAGTCTATAGATACAGTATTTCCCCAAGTTGAATAACTTGGGCAAGCTGGGGCCACTGTTGACCTGTTCCAGGAACGGGAGACAGTTGAATTAAATAGATTTCTGCAATGAAATTGGTCATAGAAAAGTGCCCAGATTTGAAGACAGTTCCCTCACCTTCAAATCGAGGTTTAACCCCTGCTAGATCATGTGCCCATTGACAACCTCTGGTGTAATTAACCATGCATTATTTAATGCACATGAGGGTATGACAAAATAACAAGGCAGGCAGGCATCCTGTGGACACACCACCAGGAACTGTACACTGTGGAATACGATAGCATTAGGGCAAACGCACAAGGTACCTGAATAATAAAACAAACGGTTGAGAGAAGTGTATTCTGCAAAGACTGGTCTGGAAGAGAGGGGAGGGGACAGCTCGCGCTCTCTAAAGCTTTCTGATGGGAACGAAAGCTTGAGCTTGATGCCGGTAAGACAAATTAACATCTTGTTTGGAGATAGGATTTAAGAAATATATGTTCATAGTTTATAAATATAGATCTGCTCATGACGTCTTCTATCTCCCGATAAAATCATTGTTCTGAGTAAGAGTGCCTAGGCTACCTGTTGTGGATATTTCATTATCTATTGCCTGGTGGTGTGGAGAATTGACCAGCTGATAGATTTCTATTGCAACACAGGCGGACCTCTTCATTGGCGGACCTCTTCATTAAGTCAATTTACGCTCACCAGTATCATGTCACACTAAACCAGGTCTCTTTCCATCCACAGATCTTAAAAGCGTCTGAGATGTGCTTTCTGTAAAATAGAGCGCAAAAAAACCTGTTTCAGCTTTCATCCGAAGAGTTTTCTTATTTTGCTGCTAACTTAATAAAACCTCAGACCACAAGAAAGCTCAGCAAAATTATATTTTGTGTGAAATTATAGAATCACTAACGCTTGTAGAATAAAACGAAAGGGTTGTAAAAATAGCAAGACATCTGTGTTGTTTTGCCTTCAATGTAAATGGACCTTGGTTGTCTTGCCTCTTCAAGGCGAGGGTATTGCCAGCCCAAGCGTCTCCACAAATTTTGACCCAAAGTGTAGGCTACTCACCTAGTCAACACTCAAGATGAGTACATTTGCATATAGAAATATTGCCATAATGGTCAACCATGAATATAGGGCCATTTTCATCGGTTATTTTATTTTAAGATTTAAAGTTGTATTGCCATTCGGCCAGTACTTTGAATTAGGCAAAGCACGCATTGCAATTTTAAAAGACAAAATTATTAGGCTTTCCTGGCTCAAAAATCTCAACAACAATATTTATGGTAATATTTCGGCTATTGTCCTATGTCTGTATTTATCATTAATATTGCATTTTAGTTTTACTCTAGCTTAATTCAGACCACTGTGCTCTAAATCAGACCCAGTAAACCAAGCCACTTAATAAAAGCAAGAAATCCAGTCTTTAGTGAAAGGACAGTGGGATGTCTCATATGCACTTGTAGGTTAAATTGCATGAATACTGTAGCCATAAATGAATCATCCATTTTAACATGCTATTTTATATCATATGATGGCACATTTCGCCAAATGAAAACACACACTAACTAATTTCCCTTTTATCACCAAGATGAATAATCTTGTAAGAAAACCCTTATCCGTTTTCATGTTATGTTTTCACTCGCGGAAGGAACAGAGTTGAATAAATTCGCCCGAAGCGAAGTTTGCAGAGTGCTAATCATCAGGGGACAAGGCAGCTGAAATGGATATTCATAGAGGTAGACAAATTCCCAATGCAATGATATTAGACTGAGCATTAGTTATTTACACCTCTGAGTAGTTTCTTCGTCTTCATCCACTTACAAATGTATTATCACACAGGGAAATGTAATAATCATACTAATAACACTACTACTACTACCACTACAACTTAAAATAATAATAATAGGCTACATCTATGCCCAATTAAACTATTACGTGTAATAAATGTTTAATAACATACACAAAGTAACCAGTGCACAATAGGCTATAATTTCCAATTTCCTATCATTTCAATCAATGACACGACATAGTGCTTCAAGACAAATCTAAAGGAGATGTTGAAGAAAACGTTTATATGGTACAAAAGCAACGAGCACACATGTTTAAAATGAGCACCCAAACATTGTTTGACAGACCAGCCACTACGGGCATGAAGCTCCCAGATCGTTTATGAGAACTTTTGGGATGAGCGGGACAACATTCTTCTGCCCCACTATTTTCCACACCCTGTTTGATAAATGCTTATGAATAGGAGAAAATGTACAAACCTGGCTATAGGCCACATAAACGTTAGAGCTATACAGGTCTAGACCCATTGCTCTAGCATAAAATAATATTTAATGAAATTCATTGGACATTATGTTCTGAGATGGGCCTTTATGTAGGTCTATGTGAACAGAAAACGCCAAGAGCCAACTGGGCGTACACATAAATCAGGCTTACATTTACAGAATAGGCCTATATTGTTCCAACTCCTTGTAAATAGTATTTCAATGCCATATACAGGTGTAGTGCTCCTTGCGGTTAAAGGTGCGCCTATTCGCTTATTCCTTGCAGGTGCCCGCTGGGCCACTGCGCAGTCACAAGTGCTTATCGAAGCCTCGGCTGCAGGCAGACGGGGACCGGGCAGTGACAGGCCGATTCAAGGTACCCGTCACGCCTTGACAATGTTTGTAAACCTCTTGTTTCCACTAATCATTTTGATCAGAGCTTTGCTGGGCCCGCGTGACTGGTCTGAGCGGTGATTATTACAATGCTGATGAATGGGGATCGCGATTCTTCTAATAGTCGCCCCCTATTTTCACAACCTCCCACTGCTAACCCGAAAGCTCTTTGCCACGACCTCCACTAATTGGACTGATTATTGCAATATGTTTTTGGGGAGCGCAGGGTGGAGGCGGGACGTGGCTTTTCCGTGGGTTCGTTCAGACATGTCATGTTGGGCAGACAAAGAGAACGAATTAAACCCAGGCGATTGGTATCTCTACTGTTTAAGGACAGAAGAATGAGTGCCTAGACAATAATTAAATGTTTATATCTACCTTTTACCCAATAGGCCTACACAGGAAGGAGTATTGGAAGGACTGAGGAGATATTGTCTTAATGTACAGACGGAAGAGGCGTTGGTCAAATAGGTTCACGCAGTGGAGGATAGGCTATCACTAACACAGGCCTAGCTGTTTTTTAGAGCTGTTTTCAAATTAGACCTATACTAAGGAATACGCCATGTTAATCAATTCTCATTAAGAAACGTATCGAACTATTGACACTATGATAATATATGTAGCGCAAGGTTTTCTCTGATTTACAGAATTACGCATGCGCTTTCTTTTGGGCATTGGGCATAAATCTCAGATCACAGAAGAGATGTGCGCCCAAGGCAGGTGTGAGCGAACATTGGAAGCAACAAGTGTCTTTCTTCAGCCTCTCCACCGGGGCTGGAGTGTGGGCCCTGGGCCGCTACTGTGACTAATTAATTCAATCATTTGATTCCTAATTATTTTCAGTGCTTGCTTGGTTACTTCCCCAGTACACTGATTCTATTATGCATTTCCCCCTCACATGCTTAGCACGCGCTATACTTTGAAGTGGAGTGCTACTCCAGCTCCGCTGATACTTCACGCTTGGCAACATTTACTGTCCCAGGAGACCCAGGCTGCGCGTGACATGTCATGGACCTGTCTCTTGTCAGGGCGATAGGTGACATGTAGGCTTGTGCAGTTTGCAGTTTTGCAGTGTGCAGTTTTGGAGACAAATTTAGGCCCATTAACTCTTGTGACATACAAGGACAAAATATAGCCTATGTTATGGATAATGAAATGTCTAATGATGTTATAGCCTATACCAGAGCCTCTGAAAGTGTGATATTATTATTATTATTATTATTATTATTATTATTTGTATTAATATATGTCAGTGTCTGCGTAAATTGCATAAATAAAATCCCTTTCACAAACAACCCCAGTCTGAACCGCGTGTTTATTAGACAGTCCCTAGCAGTAGTACATTCAAATTGTAGCCTATTTAAATTGTGTTGTTCTGCAGGTAGGACTATTGCTAATCCCATTCTGATGACACTGTAGAAGGCACCACTGAGCCAGCGTGGCCCATAGAGGGCACATAAAACCTCATGATAACAGGCTCCAACACTGTATACAATTTCTCAGGGGCCAATGCACTGAGTTCAAAGGCAGATCAGCGGAAAAAAAACATACTTAATTTACTTTTTATTTTGGTCGTTCCTTGTGGCAATAAACATTGTGATTTCATTGTCCGCTTATTTTGTCTATTGACCTCTCACACCCTTCATGGCATCCTTGTTATTTTAGATGTGAGACTAATACTATATACACTATAGATTATGAATCTTGACACACATGTTAAATTCCCTGACATATTGGTAAATATACAAATGTTTAAATTTCCACCTTTCAAGAAAATAAACCAAACAAATGTCAGCTTCAGACTGCTCCCACTCAGACTGCTCCCACTTCAGACTGCTCCCACTTCAGACTGCTCCCACTTCAGACTGCTCCCACTTCAGACTGCTCCCACTTCAGACTGCTCCCACTTCAGACTGCTCCCACTTCAGACTGCTCCCACTTCAGACTCCTAGCACTCAGACTGGTCCCACTTCTGACTGCTCTCACTCAGACTGCTCCCTTGTATTCTAATCAGCATTATTTTCTTACAAAGCTGTACATACATGTTTTCAGTGTTTTTGCAAAAGACTGACTCAATTATTATTTTAGTTATTCTAGTATTAGTTTTGAATGATCATTGAATTATTTAAAACTGATCCAAAACATCATCCATTCAGATTCTCCAAACAATTAACAAGAGATGCTGTTTATAATCTAGCTACTTCTTTCCATGCATTTTGCAACAAGCCACAGAAATGTATCCATTGTCCTGAGTTTACTTTATTGTTCAATGAGCACTAGACAATACTGAACAAAAATATAAATGCAACATGCATCAATTTCAAAGATTTTACTGAGTTACAGTTCATATAAGGAAATCACTCAATTTAAATGAATTCATTAGGCCTTAATCTATGGATTTCACATACAGTGAGGGAAAAAAGTATTTGATCCCTTGCTGATTTTGTACGTTTGCCCACTGACAAAGAAATGATCAGTCTATAATTTTAATGGTAGGTTTATTTGAACAGTTAGAGACAGAATAACAACAACAAAAATCCAGAAAAACGCATGTGAAAAATGTTATAAATTGATTTGCATTTTAATGAGGGAAATAAGTATCTCTGGCAACAGCTCTTTTGGACATTCCTGCAGTCAGCATGCCAATTCCACACTCCCTCAAAACTTGAGACATCTGTTGCAAGGTTGTGTGACAAAACTGCACATTTTAGAGTGGCCATTTATTGTCCCCACACAAGGTGCACCTGTGTAATGATCATGCTGTTTAATCAGCTTCTAGATATGTCACACCTGTCAGGTGGATGGATATTCTTGGCAAAGGAGAAATGCTCACTAAAAGGGATGTAAAGAATGTTTGCACAAAATTTGAGAGAGAAGCTTTTTGTGCGTATAGAACATTTCTGTGATCTTTTATTTCAGCTAATGAAAAATGGGACCAACACTTTACATGTTGCCTTTCTATTTGTGTTCAGTATAAATTAAATCACTGGGCGATAAGGAAGGGGTTCTTTACAGTGCCTTCATAATATCCTCTTCATCCCCATATGGGTATCGGTCAAGATGGATAGGTGTACCTGCTGAGTGGGACAGAAAAAGGCCTTTACCTGGGCGTCTAACAAGTATTGTAGTAGGGTCAGCTAAAAGGGCTTCTACCCCAGAGGGCTTCTACCCCAGAGAGTTTCTACCCCAGAGGGATTATTGCAATCTGATGCCAGCTTGTTGTGCTCTTTCCTCTCACAGTTGACTTCCTCTTTCAGTCTGGGAGGGTATTGACTTCCTGTTCCAGTCTGGGAGGGAATCTCTTTACAGAAGGCAGGTTGCTCTCTGGTTTAATACATCTGTAACATCGCTTAATGTTTTCCCCTTATGCAAGATCCCCTTTATAGCACATGGACTTCATATGCCCGGAAAGATTTTATTAACATTGATCCACAGTAATTAGCTATGTGCCTAATGCTGAATTTGTATCCATTCCTGTCCTTGCAATTTTACTGTGATTTGTGGTTTCACTTGAAACTAGGAGTTCACGGGGTGTCACAATCCATATGGCCAATAAATACTTCCATGATACAGCCAGTAGGCCTACACTGCTGCTGTGCCATATAAGTACACACTGCAGGACATACTCTACATGTTTTTGTCATACAGACCATTAACCAACTGAACTTTACTCATAATCATGCAATGCTTTACTGTACTTTGAAGGACTGTTTTATGTGTTTGCGTGCAGCATTAAATCATGTTCGCCTTCTTCCAGTACAGTAAGGTCATGAGTTCAAGACAACAGCAGTTCTTTCCAAGTTTTCTCCATGTAGAACAGAATAGCATACATTAGAATAACCAATACATTATAACTTTAGAGTTTTTTACACCAATCCATCTATGGCGGATCCCTCTGTCTGACTAATGTGTGTTTTTAGCATCCAAAACAAATCTATTTTTTCCCCACAATTATAATGAGTTCCTTCTCAAGCTCTTCGATTGTCCATCAAGCATGTCAGTACTTACAGTGGAATGCCTTTAATTATGTAATTTGAAACCACATGTTGTAGATATTAGGCAAAACATGTTTGCATTGTAAATGTACGTATGCACACTTTTTTTATATGGAGGAGTTGAATTTTATGATTGCTTTTAATTCTGCCAGTAGGGCAAATTAAACACCTGCAAAATTGAGGAAGTTAACAATTACAATCAATTTGAGTGTGCAACCACAGCCATACACCATTTGAGAGTACCGAGGACTTACAGAGCTTTGCAAAAGTACTCATCCTCCTTGGCGTTTTTCCTATTTTGTTGCATTACAACCTGTAATTTAAATAGATTTTTCTTTGGATTTCATGTAATGGACATACATAATATAGTCAAAATTGGTGAAGTGAAATGAAAAAAAAAACTTATTTTAAAAAATTCTAAAGAATTCAAAACGGAAAAGTGGTGCGTGCATATGTATACACCCCCTTTACTATGAAGCCCCTAAATACAATCTGGTGCAACCGATTACCTTCAGAAGTCACGTAATAAGTTAAATAAAGTCCACCTGTTGTCCAGTCTAAGTGTCACATGATATGTCACATGATCTCAGTATATATACACCTGTTCTGAAAGGCCCCAGTGTCTGCAACACCACTAAGCAAGGGGCACCACCAAGCAAGCGGCACCATGAAGACCGAGGAGCTCTCCAAACAGGTCAGGGACAAAGTTGTGGAGAAGTACAGATCAGGGTTGGGTTATAAGAAAATATCCAAAAGTTTGAACATCCCACGGTGCGCCATTAAATCCATTATTAAAAAATGGAAATAATATGGCACCACAACAAACCTGCCAAGAGAGGGCCGCCCACCAACACTCAGACTAGGCATGGAGGTCATTAATCAGAGAGGCAACAAAGAGACCAAAGATAACCCTGAAGTAGCTGCAAAGCTCCACAGCAGAGATTGGAGTATCTGTCCATAGGACCACTTTAAGCCGTATACTCCACAGAGCTGGGATTTACGGAAGAGTGTCCAGAAAAAAAAGCATTGCTTAAAGAAAGAAATAAGGAAACACGTTTGGTGTTCGCCAAAAGGAATGTGGGAGACTCCCCAAACATATGGAAGAAGGTACTCTGGTCAGATGAGACTAAAATGTAGCTTTTTGGCCATCAAGGAAAACGCTATGTCTGGCGCAAACTCAACACCTCTCATCACCCCGAGAACAGCATCCCCACAGTGAAGCATGGTGGTGGCAGCATCATGCTGTGGAGGATGTTTTTTTATCGTCAGGGACTGGGAAACTGGTCAGAACTGAAGGAATGATGGATGGTGCTAAATACAGGGAAATTCTTGAGGGGAAACCTGTTTCAGTTTGTTACAGAAATTTTAAACTGGGATGGAGGTTCACCTTCCAGCAAGACAAGGACCATAAGCATACTGCTAAAGCAACACTCGAGTGGTTTAAGGGGAAACATTTAAATATCTTGGAATGGCCTAGTCAAAGCCCAGACCTCAATCCAATTGAGAATCTGTGGTATGACTTAAAGATTGCTGTACACCAGCGGAACCCATCCAACTTGAAGGAGCTGGAGCAGTTTTGCCTTGAAGAATGGGAAACAATCCCAATGGCTAGATGTGCCAAGCTTATAGAGACATACCCCAAGAGACTTGCAGCTGTAATTGCTGCAAAAGGTTGCTCTACAAAGTATTGACTTTGGGGGGGTGAATAGGTATGCACACTCAAGTTTTCTGTTTTTTTTTGTCTTATTTCTTGTTTGTTTCAAAGTGGTAGGCATGTTGTGTAAATACAATGATACAACCCCCCAAAAAATCTATTTTAATTCCAGGTTGTAAGTCAACAAAATTGAAAAAATGCTAAGGGGGGTGAAAACTTTCGCAAGCCACTGTACTATGAGGAAATGGGGCATATGAATCATGACAGATACAGTCAATAGTAGTTCTCCTTTCTTATGCTGATTTTGATAGTGTCAACATGTAAAAAACATAATGTTAGCACAACTCATTTAGAAACTCATTCCTGGAACTGATCCTTCTTTGTAACAAACTATTGAATTAATCAATATGGAGTTCAACTTTTGCCATAAGTTCAAATGTTCTGAGTCAACATGTAAGATGTGTTAATTGAATACTTTTTTAAGTTGAACCTTATTTATTCCAAAGTAATAACATGTTTCTCACTTCTACAGGTCAGTATCACTTTCCGTCATCATTGAGGTGGAATAGTGTGATCGATTGTGCGCTTGATGGTCAGTCTGCCTTTCAATGTGGATAAAAGTCACCTTGTTGGTGTGTGGTTACGATATTCTCATTTGATATTTCAAGAAACTTGTTATTATATTGTTATTCTTCACTTTCGGTTATTTAAACACTGTCAATGAGCAGCATGAAAAGATAATTAAATGTACATTAGTTCAAGTTAAGTAAATAATACTGATGTGTAGGCTATGCTAACTTTTTTCACAATGAATTAATTTGGATAATTTGAATTATTTGTTTGTTAAAGACGCTTTTCATCACTCAGAATTATTTCTTCAAAACCAGACAAACCTGTTTTAGCAAACAAATGACTATCTCGGTATTCAAAATAGGGACATTTTATGAGGCCCAAATGAAACTGATATTGAGCTATGACGAATTCCTTGATGAAAATAACCCTCCTACAACTACTGAATGTGCAACAACATCAACCAGCACAGAAATGTAGAAGGTGTATTTGTTTTTAACGTTTTCATGAGATTGATTAATAGTTCCGAAACTGCTTTTGTAAACATTCTCTAGCTGTCTATAGTCTACAGCAGAGCCACATATTTCAATATGTCTCTGATCTACAGTATAGTATATTGGCATGTACATACATATAGTGGGAGAGTATAGGGTTTCTGTAGGATGAGGTCTAGTGAAGACGTGCTTGTCTGCAGGGGAAAAAATGGGCCTTCACGGGGAGAGGGGGATTACTGTCAATTGCTCACAAATTGCAGTAATGCCCAGAGCTCGGCCACCCACATGCGCGCAGAGAGACAATTGCTACGTGTCCATCCCACATTGGCAACACGTGGCGCTTACACGTCAACATTATCTTCATTCTTTCCACTGACACTTAGAAAAAGCATGTGTGAATTACCAAGCCTTCTAAAACCTGTTTATTTATAATTGGGTATTTAAATGTATGAACATAATGAAACATACATGGCTTTCATTTAATGTATTTATTGGTAAGAGGACTTTGTATATGTACAGTATGCCATATAATGGGTATTTTTTTAAATGAGTATAAATAGCGTCAACAGAGAAAAACAACTGATTACCTGCATGCACAGTAACATCCCCACTCCTCTGCTTATTATTCTCCCTCACAGCTAGCAGATGGCTAATCGAGTAACAGAGTTTAATAAGCACTGCTGAGACTAATAAGAGCCCTTCATATTGTCATCTTAACTGACAGGACCTGCTTCCATCCAGCAGATAATATTAAATCACCAAGGAGATGGGGAAGAGTTGACTCATTTAAACCACATGTACTTCCTGGTTTGGCTGGTGGAAAGGCACAGTGTTTAAATTGTATTGAACACATATCTCCCCTCAGTGAAGGAATGGAGTGTGAGTGGACTGCAGGTGTAGTATCTGACTCTGACTCACATGTGCGGCTCTTTAGCTCCAATAGCGAGGACAGTAGAGGAGTCAACGCTCAGGCATTAAAGCGGACTTTAAACCCTCAGGTCAGGGAACATGAAAGACCTAATCACTGGGACTAAGATCAGTCTGTCTGCACACCGTCTGCATCTGGCGCCGGAGGAGAGACAAGATAGAAGGCTTTGTGTGTGCACACGTGCATTAGTGCGTGTGTGTGTGTGAGTGCACACTTGTGTGAGAAAGACTGAGCCTCCCCGTGCAACAGAGCATGTGTGCAATATAATGTACCAACCAACAGTATAGATAACCAATTACCTTTCAACTCTCTAGTAGTAACGAGGCCCGCTGCCACGAGAAACCAGAGGAAGAATGTATTAACGGCTCTGTGTGAAGCTATGGCTGGGAGGAGGAGGGGAGGGAGGATGTTGGGGAAAAGGTAAATAACAGAAAATAACACTCTATAAAGTACAAAACCTTTGTCAAAAAAGTGGGGGGATATTTATTATGGCCAACTTCACTTATGGCTTCCTGCAAGCAGCAGCCGGTGCTGTGTGCTCCACCTCGCACTGGCGGTGTTGTCACAGGGCAGTGCCCCTGTGACAACAATTTTGGACCCCCTTGTGGCCCCCCTAAATGTGGAGTATGAAATAATTTTTGCATAACTAATTTTTGCTGTCCTTCTTTTTTTACATCCGTTATTAAACAGTGGGTGGCAACTTGGAAAACTAATTAAACCCACACATTTACTAGAGGGATATGGTATTTTGCCTACTAATGCCTGCAATGAAGTGAAGAAAATGATATGACAACAATAACGTCTAATGTAACTGGCCCCTCTAACAGTACAACTGGCCCCAGCTTGGCCCCCCCAGTTGAAAGGGTCTAGAACCTCAACTGCCACCTCGGGGAGCTGTGAGCAGGTCAGGGTTTTGGTTTGCAGGCCAGCCTCGACCCACGCTGAGGAGGAAAGCCACCACAGTCAAATTTACATCAAGTACTGTAATATTATCAATAAAAGCCCAGAGCCAGGCACCTTGCTGTAACTCACTGCAGACAAGTGGCTGTGCAGCTGTTCTGGCTTCGTCCTCAGGGAAAAGGGGGGGTGGGGCGGTGGGGTGAGAGACAGGTGTCCCAGCCAAGACCGCACGTCTCTGATCCTGAGGTCAATTGTGGCTTGTTGTCCTTTGTGTAAGATTTGGCAACACGTCCAGGGAGTCTGAGAAGATTTATGATAAGATAATAGGTGACAACAAGTGAATTTGTGACTGGAGAATAACATTACAAGATGATTAGCCAAGTCCTGTTTTTCCAAGACAGCAACAGAGCATCATTAGCCCACTCTTACAAAACAAAACATGATACAGGTTTTTTGTGTTTTGGGATATGATGATGCAAAACAGCTGTACTAATCTCAATGAGGTATCTAAGTCATCTTCTTCTAAATAAAGGGGTGTATTTTATTAGTTGAAATTATTTGATAACTAACAGAGTGGCTTTACTAACATCAAAAGTAGAACACTAACATGATATCGTAGTGATGTTCATCTCTGTCCCTGCTAGACGGTGTTACTTGGCTTCCAGCAGCCGGCTATCTGTATGACCTCATTACATGACCTCATCAGCCAGAGATAACACTCCACAAGAGCTGGAGCAACATGAAGAGCATGTCTCACTGTGTCTCTATCTGAACACACCACTGGTACTGTAACTCTGAAACAGATCATTTAAAAACAGATCTAGGAAGTAAAAACAAGAATACATGTACATAAATATTCAGAGCGCATTTGGTTTTAGAAGTGGGGGGGTATAACCTGTGGGGGGTCTGAGGGTCCTCCCTCAGAATGTTTTGGTCATTTAAAGCAAATTTCCAGAATTTCTACACAATCTAATATGACCATTGGCAATTCTAGGTATCTCTATTTAGAACAACTAAAAGTAAGCAAAGATTCCTAGTCATCAAGATAGGTAAGAGATCGTTATTAAATATGTTTAAGTGATTTATAAGACTAGAGCAAAGATCATTTTATAATCAATAGTGTTTTGCACCTTTAACCAATAACCTAACAAATGAACAACTCTTACAAATAAGGTATGCACACTTTTTATATTCTTTATTAAGACAACGTCTACTGTATATATAATTTCAGCCAGACTGCCCAGCCAGCCCGACCCCCATCAGTCTAGTCAATAACTCGACTCTCTTCCCAACAATTTCCTTCCAATCTTTTTTTAATGTCTCAAGGGAAAGGTTTGGAAAACAAAAGTTGAATTAAAAACACACATCTACCTACACATATACAATAACACTCAGAAACAGGACATCTTCCTTATACAGTGCCCTCCGTAATTACTAGGACAGTGAAGCATTTTTTTTTTTCTTATCGCTCTATACTTGACAACTTTGGATTTGAAATCAAACTATGACTATGAGGTTAATGTGCAGACTGTCAGCTTGAATGAGAAAGTTATAGAAGCACAAATATCATACCCCCCTCAAAAATGCTAACCTCCACTGTCATTGTAATGGTGAGAGGATAGCATGTCTTCTCACTCATCATTATTCACGATTCATTTAGGATTATCCGTAGTCATGGTAGCATCCACATTAATGTAGAAGTGTTTAGAAACACATGCTATTGTTATTTATAATAAAATTGACTCCAAAATGTCACAATACATTATTTACCAGTCATTTCCATTGGGCACAAAATAATCTGAAACACAACCAAAACAAACAGCAAATGCATCCAACAAGTTCGTAGAGTCACAAGCTTAATCATTGCGTGCTATGAATGTAGGATCAAATACTCAACTTTTTTACTATTTGAATAAACATACAAATTCATTGCAGGTGGAGGGGTGTACAAACAGTGCTATAATTTCTAAACGTTCACCATAAATGGATGAAAATACCCTCAAATTAAAGATCACAGTCTGCACTTTAACCTCATAGTCATTGTTTGATTTCAAATCCAAACGTTTGGAATGTAGAGCCAAAATAAGAAACAATACTGCACTGTCCAAGTAATTAAAGAGTGCACTGTAATTCATATCATAGGCCTAATAGCACTGTAGAGCTCTTTTTACTTGCACACAATATAGCTGGACCACCATGTCCTGCCTCTAGGAGTCCACTGCCCTGCAGCACCAAAACCCATCACACCCCACTCATCTTTAGGATCTTCATAAAATATTCATTATTGGTTTCAGGTGTGTTAGGCTAAGGCCAGAGTGACAACCAACAATATGGCAGACCCCCAGTGCCAGGACTGAGCAGCCCAGCAGCTAGGGATTGCCTAAATTGGTATCTCCCCTGACGTGGGCATGTTTTCAATACAAATCAATTCAAATTTATTTATAAAGCCCTTCTTACATCAGCTGATGTCACGGAGTGCTGTACAGAAACCCAGCCTAAAACCCCAAACAGCAAGCAATGCAGGTGTAAAAGTGTAAAAATACAGACTCCTTTTGTCGTACAGATTTCCATATAAGACATCCAGACCTTATGAAAGTTGCACAGTATACCCTTAATCTGGTAATAAATCAAATCTAGTGATACATAACTTGAGATTTCTTCCATCCATTGTGACATTGTATAAGGACAACCAATATAGTATGTTCTATGGATGGTCTTAAACTGCAGTGATTTATGTCTGAGATGATATGAACATGACTGGGCATTCTAACATATCTGTATCCATTCATCATCATCAAAAGTGTCTCCCAGGTCTTCCTCACATTTTTGTGCCACCGGGAAAAGCCTCTATCAACCCTTGATACAGTTTGTCAGACTGCCTTTAAATAGTTTCAATCTTTGCTATGTTTGCTACACGGAGAGAGTAAAGTGTTTTATCTACAAAAGTTCACCTCAGCTCCTTCACAGACTGGTCTTCCCTGGCTGCCTGACCCTGCTGAGACCCCTGTCATCATCGGATCCTCCTAAGAATTATATTGGTGTATATTTATACATTATATTATCCAAGAATAGAACACATTTCCATTATTCCATGATCCCAGACTGTAGCCTACTCATCAACACAAGATGGAACTTTGTATCCATTCACTTATTGTTCTAATATACTGCAAAATTCACCTGAGCTCCGAGGACTTGTCTTCCCTGGCTGTAGGACTCTGCTGGGACACCTGTCACCATTTGATCCTGCTAAGATATGATGAGCACAGTGCTGTGTACTGACTGTGCACCATAACATTGAAGGCTGTAGAGCTGTTTATACCGTGTCAGTGAAAAGTAGGGAATTACCTAGGGAAACAGATTAATAACATTACATACAGCTGAAGTCGGAAGTTGACATACACTTAGGTTGGAATCATTAAAACAGTTTTTTTCAACCACTCCACAAATTTCTTGTTAACAAACTATAGTTTTGGCAAGTCAGTTAGGACATCTACTTTGTGCATGACACAAGTCATTTTTCCAACAACTGTTTACTGACAGATTATTTCACTTATAATTCACTGTATCACAATTCCAGTGGGTCAGAAGTTTACATACACTAAGTTGACTGTGCCTTTAAACAGCTTGGAAAATTCCAGAAATGTTGTCATGGCTTTAGAAGCTTCTGATAACTCAAATTATGTAAATTAGTCTAATTGGAAGTGTTCCTGTGGATGTATTTCAAGGCCTACCTTCAAACTCAGTGCCTCTTTGCTTGGCATCATGGGAAAATCAAAAGAAATCAGCCAAGACCTCAGAAAAAACATTGTAGACCTCCACAAGTCTGGTTCATCATTAGGAGCAATTTCCAAATGCCTGAAAGTACCACGTTCATCTGTACAAACAATAGTACCCAAGTATAAACACAATGGGACCATGCAGCAGTCATACCGCTCAGGAAGGAGACGCGTTCTGTCTCCTAGAGATGAACGCACTTTGGTGCGAAAAGTGCAAATCAATCCCAAAACAACAGCAAAGGACCTTGTGAAGATGCTGGAGGAAACCGGTACAAAAGTATCTATATCCACAGTAAAACAAATCCTGTATCGACATAACCTGAAAGGCCTCTCAGCAAGGAAGAAGCCACTGCTCCAAAACCGCCATAAAAAAGCCAGTCTACGGTTTGCAACTGCACATGGGGACAAAGATCATACTTTTTGAAGAAATGTCCTCTAGTCTGTTTGGCAATAATGACCATTGTTATGTTCGGAGGAAAAAGGGGGAGGCTTGCAAGCCGAAGAACACAATCCCAACCGTGAAGTACAGGGGTGGCAGCATCATGTTGTGAGGGTGCTTTGCTGCAGGAGGGACTGGTGCACTTCACCAAATACATGGCATCATGAGGATGGAAAATTATGTGGATATATTGAAGCAACATCTCAAGACATCAGTCAGGAAGTTAAAGCTTGGTCGCAAATGGGTCTTCCAAATGGACAATGACCCCAAGCATATTTCCAAAGTTGTGACAAACTGGCTTAAGTACAACAAAGTCAAGGTACTGGAGTGGCCATCACAAAGCCCTGACCTCAATCCCATAGAACATTTGTGGGCAGAACTGAAAAAGTGTGTGCGGGCAAGGAGGCCTACAAACCTGACTCAGTTACACCAGCTCTGTCAGGAGGAATGGGCCAAAATTCACCCAACTCTATGTGTGAAGCTTGTGGAAGGCTACCTGAAACGTTTGACCCAAGTTAAACAATATAAAGGCAATGCTACCAAATACTAATTGGGTGTTTTGTAAACTTCTGACCCCCTGGGAATGTGATGAAAGAAATAAAACCTGAAGTAAATTATTCTACTATTATTCTGACCTTTTCACATTTTAAAAATAAAGTGGTGATCCTAACTGACCTAAGACAGGACAATTTTTACTAGGATTAAATGTCAGGAATTGTGAAAAACGGAGTTTAAATTTATTTGGCTAAGGTGTATGTAAACTTCAGACTTCAACTGTAGCTATACTGACTAATAACTCAAATTGTGCTGTCAAAACATTTCAGAATATCGATCTGCAATCGTTTGGCAGCTTGTTTCATCATTTGAGTCAGGTCTAGTGTAATTGAGGCAAAAATAATAGCTGAAGTTAGTGAGCTAGCTAGCTAATGTTAGCCAACTTTTGGCTAGCTCTTTTGGTACATCAACTGGCGAAAAGTAGCGAACCTCCCGCACCTCAGACTCCTGGAGTGGACCAGCCACCACCGGCCTGAGGAGAGACACATGGAGCGAGGGATTAATGCGGTAATCTGGGGGAAGCTGTAACCTGTAGCAAACCTCGTTCAGTCTCCTCAGGAATTTAAAAGGCCCCACAAACCGCGGACCCAGCTTCCCGGCAGGGCAGGCGGAGGGGCAGGTTTTGGGTCGAGAGCCAGACCCGGTCCCCTGGTGCGAACACCGGGGCCTCACTGCGGTGGCGGTCTGCGCTCGCCTTCTGCTGCCTCACAGCCCGTTGCAGGTGCACATGGGCGGCGTTCCAGGTCTCCTCCGAGCGCTTAAACCATTCGTCCATCGCAAGAGCCTAGATCTGGCTCTGATGCCAAGGTGCCAGAACCGGCTGATACCCCAGTACGCACTGGAAAGGAGAGAGGTTAGTGGAGGAGTGGCGGAGTGAGTTTTGGGCCATCTCTGCCCATGGGATGAACGCCGCTCACTCCCCCGGCCGGTCCTGGCAATATGACTGCAGAAACCTACCCACATCCTGGTTTACTCTCTCCACCTGCCCGCTACTCTCGAGGTGAAAACCTGAGGCTGACCAAGACCCTCAGACGTTCCATAAATGCCCTCCAGACCCTGGACGTGAACTGGGGACCCCGATGAGAGACTATGTCCTCAGGCACCCCGTAGTGCCGGAAGACGTGTGTGAACAGGGCCTCCGCAGTCTGTAGGGCTGTAGGGAGACCGGGCAAAGGGAGGAGACGACCAGGATCGTGGTGTTACCCTGTGAGGGAGGAAGATCAGACAGGAAGTCCACCGACAGGTGCGACCACGGCCATTGTGGAACGGGTAGGGGTTGTAACTTCCCTCTGGGCAGGTGCCTAAGAGCCTTGCACTGTGCGCACACCGAGCAGAAGGAAACATAAACCCTCACGTCTTTGGCCAGGGTGGACCACCAGTACTGCCCACTAAGACAGCGCACTGTCCGACCGATGCCAGGATGACCAGAGGAGGGTGACGTGTGGGCCCAAAAGATCAACCGGTCGCGGACAGCAGACGGAACGTACAGACGCCCAGCTGGACACTGAGATGGAGTGGGCTCTGTACGTAATGCCCACTCGATGTCCGCGTCCAGCTCCCACACTACCGGTGCCACCAGGTAAGAGGCCGGGAGTATGGGAGTGTGATCCATGGACCGCTCCTCTGTGTCATACATCCGGGACAGTGTGTCTACCTTAGCGTTCTGGGAACCTGGTCGGTAGGACAGGGTGAAAACAAAACGGGTAAAGAACATGGCCCACCTAGCCTGGCGAGGGTTCAATCTTCTCGCCGCCCGGATGTACTCCAGATTGCGGTGGTCAGTACAGATGAGAAAAGAGTGTTTAGCCCCCTCAAGCCAATGTCTCCACGCCTTCAGAGCCTTGCGAACAGCCAACAGCTCCCGGTCCCCCACATCATAGTTTCGCTCCGCCGTTCTGAGCTTCTTCGAAAAGAAGGCACGAGGCGTAGCTTCGGTGGCGTACCCGAGAGCTGAGAGAGCACGGCTCCTATCCCAGCCTCGGACGCGTCCACCTCCACTATGAACGCCAAAGAGGGATCCGGATGAGACAGCACGGGAGCCGAGGTAAACAGAGCCTTCAGGTGACCAAAAGCCCTGTCTGCCTCAGCCAACCACTGCAGTCGCACCGGTCGCCCCTTCAGCAGTGAGGTAATGGGAGCCGCTACCTGACCAAAGCCCCGGATAAACCTCCGGTAGTAATTGGCAAACCCTAGGAACCGCTGCAATTCCTTTACCGTGGTGGGAGTCGGCCAACTACGCACGGCTGAAATGCGGTCACTCTCCATCTCCACCCCTGACGTGGAAATGCGGTACCCTAGGAAGGAGACGGACTGTTGGAAGAACAGACATTTCTCAGCCTTGACATACAGGTCATGCTCCAACAGTCGACCAAGCACCCTGTGCACCAGGGACACATGCTCGGCGCGTGTTGCAGAATATATCAGAATGTCGTCGATATACACCACTACACCCTGCCCGTGCAGGTCCTGGAAAATCTCGTCAACAAAGGCCTGGAAGACTGATGGAGCATTCATCAACCCGTACGGCATGTCGAGGTACTCATAGTGCCATGAGGTGGTACTAAATGCAGTCCTCCACTCGTCCAGCTTTCGGATACGCACCAGGTTGTCAGTGCTCCTGAGATCCAATTTTGTGAAGAAGCGCGCCCCGTGCATTGACTCGATCGCACTGGCTATGAGAGGCAGCGGGTAGCTGTACCTCACAGTGATCTGATTGATACCCCGATAGTCAATACACGGGCGCAGACCTCCATCCTTCTTCTTCACAAAAAAGAAACTTGAGGAGGCAGGTGAAGTGGAGGGCCAAATGTATCCCTGCCCCAGGGATTCGGAGACATATGTTTCCATAGCCACCGTCTCCTCCTGGGACAGAGGATGCACGTGACTCCTGGGAAGTGCTGCGTCTACCAGGAGATTTATCGCACAATCCCCCCGTCGATGGGGTGGTAATTTAGCCGCCCTCGTCTTACAGAAGGCGAGAGCCAAATCGGCATATTCTGAGGGGATGCGCACGGTGGAGACCTGGTCTGGACTTTCCACTGATGGAAACCCCTACACACCTCCCTGAGCACTTTCGTGACCACCCCTTGAGAGCCCTCTGTTGCCACGAAATAGTGGGGTCATGACAGGCCAACCAGGGTAGGCCCAGCACCATGGGAAATGCAGGAGAATCAATAAGGAAGAGACTGATTCTCTCCCTGTGACCCTCCTGCGTAACCATGCCTAGTGAAGCGGTGGCCTCCCTAATCAGCCCTGACCCTAATGGACAACTATCTAGGCCGTGCACAGGGAAAGGCATATCCACAGGAACAATGTAGATCCCTAAACTATGGGCAAATGAACGGTCAATAAAATTCATAGCTGCGCCTGAATCTACAAGCGCCTTATGCTGGGAATGCGGGAAAACTCAGGAAATGTAATAAACACATACATGTGAGCAACATGGGGCTCTGGGTGAGCCTGGTGCCGACTCACCTGGGGTGACAGGACAGTGCCCTGCCTGCTGCCTCGACTCCCTGAGGAACCCCCCCCAGCACCGACCAGCAGTGTGCCCTCTGCGGCCACAGATGGTGCAGGGAATGGCCCCTTCCGCCGGTCGCACTAAGCACCTCCCAGCTCCATGGGCGTCGGATAGGAGGTGCTAGGGGATGGAACTGACAGGCCCCGACCTGGACGTCCGCGGTTAGCCAGGAGGTTGTCCAGCCGGATGGACAGGTCCACCAGCTGGTCCAACGTGAGGGTGGTGTCTCGGCAGGCCAATTCCCGGCGGACGTCCTCGCGCAGACTGCACCGGTAGTGATTGATCAGGGCCCTATCGTTCCATCCCCAGCTGGTGGCCGGGGTCCGGAAGTCCAAAGCGAAATCCTACGCGCTCCTTGTCCTCTGCCTCAGATGGAACAGACGTTCACCCGCCGCTCGACCCTCAGGCGGATGGTCGAAGACTGCCTGAAAGCGGCGTGTGAACTCTGCGTTATGGTCCAATCCCGTGTCTCCTTCACTCCATACGGCGTTGGCCCACTCCAGGGCTTTGCCTGAGAGGCAGGAGACGAGGGCAGACACACTCTCACGTCCCGAAGGAGCCGGGTGGACGGTCGCCAGGTAGAGTTTCAGCTGGAGTAGGAACCCCTGGCATCCGGCAGCCGTCCCATCATACTCCCTCGGCAGCGCGAGCCGAATCCAGCTGGGACCGGGTGAAGGAGGGGTGGACAGTGGGGCCTGCTGTAGTGGAGCTGGTGAAGGCGCTGGAAGACCTCCTTCTCTCTCCCAACGATCCATCGTCTGCAGCACGCAATCCATGGCAGTGCCCAGACGTTGCAAAATGGTCGCGTGCTGCTGGACGCGTTTCTCTACCGCTGCAGGGAGGGCATCTGCTCCTGCTGACTCCATTCGTCAAGTGAGTGTTTCTGTAATGCGTCTGTGTGTTGCTGGTGTAGAGGAGTCAGGCGCAGGACAGCAGATATGAGTAATAATATCAATTTACTCAAAGAATAATCACAATCACGGACCGCAATACAATAACCAAACACTCACAAACAAACATGGGGGAACAGAGGGTTAAATAATGAACATGTAATTGTGGGATTGAAACCAGGTGTGTAAAACATGGAAAATGAAAAGTGGATCGACGATGGCTAGAAAACCGGTGACATCGACCGCCGAACGACGCACGAACTAGGAGAGGGACCGACTTCGGCGGAAGTCGTGAAAACTATTTAAGTAGTTTTTGGGAAATCTGTACTTTACTTTACTATTGACATTTCTGACAACTTTTACTTTTACTTTACAACTGGTCATCCTTAATGCTTGGTCATCCCTACTGCCTCTGATCTGGTGGATTAACTAACACAAATGCTTAGTTTGTAAATGATGTCTACGTGTTGGAGTGTGCCACTGGCTAACCGTAAATTAAACAAACAAGAAAATGGTGCCATCTGGTTTTCTAAATATAAGATATTTGAAATTATTTATACTTTTACTTTTGATACTTAAGTATATTTTTTCAATTACATTTGCTTTTGATACTTAAGTATATTTGAAACCAAATACTTGTAGACTTTTACTCAAGTAGTATTTTACTGGGTGAATTTCACTTTTAAATGAGTAATTTTCTATTAAGGAATCTTTACTTTTACTCAAGTATGACAGTTGGGTACTTTTTCCATCACTGCTGAAACCGCCAAACAGCCTAACTGACCGCTCTGAGGCGGCTGCATGGTCCTAAAGCACACCAATGTTTTTTTGTATCACAGTGCAATGGTAAAACTGGGGGGACCAAAATGCAATTTCAGAATTTTGGGGTGTCATGTTCCCCCCGTTTCCAGTGAAAGTTGCGCCACTGCAAATATGAACAAATCGATGTAATGAATAAATATTTGTGAGATAATTTGGAGAAAAAGTTTGATAACGAGTTTGATTGCAATTCTCACCAAGCTCTACGCGTGGGTTGGGGGCCGCTGAGCATGTAACATTTGCCCTGTTGCATTTGCCCTGTTGTGACGTGAGAAACTTAAAGACCAAAATTGCCCCACTTAGCGAAACATACTGCCGTGCCTTAACCCAAGCTTTCTAATGGCCAATAAAACCAGGATGAGCCTCTCCCTCCTTGGCCTTGCAAAAACTGTGCAGAAATTAGCCAGCATGAATAAATTCAAGTGGAGGCTGAGCTAATGAGTGCTTATTTGTGGACGTCTTGTGAAGGTCAGTAAGGTCTGGAACCAGACCTCATCTAGAACACACACCCTCACATAATAACCAGACCTCACCTAGAACACACACCCTCACAAAAAAACAGAACTCACCTAGAACACAGACCTTCATATAAAACCAGACCTCACCTAGAACACACACCTTCACATAAAAACCAGACCTCACCTAGAACACACACCTTCATATAAAAACCAGACCTCACCTAGAACACACACCCTCACACATAAAAACCAGACCTCACCTAGAACACACACCTTCACATAAAAACCAGACCTCATCTAGAACACAGACCTTCACATAACCAGACCTCACTTAGAACACACACCCTCACATTAAAACCAGACCCCAACTAGAACACACACCTTCACATAAAAACCAGACCTCATCTAGAACACACACCCTCACATAAAAACCAGACCTCACCTAGAACTCACACCTTCACATAAAAACACACTGAATTCTAAACATCGACTTTGAAGTTCTGTCTGACTTCTCTTTTATAGGCGCGTTTACCCTCCTCTGCGTTTCCTTTAAAATTCCGCTTGACTTGCTTTCAAATGATCATCCAGTGTCACCCAGTAAATTCACTGCTTTAAGACCATCCCTTTTTGTCTAGATACACACAAGTCAATCATTCTACGTTGAAGAATGCTGTCCTTCTAATGGTTTCGTTGGAAACCATATGTCCTTCATGTCAGCTAAAAATCTACAGTTACAGTTTAGGTTGGTTGTATAATAAGAGTCCATTTTAAAACAGATCTCACAGTACTGCGTTACCGTCAATAAATCCAGCCCTGTGCGGATATAAATGATGGTCCCTGTTCAGCTGTAACTTTACATCCGAAGGTATCGTTGTTGCAGCGTCCCTGCGTCTCACTGCACACATTGGTAATTAGAGGGCCACTTCTCCAGCCAGTGCCTTTTCTCTCTGGGTCACTGATAGAAAAAGACTCTTAAACTTTATATTCCCTGATGGAGCGGAAAAGCTAGTGCGACGTTACAGTTTAATGTTTTGGTAAAATCTCATTACAGACCCTTTCTTTTTTTAGGACATAGTGTTTACCTGGAATGGAAAGGGTAATTGCAAGATCCATGGTGTCGATTTCCATGCCCAAACCAGGTTTGAAGGGCTCATAAATGCTAACAGACACTGTAAACCCAATTTAGACTATACTGTTAATAAAGGATGAAAGGGAAATGTTTGTTGTATTTCCCAGACTGTTTTTATACTAGTTGACAGCAGACCTGTTTCCCTTGTATATTCAGATAAGTATGGTGACTGGATAAATAAAACACACATTTAGGTAAATATACAGTCTGTAAGTCTGTTCAGCTCTATGAAAAAACACCCCAGTGTTCCAACATTTATAGAATGCACTTTCATATGATTGTATTTTTTATCAAATTTATTAAAGTGATAGATATTAGTTTATCATAAGCTTGATTATTGTTATTGTTCAAATTATGAGTTGTGGTGCTTGTAGTTGAATTTGAATAAGTCTGTTTTGTATAATATCTAGGAAACCTACTGTGTACATCTTCAGTGAATCTCCTGTAATACTTTTCTTCCAAGCTGTTTCCTCAGTTAGTGGGAGGGGATAAATGTGGCATTTAGTTATATAGTGAAAACTGTCTATGAGCGGTAACCTCCGTGCAAAATTGCTCGCTCTGTGGATTACCAGATAGGCAACTTTGAAAGCTTATCTTGTGCATCTCAGCATATTTGAATACTTTTTTCATATGTAATCTTGTAGGTAATTGAATACATTTGACCAGCCCAGTGCGGAATTAAAAGACGTTGACTCAGTCGGCAAAGGCTTTTATGGAAAGACATTCAAGCCAGAGTCAATGCTAATTTAATGAGCCAAGGCATTTACCTGTGTCTCACCTTTCCCTTTTGTTGCCACACTCCAAACTGCACTTATGAAAGACCCCATCCGGTTTGTTTTAACAATAAATCTATATTTCCCTCAAATGAAATACTCTGTGCTCAGAGAAGACGTTTCTTGCCAGGACTAGCACTTCTAGTTGGAAAAGGGGGTTAATCTTTCAACAGAGAGCAAGAAAAAGCTTTTGAAAGAGGGATCCAAGAAGAATAGAAAACCCTCCCTTGTGGCTCTGTGGTCAAACATGAGTGTAGAGGACAGGCTGGCACTTGGCCCAGAGAGTGTGAGCACCCCTGCCGTCTCCAAGACTTAACCGTTCCAGCAGCCACACTGAACAAGTGGGCACAGATTAAATTAAATCAAATCAAATAACATATTATTAGTCACATGCTCCGAATCCACAGGCACTAGACCTTACAGTGAAATGCAGTTAAAAAAAAAATACGGATAAGAAGTAAAAGTAACAAGTAATTAAAGAGCAGCAATATCGAAACTATATACAGGGGGGTACCGGTACAGAGTCAATGTACGGGGTCACCAGTTAGTTGAGGTAATATTTACATATAGGTAGAGTTATTAAAGTGACTATGCATAGATGATAACAACAGAGAGTAGCAGCGGTGTAAAATAAGGGGGCATTTGATTAGGTGTTCAAGGGTTCTTATGGCTTGGGGGTTGAAGCTGTTTAGAAGCCTCTTGGACCTAGACTTGGCGCTCCGGTACCGCTTGCCGTGCGGTAGCAGAGAGAACAGTCTATGACTAAGGTGGCTGGAGTCTTTGACAATTCTTAGGGCCTTCTTCTGACACCGGTATAGAGGTTCTGCATGGCAGGAAGCTTGGCCCCAGTGATGTACTGGGCCATCCACACTACCCTCTGTAGTGTCTTGCGGTCGGAGGCCGAGCAGTTGCCATACCAGGCAGTGATGAAACCAGTCAGGATGATCTCTGGTGCAGCTGTAGAACCTTTTGAGGATCTGAGGACCCATGCCAAATCTTTTCAGTCTCCTGAGGGGAAATAGGTTTTGTCGTGCCCTCTTCACGACTGTCTTGGTGTGCTTGGACCATGTTAGCTTGTTGGTGGTCCTCTTTTTCCTGTAGTCCACAATCATATCCTTTGTCTTGATCACGTTGAGGGAGAGATTGTTGTCCTGGCACCACACGGCCAGGTCTCTGACCTCCTCTCTATAGGCTGTCTCGTTGTTGTCGGTGATCAGGCCTACCACTGTTGTGTCATCGGCAAACTTAATGATGGTGTTGGAGTCGTACCTGGCCGTGCAGTCATGAGTGAACAGGGAGTACAGGAAGGGGACTGAGCACGCACTCCTAAGGGGGCCCTTGTGTTGAGGATCAGCATGGTGGATGTGTTGTTACCTACCCTTACCACCTGGGGGCGGCCCATCAGGAAGTCCAGGATCCAGTTGCAGAGGGAGGTGTTTAGTCCTTAGCTTATTGATGAGCTTTGAGGGCTCTATGGTGTTGAACGCTGAGCTGTAGTCAATGAATAGCATTCTCACATAGGTGTTCCTTTTGTCAAGGTGGGAAAGGCCAGTGTGGACTGTAATAGATATTGCATCATCTGTGGATCTGTTGGAGTGGTATTCAAATTGGAGTGGGTCTAGGGTTTCTGGGATAATGTTGTTGATGTGAGCCATGACCAGCCTTTTAAAGCACTTCATGGCTGCAGACGTGAGTGCTACGGGTCGGTAGTCGTTTAGGCAGGTTACCTTAGTGTTGTTTGGCACAGGCACTATGGTGGTCTGCTTAAAACATGTTGGCATTACAGACTCGGACAGGGAGAGGTTGAAAATGTCAGTGAAGACACTTGCCAGTTGGCCAGCGCATGCTCGCAGTAAACGACATGGTAATCCATCTGGCCCTGCGGCCTTGCGAATGTTGACATGTTTAAAGGTCTTACACATCGGCTGCGGAGAGCGTGATCACACAGTCTTCCAGAACAGCTGGTGCTCTCATGCATGTTTCAGTGTTATTTGCCTCTAAGTGAGCATAGAAGTAGTTTAGCTCGTCTGGTAGGCTTGTGTCACTGGGCAGCTCTCGGCTGTGCTTCCCTTTGTAGTCTGTAATGGTTTGCAAGCCCTGCCAAATCCTACGAGCGTCAGAGCCTGTGTAGTACCTTACTCCTGTATTGACGCATTGCCTGTTTGATGGTTAGTCGGAGGGCACATCAGGATTTCTTATAAGCTTCCGGGTTAGAGTCCTGCTCCTTGAAAGCGGCAGCTCTAGCCTTTAGCTCAGTGCGGATGTTGCCTGGAACCCATGGCTTCTGGTTGGGGTATGTACGTATATTCTCTGTGCGGACGACGTTGTCTATGCACTTATTGATGAAGCCAATGACTGGTGTGGTGTACTCCTCAATGCCATCGGAGGAATCCCGGAACATATTCCAGTCTGTGCATTAAAACAGTTCTGTAGCTTAGCATCTGCTTCATCTGACCACTTTTTATTGATCTAGTCACTGCTGCTTCCTGCTTAAATTTTTGCTTGTAAGCAGGAATCAGGAGGATAGAATTATGATCAGATTTGCCAGATGGAGGTGTGTGGAGTAAAGAGGGTTTTTTTTCTCTGGTTGCACATTTAATATACTTATAGAAATTTGGTAAAACTGATTTAAGTTTCCCTGCATTAAAGTCCCCGGCTACTAGGAGCGCCGCCTCTGGGTGAATGTTTTCTTGTTTGCTTATGGCGGAATACAGCTCATTCAGTACTGTCTTAGTGCCAGCCTCTGACTGTGGTGGTATTAAAACAGCTTCGAAAAATACAGATGAAAACTCTCTAGGTAGATAGTGTGGTCTACAGTTTATCATGAGATACTCTACCTCAGGCGAGCAATAGCTTGAGACTTCCTTAGGTATCGTGCTCCAGCTGTTATTAAATGCATAGTCCGCCGTCCTTTGTCTTACCAAACTCCGCTGTTCTATCCTGCCGGTGCGGCGTATAACCAGCCAGCTGTATGTTGATAGTGTCGTCGTTCAGCCACGTCTCCGTGAAGCATAAGATATTACAGTTTTGAATGTCCTGTTGGTAGTTTAATCTTCCGCATAGGTCATCTATTTTATTGTCGAAAGATTGCACGTTTGCTAGCAGAATGGAAGGAAGTGGGGGATTATTCGATCGCCTACGAATTCTCAGAAGGCAGCCCGCCCTCCAGCTCCTTTTTCTACGCCTCCTCTTCATGCAAATCACAGGGATCTGGGCCTGTTCCCGAGAAAGCAGTATATCGTTCGCGTCGGCCTCGTCAGACTCGTTAAAGGAAAAAAAGGATTCTGCCAGTCCGTGGTGAGTAATCGCAGTCCTGATGTCCAGAAGTTATTTGGTCATAAGAGACGGTAGCGTCAACATTATGTGGGGGCAAGTAAAACGTCTGCCTTCTTCTCCGGCGCCATCTTACAGAGGCACAGGAGGAGAGAGAGGCACAGGAAGAGAGAGACAGACAGACAGAGAGGGGAAACTGAGAAGCTCTGGAAGCTCAGTGAGCGGGGAAACAGAGAATCTCCGGGAAGATCAGAAAACAAGGTCAGAAAGACAAGGAATGGTGGAACAAGAAATGACACGGGATCCTCTTATTCCCCTCTTTTTTTCTGCTGTGAGGCCAGCCTTCTCTGAGTGACAGCGGTGCGGAGGGAAGCTGACATTGTTGAAGTATGAATTTCACTGTTTGTGTTTTGGACAAAAACAGTGAGTCAGATCAGGCCCTCTTGATTGGGGAGAGGGGCCTGACCTCCGGTCGACCTGCTGGTGGAGACAGTTTTTTTTATTGGCCAGTCGAGGTCAATTTATAAATTCAGGGCTTCTCTAAGTTCGTCCCACGTTAGAGTGCACACCACTGTAAGTCTATATTTTCTATTGTCTCTGGCTCTTTTCATTTCAGTTTCTTCCTAAATAGTAACAGCAAATAATCTGCAATCTGGGGTTATATGTCTAGCTACACACGGACTAGATTGAATAAATTCCAAACAAATACAGTATGCTCAGAGAACAGTGTAGGGACTCAAACACACACCTATACAGACACAGACAGACTGACGACACCTTGGCTCTCTCTGTCTGTCTGGTCTTGAACCAGGGCCCAAAGGACCTTCTCTCAAAGCCTCCACAAGGGAAGTGCTATGAGGCATTGCAACACTCCTTGTGATTGATAGGTAAAACAAAACCTTCCTGTAATAAAAGGAAACTCAAAAATTCCCCCATCAATATCCACTTTGGTATGAGGAAGACGAAAGGAAGGAAAATTATAAAGTATTGTGTGAATTCATCTGGTGAACAGACCAAACTAGTGCATCATCTGGGGACTCGACCAGGCTAGTGCATCATCTGGTGAACGGACCAGGCTAGTGCATTATCTGGTGAATGGACCAGGCTAGTGCATTATCTGGTGAACGGACCAGGCTAGTGCATTATCTGGTGAACGGACCAGGCTAGTGCATTATCTGGTGAACGGACCAGGCTAGTGGATTATCTGGTGAACGGACCAGGCTAGTGCATTATCTGGTGAACGGACCAGGCTAGTGCATTATCTGGTGAACGGACCAGGCTATTGCATTATCTGGTGAACGGACCAGGCTAGTGCATTATCTGGTGAACGGACCAGGCTAGTGCATTATCTGGTGAACGGACCAGGCTAGTGCATTATCTGGTGAACGGACCAGGCTATTGCATTATCTGGTGAACGGACCAGGCTAGTGCATTATCTGGTGAACGGACCAGGCTAGTGCATTATCTGGTGAACGGACCAGGCTAGTGCATTATCTGGTGAACGGACCAGGCTAGTGCATTATCTGGTGAACGGACCAGGCTAGTGCATTATCTTGTGAACGGACCAGGCTAGTGCATTATCTGGTGAATGGACCAGGCTAGTGCATTATCTGGTGAGCAGACCAGGCTAGTGCATTATCTGGTGAGCGGACCAGGCTAGTGCATTATCTGGTGAACGGACCAGGCTAGTGCATTATCTGGTGAACGGACCAGGCTAGTGCATTATCTGTTGAACGGACCAGGCTAGTGCATTATCTGGTGAGCGGACCAGGCTAGTGCATTATCTGGTGAACGGACCAGGCTAGTGCATTATCTGGTGAACGGACCAGGCTAGTGCATTATCTGGTGAACGGACCAGGCTAGTGCATTATCTGGTGAACGGACCAGGCTAGTGCATTATCTGGTGAACGGACCAGGCTAGTGCATTATCTGGTGAATGGACCAGGCTAGTGCATTATCTGGTGAATGGACCAGGCTAGTGCATTATCTGGTGAATGGACCAGGCTAGTGCAGGATTATTAATTGGACAGGTTGCTTTTCTGTAAAACCATTCTGTAATCAGTCTGCCATGATCCCCCCTGAGCCACCCCATGCTACTTTACAGTTTATGCCTTCTGTTGTTTTATCAGTTGTTGATGATAATTTTTTTCTCTCTACCTGCTCACAAGCTCTTTACCAGAGAACTGAAACATTATAGTCATTCGTAATAAATAGTGAAAGGGATGTAGCTTTCTGCCACTAACTCGTCCCTCAGCCCCTCTCTGTTCTCTGGGACTTGGGCTGACATGCAGCAGCATCAGACACACATCAAACTCCCATACACTTCTTCTCTTTCTCCCTCTCTGTCTCTCTCTCTCCCTTTGTATCTCTCTCTCTCTCTCTCTGTCTCTCTCTCTTGCTCTTTCTCTATTGCTCTTTCTCTCTCTTACTCTCTCTCTCTCTCTTGCTCTTGCTCTCTCTTACTCTCTCGCTCTCACTCTTCCTCTCTCTGTCTCTCTCTCTCCCTCTCTCCCTCTGTCTCTCTCACTCTCAGATGACAGCCTGATGAATCATGTCTCAGTTCAGTAGTTGAACAAGTGCAACAATAACGACATTGGGCCAGAATCTATCCAGCAGCGGTCTATGGAAGCAAAAGGCTGGACTGATAGAGCGAACAGACTCCTGGCTAGCTTCAGGTTCTGACTGCAGCTCCTTTAAAAGACAGATGGCTCCTTGTTCCTCAGTGATTCGGTCGGTGTGCTTAATTAAAGCTAAATTGCAAGGGAATGACCCTGTAGCTTTGGACCACAGGCCCCATGAAGGTACACAGCCTACACACACATGTGCACACACACACGTGCACACAGACACACAGACACAGACAGACAGACAGACACATGCACACATACACACACGCACACACATTCACATACATGGTCATGCATGTGGGATGTCTGCTCCCTACCGACCTGCTTTAGGGTTGTGGTAGTAGCTGGGCTATAGCAGGTCAGACCTGAACACAAGAACAGAGGTGGAACAGAGGTGGAACAGAGGTGGAACAGAGGTGGAACAGAGGTGGAACAGAGGTGGAACAGGCGTGTAAAATTAAGCATATGGGCTGGCCATTCCTATGCGGTGGTCTGGTTGGAGTCTCTGTCTGAGTGTAACCGTCTAACCTTCACCATTACATGGTTGTAATTGCATAATTATATCCTAGTTGGCGAGTCGCAGAACAAGACAGGGCCCTGGTTGAAAGCAATGGTTTTATGTAATTTGTGGGTCAATACATTTCACCAAATCGTTAGCTGGGTACAGGTTTAAAAAACCTTTAGGCGCTGGTATCAATCCAGTAGAACGGTACCTGTCTAGATCTGCTATATCTACAGTCTTCCGGCGCCGACAGAGATGGCAGCCTCGCTTCACGTTCTCAGGAAGCTATGAAGTATTTTGTTTTCAGGGTAAGGCGACCGGAAACATGACTGAATACAAACAGTGTAGCTATTCCCTCCGCAAGGCAATCAAACAAGCTAAGCGTTATTATAGAGACAAAGTAGAGTCGCAATTCAACGGCTCAGACACGAGAGGAATGTGGCAGGGTCTACAGTCAATCACGGACTACAAAAAGAAAACCAGCCCCAGTGTCCTCAGAGCATGCGCAGACCAGCTGGCTGGTGTGTTTATGGACATATTTAATCAATCCTTATCCGTCTGCTGTTCCCACATGCTTCAAGAGGGCCACCATTGTTCCTGTTCCCAAGAATGCTAAGGTAACTGAGCTAAATGACTATCGCCCTGTAGCACTCACTTCCGTCCTCATGAAGTGCTTTGAGAGTCTAGTCAAGGACCATATCACCTCCTTCCAACCAGACACCCTAGACCCACTCCAATTTGCTTACCGCCCCAATAGGTCCACAGACGATGCAATCGCAATCACACTGCACACTGCCCTAACCCATCTGGACAGGAGGAATACCTATGTAAGAATGCTGTTCATCGACTACAGCTCAGCATTTAACACCATAGTACCCTCCAAACTCGTCAGTAAGCTCGAGACCCTAGGTCTTGACCCAGCCCTGTGCAACTGGGTCCTGGACTTCCTGACGGGCCGGCCCCAGGTGGTGAGGGTAGGAAACAACATCTCCACCCCGCTGATCCTCAACACTGAGGCCCCACAAGGGAGCGTTCTCAGCCCTCTCCTGTACTCCCTGTTCACCCATGACTGCGTGGCCAAGCACACCTCCAACTCAATCATCAAGTTTGCAGACGACACTACAGTGGTAGGCTTGATTACCAACAACGACGAGACGGCCTACAGGGAGGAGGTGGGGGCCCTCGGAGTGTGGTGTCAGGGAAATAACCTCTCACTCAACGTCAACAAATCAAAGGAGATGATTGTGAACTTCAGGGAACAGCATCCACATGACGGGACAGTAGTGGAGAAGGTGGAAAGTTTTAAGTTCCTCGGCGTACACATCACGGACAAACTGAAATGGTCCACCCACACAGACAGCATGGTGAAGAAGGCGCAAGAGCGCCTCTTCAACCTCAGGAGGCTGAAGAAATTCGGCTTGTCACAAAAAACACTCACAAACCTCTACAGATGCACAATCGAGAGCATTCTGTCGGGCTGTATCACCGCCTGGTACGGCAACTGCTCCGCCCACAACCGTAAGGCTCTCCAGAGGGTAGTGAGGACTGCACAACGCATCACCGGGGGTTAACTACCTGCCCTCCAGGACACCTACACCACCCGATGTCACAGGAAGGCCAAAAAGATCATCAAGGAAAACAACCACCCGAGCCACTGCCTGTTCACCCCGCTATCATCCAGAAGGCAAGGTCAGTACAGGTGCATCAAAGCTGGGACCGAGAGACTGAAAAACAGCTTATATCTCAAGGCCATCAGACTTTTAAACAGCCATCACTAACATTGAGTGGCTGCTGCCAACATACTGACTTAAATCTCTAGCCACTTTAAATAATAGGAATTGGATGTAACAAATGTATCACTAGCCACTTTCAACAATTTTGTATATAATGTTTACGTATCCAACATTACTCATATCAAATGTATACACTGTACTCTATACCATCTACTGAATCTTGCCTATGCTGTTCGGCCATCGACTCAAATCTCTAGCCACTTAATAATTAAAAGTGGATGTAATAAATGTATCACTAGCCATTTTAACGATGCCATTTATATAATGTTTACATATCCTACATTACTCATCTCATATGTATATACTGTACTCTATACCATCTACTGCATCTTGCCTATGCCGGTTAGCCATCGCTCATCCATATATTTATATGTGCATACTCGTATTCATTCCTTTACACTTGTGTGTGTATAAGGTAGTTGTTGTGAAATTGTTATATTACTTGTTAGATACTACTGCATGGTCGGAACTAGAAGCACAAGCATTTCGCTACACTCGCATTAACATCTGCTAACCGTGTGTGTGCGTGACAAATAAAATTTGATTTGATTTGACCTGTCTGACTGTGTATTCAACCCTCTCTACTTCTCTTGTTCACCGTTGGAGTGTTTGTTGTCTGCCCTGCCCTGCTGTCTGTCTGTCTGTCTGCCTTGCTGTCTGTCTGTCTCTTCTGACCTGCTGTCTGTCTGTCTGTCTGCCTTGCTGTCTGCCTTGCTGTCTGTCTGTCTCTTCTGACCTGCTGTCTGTCTGTCTGTCTGCCTTGCTGTCTGCCTTGCTGTCTGTCTGTCTCTTCTGACCTGCTGTCTGTCTGTTGGGGATATCTTATCAGTTAGAGGTCTTTAGTCCCCTGCTGTCTGTCTGTCTGTCTGTGTCTGTCTGCCATGCTGCCTGTCTGTCTGTCTGCCTTGCTGTCTGTCTGTCTCTTCTGACCTGCTGTCTGTCTGTCTCTTCTGCCCTGCTGTCTGTCTGTATGTCTGTTGGGGATATCTTATCAGTTAGAGGTCTTTAGTTCCCCCCCATCACAGCGAGTGAACTCCCTACCCTGCTGTCGGGGATATCTTATCAGTTAGATGGTCTATAGTAACCCCCCCCCTGAATTGAAAGTGATCAGCGCCATAGGTCACAGAGATAACATTTCAAATCAAATCAAATTGTATTAGTCACTTGCGCCGAAAACAACGTGTAGATCTTACAGATAAATGCTTACTTACGAGCAGCTAACCAACAATGCAGTTTAAAAAAATATGAGTAAGAATAATAAATAGAAGTAACAAGTACAGTGCCTTGCAAAAGCATTCATCCTCCTTGGCGTTTTTCCTATTTTGTTGCATTACAACCTGACATTTAAATGGATTTTTATTGTGATTTCTTGTGAAGTCCAAATTGGTGAAGTGAAATGAAAAAAGTTATTTGTTTCAAAAATTTAATTAAATTCAAAACGGAAAAGTGGTGTGTTAATATGTATTCACTCCCTTTGCAATGATGCCCCTAAATAAGATCTGGTGCAATCAAATACCTTCGGAAGTCACATAATTAGTTAGATTGCACACAGGTGGACTTTATTTAAGTGTCCCATGATCTGTCACATGATCTCAGTATTTATACACCTGTTCTGAAAGGCCCCAGAGTCTGCAACACCACTAAGCAAGGGGCACCACCATGAAGACCAAGGAGCTCTCCAAACAGGTCAGGGACAAAGTTGTGGAGAAGTACATATCAGTGATGGGTTATAAAAAAATATCAGAAACTTTGAACACGGAGCACCATTAAATTATATATTATATATATTTTTTTGAAAGAATATGGCACCACAACAAATCTGCCAAGAGAGGGCCGCCCCCCAAAACTCATGGAACCAGGCAAGGAGGTGATTAATCAGAGAGGCAACAAAGACACCAACGATAACCCTGAAGTAGCTGCAAAGCTCCACAGCGGAGATTGAAGTATCTGTCCATAGCACCACTTTAAGCTGTACACTCCACAGAGCTGGGCTTTACGGAAGAGTGTCCAGAAAAAAAAGCATTGCTTAAAGAAAGAAATAAGGAAACACGTTTGGTGTTCGCCAAAAGGAATGTGGGAGACTCCCCAAACATATGGAAGAAGGTACTCTGGTCAGATGAGACTAAAATGTAGCTTTTTGGCCATCAAGGAAAACGCTAAGTCTGGCACAAACCCAACACCTCTCATCACCACCGTGAAGCACGGTGACAGCATCATGCTGTGGGGGATGTTTTCCATCAGCAGGGACTGGGAAACTGGTCAGAATTGAAGGAATGATGGCGCTAAATACAGGGAAATTCTTGAGGGAAACCTGTTTCAGTCTTCCAGAGATTTCAGACTGGGACGGAGATTCACCTTCCAGCAGGACAATGACCCTAAGCATACTGCTAAAGCAACACTCGAGTGGTTTAAGGGGAAACATTTAAATATCTTGGAATGGCCTAGTCAAAGCCCAGACCTCAATCCAATTGAGAATCTGTGGTATGACTTAAAGATTGCTGTACACCAGCGGAACCCATCCAACTTGAAGGAGCTGGAACAGTTTTGCCTTGAAGAATGGGCAAAAATCCCAATGGCTAGATGTACCAAGCTTATAGAGACATACCCCAAGAGACTTGCAGTTGTATTGACTTTGGGGGGTGAATAGTTATGCACACTCAAGTTTTCGGTTATTTCTTGTTTATTTCACAATATAAAATATTTTGCATCTTCAAATTGGTAGGCATGTTGTGTAAATCAAATTATACAAACCCCCAAACATCTATTTTAATTCCAGGTTGTAAGGCAACAAAATAGGAAAAATGCCAAGGGGTTGAATACTTTCGCAAGATACTGTAAGGGGAGGGCACCTGCTGTTAGTGTCAGCTTCCTGTCTGAGAAATGTGTCTGACGCTGCACCAACAGGAGATGTGGGACGTTGGTGTACCTTCAGCCAGGAGGGAACCTGCTGTTATTGTCAGCTTCCTATCTGATAAGTGTGTCTGACCTGTACCACCAGGAGATGTGGGACGTTGGTGTACCTTCAGCCAGGAGGGAACCTGCTGTTATTGTCAGCTTCCTATCTGATAAGTGTGTCTGACCTGTACCACCAGGAGATGTGGGACGTTGGTGTACCTTCAGCTAGGAGGGAACCTGCCCTTCTCTTAGAAGCCAAACAGCAGGATTTGATTACTGATACTGTTAGAGCAACACACACAAGCAAACACACACAAGTGAAAACACACAAGCGAACATAGACACACAAACACACACGTGAACACATGCGGGAACACAGATGTGAAAACACATGCACAAACACACACACACACGCACGCACACGTTATACTACTGCATCTGGCAGTCTATGGTGTAGGGCAAGTCCAGCTATGCCCTGTCTGGCCAACCCCACTGGCCAATGGTTAGTGAGGAACGCTGTGGCCAGCAATAGTGAACACTTATAAAGTGGATATTAACAAGGCTGTGTACCGGCCAAAAGTCTTGTGGAGCAAGGTGTCGAGATCATTAATTTTAACAAGGAAAGCTGATATAATCTCAGCGGAACGCTTATTTCATAGACGTCCTGCTCTGTAGTTGGTGCACTACAGAACTCTGGGACAAGGGGACACACACACACACACAAACACACATAAACCCCAGAGACAACAAAGCCTGGATGAAATACCCATCAGTGGTAGTTTAAGCACTATTACTGAGAGACCACGCATAGAGAAAAGGAATTTGCAGCTTGCTGCGTCAACGCTGGGGTAGGGGCAGCCACCATCAGAATTTTAATTGTCTGAGACAAAGGAGGTTTTTACATTTTTTCTCTGGTCTTTTCCCCCAGTCTTCCATGGAACAATAAATTTGTCTGGACCTGTTATGGAGATCTTTTGAAGTTCTGGAGGAGACCGTAAAATTTTCAGGCACATTTGGGAGCCGGTGCAGTGGTGCAGCATACCTATATTTCATAGTCACTGTGATCTATGAAGTGGTCGGCCTACCTCTATTTCATAGTAATGATGATCTGTGGTCCTCTGCATCTCGGTTTCCGAGGCAACGTAAATCTCGGGGCCTGGACGGCCATCATCAGGGGTGGGGAGTTGGTAGAGGGAGGTCCACTTCTGTTCTTTTGGGCTAACACATTTGGTCATTTTACTGCACAGGGAAGATAAAGTATCGCCCAACGGCCTATACTAGTCTGGATGACCACACCCCCAGACTATCCCACACCGCAGACTATCCCATTCCCCAGACTATCTCATCCCCACCCCCCAGACTATCCCATTCCCCAGACTATCCCGTCCCCACCCTCCAGACTATCCCATTCCCGAGACTATCCCATCCCCAACCCCAGACTATCCCATTCCCCTGACTATCCCGTCCCCACCCTCCAGACTATCCCATTCCCCAGACTATGACCGTCCCCACCCTCCAGACTATCCCATTCCCCTGACTATCCCGTCCCCACCCTCCAGACTATCCCATTCCCGAGACTATCCCATCCCCAACCCCAGACTATCCCATTCCCCAGACTATCCCATCCCCACCTCCCAGACTATCCTATTCCACAGACTATCCCGTCCCCACCACCCAGACTATCCCATTCCCAAGACTATCCCACCCCCCAGACTATCCCATTCCCCAGACTATCCCATTCCCCAGACTATCCCATCCCCACCCTCCAGACTATCCCATTCCCCAGAACATCCCAACCCCACCTCCCAGACTATCCTATTCCACAGACTATCCCGTCCCCACCACCAAGACTATCCCACCCCCCAGACTATCCCATTCCCCAGACTATCCCATCCCCACCCCCCAGACTATCACATTCCCCAGACTATCCCGTCGCCACCCTCCAGACTATCCCATTCCCCAGACTATCCCATCCCCACCTCCAGACTATCCCATTCCCCACCCCCAAACTATCCCATTCCCCAGACTATCCCAACCCCACCCCCCAGACTATCCCAACTCCACCTCCCAGACTATCCCATTCCCCAGACTTTCCCAACCCCAACTCCCAGACTATCCCATTCCTTAGACTATCCCGTCCCCACCACCCAGACTATCCCATTCCCAAGACTGTCCCATTCCCTAGACTATCCCGTCCCAATCACCCAGACTATCAATCAATCAATCAAATGTATTTATAAAGCCTTTCTTACATCAGCTAATGTCACAGAGTGCTGTACAGAAACCCAGCCTAAAACCCCAAACAGCAAACAATGCAGGTGTAGAAGCACGGTGGCAAGGAAAAACTCCCTAGAAAGGCCAGAACCGCTCCTGCTGCCTCTAGAGAGTTGAAAACAGCAGGTCTGGGACAGGTAGCACATCCGGTGAACAGGTCAGGGTTCCATAGCCGCAGGCATAACAGTTGACACTGGAGCAGCAGCACGGCCAGGTGGACTGGGGACAGCAAGGAGTCATCAGACCAGGTAGTCCTGAGGCATGGTCCTAGCGCTCAGGTCCTCAGAGAGAGATAGAGAGAGAGAGAGAGAGCATACTTAAATGCACACAGGACACCGGATAAGACAGGATAAATACTCCAGATATAACAGACTGACCCTAGCCCCCCAACACATAAACTACTGCAGCATAGCACAACAGCATATCCCATTCCCCAGACTATCCCATTCCCCAGACTATCCCGTCCCCACCACCCAGACTATCCCATTCCCCAGACTATCCCGTCCCCACCTCCCAGACTATCCCATTTCCCAGACTATCCCATTCCCCTGACTATCACGTCCCCACCACCCAGACTATACCATTCCCCAGACTATCCCATTCCCCAGACTATCCCGTCCCCACCACCCAGACTATACCATTCCCCAGACTATCCCATTCCCCAGACTATCCCGTCCCCACCACCCAGACTATCCCATTCCCCAGACTATCCCATTCCCCAGAGTATCCCATTCCCCAGACTGTCCCTTCCCCACCACCCAGACTATCACATTCCCCAGACTATCCCATCTCCCAGACTATCCCGTCCCCACCACCCGGACTGTCCCATTCCCCAGACTATCCCATTCCCCAGACTATCCTATTCCCCAGACTCCCCCAGACTGTCCCACCCTGGCCCAGCTCGCTAGCCAGCCGCTGTCAGACAGTTTTTCTATGTGCTGTCCATCTGTGTCTCTGCTGGGTCTTCAGCTATTCACCTCGTGCCGACCTGGTTGTCCTACATGCCTATTAAGTTATAAAGGTTTTTATAACAAATGCACCGTTTCATGGGCTTGAAAGAGTGGGAAATGTCAGAGGACAGATAAAACTGAGTTACTGTTTCCAGTTTCACAAATCACAGCAACAAGTTACCGATGAAAAGGAGAGAGGAAGGAAAGAGAGAAAGACAGGAGAAAGAGAGAGGAGAGAAAGAGAAAGAGAAGGAATGAAAGAAAAAAGAGAGAAGGAAAGAGAGAGAGAGAAAGAAAGGGGAAAGGAGAGAATGCAGAAGATCTCCTATCCTCTTTCTCTCACTCTCTCTCTCACACTGTCTCTCTCCCTCTCTTCCGTAGACACCTGTGCGAGTCTAATGTTTCAGCGGGTCCCTGAAAAATAAACGCATTGCTCCAATCTCTTAATCAGAGCGGCTCCGTCGAATATGGTCACATGATACGGTCTGGGGCAGCTGATGATGCCTGAGCGTAGGTGGAGGAGGGGGGGGTGGGGCAGCTTAATCTTTTTTAATTCAAATCATGGAGGTCCCTGGTGGGGAGCTGGGATGATACCCTATCCGGCGCAATCAGGCTGACCTCCACTCTGAGCAGCGCTCTAAATGATTAATGGAGCTGCCTCCCTGCTCTGTCCCCATGGCAACGGGAAACCCGATAACCCTCAGGAATTCGCTGCTCGAACCAAAGTGTGTGTTTGTGTGTGTGTGTGTTTTGCCAGGATATAGCTGGGTGTAGTGGAGAGAGGGTGCTTCATGGAGGGTTGGCAAGGAGAGAGGGTAACTATTGGGAATCATTCACTCCTTACCACTAACTAGTCGGGGTAAGGAGGTAGAACAGCAGCCAACAGGATTCGGAGGGAACATTTCTAGTGAAATTAAGGTAGGGCTGTTGTGTTCAGGGAGAAGTAGCATTTCTGGTGAGGTTAAGGAAGGATGGTACAGAGAGGTGCATAGGCTACTGATGCTCTGAAGCCATCATAGGAAAGTGAGTGGTCGGGCATGCAGACAAACAGAAAGAACACCCCACAGGGCTACTGTTTTTACAGTCAGACTGCATGTTATTGGCAATGGGTGGACAACTGGAAAGTGTATCTCACAGAGAAGCAAGTAATTAATGCAGAGAATATGTAAATCTACCACAATTTCCAATAAAAGTCCACTTCCGTAGCTACTGTAGCTGATACAGTCAAAACAGAATCAGAAGTCCACTTCCATAGCTACTGTAATTGATACATACAGAAGCTACAGCTGTTACAGCCACTGTTACTCCTCTGTTTGAGTGAACTCCGACCTGCCATCCAGTGTGGAATTCCCTGATTGGGGGCCTGGCCCGTCCAGTGTGGAGTTCCCCTGATTGGGGGCCTGGCCCATCCAGTGTGGAGTTCCCCTGATTGGGGGCCTGGCCCATCCAGTGTGGAGTTCCCATGATCGGGGGCCTGGCCCATCCAGTGTGGAGTTCCCAGATTGGCATCCTGTTCTTAAATAGCTGGTCAGTCAGCCCCTTTGTCCATTGGTCCAGAGAGCCACTGATAAGGAAATCTATGTTAACAAGATGGGGTCTCTTATGCTCAAGTACCCCTGTGTCTGTTTAGAGGAAGGGAAGGGTGGGGTTGCTACTTACGACCCACATCGATCTGATTGTCTGGGGTATTGGAGTGAGGCCTATATCTATCGGCAGGGGAAAGGAAACTACAACCCCAGAGTCAATAGAGGCCGTATTCAGGACTGTGAATGGTGGCCTGCAAAGACATCAACTCTACAGTTACGTTCAATACTTGCAGCCGGCATAGACTTCTGTGGGCGCCAATGGGCAGCAGCTAGTGCTCATCTAGCAGCTAGACTCCCACACTTGGGTGAAGTCAGGCTGGCTACATGGAGAGAGCTCTAAATGACCCTTTCCTGATTTGGCTCATATTCTGCACATATTGGGATGATTGCAAACCTAAGTCATGCATGTATATATGCCAAAAAGGTGTTTGTGTGTGGGTTTGTGTGTGGGTGTGTGTGTGTGTTGGTAAGTATCTTGTATCAGGCCCATTGTGGCAGTTAAAGGATGAATCAACCGCTTGGCTTTGACAAGAATCCACACAGACAGCTCACTGAAAATGTCATACTGTCCAGGCTGTTTATTGAAATACCATCCTGTGTGTGTGTGTGAGACTGTTGTCTGTGTGTCTCTCTCTCTCTCTCTCTCTCTCTCTCTCTCTCTCTCTCTCTCTCTCTCTCTCTCTCTCTCTCTCTCTCTCTCTCTCTCTCTCTCTCTCTCTCTCTCTCTCTCTCTCTCTCTCTCTCTCTCTCTCTCTCTCTCTCTGTGTGCGCTGTTGTATGGAAATACCATTCGTTCGTTGCTCATGATATCCCCTTTTGGTAATTGTATATTTGCTCCACACACAACATCATGTCAACCCAGAATACTTCCTCCACACAGCATCATGTAAACCCTCAACACTTCCTCCATACAACATCATGTAAACCCACAACACTTCCTCCATACCACATAATGTGAACCCACAACACTTCCTCCACACAACATCATGTAAACCCATAATACTCCTCCATACAACATCATGGAAACCCACAACACTTCCTCCATACAACATAATGTAGACCCACAACTCTTCATCCATAGAACATCATGTAAACCCACAACACTTCCTCCACACAACATCATGTAAACCCATAATACTTCCTCCACACAACATCATGTAAACCCATAATATTTTCACAACTCTGCTTTTGTTAGCCAGGATTCTTTAGCACACTGGGGAAAAACTAAACTCAACATTTTTCTCCTGTTCTCATGGGAAATGCTATCCTTTGGTGCTGCTCCAAAGGGTGTAAAAGAGCACTCTGAATACATCCAACCTGTTTACACACAATCAGCACTGGCCCCTGGCAACTCTGGCCCTTGGGTCCTACACCCTCCAGTCTCTGGTTCCTGGTAACTCTGGCCCCTGGGTTGTACACCCTCCAGTCTCTGGTTCCTGGTAACTCTGGCCCCTGGGTCCTACACACTCCAGTCTCTGGTTCCTGGTAACTCTGGCCCCTGGGTCCTACACCCTCCATTTTCTGGTTTCTGGTAACTCTGGCCCCTGGGTCCTACACCCTCCATTTTCTGGTTCCTGGTAACTCTGGCCCCTGGGTCCTACACCCTCCATTTTCTGGTTTCTGGTAACTCTGGCCCCTGGGTCCTACACCCTCCATTTTCTGGTTTCTGGTAACTCTGGCCCCTGGGTCCTACACCCTCCATTTTCTGGTTTCTGGTAACTCTGGCCACTGGGTCCTACACCCTCCAGTCTCTGGTTCCTGGTAACTTTGACCCCTGGGTCCTAAACCTTCCAGACTCTGGTTTCTCTACTTCCTATGTTCTGACACCAGAAATAAGGAAGCTGGGCAAGACCATGCCGAACCAACCGGCAAGCGTGTGACATACCCATCATACTGTTGTCATGGGTACCTTAGTTATACCACACTGAGGCCAGTCCTGTCCTCTGACTCACTGACTCAATTAGCTATATCACACTGAGGCCAGTCCTGTCCCCTGACTCACTGACTCACTTAGCTATATCACACTGAGGCCTGTCCTGTCGCCTGACTCACTTAGCTATACCACACTGAGGCCAGTCCTGTCCCTGACTCACTTAGCTATATCACACTGAGGCCAGTCCTGTCCCCTGACTCACTGACTCGCTTAGCTATATCACACTGAGGCCAGTCCTGTCCCCTGACTCACTGACTCACTTAGCTATATCACACTGAGGCCTGTCCTGTCGCCTGACTCACTTAGCTATACCACACTGAGGCCAGTCCTGTCCCCTGACTCACTTAGCTATATCACACTGAGGCCAGTCCTGTCCCCTGACTCACTGACTCGCTTAGCTATATCACACTGAGGCCAGTCCTGTCCCCTGACTCACTGACTCACTTAGCTATATCACACTGAGGCCAGTCCTGTCGCCTGACTCACTGACTCACTTAGCTATACCACACTGAGGCCAGTCCTGTCGCCTGACTCACTTAGCTATACAACACTGAGGCCAGTCCTGTCCCCTGACTCACTTAGCTATATCACACTGAGGCCAGTCCTGTCCCCTGACTCACTGACTCGCTTAGCTATATCACACTGAGGCCAGTCCTGTCCCCTGACTCACTGACTTACTGACTCACTTAGCTATATCACACTGAGGCCAGTCCTGTCCCCTGACTCACTGACTCACTTAGCTATACCACACTGAGGCCTGTCCTGTCGCCTGACTCACTTAGCTATACCACACTGAGGCCAGTCCTGTCCCCTGACTCACTTAGCTATATCACACTGAGGCCAGTCCTGTCCCCTGACTCACTGACTCACTTAGCTATACCACACTGAGGCCTGTCCTGTCGCCTGACTCACTTAGCTATACCACACTGAGGCCAGTCCTGTCGCCTGACTCACTTAGCTATACCACACTGAGGCCAGTCCTGTCTCCCGACTCACTGACTCATTAACTTTACCACACAGAGGCCATTCCTGTCCCCTGAGTCCCTGACTCACTGACTCACTTAGCTATACCACACTGAGGCCAGTCCTGTCTCCTGACTCACTGACTCATTAACTTTACCACACAGAGGCCAGTCCTGTCCCCTGACTCCCTGACTCACTGACTCACTTAGCTATACCACACTGAGGCCAGTCCGGTCTCCCGACTCACTGACTCATTAACTTTACCACACTGAGGCCAGTCCTGTCCCCTGACTCCCTGACTCACTGACTCACTTAGCTATACCACACTGAGGCCAGTCCCGTCTACTGACTCACTGACTCACTTAGCTATACCACACTGAGGCCAGTCCTGTCTCCCGACTCACTGACTCATTAACTTTACCACACTGAGGCCAGTCCTGTCCCCTGACTCACTGACTCACTTAGTTATACCACACTGAGGCCAGTCCTGTCTCCTGACTCACTGACTCATTAACTACCACACTGAGGCCAGTCCTGTCTCCCGACTCACTGACTCATTAACTTTACCACACAGAGGCCAGTCCTGTCCCCTGACTCCCTGACTCACTTAGTTATACCACACTGAGGCCAGTCCTGTCTCCTGACTCACTGACTCATTAACTTTACCACACTGAGGCCAGTCCTGTCCCCTGACTCCCTGACTCACTGACTCACTTAGCTACACCACACTGAGGCCAGTCCTGTCTCCTGACTCACTGACTCATTAACTTTACCACACTGAGGCCAGTCCTGTCCCCTGACTCCCTGACTCACTGACTCACTTAGCTACACCACACTGAGGACTGCTCTGTCCCCTGACTCTCTGACCCAATTAGGCCTACACTGGACTCACAGAACACACTGTGTCTACAGTCAACCAGTAAGTATCTGAAAGTCAGCTCAGATGGACCCATTCCAACAGTGTTCTACTCTCAGATGAGTCACTAGAGTACTGTCTGTCTGTGGCCTAGCTTGCGTTGCACTGAGATCTAATTAGACAAGAAGACCAGGCCTTTTCCATGTTCCCAGGGCGCTGTGTTTACTTTAATAAACAAACTAGCCAAAAGGGAAAGACAAATGACCAGTGAAACACCACAACAGCAGCAGCAGTAGAAATATTGAGTCATATTGGAGCTGAGGAAACATGTATAGAGCAGAAAGATAACAGAGGCCTGTTGGGCCCAGAGAGGGCGGGTCGGAGAGTGGCAACGAGGGGCGGAGCGGGGCGGAGATGGGCAGGGAGGGGTGAGGCAGGGTGGGTGGGCTTAAATGTTGAGCACTAAGCTAATTAGCCATAGAGGGCGAAGTGGAGAAATGTATTAGAGGTAAACACAGGGGAATGTTTACAGAGAGATACCTCATGGGTGATAGGCTTGGAGGGGCTCCAAGCAATATCGCCGTATGCCGTTGGTACTAACCACAAGACAGCCACTGCACACATCATGCACAGCCCGTCAACACCATGTCACAGTGGTAGACAGTGTCACTAGTCTGTCTGTCCATCTGTGGTCATGGTGGTCACCCAAGCTTTATCTCCACACAACCCTCAACAAATTAGCTCCCAAGCAGAACCCAAAGCATTGCATTCTCATACTACTTGTGTACCTTATTTTAGTTATTGATTATTCCGTTTCACCCTCTGTCAATCTTTTGAAAGGCAGTCTCTCTCCTACTCTCGTCTACCGTCCTTGTTGCTGAGCGTAGGCTGAAATGAGTCATACAGTAATACAACTGCCTGCGCAATATTTCCTCAAAACGATGAAAAAAAGGGATCATACAGCTCTAACCATTCCCGACCGCAACGACTTCAGAGGCAGGCCGTCCTCCAGAGTTTGCACGGTGCCCGGCGCAGGAGAAAGAGAGAGGTCTGACAGCCCAAATGAAACGCAGAGGCAGAGAGGGCTGGCGTAATCGGGTTACATGATTGATGAGAGGGGGAAATGGGATCATGTTGTATTAAGAAAATGTGTGTTTGAACCCAAAACCGGTGCGTATCAGCAGACTAATGCATCAGCTACGGACACCTGAGAGCTAGATGCTGTTAGCTCGGTCCCAATGGTGAGCAGGCCCATCGATCCTACGCAACCGCTCCTTTCCTCTCCCTCTCTCTTACTTTATCATCTCCTATCTCTCTCTCTCTCTCTCTCTCTCTCTCTCTCTCTCTCTCTCTCTCTCTCTCTCTCTCTCTCTCTCTCTCTCTCTCACCATTGCTGTAAACTCAACACAGCACAATAGCATCTGTGTCTGTTTTTGCCGCAGTGTCCAAAGTAAACTTTAGGCACAAGCAGGATGCCAACACTTAATCCCTGTGGCTTGTTAGGGGTACAGTAGCACTGCACTGCCTCAAGGGCATTGGGAGGGCGTGCTGCAGGTGTTTGTCTCTTTACAGGCCAGCCAGTGTGCCAGAGTGATGAGTTAGTGTTCTTGGTTAAGTATGTGGCTAAATTGATTCTGCAATAAAAAAAAAAATCGACAAATATAAAATATATTGATGTACAGTGCATTGGGAGAGAATTCAGACCCTTTGACTTTTTCCACATTTTGTTACGTTACAGCCTTATTCCAAAATTGATTAAAGAAAAAATATATACTTACATACAGTGAGGGGAAAAAAGTATTTGATCCCTTGCTGATTTTGTACGTTTGCCCACTGACAAAGAAATGATCAGTCTATCATTTTAATGGTAGGTTTATTTGAACAGTGAGAGACAGAATAACAACAAAAAAATCCAGAAAAAATGCATGTGAAAAATGTTATAAATGGAATTGCATTTTAATGAGGGAAATAAGTATTTGAGCCCCTCTCAATCAGAAAGATTTCTGGCTCCCAGATGTCTTTATACAGGTAACGAGCTGAGATTCGGAGCACACTCTTAAAGGGAGTGCTCCTAATCTCAGCTTGTTACCTTTATAAAAGACACCTGTCCACAGAAGCAATCAATCAATCAGATTCCAAACTCTCCACCATGGTCAAGACCAAAGAGCTCTCCAAGGATGTCAGGGACAAGATTGTAGACCTACACAAGGCTGGAATGGGCTACAAGACCATCGCCAAGCAGCTTGGTGAGAAGGTGACAACAGTTGGTGCGATTATTCACAAATGGAAGAAACACAAAAGAACTGTCAATCTCCCTCGGCCTGGGGCTCCATGCAAGATCTCACCTTGTGGAGTTGCAATGTTCATGAGAACGGTGAGGAATCAGCGCAGAACTACACGGGAGGATCTTGTCAATGATCTCAAGGCAGCTGGGACCATAGTCACCAAGAAAACAATTAGTAACACACTACGCCGTGAAGGACTGAAATCCTGCAGCGCCCGCAAGGTCCCCCTGCTCAAGAAAGCACATATAAATGCCCGTCTGAAGTTTGCCAATGAACATCTGAATGATTCAGATCACAACTGGGTGAAAGTGTTGTCGTCAGATGAAACCAAAAAGGAGCTCTTTGGCATCAACTCAACTCGCCATGTTTGGAGGAGGAGGAATGCTGCCTATGACCCCAAGAACACCTTCCCCACCGTCAATCATGGAGGTGGAAACATTATGCTTTGGGGGTGTTTTTCTGCTAAGGGGACAGGACAACTTCACCGCATCAAAGGGATGATGGACGGGGCCATGTACCGTTAAATCTTGGGTGAGAACCTCCTTCCCTCAGCCAGGGCATTGAAAATGGGTCGTGGATGGGTATTCCAGCATGACAATGACCCAAAACACACGGCCAAGGCAACAAAGGAGTGGCTCAAGAAGAAGCACGTTAAGGTCCTGGAGTGGCCTAGCCAGTCTCCAGACCTTAATCCCATAGAAAATCTGTGGAGGGAGCTGAAGGTTCGAGTTGCCAAACGTCAGCCTCGAAACCTTAATGACTTGGAGAAGATCTGCAAAGAGGAGTAGGACAAAATCCCTCCTGAGATGTGTGCTAACCTGGTGGCCAACTACAAGAAATGTCTGACCTCTGTGATTGCCAACAAGGGTTTTGCCACCAAGTACTAAATCATGTTTTGCAGAGGGGTCAAATACTTATTTCCCTCAGTAAAATGCAATTGCATTTATAACATTTTTCTCATGCGGTTTTCTGGATTTTTTTGTTCTTATTCTGTCTCTCACTGTTCAAATAAACCTACCATTAAAATTATAGACTGATAAATTCTTTGTCAGTGGGCAAACGTACAAAATCAGCAGGGGATCAAGTACTTTTTTCCCTCACTGTAAGTATTCAGACCCTTTTCTATGAGACTTGAATTGAGCTCTGGTGCATCCTGTTTCAATTGTTCATCCTTTAGATGCTTCTACAACTTGATTGGAGTCCACCTGTGGTAAATTGAATTGATTGGACATGATTTGAAAAGGCACACACCTGTCTACATAAGGTCCCACAGTTGACAGTGCGTGTCAGAGCAAAAGCCATGACGTTGAAGGAATTTTCTGTAGAATTGTTTTCTCTCCAATTTCAATCTTTTGTAATCGATGCCACTCCCCAATGGGCTCGGGAGGCGAAAGTCGAGTCATGTGTTCTCCAAAACATGACCCGCCAAACCACGCTTCTTAACCCGGGAAGCCAGCCGCACCAATGTGTTGGAGGAAACACCGTTGGGCCAATTGTGCGCCGCCCTATGGGACTTCCGGTCACGGCCGGTTGCAATACAGCCCGGGATCAAAACCGGTCCTGTCGTGGCGCCTCTAGCACTGCGATGCAGTGCCTTAGACCACTGAGCCACTCGGGAGGCCCAGGCTTCCATCATTCTTAAATGGAAGAAGTTTGGAACCACCAAGACACTTCCTAGAGCTGGCCGCCCAGCCAAACTGAGCAATCGGGGGAGAAGGGCCTTGGTGAGGGAGGTGACCAAGAGCCCGATGGTCACTCTGACAGAGCTCCAGAGTGGGGATGGGAGAATCTTCCAGAAGAATAACCATCTCTGCAGCACTCCACCAATCAGGCCTTTTATGTGCCTAAAAGGCACATGACAGCCCGCTTGGAGTCTGCCAAAAAGCCCCTAAAGACTTTCAGAGAAAGAGAAACAAGATTCTCTGATGAAACTAAGTTTGAACTCTTTGGCCTGAAAGCCAAGCGTCACGTCTGGAAGAAACCTGGCACTATCCCTACGGTGAAGCGTGGTAGTGGCAGCATCATGCTGTGGGGATGTTTTTCAGCGGCAGGGACTGGGAGTCTAGTCAGGATCGAGAGAAAGATCAACGGAGCAAAGTACAGAGAGATTCTTGATGAAAACCTGCTCCAGAGCGCTCAGGACCTCAGACTGGGGCGAAGGTTCCCCTTCCAACAAGACAATGACCTTAAGCACACGGCCAAGACAATGAAGGAGTGGCTTCGGGACAAGTCTCTGATTGTCCTTGAGTGGCCTAGGCAGAGCCCGGAATCTACCATCTCTGGAGAGACCTGAAAATATTTGTGCAGCGACGTTCCCCATCCAACCTAACAGAGCTTGATAGGATCTCTAGAGAAGAATGGGAGAAACTCCCCAAATACAGGTGTGCCAAGCTGGTAGCGTCATACCCAAGAAGACTTGAGGCTGTAATCGCTGCCAAAGGTGCTTCAACAAAGTACAAAGTTTCTGAATACTTATGAAAATCTTTATTTTAATTTGAATTTATTTTATACGTTTGTAAAATAAAAATCTAAAACCTGTTCTTGCTTTGTCATTATGGGGTATTGTGTGTAGATTGATGTGGGAAAAACAATTTAATCAATTTTCCAATAAGGCTGTAACGTAACAAAATACTGTAACGTAACTGTAACTACCAAAAAGCATACAATATAGTATTTGAAATATTTATTTTATGCAGTTATTATTGCTCATCTTTATCAAGGGTGCCCACTGTAAGTATTTTTTACAAACAGTACAATATAATATATAACAATATATTACATTTATAATGGGTTTTGTATGTTGCAGCCATGTTTCAGTTGAAAACAATGCTCTCCTCGTGTACAAGCATGCATGTGTGTGAGTCCTAGAGCAAAGGTTACTGGGATATCTGCATTTCTGGATGAGCTGTCTGTTTTTGGTTTTGCTCAACTGGACCATCATTTTGAAATGTTTAGTTCTAAAACAAATCAGTGTTTTAGAACTAAACAATCCCTCAACAAACAGTCACTGGGTTGGAAACCAACGTCATAAAGAGGAATGAATGAAGAAATGGAGTCAATGTCACGCAACACCGGAGAATGAAAGCAAAATCAGCCAAAACAAGCCCTAAAGAAACTAAACCTGCAATATATATATAATGAGAGCATCATACCGTATTCTTGATTTTATTTAATCTAATCATGTCTACTGCATGATGGCCTATTACGGGTAATATTTTCATTTTACCATGCTGTTATATTTTTCCACTGTCAAACAAATAAAAAAGCTAAAACCAAGTTGAGCCTGCAGGAGAGGCTCAGCTTTTCCAGAGCAAGTTTGACAAACAGGCTTATGTAGGAGAGATGGCCTGTGTTTGTGTGATTCTGTCCTGCTGGCCACAGAGCGACAGAGATGTTTTAACTTCTTTCGGGATCAGTGTCCCGTCCACGGGACTGTTGAGATAACGTAGGCTAATGCGATTAGCATGAGCTTGTAAGTAACAAGACAATTTCCCAGGGCATAGACATGTCTGATATTGGCAGAAAGCTTTTAATTATTGTTAATCTAACTGCATTGTCTAATTTACAGTAGCTATTACAGTGAAATAATACCATGCTATTTTTTGAGGAGAGTGCACAAATTTGAACATTTGAACAGTAATTAATAAACAAATTAGGCACATTTGGGCAGTCTTGATGCAACATTTTGAACAGAAATGCAATGATTTATTGGATCACTCTAAAACTTTGCACATACACCTGGTCTGGAATAATACATTATGGTGTTTCTCTTGCATTTCAAAGATGATGGTACAAAAGAAATACAAAACGGTTGATTTTTAGTTTGTCTTATCTTTTACCAGATGTATTGTAATATATTCTCCTACATTCCTTTCACATTTCCACAAACTTGAAAGTGTTTCCTTTCAAATGGTACCAAGAATATGCATATCCTTGCTTCAGGGTCTGGGCTACAGGCCGTTAGATTAGGGTGTCATTTTAGGCGAAAATTGGAAAAAAGGGGCGGATCCTTAAGAATTTTAAGGCACATGCATGGGTCACCATTGGCTCAAGTTTCCAATGATAGAATAAAGAGTATATTTGGAGGATGAAAGTAATTTCATGCTTTCATTTCAATTGTTATGTTCTCAATACTTAAACGATATTAGTATTATATACATTCTAACTATTCAGCATGTACTGTATATCGTATTCATTCCTTTAATCATGTGTGTATAAGGTAGTTGTTGTGAATTTGTTAGATTACTTGTTAGATACTACTGCATGGTTGGAACTAGAAGCACAAGCATTTCACTACACTCGCATTAACATCTGCTAACCATGTGTATGTGACATACAATTTGATTTGATTTGCTCTAATGAACTTTATGGTAACTATTGCAACATAGAAACTGCCAATGCTATAACCTGTTTGTGATGTGTGCAGGATAGTAGAAACGTGATCTGGAAGTAAAGGTAATGGGTCAGACAACAGAGCCATAGCACACATGACTATACTGACACCAAACTAAATAGCCTATTTCTTATTTCCTGGATTGTGTTCTCCTATAGTCTTGTTTTATCATTACTGTTATATTTGATAGAGTTCAGAGTTAAACATGTGCTGCCTCATACGGTGTATAAGTCTCTCACTGAACTCTCTGAAATTTGAGTGAAATATCCCATTGATTTTCTCAAAGCCTTTTTTGCTCCCAGCCAAAGGTAGTGTTTGTATGGTTTTTCCCCTCCATTAAAAGCCTAGATTACTGCACATTAGCTATGGGCCTAGATTAAAAATAAATGGCATTGAAACTTCATTCAATACCACAATGACCGCGGAAATTTTTTGTTACACACTGGGAACAGGAGGAGCATTTGTTTGCACTGAGCGATTCCTTTCAAGGTCTTGAATGTTCTGAACTGATCAAATAAACAGCTACATATGAGAACAAATGTTACAATTTCAATAACTACAGAGATGTAAATGCACTATTCCACTGTTTATGATATATCTACAAATATACTTTTTACATTAAACAAGTTAATAACTCTTTAAAAAAAATGTATTTACTTTCAAGGTCTTTGCAATATTGTGCATACATTTTAACCTAATCAAACTGACGTCAGTATGAACAGTGTAAAACTCATGCAATTTGAGACTGCTAATCATGTAGTCGAACAGCAGTAGGCATTTCATGACTGGAGAGATAGATTCTGCACTGCAGATGTTTCTCAAATGGGATATTTGGCTTGTGTTTTTAGTCAATGTAAATATACCGTTATACATGTATTAGTTAGTTAGTGTACAAATTAGTGTGACATGCAATGAAAAATGTGATGTATAAATCCAAAACAGAATGTTATTTATACTTTTCAAAGAGAACACAGGTTCTAATTGATCTTATAGAAAAAGAATACATGCATGCTCTATTATCTATATACTGTATGCAGTTTGACTGGCAAAAGACTAATTGTATCTTATTTTATCAAAAATTAATATTTGATCAAATCTCTCCCCTTGTCTTGGGCATGTGTTGGTGGTTTACTGTAACCCCCAGAGATATTGCATAGACTGTTAGAGTGTATCAGATAATGTGAAGATTAACAGCGGACCACCCCACACACAAACAGGATGTAATGGCTGTCTGCATTTTTTCCTCTGTTGTCATCAGTCATTGGGGTCAAAGGTCACACGATTAATCAAAACTGTTTCTGCGGTGTGAGATACACAAATGAGCCTCTTAGGATTACCCGGGGCTGAAGATGGCCCCGTCTGTTTATATCTGCCAGACCGCAGGGTTACATTAAACTCCCCATTTCCAGCTTGGTGTGAACTAATCAGCCATTCCATTTGTGTGACTTTTACTCTGTCCTCCATTTCCTATTCTGCTGTCACAATGAGCCTCGTAAGGGACTCGTATGAGGTCCTGCCGGTTACATTAGCTGGTGTTTGGATATCTGTGGGGCTTGGCTCAATGAGGAGGCCTGTCAACGTGGCTTTTGTAAATCGAGAGATAGTCCAAACACTCGGACACGCGGCAATAAATACAAGCCCCTGTTCCCTGCATTAGCTCTGCTTTAGTGGAGAGAGATGGGTCTGAGTGATGCATCATTCATTTATGTTACAGCTAAAGGGGAATTTCACCCTGGGGGGAATCTAGGTTGTTTTCATCGTGTCTGAGGCATTTCCAGGACAGTGAGATGTTATACTGATCGCACTATTCTGCATGTTTTTGTGGGTGTAGATATGATTGTCCTTGTTTGATAGAGCCATTGGCCATATGTTCCTATCGGCGGATTTTTTCTAAATATACAAGCAGACACATTTTATCCAGTCTCTGAAAGACTACAACTTGTTTTGGGCATTGCTTTATGCTCTGGCATCCGTCCCTCCCCCCAAAGCGGGATTTTTTGAAAAGGAGGCGGACATTAACAACAATCCTTTGGGCAAAACTGAAAGAACTGACAAGAAGAAATGGCTTCAAGTCTCTCCTCTCATCAACACGAATTAGACGATAGAGCATCTATTAGCTACATGGTGACATTCAACCATACATGTTTCAACCTGAATATAGAGAAGAGGATTGGAAACAAAGAGTTGGATTTAGCTAACTTTAGAAGTTCAGCTACAGCCCAGCAGAGAGAGGACAGGTGACAAATACGGTGCCTAGCTAAGTATGTTATTTTTCCTGCAAGCCACCTAGCTAGCTAGCTAACTTCAGTTTACCTACTGAAACCCATATTGTGTATTGCTGGCGAACATACTACTTTGTTACAATGGGGTGAAATCGAATAATTTTTCTGTTTGCTAACTTAGCTAGCTACTGCGCATTCGGAAAGTATTCAGACCCCTTGAATTGTTCCACATTTTGTTACATTGCAGGTTTATTCTAAAATTGGTTAAAGAGTTTTTTTCCTCATCAATCTACACACAATACCCCATAACGACAAAGGAAAAGCAGGTCTTTAGAATTTTTTGCAAATGTATTAAATATAAATAACTGACATATCACATTTACATAAGTAGTCAGAACCTTTACACAGTACTTTGTTGAAGCATCTTTGGAAGCAATTACAGCCTCAAGTTGTCTTGGGTATGAAGCTACAAGCTTGGCACACCTGTATTTTTGGATTTTCTCCCATCGTTCTCTGCAGATCCTCTCAAGCTCTGTCACATTGGATGGGGAGCGTTGCTGCATTGCTATTTTCAGATCTCTCCAAAGATGTTCGATCGGGTTCAAGTCCAGGCTCTGGCTGGGTCACTGAAGGACATGCAGAGACTTGTCCCGAAGCCACTGCTGTGTTGTCTTGGCTGTGTGCTTAGGGTCATTGTCCTGTTGGAAGGTGAACCTTCGCGGCCAAAATCTCATGGCTTGTTTTTTGCTCTGACATGCACTGTCAGCTGTTGGACCTTATATAGACAGGATGTGTGTCTTTCCAAATCATGTCCAGTCAATTGAATTTACCACAGACGGACCCCAATCAAGCTGTAGAGACATCTCAAGGATGATCAATGGAAACAGGATGCACCTGAGCTCAATTTCGAATCTCATAGAAAACAATCTGAATACTTATGTAAATAAGGTATTTCTGTTTTGTTTTTTTAATACATTGGAGAGACCTGTCTTCGCTTTGTCGTTATGGGGTATTGTGTGTAGATTTAATTCCGATTTTTATTTTTCTATACATTTTTGAATAAGGCTGTAACATAACAAAATGTGGAAAATTCAAGGGGTCTGAATACTTTCCGAATGCACTGTATATACAGTACCAAAAGTACCAAAACTTCTGACTTCAACTGTATCTTCTGGAATAATTAGTGAATTACTGCGAAAGTGTTTCCTCCTTTTGACCGCGGTTGAAAGGAAAATGATTGCCCTCCTTAACTTTCTGTAAATTAATAGGATTGTGGGTAATGGTCTTATAAAGCAGAATGTATACATCATTACTGAAATCCAGACAGGATGTATTAATACATTTTTAAAAAATCCCTTGTCATGTCGAGATCACAACTTATACAGTTGAAGTCGGAAGTTTACATACACCTTAGCCAAATACATTTAAACTCCGTTTTTTACAATTCCTGACATTTAATCCTAGTAAAAATTCCCTGTCTTAGGTCAGTTAGGATCACCACTTTATTTTAAGAATGTGAAATGTCGGAATAAGAGTGGAGAGAATGATTTAATTCAGCTTTTATTTCTTTCATCACTTATTTCTTTCATCATTAGTATTTGGTATCATTTCTATAATTTTTTTTAACTTGAGTCAAACGTTTCGGGTAGCCTTCCACAAGCTTCCCACAATAAGTTGGGTGAATTTTGGCCCATTCCTCCTGACAGAGCTGGTGTAACTGAATCAGGTTTGTAGGCCTCCTTGCTCGCACACGCTTTTCAAGTCTGCCCACAAATGTTCTATTTTGCCACAACTTTGGAAGTATGATTGGGGTCTTTGTCCATTTGGAAGACCCATTTGCGACCAAGCTTTAACTTGTCTGATGTCTTGAGATGTTGCTTCAATATAACAACATAATTTTCCATCCTCATGATGCCATCTATTTTGTGAAGTGCACCAGTCCCTCCTGCAGCAAAGCACCCCCCACAACATGATGCTGCCACCCCCGTGCTTCACGTTTGGGATGGTGTTCTTCGGCTTGCAAGCCTCCTTGTCTTCCAAACATAAAGATGGTCATTATGGCCAAACAGTTCTATTTTTGTTTCATCAGACTAGAGGACATTTCTCCAAAAAGTACGATCTTTGTCCCCATGTACATTTTCAATCCGTAGACTGACTTTTTTTATGGCGGTTTTGGAGCAGAGGCTTCTTCCTTGCTGAGCGGCCTTTCAGGTTATGTCGATATAGGACTCGTTTTCCTGTGGATATAGATACTTTTGTACCTGTTTTCTCCAGCATCATCACAAGGTCCTTTGCTGTTGTTCTGGGACTGATTTTCACTTTTTGCATCAAAGTATGTTCATCTCTAGGAGACAAAACGTCTCCTTCCTGAGCGGTTTGACAGCTGCGTGGTCCCATGGTGTTTTTACTTGCATACTATTGTTTGTACAGGTAACGCGGCACCTTCAAGCATTTGGAAATTGCTCCCAAGGTTGAACCAGACTTGTGGAGGTCTACAATTTTCTTTCTGAGGTCTAGGCTGATTTCTTAAGATTTTCCCATGATGTCAAGCAAAGAGGCAATGTGTTTGAAGGTAGGCCTTGAAATACATCCACAGGTACACCTCCAATTGACTCAAATTATGTCAATTAGCCTATCAGAAGCTTCTAAAGCCATGACATCCTTTTCTGGAATTTTCAAAGCTGTTTAAAGACACAGTAAACTTAGTGTATGTTATCTTTTGACCCACTGGAATTGTGATACAGTGAATTTTAAGTGAAATAAAAATTACTTGTGTCATGCACAAAGTAGATGTCCAAACCGAAACTATAGTTTGTTAACAAAAAAATGTGTGGAGTGGTTGAAAAACGAGTTTTAATGACTCCAACATAAGTGTATATAAACTTTCGACTTCAACTGTATATATTATTGACATAATAACTGGTATCAAATAATAACATTCTAACTGGAATAAATAATACAATTATATTATAACTGGTGTAAATAATGTGATAACATTGCATCTGGAATATATAATAACAATATAATTGGAGTAAATAATATGATAACATTATAACTGGTATATATAATATGATACCATTATAATTGGTATATATAATAATGTTATAACTGGTATACAGAATAGAATAACGTTATAACTGGTATGATTATTATGATAATATTACAACTGGTATATATAATAATATTATGAGAGGTTTAAACAATATAATAACATTATAACTGGTATGTTTAAAATAATAACATTATAACTGGTATATATTATATAATGATATTTTAACTGGTATATATAATTTAATGATAGTATAACGGGTATATATAAAATAGTAACATTATAACTGGTATATAAAATATGATAACATTACAACAGGGGTATATTGGTATAAATTAGTAACATTATAATTGGTATACATAATACAATAATATTATAGCTGGAATAAATTATATGATAATATTACAACTGGTATATATAATATAATAATATTATAATATGTATAAATAATATGATAACATTTTAACTGGTATATAAAATATAATAATATTATAACTGGTATATGTACCATAATAATATTATAACTGGTATGTATAATATAATAATATTATAGCTTGTATACATAATATAATAACGTTGTAACTGGTATGTTTAAAATAATAACATTATAACTGGTATACATAATGTATAACATTATAACTTGTATATATAATTTATTGATATTGTAACTGGTGTATATATAATATTGTTTTAACTGGTATGTTTAAAACAATAACATTATATTAAAAACAACTGGTTTATATATTATACTAATATTAAAATTGGTATATATAATAACATTATTACTGGTATATATAAAAACATTGTAACTGGTATTTACAAAATAATAATATTATGATGGGAAAATATAGTAGAATAAAATTATAACTGGTATAGACAGTATAATAATGTTATATATATACAGTGAGGGAAAAAAGTATTTGATCCCCTGCTGATTTTGGACATTTGCCCACTGACAAAGAAATGATCAGCCTGTAATTTTAATGGTAGGTTTATTTGAACAGTGAGAGACAGAATAACAACAACAAAAAATACCCAAAAATGCATGTGAATTTTTTTTTAGAAATTGATTTGCATTTTAATGAGGGAAATAAGTATATATGACCCCCTCTCAATCAGAAAGATTTCTGGCTCCCAGGTGTCTTTTATACAGGTAACGAGCTGAGATTAGGAGCACACTTTTAAAGGGAGTGCTCCTAATCTCCGTTTGTTACCTGTATAAAAGACACCTGTCCACAGAAGCAATCAATCAATCAGATTCCAAACTCTCCACCATGGCCAAGACCAAAGAGCTCTCCAAGGATGTCAGGGACAAGATTGTAGACCTACACAAGGCTGGAATGGGCTACAAGACCATTGCCAAGCAGCTTGGTGAGAAGGTGACAACAGTTGGAGCGATTATTCTCAAATGGAAGAAACACAAAAGAACTGTCAATCTCCCTCAGCCTGGGGCTCCATGCAAGATCTCACCTTGTGGAGTTGCAATGATCATGAGAACGGTGAGGAATCAGCCCATAACTACGCGGGAGGATCTTGTCAATGATTTCAAGGCAGCTGGGACCATAGTCACCAAGAAAACAATTAGTAACACACTACGCCGTGAAGGACTGAAATCCTGCAGCGCCCGCAAGGTCCCCCTGCTCAAGAAAGCACATATAAATGCCCGTCTGAAGTTTGCCAATGAACATCTGAATGATTCAGATCACAACTGGGTGAAAGTGTTGTCGTCAGATGAAACCAAAAAGGAGCTCTTTGGCATCAACTCAACTCGCCATGTTTGGAGGAGGAGGAATGCTGCCTATGACCCCAAGAACACCTTCCCCACCGTCAATCATGGAGGTGGAAACATTATGCTTTGGGGGTGTTTTTCTGCTAAGGGGACAGGACAACTTCACCGCATCAAAGGGACGATGGACGGGGCCATGTACCATCAAATCTTGGGTGAGAACCTCCTTCCCTCAGCCAGGGCATTGAAAATGGGTCGTGGATGGGTACTCCAGCATGACAATGACCCAAAACACACGGCCAAGGAAACAAAGGAGTGGCTCAAGAAAAAGCACATTAAGGTCCTGGAGTGGCCTAGCCAGTCTCCAGACCTTAATCCCATAGAAAATCGGTGGAGGGAGCTAAAGGTTCAAGTTGCCAAACGTCAGCCTCGAAACCTTAATGTCTTGGAGAAGATCTGCAAAGAGGAGTGGGACAAAATCCCTCCTGAGATGTGCGCAAACCTGGTGGCCAACTACAAGAAACGTCTGACCTCTGTGATTGCCAACAAGGTTTTTGCCACCAAGTACTAAGTCATGTTTTGCAGAGGGGTCAAATGCTTATTTCCCTCATTAAAATGCAAATGAATTTAAAACATTTTTCACCTGCGTTTTTCTGGATTTTTTTGTTGTTATTCTGTCTCTCACTGTTCAAATAAACCTACCATTAAAATTATGACTGATCATTTCTTTGTCAGTGGGCAAAAGTACAAAATCAGCAGGAGATCAAATACTTTTTACCTCACTGTATATATATATATATATATATATATATATAATACATTTTTTACTTGTGTATATAACATAAAAACATTATAACTGGTACATTTTAATAGAATAAAATTATAACTGTTGTATATATAATATGATACCATTATAATTGGTATATATAATCTAATAATGTTATAACTGGTATATATTATATAGTCATATTTTATCAGGTATACATAATATAATATAAAACTATTATAACTGGTATATATAATAATGTTATAACTGGTATGTGTCAAATAATAACATTCTAACTGTTATATATATATATATATATATATATATACATATATTAACAACATAATAACTGGTATGTATCAAATAATAACATTCTAACTTGTGTACATAATATAATAATATTATAACTTGTGTAAATAATATGATAACATTACATCTGGTATATAATATTATAACTGCTATAAATAATATAATAATTGTATCACTGGCATATATAATATGATAACATTAACTCTTATGTATAATATAATAACGTTATCACTGGTGTATATAATACAATTATAACTGTTTAAAAAATATTATATTATAACTCGTATATATAAAATAATAATATTATAACTGGTAAACATAATATAATAACATTATAATTGGTATGTTTAAAATAATAACATTATAACTGGTATACATCATATAATAACATTATAACTGGTATATATAACATAATACCATTATAACTGGTATATATAATAACATTATAACTGGTATATATATAACATAATAACATTAACTGGTATATATAATAACATAAAAAATGGTATATCTAACATAATAACATTATAACTGGTATATATAACATAATAACATTATACCTGGTATATATAACATAATAACATTATAACTGGTATAATATAATAACATTATAACTGGTATATATAACATAATAACATTAACTGGTATATATAATAACATTAAAAATGATATATCTAACATAATAACATTATAATGGTATATTTAATATAATAACATTATAACTGGTTTATATAATATAATAACATTATAACTGGTATATATAATAACATAGAAAATGGTATATATAACATAATAACATTATAACTGGTATATATAACATAATAACATTATAATGGTATATTTAATATAATAACATTATAACTGGTTTATATAATATAATAACATTATAACTGGTGTATATAATAACATAGAAAATGGTATATATAACATAATAACATTATAACTGGTATATATAATAACATTAACTGGTATATCTAACATAATAACATTATAACTGGTATATATAATATAGTAACATTATAACTGGTATATATAAAATAATAACATTATAACTGGTATATGTAATATAATAACATTATAACTGGTATATATAACATAATAACATTAACTGGTATATATAATAACATTAAAAATGGTATATCTAACATAATAACATTATAACTGGTATATATAATAACATTATAACTGGTATATATAATATAATAACATTATAACTGGTATATATAATATAATAACATTGTAACTGGTATATATAACATAATAACATTAACTGGTGTATATAATAACATTAAAAATGGTATATCTAACATAATAACATTATAATGGTATATTTAATATAATAACATTATAACTGGTTTATATAATATAATAACATTATAACTGGTATATATAATAACATAGAAAATGGTATATATAACATAACAACATTATAACTGGTATATATAACATAATAACATTATAATGGTATATTTAATATAATAACATTATAACTGGTTTATATAATATAATAACATTATAACTGGTGTATATAATAACATAGAAAATGGTATATATAACATAATAACATTATAACTGGTATATATAATATAATAACATTATAACTGGTATATCTAACATAATAACATTATAACTGGTATATATAATATAGTAACATTATAACTGGTATATATAACATAATAACATTATAACTGGTATATGTAATATAATAACATTATAACTGGTATATATAACATAATAACATTAACTGGTATATATAAAAACATTAAAAATGGTATATCTAACATAATAACATTATAACTGGTATATATAATAACATTATAACTGGTATATATAATATAATAACATTATAACTGGTATATATAATATAATAACATTGTCACTGGTATATATAACATAATAACATTAACTGGTGTATATATAATAACATTAAAAATGGTATATCTAACATAATAACATTATAACTGGTATATCTAACATAATAACATTATAACTGGTATATCTAACATAATAACATTATAACTGGTATATCTAACATAATAACATTATAACTGGTATATCTAACATAATAACATTATAACTGGTATATGTAACATAATAACATTATACCTGGTATATATAAGGCCCTTTTTGGGTTAGAGAAACCAACGCAATTATCACAACGTAGGTTGTATAATGGCTTTGTAACTGGTTTGGCTTGGCTTCCTCCGTGATTTTACCTACGCACTGCCACCGGTGTGTGCGAGTGTGTGCGTGTGTGTGTGTGTGTGTGTGGAGGGGATGTCAAACCTTGACTCATGAATCAGAACTCTAGACAAATTACAATAATATCCCAGCATAGTTTAATAAATCAGTTCACCTTTTTTTCAGGTCCCCTCCTTTCTCCCCATCTCAGTCACACCCGTCACTTCAACCAGTGTGAAAACCTCTATTAACAACATAAATTACAATAAGAATTGGAAAGGTAATGTCATCAAGTAGTTTTTTCTCTCCCAGAGGAGGGCCATGGTGGGTTGGCCACTGCTGGCAAGAACAGAGTGTAAGACGGAATTTCTCTTTTAATAAAAAAGAGTTTCTGACTTGGAGTGAATTCATTATCAGAGTGTATTATCTCAGAGTGGAGTATATATGGAGCACAGAATGCTCTGATACCTCCTCAGGCAACTCTGTCGGTGATGCTGATGATAAATCACAGTTCAGAAAATGCCATTTAATATGGGAGACAAACAACTCTGTACCTTCAACATGCACAAACGCGCGCACACACACACACACACACACACACACACACACACACACACACACACACACACACACACACACATTTATCAGCAGAGCAGCTGTTTATTTTAGGAACAGAGAGCTTTGGTGAAGCACAGCTCATCCTCATCTCAGCTAGATTCAGTGTCTTCACAGGCAGAAGAGCCCAACTCTGGCTTCTCAACTACTGCTCTGTCTATGTTAAGTTGTTTTGCAAGACCTATAATCCATGCAAAAAGCTTTCTGTCTGTAGCCTATTCCTCAACTCAAAAGGAGACAGAGATAGTGAGTAATGAAATACTGAAAGACAAAAATGAGGGAATTCACTTCATAAATGTCAACTTGTCACAAAGAAATCCCCCGTATGGAGAGAGGAAAGATAACGGCATTATTTATTTGTCTCCATATGCATACTGTAATCTAATGTGGTAGTCGGCTAACACAGGGCAGCAGCTCACGAAAACTGTGAAAAACTATTTAGCAACAGCTGCACTAGGGTCAGACAGCATTCCTGTGTATATTAAGACATTGCGGAGCTGGCACGAGATATGGCTCTGAAAACATACCTCAATAAAGGGATGAGAAATGCTTTGTACTCCCGAATTGCCCTATTAATCCAATTGTTACACCAAGAAGATTGAACTACTGCTAGTTTTTCCAGAAAACTGTCCTTTTCATCCTCATACTGGGTAGCAGAAGCCACAGCAGCTATTTTTGAATGGCAGTGATAGCTAATCAGCTCCTTTGTTGTTCAATGCAACGTGCCATTCCATAATATGATATCTGAGTGAGAGTGACTAATAAAATCAATGGGGGACCCCTGGAGGTCAGGGCCACTGTGCATGTGCCCTGTGTGCTCGGTATTCGGCCATGATTACTACATGTTTAGTTAGCTGGCTGGACTAAATCACCAATCTAAAAATTGTTAGCTGACATGGCTAATTGATTGACTGTCAGTAACCTACATAACAGGAGAAAAACTGTTGCACAATCAAATTTGGAAATGATACCTTGTGTATTCTATTTTTCTAACTAACAGTAAGTTGAGACCCCAACTGAGTTCCTAGCGGCAGGGGGCCCTAAGCGACTGCTTATGTCCTTTTTTGCCTGGAACTGGCCTTGCCTGCATGTAGACTTATTGGCAAAGAACCCCAATGATCGGTTTATAGATAGGCATAGGTTACTGCAAACTCATACCATTTGATATGATGATTACTGAACATTGTTTTGTAACATTGAAAAACCAAAATCACCAATATCATGTAAAAAAAATACAAAGAGCGGCAGACAGGGCAAACTTTATTTTAATGTGACACAACGCCAAAGATTGTGGATGAATTAAGATGTCTTACTCAGGTCGTTTACCATTGGAAGAAATGGTCACAGCTCCGGTGTGCTTTAAGGGGGTAGCTCTCCCATAGGCACCAATGCGATTGCAGCTGGGTCTGGTCTGCTTAGTTCATTGACTGTATATGAATCAGAAAAAAAGAGTGTGATGTCTCGCTTTCTCTGCAGTCTCTGACGACACCCACTTGACTTCCTCTGTTGTTTCTTCTCTGTTTCCATGACAGCTGGCAGCAGCGAAAGGTCACCGGGGCCTAAGAAGGGAGGCCTACTCTTAACATCACCCATCCAGCAGGATACTCACTGTAAACAATGGCTAACCCCTCCCCCAATCTCCAGCTTCAGCCAGGTATTTATTGTTCTCTGCACTAATCCAGCTTCATCCTCAGTCCTGTCTCTCTTCCTCCACTGTGTTACTCGTGTCTCAGAAGTGATTTTTTTGGGGGGGTTTAATAGGGTAGACTACATAATGGGGTAGACTACTCTTCTTGAACTGCACTTTTGTTTAAGGCCTTCTAAGTAAGCATTTCACGGTAAAGTCTACACTTGTTGTATTCCGTATGTGACAAATAAAGTTAGATTTTATTTGATAATTTACATTTACTATAAAATAGAAAACAGTGAGGTAAAGAATAGGAAAGTATAGATTTTTATACCCTGTTGATGATCAGTCTTGATTGTCAGGGTATCGTGTGTCTCTGTATAACATACATGGATTGTAACCCAAGTAAACATTACATTCATGTTTTTAACTGAATGAAATAAACCTATAATTTTATTGATGAACTAACCCTTTGAACTTGATCTTTACCGTTTTCCCAAAGAAGGAATAGAAGTATGAGGTCATATGATTACATTTAGTTAGTAACAGTAAATCATGCTATGAGTGCAAATCTGTTACGCAATATACAAAAGTTCTAGGCTATTTAGGTTATATTACAGGGAAGAATTGCCCTTCCACAGAGAAGCTGAAGTTTACAGAGACAGTTGAATGTGAAAATGCAATGACTGCACTGTATGTGGTAAGCGAAAACCTCAACAGAATAGTTGTCAGTTTGTTACCTTGACTAGATGGCTTAGTGGGATGGTAACTGATCGATTTACTTGAGAGGTGATAGATTTATAACCTAACACATCTTAGAAATGTTATCTAGTTGTTTCATGAGTGCGATGTTGCTTCTAATGCGTGACTGAAATAATTGATAGATTTTTTGAAAGTAAAATTGCCTCACGATAGTCCAGACAAAGATCACGTGTCATATTACCTCCCTTACACACTGTATGAGAAGACTGTTTTGATTTATCTTTACATTTCACAGAAATTGACCTATCACAGTGTATCTGGACAGAAAAGGCACCGATGCAGCAGGTTTCATGACAAGGACAAGACCTAGCGAGCGTGTTGTCTATCCGTGTTTGGAGGCGATCAGAACCAGATGGGTCAGGTTGTACCCTCCCGCCAGGCTAGGGCATTGGAGCGACTGTCACTCAGACCCCGGGTGTGTATGGAGGAGGGGGCATGTTATGGTGCTGAGGTGTAAGTCTAAAAAGAGTCTCCAGGATATATAACTGACTCTCTGCAACCATCTGTTTCAGCGGAAGACCTGACATCCTCCATTTAACACAGAAACAAAGAGAAATGTAGCAACAGACAGCTAGAGAGGACGAGAAACATGCTGTAGACAGGACAGAATGGGAGAGGTGAAAAATACTGATTTTGAAAAAGTTTGAGCCAGGGGAGTCAGGTGACAGGAAGAAGTATCAGCCAGGGGAGTCAGGTGACAGGAAGAAGGGAGATACCCATGTAGAAAAGGCTTTATAGAGATTCTCATGAAACACAGACATATTCTTGCTCTGTCTGCACATGATGGGGTTTAAAGATGGAGAGGGAAGGGCGAGAGGGAAGGGTGAGAGGGGGCAGCGGTGAGTGACTTTACCCTTCTCTTCTCCTTCCTCTCATTCTTTAATTCCGTCACTCTCTAACGATCAGGTTTCTCACAGTCCATCAGCTGAGCAGTCGGGTGGGGCTTTGATCAATGGCAGGAAACCAGCAGATCAAATGATGATTCATCTGAAAGAGATAGGGCAGTATCTACACAACCATACCTCTGAGACCTCTGTGACTTTACCTCCATGTGAATTTGGGGTTGTGTGTAATCTTCTCCCCTAAGGTACACAGTAACCCTGAGGGTAGATGAACACAGTACACAGTCCTAGGGGGTTGTTTAATATAATCAATATGCTTATTACGCACTCACTCACTCTCCACCAGCTGTATGCAAATAGAAAACATATTGCCTTGGGTCTCTGTGGAGAACCTCACTACTCGCTCAGACTCACCATAGGCCTTTATCTGTAATTAAACACACTAACTTCGTCTCTGGGGTTATTGATATTGATATTTTTATCGTTAATAACCAACGTGCTGTAAGGGATTGCACTGTTGTTTCCTTTTGGCGGCTGTTCGTGTGTAATTCTGAAATTGTTTAAATAACTTGATTATATTATGTATCTTCAACAAATGTTACGAGCTGATATTGTATTAATTGATCACATTCTCAGAGTGCTATATACTATTATATACTAAGGTACTTAAATACGATACCTCATGAATCATGGATTTGCTCATGTATAATGGATTTGCTCATGTATCATGTATTGCAGCAAACATAGGCCCCCCTTCTTGTCGATTAGAATCACCCCAAGGGCAAAACTCCAACTGTACTACAATGCTGTCCAATAAATAAGACAATGCTGTATTTTCTACTGCATATCTGGAAACACTTAATTCAACATTTGACAACACAATTCATTGATCATCTTCATGTTCTGTTGAATGACTGATTGAAAGACTGAATGATGGCGGGTTGTTCTATAAACATCTTTACAGCAATGACATGTATCTAATCCATTAACTGAGCTTATTGTTCTTTCCTGAGGAGAGGAGAGTTCCTAATCTGGACCCCTTACATGTATTATAGGGTGTTCCTAATCTGGACCCCTTACAGTATGGTGGGGTGTTCCTAATCTGGACCCGTTACAGTGTGGTGGAGTGTTCCTAATCTGGATCCTTTACATGTGTGATGGTAAATTCCTAATATGGATCCCTTACAGAGTGATGGTGTGTTCCTAATCTGGATCCCTTACAGTGTGATGGGGTGTTCCTAATCTGGATCCTTTACATGTGTGGTGGTGTTCCTAATCTGGATCCCTTACAGAGTGATGGGGTGTTCCTAATCTGGACCCCTTACAGGTGTGATGGGCTCTCCTGCCACTCCAGGTAACTCTTTGCTTCTGTCAAAACAGACTTTCTCAAATTGAATTAAGGTCCTGTTCTGTGCTGCAGCCCCCTCGGCCCCCCTACAAGCACCCCTCTGAACCCCCTTGGCCCGGCCGTGTTCCCCTCATCCAGCCGCCACGGACTAATTAAACCGGTGTGGCCTTGTCTTTGCTGGATTAAACCTAACGAGGGTCCACTGACTCCAACAACAGAGAGAGAGAGAGAGAGAGAGAGAGAGAGAGAGAGAAATGGGGGGATTTGTCCAGTCAGCCTTGAAACCTAATACACTTAATTCCTTACAGATGGTACAGAGAAGGAGAAACAGACTATTTATGTTGATAGGTTAAATCACTAGGGTGTGTTTTAAAAACTGTTAGCGAACTCAGCTAAATGTGGCATTATTGTGAAAGAGTCATCTCCTCAGCTTTTTATGAATCCGTTTGATGCCATTATACAGACAGATGAATGCCAGTTCTCTGTTTCTCTCTCTCTGTGTGTGTGTGTGTGTGTGTGTGTGTGTGTGTGTGTGTCTGTATCTGTGTCTGTGTGTGTGCATGTGTCAGGCGCAGAGCAACATTTAATTATTTGGCAGTGATAATGCGTCAATAACAAAATACAATGCTAAAAAAAGTTGTCCAAGTGTGAGCTTCATGTATCATAATGGTTGACAACTGTTCTGGAGAGTGTCTGCATGGTGAGTTTAATGTGTAAAAGGGTTTGGTTGTCTCTAGCTGAAGTCATGGTGTTTGAGAATCATACTTTTTCCCAGAGGTTGTAAAGTTATTCAATGTTTGTTCTTTCTAGTATCTGCAGATATTTATTTTTAAACATGAAATAGACTATTTTGATAAAAACACATGTCATTATTAAAAACCAATATGGCCTACTCTTTTTATATTATAGGTAATATTGTTTTTTTCGAATATATGTGATAAGAAATGTAATTTTAATTAAAAAAAAACTAAAACAGAAACACAATAATTAGGCCATTGCAGTCGGTCTACAGTCGTTATATACAGTCAGTCTGGCATGGGTCTACCGGAGTTTCCCATGTCACTCATAGCCAATCTCTGGCTGTCACAGATAATCGACTTCATGAATGAAGTGTTCGAGTCCAGATAGTGCACACATAAGGGCCATTGGTGTTTGTGACATCGCTTTTGCGGTGACTATTAAGCGGAGCTGAGGCCACAGCGGTGTAATTCCACTCCGGCTTTTTGTCCGAGGAAGAGCTTGCCATAGCGACCTGTCCAACGTGCAATGTTGCACTGTGGCTTCACTTGCTTTTTAAACGTAATCCTTTAAGCACTGCTAACGGACAGATTTCAGATCACCGTGTCATGAAATCTCAGTGTTTTTGTTATATTGGCGAACACTGGATGCATTTGATTTCAAAATACATTGTATAACCATAGAGGCTTAAGGGAAGGCAATCTAGTGCACAATATCTGCATTCATTTTAAGTTAGGTTATTTTGACTCAGAATAATTTATTAGAAAAGTAATTTATAAAAAAAACGTCAGTAATACATTCAGGAATAATCTATGCTTTATTTAGCTAAATGTTTAGACTAACGTTTGAAATGCGACATCATAGCGATATTCTTTCGAGACAAAAAAAGAAAGATGCATGCATATGTTGACCTAAACATATTGACCTAGGTATTTTATTATAACAATAAAATTAACAGTTTAAATTGGTTACAAATTTCAAGTGATTTTCTCCCCAAACGGAAACGTCTGAATATAACAGCAACAATTACACAACCGTTTCTGCAAGATATATTATGGCAATACAATTATTTAAAATAATTATAACTACAGTTATAATGACAATTCAAATATTATTTTTACAAATATTATTATTCTTTTAATAGTTATTACTTTTGTCATTATTATTATTTTCGTTACAATTACGTGTATTGAAAGAGAGAGGAATTACCAGGCCAAGTATACTGATCTTTAAAGTGATAGTGAGTAAACCGTTTTTCTGTATTGGTTTATGTGTCACCAGTAATACAGAACAATGATGCAACTCTTTCTAATGGTGTAAATATGTATGTATAGAGGTCAATGTTCCTGACTGTTTAGTGTTTGATTGGTGCGTGCCCTGCCTCTCATGGTTACTTCAGAGGAGCAGCATCGTTGTTTATTGTGATATTGTAATGAAGCCCTCAGGCCCTCTTAAACTTGTTAGGGAGTGGCAGCTGAGGGGTCGGTTTTGGAGAGCCTGGCGTGCCCAAAGTAAAATGCCTCCCATTCAAGCCCAGAAAATAGGATATGCATATATTTGGTACCATTGGATAGGAAACACTCTGAATTTTCCAAAACTGTTAACCATTTGTCTGTGAGTGAAACAGAACGCATACAGCAGGCGAAACCCCGAGGAATTTCTGTCCTGGAAAAAGTGATTTTGACACATTGCTCATTTGGGAACCCCTCCCTAATGAAAATGACCATATAAGGGCATATGAATGCAGTACACGTCGCTTCCTTATGATGTCAACAGTCTCGAGACAGTGTATTTTTTTCATTTTGGATGAATTAGACCAGAGAAAAAGACCAAACAAGGAAGTCCCCCCTTGATGACAACAATAGGCTGGGCGCGTTCCCGTGAAAGCGCGCAGTGTCTTTTTTACCGTCGTTATCGATCAGTTTATATTCCGGTTGATTTATAATAGTAAATATACGTAAAAGTGTTCCTAAGGATACATTTAAAACTATGTTTGATTGTTCTTGGACAAGTTTATAGGTCTAAGATGAACGAGTTCGCGTCACGTTTCAATGGACTAGTGGAGGCTGTCGTTTCTGATTATAACGCGCGAACCAAATGGAGGATTTATGGATAAAATACGTTACTTTTTCTAACAAAAGAACCATGGATTGTCTTCGTTGGACACTTAGGATGACCTCAGCAGAAGTTCTTCAACAGGTAATTGATTTGTTTTCGCTGTGAAATGTGTTATGTGTGTGCCATGATGGCTAATCGATACATGGCTATGGGAAAAATATGTGAGGTGCTACTCTCAAACAATCAAATGTGCTGCTTTCGCCGTAAAGCCTTTTTGAAATCTGACAACGCTGTGATATTGCCAAGAAACAGAGCTTTTGATGAGTATGGAACACTTGTATATTGGTGGATGTTTAATAATTCAACTTTTGGATTTTGAATTTGACGCTTTACATTTTCCTTGGTAGTGTCGGGAGGAGCCCGCTAGCGCCCCACTGATCCTTGAGAAGTTTTAAGGTAATTACCCACTCTGCCTACCTCTCTGCTTTGGGTAATCAGGCCTGCTGCTCAGTGCTTTCTCAAGTCATCAGAAAAGACACACTAAGCGTCCCACGTATCCATTCTATCCTAGTGGCAGTTAGCAGCCGTCTGGGCTGTAGGGGCTTCTGCCAGCATTGGCCAGCAGCACACACATTCCCATGTGTTACTGTAAAGAAGCATTTGACCCTGTCTGTTGGTGGCAGCAGTGGGATGGAATCCATACTGGGGATCATATACTGTAGATGGACATCCACTCTGCTGAGGAAGCTGCATCCTGTCCATGCATTCCAAGCATGTGGCAGATTCCCCTCTACATGGTAAATAATGGAGACATTGTAGAGTAGGACATCTCCAGGATCAAGCTGTGCTCCTCTGCCACACGCCTGGTTGGACGAGGACGTTACCATGCTGTCAGTAAGCTGTAACTAACCAAACAAATCAATCAACCAAATAGGTTGTTTTAACTTGAGTCAAAAATATTGTGTACATTTTGTTCCGTTACTAACTTGAACACGCAGCCTAAAAAAAACGTGTTAATGGAAACATTAACATGTGATTTTGACTCATAACTAATATGAACAATTAACCAGAGAAAAATAGTCCTCATTTCTAAAATTAACAATTAACCTGAGAAAATGGTTTGTTTCATAAGTTTGTTTGCTTCTTTATACCTACTAAGTTGTAAAGAATTCTTAATGCTATGTTATGAATTAATTAATTACTTTCAGGTGATGAGTTAATTAATTGCTTTTAGGTGATGAGTAATGCTATGTTATGAATTCATTAATTACTTTCAGGTGATGAGTAATCTTGCCTAAGAGAAACATTGGCTTAGCTCTTAGAGATATCAAGGTTTTAGTTCAGTGGTCTAAGACAGTCTTGAGTAACTCTGACAACCTGGATTTGATACCAGGTTGTTCACACAGGCCGTGGTGCAGCCACTTTGGTCCACAAGCGGTCCCAGAAGGGAGGCTGCAAGGCTGAGTCCTGGGGCCAGTCCAGATAGGTCAGACGGTGCTGGACTGACAGTTGCCGAGGGGTATGTCCTCCAGGAAGACCAGGATGAGGATGTTCCTGTGCTCCACCAGCAGACGGAGGGTGGTCAGGCGTAGCTTTAAAGAGCACCAGTTACTGCACAGGTGATGACTCAGGGAGTAGCGGCTGCCGTAGAGGCTGTCTGTGATGTTGTCATGATGTCCTTCCCCAGCTGGAAGTCCCTGCTGTGCAAGCTGAGACGCAGGAATGGGGGACTCCTCTGCTCCATGCCTGGCAGCAGCTTCTCCACCACCCAGCGTTTGTCTCTCATGCTGAACGACACAAAGGCGTCCGCATGGCCTACTCCAGACAGCTGCGGGTGATGTGTCCGAGGGCCAGCAGGTAGTCCCCGGCCAGCTAACTGAGCAGCACCACCAGCATGAAGAGGAGAAGGCAGATGAACAGGACAAAGCCCATGTCTAGGGAACAGTTGGCCTCTGAGTACCTATTAAAGTTCTAGATAGCATTTTCATTATTGCATGTTGGCTCTGCCTTCCCAAGGTGATACATGATGACCTGGACATGTCTTTGTCCTTGGGCCCAGGGGACCAGCCAGGAGTTATCACAGCTGATGACCTGGACATGACTCTGTCCTTGGGCCCAGGGGACCAGCCATGAGTTATCACAGTTGCAATGCATTTGAGGATCATAGAATACAAGGGACCTCAGGCTGGTCAGGGTCTCTGGGAAGCTCTCTATCACGCTGAACTCTTCTAGAGATTCCACCGTCAGCTGCCTGAGGGAGTGGAGGTCTCTGCTCAGCTCCTCCTCCAGAGTTAATAGAATTCAGGCTCTCCAGCCTGGTCAGGTTGTGAAACATGGTGGCCAGCCACTCCCATCAGGTTCAGAAACCTCAGCTGCACAAGCATGTTCAGGTCAGATAAATATTCTAGGGAGGTAAGGTACCTGGTGGCGAAGTGATGCCCACATAGAAGTTGATCCATTACTGCCGTGAGGATGACGACAGACTGAAAGAGTGGCCTTCAGGTAGTTGAGCAGGTAGCTGAAGAGTGAGACCGGATTTTAGGGTGCTGTTTCTGCCAATGATGATGGTAAGGGAGTACCCAATGGAGGAAATGTTCAAATGAGTCAGCCCTTGAGGGATGGCACCAAATATATGTGTCACATTCACACTGTTTTCCACCTCACTGGGAGGAGAGAGAAAGTCCCCTAAATCTACGTTTTTCTACGAAGTGAGGTGAAGAATGCAGACACGTCGATATGTACAAGTGGTTTTTCTTGCAACATGAGGGTATCCAAGCTGTCCAGGCCAAAGAAATTATTGTCTGTAATCTGAGAGATCATGTTTAATGTTAGGTCTAAGAATCTCAATTTACCCAGTCCCTGAGACGTTAAGTCTAGAATAATGTCATTGAGTCTGAATCTAGCCACTCCAGATGTCTCAAGCAACTGAAATGCTCTGAGGTGATGTTTGTGATGCGATATGCATGCAAGGACAATCTCTTTAGCCATGGGACAGGACTCGTTTGAATGTCACAAAGCAAAATGAACTGAGGGATAACTTTCAAAAGAAGACTAACTGCCACATCAGTGAGATTCTTCAAATAATGAATCAAGCCTAAATTGACACTGTCATTATCTCTAGAAAAAAAATGGTAAATCAATTTTTGTGATTGAGAGTTTGTCTCACAAACAGACACAAAGGATATGCTTTTGTCGTCGAAATCAAAAGAACAATCTACTGATACCAGACTGCAGAAGCTGGGTCTGTCATTCATCAATGTCAGGCAAAACCAGAGATGAGATGTTTTGAATGCATATTTTACTGTGCGACACGTTCCACTGAATGAAAAGTCCACTTCTTGCAGACAATAGAAATAAGGAAGCTCAAGAAAAGCTCTGTTTCTGTCAGAGCAGTTCTGTTGTCTCAAAATGTCTATCTCTTCTGAGTGAAAGACATACATCCCAGCAAGAGACACTAAGTTGTTGTCAGAGTAATTTTAATAGATACCTAATACAGCATTGTCTTATCAGAAAGAATGCATTTGTTACTCAACCAACCCTAGGAACCAAAAATCCAAACCTCATAAAATCCCAACAAGAGGAAAGACCAACCTCATTTTTCTTGTGAAGTAGAGACACTTGCAGATTATGTTGGTTGTTTTGTTTGTCCAAGGGAATTACCTGTGTTCTAGCTCCTCTTTGTCTGTTACCTGTGTTCTAGCTCCTCTTTGTCTGTTACCTGTGTTCTAGCAACTCTTTGTCTGTTACCTGTATTCTACCTCCTCTGTGTCTGTTACCTGTGTTTTTTCTTCTCTGTGTATTTTACCTGTGTTCTAGCTACTCTTTGTCTGTTACCTGTGTTCTTTCTCCTCTTTGTCTGTTACCTGTGTTCTAGCTCCTCTGTGTGTTACCTGTGCTCTAGCTCCTCTGTGTGTTACCTGTGTTCTAGCTCCTCTTTGTCTGTTACCTGTGTTCTAGCTCCTCTTTGTCTGTTACCTGTGTTCTAGCTCCTCTGTGTGTTACCTGTGCTCTAGCTCCTCTGTGTGTTACCTGTGTTCTAGCTCCTCTTTGTCTGTTACCTGTGTTCTAGCTCCTCTTTGTCTGTTACCTGTGTTCTATCTCCTTTGTGTCTGTTACCTGTGATCTAGCTACTCTGTCTGTTACCTGTGTTTTTTCTTCTCTGTGTATTTTACCTGTGTTCTAGCTCCTCTTTGTCTGTTACCTGTGTTCTACCTCCTCTTTGTCTGTTACCTGTGTTCTAGCTCCTTTGTGTCTGTTACCTGTGTTCTAGCTATTCTTTGTCTGTTACCTGTGTTCTACCTCATCTGTGTCTGTTTCCTGTGTTCTACCTCATCTGTGTCTGTTTCCTGTGTTCTAGCTCCTCTTTGTCTGTTACCTGTGTTCTAGCTCCTCTGTGTCTGTTACCTGTGTTCTAGCTCCTCTGTGTCTGTTACCTGTGTTCTTGCTCCTCTGTGTCTGTTACCTGTGTTCTTGCTCCTCTGTGCCTGTTACCTGTGTTTAGCTACTCTTTGTCTGTTACCTGTGTTCTACCTCCTCTGTGTCTGTTACCTGTGTTCTAGCTCCTCTTTGTCTGTTACCTGTGTTCTAGCTCCTCTTTGTCTGTTACCTGTGTTCTAGCAACTCTTTGTCTGTTACCTGTATTCTACCTCCTCTGTGTCTGTTACCTGTGTTTTTTCTTCTCTGTGTATTTTACCTGTGTTCTAGCTACTCTTTGTCTGTTACCTGTGTTCTTTCTCCTCTTTGTCTGTTACCTGTGTTCTAGCTCCTCTGTGTGTTACCTGTGCTCTAGCTCCTCTGTGTGTTACCTGTGTTCTAGCTCCTCTTTGTCTGTTACCTGTGTTCTAGCTCCTCTTTGTCTGTTACCTGTGTTCTATCTCCTTTGTGTCTGTTACCTGTGATCTAGCTACTCTGTCTGTTACCTGTGTTTTTTCTTCTCTGTGTATTTTACCTGTGTTCTAGCTCCTCTTTGTCTGTTACCTGTGTTCTACCTCCTCTTTGTCTGTTACCTGTGTTCTAGCTCCTTTGTGTCTGTTACCTGTGTTCTAGCTATTCTTTGTCTGTTACCTGTGTTCTACCTCATCTGTGTCTGTTTCCTGTGTTCTACCTCATCTGTGTCTGTTTCCTGTGTTCTAGCTCCTCTTTGTCTGTTACCTGTGTTCTAGCTCCTCTGTGTCTGTTACCTGTGTTCTAGCTCCTCTGTGTCTGTTACCTGTGTTCTTGCTCCTCTGTGTCTGTTACCTGTGTTCTTGCTCCTCTGTGCCTGTTACCTGTGTTTAGCTACTCTTTGTCTGTTACCTGTGTTCTACCTCCTCTGTGTCTGTTACCTGTGTTCTAGCTCCTCTGTGTCTGTTACCTGTGTTCTAGCTACTCTTTGTCTGTTATTAGTGTTCTAGCTCCTCTGTGTCTGTTACCTGTGTTCTAACTCCACTCTTTCAGTTGTCTCTTTCTGGTCTTTTTTTCTATTGTTTGGACAGATAGAGAGGCTTCGAGACACAAATACTGTTGTTACTGCTTACCACAGTCTAACTTCCCTTTTCACATGCTTCGAATACAACAGGTGTAGCCCTTACCGTGAAATGTTTACTTACAAGCCTTTAATCAACAATGCAGTTCAAGAAATAGAGTCAAGAAAAATATTTACTAAATAAACGAAAAATAAATAAATAAATAAACACAATAAATGTACATAACAATAACGAGGCTATTTACAGGGGGTACCTGTACCGATCCCTATAAAGAGGTAATGCGTTGTACTGTATGTGTGGTTGGTATCTTTGACATGCAACACAGTCTGGGGTCACCCTCGATTAACTAACTGTTAGGCCCAGATCTATAGGTAACCAGTAATGTCATTCATATCTTAATTTTCCCATTCACTCCATATCCAAATAATATAAAAATAGAAATTTCCCAATTACATCACATACAGTATGATTGCCTGCATATTTGGTGAGCTTCTCTCTTTAAGAAAAATGTTATGAAAATAAATGAAGCCAACAAGCTATGGTTGGATGTGGAGCATCCATGTGTGTTTTGTGTGTCTATGACAATGAAGACTATGATGATGATGATTGGTTAATTGCAGGCAGGTTGTAAAATAGCTTGCGCTGTGGGAGGGTCCATATTTCACAAGTTGGAGGAGAATGAACAAGGGTGCCGGCGAGAGGCGTGTAATATGTTTAACTACGGTAAAGTAGTGTTTTGAGAATTGGAAATTGCTTACATCCCTCTCTGTTCACGGGGACACTGTCCAGACCTCAAGGTACACACACACACACACACACACACACACACACACACACACACACACACACACACACACACACACACACACACACACACACACACACACACACACACACACACACACACACACACACACACACATGTTTCCTTATGTAGCGTGTTTCAGGGCCTTCATGGCAGAGTGCCAAAGCGTCACTGAAATTTGCAGAGATAAATGCAGGGATAAATGCATCACATTAGATACATCCAACACCACTCCTCTGTTGTGGAGTCTAGGTTCATCATTTAATAATCCTCCTCTGAGCTGAGAGTGAGACAGTCAGACAACCACAATTCTACTTTTTGAATATGAGGAACTTTTCACACATAATATTTACTCTGATGTTTTCATGATGTGACAACACAGAACTGTGAACCTCTCTCCGACATGATATTCTTCATGTCATTTAAGACCAGACTGTTTCTTTTACCTTAACTTTGCATAAATAAGGCACCCTTTCAGGCCTTTCTATGTGAGCCTTCTGTGTGCCATAGGTTTACCATAACATGCTCACTTCATAGAGTCTATCTTTATTTGTTTGAAGGAAATGGACACAAAAACATGCAGAATTATGTGTAATTATATGTGAAGGTTTATTTAAGTGTGAAGGAACCATGAAAGGAAAAAAAAAACAAGACAAGGGTCTATAGTGTTCACCAGGAGTGAGTGCCTGATGTTGTCTGGGCCAATCTGGCTGAATGGTTTGAATTTACTGCTCCACCACAGTAAAATTGTCCTAATCACTAGGTAAACAGATACTTCCCCTCCTATCAGAGCGCCCGGCAAATGGGGGGATAACTTTCACTGTTGTTTTCCTACTTATTCTGATTTAAAAACACCAGCATAATTATTTGTAAGTACCACTTTGATTTTGTGAATTTGTTTGAAAGAGGCTTAAGGTGTTTCACTGAATTATTCACTTAGGTTTGGTCGTGGAGTTTCCTTGCAGCATTTAAAGTCAAATTAGAAAGGAAAAACAGGAGCTGGGTAGTGTTACATAGCTTTAGACCTTTTTGAATTTCCTGATTTTAATCTGACTCCACCTCCTGAAGACTTTATGTTGCCCAATTAGTTTTATTTTACCCATACATAAAAGTATAACTAAGAATTCCACTCACTCAATGAAATAAACCAATTTATTAATTAATTCTACATTTAATCACAGTATGTAATCAATGTATCATTTCATATAGTATAGGAACCATTTCATTTGTAAATAAAATATAAAAATAATCAATAACATTAATTGAGATATGTTCAGCAACCGTAACGTTCATTGAGATATGTTCAGCAACCGTAACGTTCATTGAGATATGTTCAGCAACCGTAACGTTCATTGAGATATGTTCAGCAACCGTAACGTTCATTGAGATATGTTCCGCAACCGTAACGTTCATTGAGATATGTTCCGCAACCGTAACGTTCATTGAGATATGTTCAGCAACCGTAACGTTCATTGAGATATGTTCAGCAACCGTAACGTTCATTGAGATATGTTCTGCAACCGTAACGTTCATTGAGATATGTTCCGCAACCGTAACGTTCATTGAGATATGTTCAGCAACCGTAACGTTCATTGAGATATGTTCAGCAACCGTAACGTTCATTGAGATATGTTCAGCAACCGTAACGTTCACTGAGATATGTTCAGCAACCGTAACGTTCACTGAGATATGTTCAGCAACCATAACGTTCACTGAGATATGTTCAGCAACCATAACGTTCACTGAGATATGTTCAGCAACCATAACGTTCACTGAGATATGTTCAGCAACCATAACGTTCATTGAGATATGTTCAGCAACCATAACGTTCATTGAGATATGTTCAGCAACCATAACATGAATTTGAGCAAGCTGAGGAAGAGTAAAACAGACCAGTGGTAGATGAGGCTGAAGAGAGGGAAGCAACATGACTGATTCATGTACAGTGCATTCGGAAAGTATTCAGACCACTTGATTTTTCCACATTTTGTACTGTTACAGCCTAATTCTAAAATTGATTAAAAAAAAAATTCCCTAATCGATCTACACACAATACCCCATAATGACAAAGCAAAAACAGCTTTTTAGACATTTTTTCTAATGACCCCCCCCCCGGAAATATACCATTTACACAAGTATTCAGACCCTTTACTCAGTATTTTGGTGAAGCATCTTTGGCAGCAATTGCAGCCTCGAGCCTTCTTGGGTATTGCGCTATGAGCTTGGAACACCTGGGAGTTTCTCCCATTCTTCTCTGCAGATCCTCTCAAAATCTGTCAGGTTGGATGGGGAGCATCGCTGCACAGCTATTTTCAGGTTTCTCCAGAGTCCGGGCTCGGGCTGGGCCACTCGGGGACATACAGAGAATTGTCCCGAAGCCACTCCTGCGTTGTCTTGGCTGTGTGCTTAGGGTTGTTGTTCTCTTGGAAGGTGAACCTTCGCCCCAGTCTGAGGTCATGAGCGCTCTGGAGCAGGTTTTCATCAAGGGTCTCTATATTTTGCTCCGTTCATCTTTCCCTTGATCCTGAATAGTAGTCCAGTCCCTGCCGCTGAAAAACATCCCCACAGCATGGTGCTGCCACCACCATGCTTCACCGTAGGGATGGTGTCAGATTTCCTCCAGATGTGACGCTTGGCATACAGGCCAAAGAGTTCAATCTTGGTTTCATCAGACCAAATAATCTTGTTTCTCATGGTCTGTCCTTTAGGTGCCTTTTGGAAAACTCCCAGTGGGCTGTCATGTGCCTTTTACTGAAGAGTGGCTTCCTTCTGGCCACTCTACCATAAAGACCTGATTGGTGGAGTGCTGCAGAGGTGGTTGTCCTTCTGAAAGTTTCTGCCATCTCCAAAGAGGAATTCTGGAGATCTGTCAGAGAAACCATCGGGTTCTTGCTCACCTACCTGACTTGGTGGTTCCAAACTTCTTCCATTTATGAGTGATGGAGTCCACTGTGTTCTTTGGGACCTTCAATGCTTCAGAAATGTTTTGGAATCCTTCCCCAGATCTGTGCCTCGACACAATCCTATCTCGGAGCTCCACGTACAATTCCTTCGACCTCATGGCTTGGTTTTTGCTCTGACATGCACTGTCAACTGTGGGACCTTATATAGACTGGTGTGTGCCTTTCCAAATATGCAATCAATTGAATCTACCACAGATGGACTCCAATCAAGTTGTAAAAACATTTCAAGGATGATCAATGGAAACAGGATGCACCTAAGATCAATTTCGAGTCTCATAGCAAAGGGTCTGAATACTTAGGTAAATAAGGTATTTCCATAAAAAAATAATTCTGCAAACAATTACACAACCCTGTTTTCACTTTGTCATTATGGGGTATTGTGTGTAGATTGATGAGGAAAAACATGTATTAAATCCATTTCAGAATAAAACTGTAACGTAACAAAATGTGGAAAAAATCAGGGGGTCTGAAAGAGTGCATTCTGAAAGTTATCTGTGCTGAGCAGCGGGCTGCTCTCTCCTCTCCTCTCCAGTGCTGGCTCGGCTGGCTCCAGTTGGCGCGCAGCATGTCCGATGGTGGACCGGTGGTGGACCGGTGGTGGACCGGTGGTGGTGTGCTGCTCTGGGTGTCCTAGGGCCTGGGCCTGAATCTAGGCCTGGGACAGGCATGCCAGCTGCCACATGTGCCTGGCTGGAGCTAAGAGGATTGTTAGCAGGGAACACATCAGGCTTTATAGGAAACAGGAAGACAGCCCACACATGAATTACCATGGAAACAGGAAGACAGCCACACTCATTATTTACACTGAAACCATGAAGACAGCCACACTCCTTAATTACACTGGAAACAGGAAGACAGCACAACACATTAATTACACTGGAAACAGTGAGACAGCCACACTCACTAATTACATTGGAAACAGGAAGACAGCCACACTCACTAATTACATTGGAAACAGGAAGACAGCCCCACACATGAATTATACTGTAAACAGGAAGACAGCCCCACACATCAATTACACTGGAAACAGGAAGACAGCCCCAAACATGAATTACCATGGAAACAGGAAGACAGCCCCACACATTAATTACACTGGAAACAGGAAGACAGCCCCACACATCAATTACACTGGAAACAGGAAGACAGCCCCAAACATGAATTACCATGGAAACAGGAAGAAAGCCCCACACATTAATTACACTGGAAACAGGAAGACAGCCCCACACATTAATTACACTGGAAACACAGAAATGGCACGCCATTGCATTTCTCCAGCTCTGGCCCGTGCATGTCAACACTCACACACATACTGAGAGCTATTTTAAATGGGTGGTGTCGTGCATGGCATAATTTAGTCATATAATATAAATATACTTACAGTACATGTACTCTGTCTCGCAGACTATTTCCGATCTCTGCAAGTATACATTTCAATTGAATTTAATCATCAGAAAGGTTTCAATAATATGACGTTGATTTTTAACACAAGTTCATGTTTGTTTGGGTGGTTAAAATTGTATGATGTGTGCTTTCTAAAATTTCAATTAGATTATTTAAAGTTTCATAGAAATATAGCAAGGGATGTTAAAGAAGAAGTACTACTACCTCTAGATAAACTGTACCTCTACCTACCTCTAGATATACTGTACCTCTACCTACCTCTAGATATACTGTACCTCTACCTACCTCTAGATATACTATACCTCTACCTACCTTTAGATATACTATACCCTTACCTACCTCTAGATATACTGTACCTCTACCTACCTCTAGATATGCTGTACCCCTACCTACCTCTAGATATGCTGTACCTCTACCTACCTCTAGATATACTGTACCTTTACCTACCTCTGGATATACAGTACCTCTACCTACCTCTAGATATACTGTATCTATCACGTTTCAGGTATGACCCAGATGCAGACAGTGTTGAAGAAACAAACATTTATTTTCTTAAGCAGGGCCAGGCAAACGACAGGTCAAAGGCAGGCAGGTGTCTACAATCCAGAGAGGGTGCAAAGGGTCCAGAACGGCAGGCCTTATTGTTCACCTCCCGGAGATCCTGGTACTCCGCGGGAATGACGGAGAGGTCCGGGGAAACTTCAGAGGCCCCAGGAAGACATCCTGGGACAGGCTGCTCTGACTTCAGACAATGGGCGTGGCAGAATGGGCTCCAGCCCATGATGGCACCGGCAGACCAGTCAATGATGGGCTTGTGTCGCTAGAGCCAGGAGAATCCCAATACCACGGGGACCTGAGGAGACTTAATGAGCAGAAACTGGATCGTCTCGCTGTGGTTCCCTGACACATGTAGGTTGAGGGGGGTGGTATTGTGGGTGACCCGGCATATAGAGCGCCCGTCCAGTGCTCTAACGTCCATAGGAATGGAGAGGGGCTGAGTGCGGATATCCAGCACGGAAGCCAGGGTAGCGTCCAAAAAACTCTCATCGGTCCCAGAGTCAATGAGGACCCAGAGAAATGTAGACTGGTTCCCCCACAGCAACATGGCATTAAAAGGGATGCGAGTAAGGGGAGAGGAAAAGTTATCTGTATGGCCCACCAGAGTACTTGCTCCTACCAGTGAGCCTGGTCTTTTAGTGGACAGGTGGAGACAAAATAAACAGTACCATACAGGCAGCTCTTAGTGTGAAGCCTGTATAGCGGTTCAGCTGGAGACAGCCTAGCTCTGCCTAGTTGAATGGGCTCGGGAAGAGGTGAATGGGCAGCCTTCGGAGACCCTCGGAAGAAAATCGGGTACCCTCGGGTTTTCTCGACAACAGAGCTGTCCGGGACTTCCGGGAAACCTCGGAGGCAAGGTGTAATCGAATCTCCTCTCCTTCCTTCGTTCTCGTAGTTGCGAATCGATCCGAATGGTCAAGGCGATGAGCGAGTTGATATCTGTCGGTGGTACACGGGCAGGAAGCTCGTCCATTACTTCCTCCAAAACACCGTGCAAGAACATGCCGAACAGTGATTCCGGGTTCCAGGCACTCTCTGCTATGCGGACATCCACTGCATAGTCTGTCATACTGCGGGAGCCTTGCCGAAGCTGGAGTAACTTCCGGGGAGCCTCTCTCCCGGACAATGAAGCATGGAAAACCTTCTTTACCTCTGCCATGAACTCCTCCAGACTGGGGCATACGGCCAACTGTTGTACCCATACTGCCATAGCCTAGGCAAGAGCCCCCCGGATATCATCATGATGAGGTACGCTATCTTAGAGGGTGTCTGAGGGGAAGGAGGAGGGCTGCAGGTGCCCCACTCTCCATCAAAGCGCTCCGGGGAGGTAAGCGGGATTCCCTGGAAACCGGGGTGACGGCGCTGCTAACAGCTGGGTTACTGAGGGGCTGGGAGGTTAATGTCGTGGTAGGCTGCATTGTAGACAACCCACAGAATTTCTCCAGCAATGTGTTTAATGCTTGGTCATGACCTTCAGCCAAGGTCTGGAACCCTTCCATAAGACCACAAAGCAACTCCTTGTGCCTTCCAATGGTGGCTCTTTGGGAGCATAGGACATTGCAGAGCTGGGCCAAGTCTGCTGGGTCAGTCAGGGCCAGCTCGTACTCTCAGGTTTGCCAGGTATGACCTAGATGCAGACAGTGTCGAAGAAACAAACGTTAATTTCTAAAGACGGGAAGGATTAGAAAGCAGAAACAAGAAACAGGCAAGAGCAGGGGAACAAAATGATGGTAGGTTTCACAAACAAAATTAACTGGCAACAGACAAACAGAGAACACAGGTATAAATACACAGGGGATAATGGGGAAGATGGGTGACACCTGGAGGGGGGTGGAGAAAAGCACAAAGACAGGTGAAACATTCAAGATGGCGGACTGAACACAGCTATGTAGATCACATATGTAGCTATGTAGACCAAAACGTAATATTCAATATCGGTAAATTAGCCTAAATATTAGCACTACACAATCTGGTGGGTAATAACCCTCAATCTGGATAACAACATAAAACAGATCATAAGACTAGAGAAATTGATTACCAAAACAAGCAACACCCAAACATGACGGAAAGTAAGACAGGGGAACCTATTTCAAAACGAAAACGTGACTTTTCTACAGACACAGATGATTAAATCTTTTCACCACAGGGAATGGTAAAGGTTGAAACCAATCTGTTAAAATCAATAATGGGCATACTTGAACTAGTCAGTAAAGACATAAAAGAGGTGAAGGCAAGCCTCGGGACGAAAAGCTGCGACATTGTAGAAAGACACAAACAAGCTAAAAGGAACAGTCAATAAGATTGAAACCGAAGTTAATGAACTTAAAAAGGAGAACATTGTTCTGAGAGAAGCCTTACTTGACATATAGACTAGATCCATGAGAGAGAATCTGGTACTTACAGGTATCCAAGAGAAAGAAGGAGAAGATCCTGAATGTGTAGTTAGAGAGTTCCTCCTTGCAGTGCTTCAGATCCCACGCGAAGCTATCCAAACAAAATCCAATTCGAACGTGTACACCACTTCGGACAGAGAGGGCAGAGGTATGAACGCCCAATTGTTGCCAAATTTGCTTTCTTTAAATAGAAAATAATGGTTAAAAGCCCGGGAAAAGATTTGCTGGCACAAAAATAGGCATGAATGACCAATTCCTGAAGGAAATTGCAGAATAGCGCTATGTTCTGTATCCAATTTTCAAGGAAAATAGATTGAAAGGGAAACGTGTAGCTCTCTTGGTCGATAAACTGTATATTGATAACCAGTTGTTCAGAGACACAAAGACTACTCCATGACTATTCTAAAAATTACAAAGTTCCCACAGAGGAGACACGTAACGAAATACAAAAATCTAGCCCTGTTATGGAATGTAATAAAACAATGACAAAAAAATATATTTTCTATCTATCTTCAAATATAACTAATTGGAACACAAAATCACAAATTCAACATGGTGGACGTAAAAACACAGCAGACAGAAGGCACAGTATTGAGTGAGAAAGGAAATGGTTGCATTTCCCAGAACCAATGTGTGTCTGTGAACAGGGGTGGTGAGAGCTTTCAATTTTGTGCAGATGAGGTATATACATTTTCTAATGAATTATACATCTTATCACTTATTTATTGTGCTGTCATGGTGGAACAGCATTTTAAAATAAATTATACCTCTAATGTATTTGTTGTGTTATCACAGGGAACAACCTATATTGATGGAACGGTACACAACCCTATACCCTAGACACCCAGCTGAACGAACCAGATACTAAGGAGAAGTGCCAATCTGTTTTATGGGCCTGCTGTAAGCGACCTATATGCAGCCAAAATGCGGTCAGAGACCATCTTGAACAACACCGCCCCCTCAAGATTCTGAGCCTGCCTGGCAGGGTTGGTCCTGCAAAGCCAGAGCCCCCTGATGGGAGACTATAATATACAAGGACATTCTCAAAGCTGCTAATGAGAACCTTGAACCTAGCCGGTGGGGATTCCGGTGGGGATTCCGGTGGGGGGCCCCCACCCAGGCAGCGGTAGTGCTGGCAACACTAGCTGCAGTAACCCATGGGGAGGTGGTCACACTCGGACATCCCTGGTGGCACAAAATCAAAGGTCTGACTGCACAGAGACGCTTGGGAATATGGTCACTACGGGGGACCATGTGTGGGTGTTTCAGGGGAAGGGCAGATCCCCTTATTGTATGCGACACCTATAAATGTGCCTTTAGAAACCATGCAATTCAGTACTCATCTATGAAACAAAATACATTTAGTTCAAAAGAATCCATATTAACAAAGGAAATTGAAGGACTAACAGTACAGTTAGCTAGCAATAAAAACTGTACAATAGAGGCACATAATAAGTTAGAGGGAAAACAAAAAGAAATGGAGGAACTTATTCAAGAAAGATCCAGTGTAATATACTATAAGAATAAAGTGAACTGGATGCAATATGGGGAAAAAAGCACCAAATTATTTTTCAATCTTCAACATAGAAATGCTGCCAAACATGTTTTATTGAAACGTGCTAAAAATGATGGAGTCACGCATGATTCACCAAACAATATTTTGAAAGAGGAAGTAAAGTACTTTAAGGATATGTTTTTGTTTCAGTCTCCTCCATCTCCACTAACCGAAGCTAAATGTATGGATTTCTTTCCTATTAATAATGTAAAATTAACATCTGTAGAGAAAGACTCATTTGAAGGCCAAATTAAAGAGGAGGAACTTCTTGATGCAATTAAAGCCTTTAAGTCAGGGAAAACTCCAGGGCTGGATGGCATACCAGTGGAAGTATACCAAACTTTTTTTGATGTACTCAGAGGACCATTATTAGCATGTTTTAACCACTCCGATATAAACGGCAGATTATCAGACACGCAACAAGAAGGTCTGATTTAATTATCACTAAAACAGGTTACAAGTGGTATACAGTTGAAGTCGGAAGTTTACATACACCTTAGCCAAATACATTTAAACTCAGTTTTTCACAATCCTGACATTTGATCCTAATAAAAAGTTCCTGTATTACGTCAGTTAGGATCACCACTTTATTTTAAGAATGTGAAATGTCAGAATAATAGTACAGAGAATTATTTATTTCAGCTTTTATTCCTTTCATCACATTCCCAGTGGGTCAGAAGTTTACATACACTCGATTAGTATTTGGTAGCATTGCCTTTAAATTGTTTAATTTGGGTCAAACGTTTCGGGTAGCCTTCCACAAGCTTCCCACAATAAGTTGGGTGAATTTTGACCCAATCCTCCTGACAGAGCTGGTGTAACGGAGTCAGGTTTATAGGCCTCCTTGCTCGCACACGCTTTTTCAGTTCTGCCCACAAATTTTCTATGGGATTGAGGTCAGGGCTTTGTGATGGCCACTCCAATACCTTGACTTTGTTGTCCTTAAGCAATTTTGCCACAACTTTGGAAGTATGCTTGGGGTCATTGTCCATTTGGAAGATCCATTTGCGACCAATCTTTAACCTCTCTGCGCACGGATCCCGCTAGCGGGATCGTTTTCAGAGCAAACATAACGCGGCAAATTCAAAATAAAAATTCGTAATATCTAACATTCTTCGATATATCAAAAAAGCTCTGCTTCTTGGCAATATCACTGCGTTGTCAGATTTCAAAAAGGCTTTACGGCGAAAGCACCACATTTGATTGTTTGAGGCTAGTACCTCACATATTTTCCACATCAATTCATATCCAGCTCGGTTCTCAAAATGTCCATATCACAGCTAATATAAATCGCTTACCTTTCAAATAACTTCTGCTGAGGGCTTCCCAAGTGTCCAAACAAGAGAATCCATGGTTCTTTTGTTAGAAAAAGTAATTCATTATATCCATAAATCTCCGTTTGGTTGGCACTTTATGTTCAGCTACTCCACCAAGCATTGTCAGTCTACTCGCCCGTTGTACAGTGAAGAAAATGTGTTCAAGTTATACCTCTCATCTTTTCACAAACAAATCAAATATCATTAATAATGCATCCTTATGTATTCTTTTATGAATAATAGCAATCATATTTTACACGGATGGTAACTGAAACGTTATAAGAGGAAAAGAATGCTGGGCGTGTTCACGTTCTCGTGAACGTTCACGGTTGTTTACCTTTTTCCCTTCCTGTAGTCTTTCTTCTTCTATAAGGATCTCCTCAGGGCTATTTCCACCAGACACTTTCCAGAGACTGTTGACATCCAGTGTTGACATCCAGTGGAAGCCATAGGTACTGCAACCTGTGTCCTATTCCCCATTGACTTCTATTACCAGGCCTTCAAAGTGAGTGGAGGGCAAAAGAAAAAGGAATTCCAGACAGAAATGTCTCAGGTTTTTGCCTGCTATATCTGTTCTGTTATACCCACAGACTATATCTTAATGGTTTTAGAAACGTCAGAGTGTTTCCTATCCAATAGTGCTAATTATGTGAATATCCTAGTATCTGGCCCTGAGTGGCAGGCATTTAACTTTGGGCACGTCAGACAGGCGAAAATTCGGAAAATGGGACCTTAGCTGTAAGAGGTTAACTTCCTGACTGATGTCTTGAGGTGTTGCTTCAATATATCCACATAATTTTCCTACCCCATGATGCCATCTACTTAGTGAAGTGCACCAGTCCCTCCTGCAGCAAAGCACATACACAACATGATGCTGCCACCCCAGTGCATCACGGTTGGGATTGTGTTCTTCGGCTTGCAAGCCTCCCCCTTTTTCCTCCAAACATAACGATGGTCATCATGGCCAAACAGTTCTATTTTTGTTTCATCAGACCAGAGGACATTTCTCCAGAAAGTACGATCTTTGTCCTCATGTGCAGTTGCAAACCGTAGTTTGGCTTTTTTATGGCGGTTTTGGAGCAGTGGCTTCTTCCTTGCTGAGAAGCCTTTCAGGATATGCCGATATAGGACTTGTTTTACTGTGGCTATAGATACTTTTGTACCTGTTCCCTCCAGCATCTTCACAAGTTCCTTTGCTGTTGTTCTGGGATTGATTTGCACTTTTACACCAAAGTACGTTCATCTCTAGGAGACAGAACGCGTCTCCTTCCTGAGCATATGATAGCTGCGTGGTCCCATGGTGTTTATACTTGTCTACTATTGTTTGTACAGATGAACATGGTACCTTCAGGCATTTGGAAATTGAGCCCAAGGATGAACCAGACTTGTGGAGGTCTACAATTGTTTTTCTGAGGTCTTGGCTGATTTCTTTTGATTTTCCCATGATGTCAAGCAAAGAGGCACTGAGTTTGAAGGCCTTGAAATACATCCACAGGTACACCTCCAATTGACTCAAATTATGTCAATTAGCCTATCAGAAGCTTCGTCTTAGTGTATGTAAACTTTTGACCCAATGGAATTGTGATATAGTGAATAATAAGTAAAATAATCTGTCTGTAAACAATTGTTGGAAAAAGGACTTGTGTCATGCACGAAGTAGATGTCCTAACCGACTTGCCAAAACTGTAGTTTGTTAACAAGAAATGTGTGGAGTGGTTGAAAAACTGGTTTTAATAACTCCAACCTAAGTGTATGTAAACTTCCGATTTCAATTGTATATAAAGATCTAGTACACAAATTTGAGGCCTCTTACACTTCAGTGTTGTGATGCAAAAATTCTTGATAAATGCTTAGCGCAAAGAATTAAAAAGCTATTGTCAGATATTATTCATCCTAATCAGACAGGTTTTTTACATGGACAATACATTGTTGACAATATAAGTCAAGTACAGGAAACAATAGAATACTATGAAATATTGGTGAAACCAGGCCTGGTTTTCATAGCTGATTTTGAAAAGGCTTTTGATAAAGTACGACTGGAGTTTATATATAATTGCATAGAATATTTACATTTTGGAGAATCTCTTATAAAATGGGTTAAAGCTATGTATAGTAACCATAGGTGTAAAATTGAAAATAATGGCTACATCTCAGAAAGTTTTAAACTGTCAAGAGTTGTAAAAGAAGGTTGTCCACTATCTGCATGTATATTTATTATTGCCATAGAAATGTTAGATGTTAAAATTAGATCCAACAATAATATTAAGGGATTTGACATCCGTGGCTTAAAAACAAATGTCACGCCCTGGTGTTTTAGGTCAGGACGTGACTAAGGGGGGGTTTCTAATTGTTATATTTCTATGTTGGTTTTGTGTATGGTTCCCAATTAGAGGCAGCTGTTTTTTGATACCTCTAATTGGGGATCATACTTAGTGTTTTCTGTTCCCACCTGCATTTGTGGGATATTGTTTTTGTTAGTGCCGTTGAGCGCTACGTATTGTACGATCAGTTGTTTTCTTTGTTGGTTTTTGTATGTTTATTAAATATGTGGAAGTCTATGCACGCTGCACCTTGGTCCATTTATTCAAACGACGATTGTGACAACAAAGGTGTCATTGTATGCTGATGATTCATTTTTTCTTTAAAAAACACAATTAGAATCCCTCCACAGCCTCATAGAGGATCGAGATACTTTTGCTAACCTCTCTGGATTAAAACCAGTGTACTATATTACATTTTGGATCACAAAAAAAATGCTACTTACCGTGTAGTTTACCAATCAAATGGTCTGACGGGCATCACTGTGCCTTCCCTGAGGAAGGCATAGTGATGCCGAAACGTTGGTAAATACCCATTAAACTGTTGGGAGAGTATATATGTAGTGTGCGACTTTATTTATTTTGATACTGACGGGGATGTGGACATACTCGGTATACATATTACGAATTAAAGAACTGATCTCACTCCAATAAATGTTAATAGAACGTTTTCAAAAATAGATAAGATCTTGCTACCACGGAATGGAAAATACCTGTCTATTTGTGGGAAAAGCACCCTGATTAACTCTTTAGTCATATCACAGTTGACCTATTTGCTTATGGTTTTGCCTACAGCTAGTGACCTGCTTTTTAAGTTATATGAACAAAAATATTTAATTTGGAATGACAAGCCAGACAAAATTAAAAGGGCCTTTTTATATAACAAATATGAAATTAGAGGGCAGAAATTATTAAACATTAAAGCATTATACCTCTCACTAAAGTCATCAGTCATTCAAAAGTTATACTTAAATCTGAAATGGTTCTCTAGTAAATTAGCAAGAATGTCTCACCCCATATTCAAGAATGGACTTTTCCCCTTTATTCAGATTACAACCGCTCACTTTCGGTTATTTTAAAACGAAATCAGCTCCAAAAAGGTAGAATTTCTGTAAATTATTTCAGAAATAAGACTGATAGAGTTATGTCACACATGCAGGTAACACAGACATATGGAAATGTCTGCTATACAATTTAAATATCAATTTAAATTACTATACAAATTTCTTGCAACCAATAGAATTGTATATATTTGGGGGATACAATCTTCCCAGCTCTGCAAATTTTGCTGCGAGGAGGCAGTCGATAGATCATTTATTTTGGTACTGTCCACATGAAGCTTGTTTTTGGTCACAGGTCCAGGAATGGCTGAAGAATTGCAACATTTACGTAGAACTAACACTGCAGATAGCAATACTGGGTGATTTGAAAAGTCATAGTCAATCGATCAATAATATAATTATTATTTTACAAAAAATGTTCTCTAATTTACAGTTTGTAGAAGCTATGAGAATAGAAAGGTTCAGTACTTTCATGAAGCATCATAGCACAGTTGAAAAATAGATGGCAAATATAAATCCAGAATAGATGGTGTTAGGTGTTGAATGGAGCTGAAGGTTGGGACTAATAACAACAAGATAACCAATGTATAACATACGGGGTCTGTAAAATGTATATAGGTTCAGAAATGTTGTGAAATAGCACAGTTGCAAATATGAATCAAACAGGATGGACATCAGAAATAGAGGAATGACTGAAAACAAACAAAATATAACTATTGCGAAAAAGATTGTGTCTGTAAAATGTGTATAATAGGTATAAACTGAAGGTAGGAACCTAAGTGTTATTGTTTATTAGTTTGCTCCAATAGGGGGAAGGGTGGTAGGGTTTGTGTGGAAAAAAATAAAGGCCAGTTTTATTGCTTCTTTAATCAAAACTACCGTCTTCAGCTGTGCTAACATAATTGCAAAAGGGGTTTATAATGATCAATAAGCCTTTAAAATGATAAACTTGGATTAGCTAACACAATGTGCCATTGGAACACAGGAGTGAGGGTTGCTGATAATGGCCCTCTGTACACCTATGTAGATATTTCAAAAACAAAGGACATTTCTAAGTGACTCCAAACTTTTGAACAGCAGTGTATATATATATGTATGTATATACAGTGGGGCAAAAAGTATTTAGTCAGCCACCAATTGTGCAAGTTCTCTCACTTAAAAAGATGAGAGAGGCCTGTAATTTTCATCATAGGTACACTTCAACTATGACAGACAAAATGAGGGAAAGAAATCCCAAAAATCACATTGTAGGATTTTTTATGAATTTATTTGCAAATTATGGTGGAAAATAAGTATTTGGTCACATACAAACAAGCAAGATTTCTGGCTCTCACAGACCTGTAACTTCTTCTTTAAGAGGCTCCTCTGTCCTCCACTCGTTACCTGTATTAATGGCACCTGTTTGAACTTGTTATCAGTATAAAAGACACCTGTCCACAACCTCAAACAGTCACACTCCAAACTCCACTATGGCCAAGACCAAAGAGCTGTCAAAGGACACCAGAAACAAAATTGTAGACCTGCACCAGGTTGGGAAGACTGAATCTGCAATAGGTAAGCAGCTTGGTTTGAAGAAATCAACTGTGGGAGCAATTATTAGGAAATGGAAGACATACAAGACCACTGATAATCTTCTCGATCTGGGGCTCCACGCAAGATCTCACCCGTGGGGTCAAAATGATCACAAGAACGGTGAGCAAATATCCCAGAACCACACGGGGGACCTAGTGAATGACCTGCAGAGAGCTGGGACCAAAGTAACAAAGCCTACCATCAGTAACACACCACGCCGCCAGGGACTCAAATCCTGCAGTGCCAGACGTGTCCCCCTGCTTAAGCCAGTACATGTTCAGGCCCGTCTGAAGTTTGCTAGAGAGCATTTGGATGATCCAGATGAGGATTGGGAGAATGTCATATGGTCAGATGAAACCAAAATATAACTTTTTGGTAAAAACTCAACTCGTCGTGTTTGGAGGACAAAGAATGCTGAGTTGCATCCAAAGAACACCATACCTACTGTGAAGCATGGGGTGGAAACATCATGCTTTGGGGCTGTTTTTCTGCAAAGGGACCAGGACGACTGATCCGTGTAAAGGAAAGAATGAATGGGGCCATGTATCGTGAGATTTTGAGTGAAAACCTCCTTCCATCAGCAAGGGCATTGAAGATGAAACGTGGCTGGGTCTTTCAGCATGACAATGATCCCAAACACACCACCCGGCAACGAAGGAGTGGCTTCAGAAGAAGCATTTCAAGGTCCTGGAGTGGCCTAGCCAGTCTCCAGATCTCAACCCCATAGAAAATCTTTGGAGGGAGTTGAAAGTCCGTGTTGCCCAGCGACAGCCCCAAAACATCACTGCTCTAGAGGAGATCTGCATGGAGGAATGGGCCAAAATACCAGCAACAGTGTGTGAAAACCTTGTGAAGACTTACAGAAAACGTTTGACCTCTGTCATTGCCAACAAAGGGTATATAACAAAGTATTGAGATAAACTTTTGTTATTGACCAAATACTTATTTTCCACCATAATTTGCAAATAAATAAATTAAAAATCCTACAATGTGATTTTCTGGATTTCTTTTTCTCATTTCGTCTGTCATAGTTGAAGTGTACCTATGATGAAAATTACAGGCCTCTCTCATCTTTTTAAGTTGGAGAACTTGCACAATTGGTGGCTGACTAAATACCTTTTTGCCCCACTGTATATATTTACTCCAAAAATATGTGGGGGATTGGAAATGAAGCAGACAATTACATTGATGGAAGCAACAATCTATCTGCAATATTAAAGCTGATCCACACCCTAATAAAGAAAAAAAAAGACCGGTGAAACAGATCAGGGTGTGACAGTACCTCTACCTACCTCTAGATATACTGTACCTCTACCTACCTCTAGATATACTGTACCTCTACCTACCTCTAGATATACTGTACCTCTACCTACCTCTAGTTATACTGTACCTCTACCTACCTCTAGGTTTACTGTACCTCTACCTACCTCTAGGTTTACTGTACCTCTACCTACCTCCAGATATACTGTACCTCTTCCTACGTCTAGTGATATTTGTTTATAACATCAGAAACAGAACTCAATTCAGAATTGATAATCACACAGATGATATAGTAGGTACTTCTCACATCTAATTTAGGGACACGTACTCAGTGTCTGGTCATCAGTCAAAAGCATTTTGCAGCTTGTCTCGTTGTCAGTATTTGCCCATTAGTGTGTCTTAGTCCCTACCCACGTAGTACAGAACCAGTGGTTGAACTTCCGGCGCCGACAGAGATGGCAGCCTCGCTTCACGTTCTCAGGAAACCATGCAGTATTTTGTTTTTTTATGTATTACTTCTTACATTGTTACCCCGGGAAATATTAAGTTTTATTACATACAACCGGGAGGAACTATTGGATATAACAGCAACGTCAACTTACCAACATTACGACCAGGAATACGACTTTCCCAAAGAGGATTCTCGGTTTGCTAACCCAAACACAACAATAGACTGGATAGCACCCGGCTACTTCAAAACAACGGCGGCGCCGGAGAAGAGGGAAACGCGCCGTCTTTTGGTCAAGCTACGCCGACGGGCGCATCGTGCACCTCTCCCGAGTATTTTAATCGCCAATGTACAGTCTCTTGACAACAAAGTAGACAAAATCCGATCGAGGGTTGCCTTTCAGAGAGACATCCGAGACTGCAACGTTCTTTGCTTCACGGAAACATGGCTCACTCAGGACACGTTATCGGAGTCGGTACAGCCACCTGGTTTCTCCACGCATCGCGCCGACAGAAACAAACTTCTATCTGGTAAGAAGAAGGGTGGGGTGTGTGTCTTATGATTAACGAGACGTGGTGTGATCATAACAACATACAGGAACTCAAGTCCTTTTGTTCACCTGACATAGAATTCATTACAATCAAATGCAGACCGCATTATCTACCAAGAGAATTCTCCTCGATTATAATCACAGCCGTGTACATCCCCCCTCAAGCTGATACATCGACGGCACTGAAAGAAATTCATCGGACTCTATGTAAACTGGAAACCACATATCCTGAGGCTGCATTTATTGTGGCTGGGGATTTTAATAAGGCTAATTTAAGAACAAGGCTCGAAATTTTACCAGCATATCGAATGTGCCACCCGAGCTGGTAAAATCCTGGACCACTGTTATTCCAACTTCCGTGATGCATACAAGGCTATTCTCCGCCCTCCTTTCGGCAAGTCTGACCATGACTCCATTTTGTTGCTCCCAGCCTACAAACAGAAACTAAAACAGGAAACGCCCGTTCTCAGGTCTGTTCAACGCTGGTCCGACCAATCTGATTCCATGCTGCAAGATTGCTTCGAGCACGTGGACTGGGATATGTTCCGGATAGCATCTGACAACAACATACGCTGTATACGCTGATTCGGTGAGCGAGTTTATTAGCAAGTGCATTGGTGATGTTGTACCCATAGCAAATATTAAAACCTTCCCCAACCAGAAACCGTGGATTGATGGCAGCATTCACAAGAAACTGAAAGCGCGAACCACTGCTTTTAACCAGGGTAAGGCTACCGAAACATGACTGAATACAAACAGTGTAGCTATTCCCTCCGCAAGGCAATCAAACAAGCTAAGCGTCAATATAGAGACAAAGTAGAGTCACAATTCAACGGCTCAGACACAAGAGGAATGTGGCAGGGTCTACAGTCAATCACGGACTACAAAAAGAAAACCAGCCCGTCGCGGACCATGACGCCCTGCTCCCAGACCAACTAAACAACTTCTTTGCTCGCTTTGAGGACAATGCAGTGCCACCGACACGCCCGCTACCAAAACCTGCGGGCTCACCTTCACCGCAGCCAATGTGAGAAAAACATTTAAATGTGTTAACCCTCGCAAGGCTGCCGGCCCAGATGGCATCCCTGGCCGTGTCCTCAGAGCATGCGCAGACCAGCTGGCTGGTGTGTTCACGGACATATTCAATCAGTCCCTATCCCAGTCTGCTGTTCCCACATGCTTCAAGAGGGCCACCATTGTTCCTGTTCCCAAGAAAGCTAAGGTGACTGAGCTAAATGACTATCGCCCCGTAGCACTCACTTCTGTCATCATGAAGTGCTTTGAGAGATTAGTCAAGGATCATATCACCTCCATCCTGCCAGACACCCTGGACCCACTCCAATTTGCTTACCGTCCCAATAGGTCCACAGACGACGCAATCGCAATCACACTGCATACTGCCCTAACCCATCTGGACAAGAGGAATACTTATGTAAGAATGCTGTTCATCGACTACAGCTCAGCATTTAACACCATAGTTCCCTCCAAGCTCGTCATTAAGCTTGCGACCCTGGGTCTCGACCCAGCCCTGTGCAACTGGGTCCTGGACTTCCTGACGGGCCGGTCCCAGGTGGTGAGGGTAGGAAACAACATCTCCACTCCGCTGATCCTCAACACTGGGGCCCCACAAGGGTGTGTTCTCAGCCCTCTCCTGTACTCCCTGTTTACCCATGACTGCGTGGCCAAGCACGCATCCAACTCAATCATCAAGTTTGCTGACGACACTACAGTGGTAGGCTTGATTACCAACAACAACGAGACGGCCTACAGAGAGGAGGTGAGGGCCCTCGGAGTGTGGTGTCAGGAAAATAACCTCTCACTCAATGTCAGCAAAACAAAGGAGATGATCGTGGACTTCAGGAAACAGGAGAGGGAGCACCCCTATCCACATCGAGGGGACAGTAGTGGAGAGGGTGGAAAGTTTTAAGTTCCTCGTGCACACATCACGGACGAACTGAATTGGTCCACCCACATAGACAGCGTGGTGAAGAAGGCGCAACAGCGCCTCTTCAACCTCAGGAGGCTGAAGAAATTTGACTTGTCACCAAAATCACTCACAAACTTTTACAGATGCACAATCGAGAGCATCCTGTCGGGCTGTATCACCGCCTGGTACGGCAACTGCTCCTCCCACAACCGTAAGGCTCTCCAGAGGGTAGTGAGGACTGCACAGCGCATCACCGGGGGAAACCTACCTGCCCTCCAGGACACCTACACCACCCGATGTCACAGAAAGGCCAAAAAGATCATCAAGGACAACAACCACCCGAGCCACTGCCTGTTCACCCCGCTATCATCCAGAAGGCGAGGTCAGTACAGGTGCATCAAAGCTGGGACCGAGAGACTGAAAACAGCTTCTACCTCAAGGCCATCAGACTGTTAAACAGCCATCACTAACATTGAGTGGCTGCTGCCAACATACTGACTTAAATCTCTAGCCACTTTAAACATAGGAATTGGATGTAACAAATGTATCACTAGCCACTTTAAACAATTTTGTATATAATGTTTACGTATCCGACATACTCATATCAAATGTATACACTGTACTCTAAACCATCTACTGTATCTTGCCTATGCTGCTCAGCCATCGACCCAAATCTCCAGCCACTTTAATAATTATAACTGGATGAAATAATGTATCACTAGCCACTTTAAACAATGCCATTTATATAATGTTTACATATCCTACATTACTCATCTCATATATATATATATATATATATATATATATATATATATATATATATATATGTGTGTGTATATACTGTACTCCATACCATCTACTGCATCTTGCCTATGCCGGTCAGCCATCGCTCATCCATATATTTATATGTACATACTCGTATTCATTCCTTTACTCTTGTGTGTATAAGGTAGTTGTTGTGAATTTGTTAGATTACTTGTTAGATACTACTGCATGGTCGGAACTAGAAGCACAAGCATTTCGCTACACTCGCATTAACATCTGCTAACCATGTGTATGTGACAAATAAAATTTTATTTGAATATAGAAAGACAGTGAGCTGCTCTCTAAAACCCACTACTTGAGTATTATGTTGCTTCCGTATGGATTGTAGTCTTATTGAATGATCTGGTGTTGCATCTTATATTGTGCACAGGGATCTAATGCAAGATTATACAGAGGTGTGATAGTCGGCTTTCGAAATAGAATAATGTTATTAGGGCTTTGATTTAAGACTGGTAGGCATAGTTCACTCCAAATATCATAGTTTCTGAGGGTTCATAATATTACGATATGCTTTTAGAGTGTGTTTGTGTGTTTATTGGTTCATTAGGGTTGGAGTTACACTATAATTAGCTCAGGTGTTCCCACAGCGTACCAGGATCACATTTCAACTGATATGCATAATGAGGAAAATAAACCAAAGTACCATTTGTTGGCTGTAATATATCAATTCAATTTCAATTTAAGGGCTTTATTGGCATGGGAAACATATGTTTACATTGCCACTACATATCTCTCACCACATTTCCCTTTTTACTTTGTTCTCTCTCTCTGTGTGTGTGTGTGTGTAGTAAATTGGTGGCAGCCTGACACAAATGCAAAGGCCATGTAACTGAATCCTCTCCATCAAACGTATAGAGTTTGAGATACACTCTGTTTGAGAAGAGCAGAAAAACTCAGCGGCATGATAAGGAGTTAAAGAGATACTTAAAAAGCGTCCATAAAAAGCAATCGAGATGGAGGTTACAGTGTCTATAAAGCACTAATGTAGGTTCAATGAAGAAGCCTGATCTGTAAAGAGAGATGTTTACGATGCCGATGCTGGTGGAGACTCAACCTGTCATCTCTGAAAACTCAAGGTTGGAACAAAAACACAGAGAGGATTTCTCGTTCTCTCTGTAAATCCTTCAGCCCATACCACATGATGTTGTGTAAAAGGGGCAAAGGTCAAGCTGTGTTAGACTTACCAGTTCTCTTTTAGTGCCACCTGTTGTAGTGGCGGACCATCATGCATTACGGCTCATTAGAGGAGTTAAATGAACATTTCATGATCTATTTAGTACACAAACTAAAACAAATTGATTGACAGCTTTAGAATGCTGGAAAACTAAAAGTCAATTCCATGCCATATGGCAAACCAGACATAAGACATCAATCATAGTATTTATTGGGTGTTTGTTATTCTCCTGCAACAATATCCCTGAGCTGAATGACCGGCATGTCCCTCTTGGCAGGAACATAAAATATGTAACACGCAGTATATTTTTCCTATCGATAACTGTGTTTATTTCTGCTCACTGCAGACATTTAGTTTTTCCTCAGTGCCTCAGATTAGCGTTGTCATTAGTCTTTAGTGTGTATTTGTGTTTCTGTAAAGGTGCCGACCACTGCCACCAAATCTACGGAGCTCATTAATGAGCTAATGAGAAGTTACAAGGTGCCGACCACAGCCATCTTATTTACTGAGCTCACTAATGAGAAGTTATAAGGTGCCAATCACAGCAACCTTGATGTTCCCACCATATTTACTGAGCTTACTAATGAGAAGTTATAAGATGCCGATGACAGCAATCTTGATGTTCCCACCGTATTTACTAAGCTCACTATTGAGAAGTTTTAAGGTGCAGACCACAGCCATCATATTTACTGAGCTCACTAATGAGAAGTTACAAGGTGCCGACCACAGCCATCATATTTACTGAGCTCACTAATCAGAAGTTATACGCTGCAGACTACAGCCACCATATTTACTGAGCTCACTTTTGAGAAGTTAAATGGTGCCGACCACAGACACCATATACATTGAGCTCACTAATGAGAAGTTATTGAGTTGCCGACCACAGCCATCATATTTACTGAGATCACTAATGAGAAGTTATAAGGTGCCACCACAGCCACCATATTTACTGAGCTCACTAATGAGGTTATTGAGGTGCCGACCACAGCCATCATATTTACTGAGCTCACTAATGAGAAGTTATAAGGTGCCACCACAGCTATCATATTTACTGAGCTCACTAATGAGAAGTTATAAGTTGCCGGCCACAGCCATCATATGTACTGAGCTCATTAATGAGAAGTTATTAAGGTGCAAAACCTGAATTTTCTTTTCCATTCCCCATTTCTTTTTGCAGGTACACATTTATATTTTATCTAGACACGGCATGACAAATTAAATGATGAATACATGACAACCCATCCATCAAAAGGAGCCTTTTTCTGGTGTTTACAAAAGGCATTTCTAAACTTCTCCTGACCTGGGGTGTTTATATGCTAAGTTTACGTTGTGAACATTTCAGATGTTATTAAAACCACCTTGCTGGAGGGGTCTAAATTGATTCCATTTGGCTTTTCGGGGAGCCGGTGGCTGCTGCCATGAGAGCGGTCCAAGGGGGGAATGGGAGAGAGGCTGGAAAATCATTGTAGAAAAAGGACAGTGTAGTCTTTCAGACGACCTGGTGATGAGAGCCAATCAGAGATGAGCAATACTGGAGAATAGCATGCCAGGACTCAATCAGCCGCCCATCCTCTGGGCTGGGTGGAATGTGTCAATCAAATGACCTGTGGGTTGAGGGACAAGTTGACTTCACACTACAGTTTCACCTGTCATTCTGGAGAGGGCAAAGAGTGCACACTAGGGCAAGGAAGAGCAGAGGAGATACAAGGGATTTAACGTAGACCCATGTAGAGTTAGTCACATCATTACTTATTGTCGTAAACCCTTACAGTTGGAGAGGAGGACTCTGTATATAGTGTTTGTTGGGGCGCCCTAGCCTGGGGTTAGTGCGCCCTAGCCTGGAGTTAGTGCGTGACTGGGTATGTCCATATACAGTGCAATCAGAAAGTATTCAGACCCCTTGACTTTTTCCACATTTTGTTATGTTACAGCCTTATTCTAAAATTAATTAAATAGTTTTTTCCCCTCATCAATCTATACACAATACCCCATAATGACAAAGCAAATAAAGTTTATTTTACATTTTTGCTGATTTATAAAAAAATGAAAAATGAAATATCACATTTACATAAGTATTCAGACCCTTTACTCAGCACTTTTTTGAAGCACCTTTAGCAGCAATTACAGCATTGAGTCTTCCTGGGTATGACGCTACAAGCTTTGCACACCTGTTATTGGGGAGTTTCTCCCATTCTTCTCTGCAGATCCTCTCAAGCTCTGTCAGGTTGGATGGGGAGCGTTACCGCACAGCTATTTTCAGGTCTCTCCAGAGGTGGTAGATCAAGTTAAATTCTGGGCTCTGCCTGGGCCACTCAAGGACATTCAGAGACTTGTCCCGAAGCCTCTCCTGCACTGTCTTGGCCGTGTGCTTAAGGTCATTGTCCTGTTGGAAGGTGAACCTTCGCCCCAGCCTGAGGTCCTGAGTGCTCTGGAGCAGGTTTTTATCAAGGATCTCTCTATACTTTGCTCCGTTCATCTTTCCCTCAACCCTGTCTAGTCTCCCAGTCCCTGCCGCTGAAAAACATCCCCACAGCATGATTCTGCACCACTGTGCTTCACTATAGGGATGGTACCAGGTTTCCTCCAGATGTGATGCTTGGCTTTCAGGCCAAATAGTTCAATCTTGGTTTCATCAGACCAGAGAATCTTGTTTATCACCGTCTGAGAGTCTTTATGTGCCTTTTGGCAAACTCTAAGTGGGCTGTCATGTGCCTTTTACTGAGGAGTGGCTTCCGTCAGACAACTGTACCATTAAGGCCGAATTGGTGGAGTGCTGCAGAGATGGCTGTCTTTCTGGAAGGTTCTCCCATCTCCACAGATTAACTCTAGAACTCTGTCAGAGTGACCATCGTTTGGCCGGGCAGCCAGCTCTAGGAAGAGTCTTGGTGGTTCCAAACTTCTTCCCATTTAAGAATGATGGAGGCCACTGTGTTCTTTGGGACCTTCAATTTTGCAGAAATGTTTTGATACTCTTCCCCAGATCTGTGCCTCGACACAATACTGTATTGTAGCTCTGCGTACAATTCCTTCAACCTCATGGCTTGGTTTTTGATCTGACATGTACTGTCATCTGTGGGACCTTATATAGACCGATGTGTGCCTTTCCAAATAATGTGTAATCAATTGAATTTACCACAGATGGACTCCAATCAAGTTGTAAAAACATCTCAAGGATGATAAATGGAAACAGGATGCTCCTGAGCTCCATTTCGAGTCTCATGGCAAAGGGTCTGAATACTTATGTAAATTGGTATTTATTTTTAATATTTAAAACATTTTCAAATAATATGTAAAACCTGTTTTTGTTTTGTCATTATGGGGTATTGTGTGTAGAGTTTTTATATTTATTAATCCATTTTAGAATGAGACTGTAACGTAACATATTGTGGAAAAAGTCAAAAGGTCTGAATCATTTCCACTGTATAGCTCAGTATGGGAGTGTAGGACTGGGCCTGGGTGTGGAAATGAGGCCTAGACACTTTCAGGAAGGAGAGAAAGCAGATGTTGGGAGCGTGCTAAATGACTGTCTTGTTGATAATCAACCTGCTATTAGAGATGTATGTTGCAGTAGTCCTGCGGGCTTGGAGAGGATTATTAGTCAAAGCCCTCCAGTGGACTTGACAAACAACTTCACTTGCACATCTCTACTTGTATCTTCTCCCTTGCCTCTGCGGAGTGCAGACAGAGTGAATTCTGGGTAGAAATGTGTGTGCGTTTGGCAGTTCAGGAGGTCCTGTAAAAACAACCTGATTTGTTTGATTTCCACCAAATCAGGGAGTGACACAACACACTAACCTAACAAATCTCCTAAACTAACACATCTCCTAACCCAACACACCTCCTAACCTAACACACCTCCTAACCTAACCCATATCCTAATCTAACACATCTAAACCAACACATCTCCCAAACCAAAACATCTTCTAAACCAACACATCTCCTAACCAGAGGTGGGACCATTGTTTTATAAGTCCCAAGTCCTAAACTTTGAGTTTCGAGTCCTAAACAAGTAATAAGTCAAAGTCACCATTATTAGTCAGTTGTACAACCGAATGCCTTCAACTGAAATGTGTCTTCTGCATTTAACCCTACCCCTCTGAATCAGAGAGGTGCGAGGGGCTATTTTCAACAAGAGTAATAGTTACCAGCCCCCCCCCGTAGCGATCGACTATTGCGGATCACTATGAAGCGCAATCGGGCGATGTGCACAAGCCTACAATCGCCCAACCTTAACATACATACACACACACACACACACACACACACACACACACACACACACACACACACACACACACTCTCTGTGGGTGGTTACAGTGGGCTAACGTATGTCAATGGTTTTAGGAACAGCAGTAACATCTGGCAGGATTTAGGCTACCAACTGCCTAGCCAGTTGAAGCTCAATCTTGGGTGCATTGATCACATTTCCGCACTTACTGACTGTGTGGAGGCTCATTGATTTAACGTTACGTTAGCCTACATGCTACACTAGCAAAGTTGTATATAGCTGTCGGCTAAATTAGCCACGACTTACCATTCTTTGTGCAGCTTCAAATGTCGAAACAAAGTTGGAAGTTGCTACGCCTCCGTCTGTAATTTTCTTCCCACATGTTTTACAAGTTGCAATCCGTTTTTGTTGACTACAGCGTAATCTTTATATCAGAAAATAATAATTCTGGGTATCATCTTTACAAGGGCTCCGTCTGAATTCACCCACGACGGTCCTCTGCACTGCCACGTGCTACTTTTTCTCAGCTGGCATAAATTGATTGGCTGCTGTCCATTAAATGAAGAATTGATGCACTGCACACTTTTTTTAATAGCATCATTTTTATATATTTGGGTTTGGGGAGGGCATCAAGTCAGGTCAAGTCACGAGTCATTGGTGTTAAAGTAAAAGTCAAGTTGCATGTCATCATATTTGTGACTCAAGTCCACACCTCTGCTCCTAAACCAACACATCTCCTAAACCAATGCATCTCCTACCTGACACATTTCCTAACCTAACACATCTCCTAAACCAACACATCTCCTACCTGACACATTTCCTAACCTAACACATCTCCTAAACCAACACATCTCCTACCTGACACATTTCCTAACCTAACACATCTCCTAAACCAACACATCTCCTACCTGACACATTTCCTAACCTAACACATTTCCTAACCTAACACATCTCCTAAACCAATGCATCTCCTACCTGACACATTTCCTAACCTAACACATCTCCTAAACCAACACATCTCCTAACCCAACATATCCTGTAACCTAACACATCTCCTAACCTGACACATATTCTAACCCAAAACATCACCTAACCTAACACATCTCCTAACCCAACACATCTCCTAACCCAACACATGGAAATGAAGACCTGGGGAAAGGTAATAGTATTTTTTTACATTTACATTTTACATTTGAGTCATTTAGAAGACGCAATAGCCATTCTCAACTTTAACAAAGCAGAGAAAGTGGGTGAGCAAGAGAGAGAGAAAGAGAGAGGGAGAAGGGAGGGTGAAAGAAAGAGAGAGAGAAAGAGAGATAAAAAGTGAGGGTGTGCAGGAGGTTGGGATCAAGAGAGGGAGGGAAGGAAAGAGAAAGATAGAGATAAAGAGAAATAGAGAGAGGGATAGAGAGAGGGAGGGAAAGATAGATAAATAAACAGAGGGATAGAGAGTGGGAGAAAGGGATGGAATGAGAGAGAGGGAGAGGGAGGTAGAGAGAATAAGCCCGGTTCTGGCTAAGTTTGAAGCCAAGGTCTGAGACTCCCAGTTGCAGCCAGGCTCAAGTGAGACAGCTGCAACTTTTCATGGCTGCAACTCAGCAAATTTCCATCAGCCTCCACTGCCAGAGACCACAAGACGCTTTCAAACAACGCCTCACTTGAGGTTTGGGGTGTGGGGGAGTACCAAGGTGAAGATGGCGTGTTTCATCTCAAACTCCTCTCCCTCTCTCCCCCCTACATTAGCACTTGTCAGGGATGGCCATTAGGCGCAAAGCTGGTGAAGAAATGTAATTATCAAAACATTTATTTAATTGAAAGAAAAATAAATCTCCAGCACCTCGGAATGCATCAGGGTAGGGTGCTGATGTTTTCTGAAGAGGTTGATAACACCAAGGACCCCGAAACGACACAAGCCTAGTGGCTGACAATAATGGTGCTTTTACTTGAGCGAAGGAGCTTTCTCTCCATTAGAATAAGCTGCCCCACATAAGTCATTCTTGATTTAAGCTCAATTAAAATAACAACTAATTTAATGAAGAAGGCAATTTATACCTGCTTGTTACTCATTCATAACCATCTATTGATGAAGAGGGGGTGGGAAGAGAAAGAGAGGGGAGGCTGTCTCAAAAAACCAGTGGGTTTACACAGCATGCTTGTAAAAACAACTGGGTCCAATCGAATCGTGACCTGGAGTAACGACAACAGACAGCCTAGGGGGAAAAACACAGATTGACAGCTCTCTTTAATGGGGCACCAGTCCTGATTGAGAGGAAGTGGTTAGCTGAATTGGACTGGAAAGAGAGGAAAAGGGTATATGATTTGGACTGGTGAGAGAAGACGTAGGTAGCTGATTTGGACTAGAGAGAGAGGAAGTAGGTAGCTGATTTGGACTGGAGAGAGAAGATGTAGGTAGCTGATGTAGACTGGGGAAATATAATTTGGACTGAAGAGATAGAAAGTAGGTAGCTGGTTTGGACTGGAGAGAGAGGAAGTAGGTAGCTGATTTGGACTGGAGAGAGAGGAGGTTGTAGGTAGCTGATTTGGACTGGAGAGAGAGGAAGTAGGTAATTGATATGGACTGGAGAGAGAGGAGGTTGTTGGTAGCTTTTTTGTACTTGAGAAAGAGGAAGATGTAGGTAGCTGATTTGGACTGGAGAGAGAGGAAGTAGGTAGCTGATTTGGACTGGAGAGAGAGGAAGTAGGTAGCTGATTTGGACTGGAGAGAGAGGAAGTAGGTAATTGACTTGGATTGGAGAGAGAGGGAGTAGGTATGTGATTTGGACTGGAGAGAGAGGAGGTTGAAGGTAGCTGATTTGGACTGGAGAGACAGGAAGTAGGTAGCTGATTTGGACTGGAGAGAGAGGAGGTTGTAGGTAGTTGATTTGTACTTGAGAAAGAGGAGATTGTAGGTAGCTGAATTGGACTGGAGTGAGAGAAGGTTGTAGGTAGCTGATTTGGACTGGACAAAGAGGAGGTTGTAAGTGTCTTATTTGAGACTTGAGAGAGAGGAAGTAGGCAGCTGATTTTGACTGGAGAGACAGGAAGTAGGTAGCTGATTTGGACTGGAGAGATGAGTTTGTAGGTAGCTGATTTGAGACTGGAGAGAGAAGATAATTTGAGACTTGAGAGAGAGGAAGTAGGTAGCCAATTTGGACTGGTGAGAGAAGACGTATGTTTCTGATTTGGACTGCCCTGCTTGCATTATTTGATGTTTGACCTTGTACACTGAGGATATTTTCACAGAACTCTACATGCAGAGTCTCAAATTGGTGTTTGTCCCATTTTGTCAATTCTTGGTTGGTGAGCGGACCCCAGACCTCACAACCATAAAGGGCAATGGGTTCTATAACTGATTCAAGTATTTTTAGCCAGATCCTAATTGGTGCATCAAATTTTATGTTCCTTTTGATGGCATAGAAGGCCCTTCTTGCCTTGGCTCCCAGATCGTTCACAGCTTTGTGGAAGTTACCTGTGGCGCTGATGTTTAGGCCGAGGTATGTATAGTTTTTTGTGTGTTCCAGGGCAACAATTTCTAGATATAATTTGTATTTGTGGTACTGGCGACTGGACCGTACAGTATCATTTTGGTCTTACTGAGATTTACTGTCAGGGCCCAGGTCTGGCAGAAACTGTGCAGAAGATCTAGGTGCTGCTGTAGACCCTCCTTGGTTGGTGACAGAAGCACCTGATCATCATCAAACAGTAGATTTGACTTCAGATTCTAGTAGGTTGAGGCCGTGTGCTGCCGACTGTTCTAGTGCCCTCGCCAATTCATTGATATATATTTGAAGAGGGTGGGGCTTAAGCTGCATCCCTGTCTCACCCCATGACGCTGTGGGAAGAAATGTGTTTGTTTTTTGCCAATTTTAACCGCACACTTGTTGTTTGTGTACATGGATTTTATAATGTCGTATGTTTTTCCCCCAACATCACTTTCCATCAATTTGTATAGCAGACCCTCATGCTAAATTGAGTAGAAGGCTTTTTTTAAAATAAACAAAGCATGAGAAGATGTTGTTTTGGTTGAGAAGCCTTTGTTTTGATTTGTTTGTTTGTCAATTAGGGTGTGCAGGGTGAATCTGTTGTCTGTCATACGATAATTTGGTAAAAAGAAAATTAGACATTTGCTCAGGACATTGTTTTTCACTGAGGAAATGGACAAGTCTGCTGGTAATGATAATACAAAGGAATTTCCCAAAGTTGCTGTTGACACATATCCCACAGTAGTTATTGTGGTCAAATTTGTCTTCACTTTGTGGATTTTGTCTCTCTCTCTCTCTCTCTCTCTCTCTCTCTCTCTCGCTCTCTCTCTTAAAAAACAGTTATGTCGAGCCAGAGAGGTTTGTTTGAAGTCTGGGATGTAGAAAGGCTGCAGCAGTAAAGGGACTCCTCTGACTGTATAAATGACAGCCAGTGAAACTGGATCTGCTTCCCCTCTGTAAAATTGTCCCGATATCTGCACCGCCCGCTCTGTTAATCAAATGAGCTGTAATTGTCATCTGCAGATTTTTAAAGGCACGGAGGGGAAATACTAACTTGACCTGTGACCCATGCCTTGGGGTCGTGTGAGAGTTTGTATATAGTCATGCTCCGAGGTGCATTAATGTCTGAAAAGCCTTTGGGTTTCAGGGAGGGTCTGTGCCCACCTTCTTTCTCTCTCTCTCTCTCTCTCTCTCTCTCTCTCTCTCTCTCTCTCTCTCTCTCTCTCTCTCTCTCTCTCTCTCAACCATTTAATCCCTCTGATCTTCAAAGCTGGAGTGGGGCATAAGCCACCCAGAGTCCAGAATATAAGCCCATTTAAAACCTGGAAAGAGGACACTTCAACACGCTTTGAGCTCCACTCTACTCAACAACTGTCTTCCCTCTCACCACACAACCGTTACATCACTAGAACACTGGGCCTCTGTGTCAATCACTTGGCACCATGACAACTCTCTACTCACTAAACTCTGGTTGTGCGAGTGACCACTCAGCCCCTCTACAACTCTACCCACCCCCTACCAGCCAGCCCCTCTACCAGTCTACCCACTCCTACCAGCCAGCCCACACCAGTCTTCCCGCCACTACCAGCCAGCCCATCCCAGTCTACCCTCCCCTACCAGAACTTCCCATCTCAGTCTACCCACCCCTACCAGCCAGCCCATCCCAGTTTACCCACCCTTACCAGTCTACCCACCTCTACCAACCAGCCCACATCAGTCGAACCACCGCTAACAGCCAGCCCACACCAGTCTACCTACCCCTACCAGCCAGCCCATCCCAGTTTACCCACCCTTACCAGTCTACCCACCCCTACCAGCCAGTCCACATCAGTCTAACCCCCCTAACAGCCAGCCCACACTAGTCTACCCACCCCTACTAGTCTACCCACCCCTACCAGCCAGCCCACACTAGTCTAACCCACCCCTACCAGCAAGCCCATCCCAGTCAACCCACCCCTACCAGGCAGCCCACACCAGTCTTCCCGCCACTACCAGCCAGCCCATCCCAGTCTACCCTCCCCTACCAGAACTTCCCATCTCAGTCTACCCACCCCTACCAGCCAGCCCATCCCAGTTTACCCACCCTTACCAGTCTACCCACCTCTACCAACCAGCCCACATCAGTCGAACCACCGCTAACAGCCAGCCCACACCAGTCTACCTACCCCTACCAGCCAGCCCATCCCAGTTTACCCACCCTTACCAGTCTACCCACCCCTACCAGCCAGTCCACATCAGTCTAACCCCTAACAGCCAGCCCACACTAGTCTACCCACCCCTACTAGTCTACCCACCCCTACCAGCCAGCCCACACTAGTCTAACCCACCCCTACCAGCAAGCCCATCCCAGTCAACCCACCCCTACCAGGCAGCCCACACCAGTCTACCAACCCCTATCAACCAGCCCACACTAGTCTACCCACCCCTACTAGTCTACCCACCCCTACCAGCCAACACCAGTCTACCCACCACTACCAGTCAGCCCCTCTACCAGTCTAACCACCCCTCTCAGTCAGCCCCTCTACCAGTCTACCCACCCCTACCAGTCAGCCCCTCTACCAGTCTACCCACCCCTACCAGTCAGCCCCTCAACCAGTCTACCCACCCCTAACAGTCAGCCCCTCTACCAGTCTACCCACCCCTACCAGTCAGCCCCTCTACCAGTCTACCTACCCCTACCAGTCAGCCCCTCTACCAGTCTTCCCACCCCTACCAGCCAGCCGACACAAATCTACCCACCCCTACCAACCAGCCCACACCAGTCTATCCACCCCTACCAGTCTACCCACCCCCAACAGCCAGTCCACATCAGTCTACCCACCCCTAACTTACAGCTAACACCAGTCTACCCAATCCTTTCAGCTAGCCACCTCTACCAGTCAGCCCCTCTACCAGTCTACCCACCCCTACCAGCCAGCCCCTTTACCAGTTACCCACCCCTACCAGCCAGCCCCTCTACCAGTCTACCCATGCCTGCCAGCCAATCAATCCCAGCCCTTTGTACTCTACTGTTCTGTACTGATTCTAGTGGGAGGGGCAAGGGACCAGCTGGAGAGACAGGATGCTGCCTGGTACTGCCCTGTAGGGTGCTGAGTTATGAGAGGTGTCAGCGATATGCACCAGTCTGCAATGAGGGTGGCCCCTTCAACTGACATCCCCGTCACTGGTGTCCCAACACGCAGGCAGCCGTTGGCCAAGCCAACTTCTCTTGCTTAATTCAGGTTCACACATTTAACTCGCCAAGTTTGAGATCCCTCTGAGGCGTGGAGGAAGGGGAGCACGAGGAAAGAGGATGAAGTCTGAAACGGTCCAATCGGAAAGGTTTAAGAACTTGAGTGAATGGTTTTGTAAAAAAAAATGGTGTCAGTAAATCTTTATCCATTGGAAATAGACTGGACCAATTCATTATTTCTCACATATTACTGTGGTTCAGGACCTCCGAGGTTTAGAAGCCAGAAATGTCAGATAAAATTTTCGTATCAAATATATCCCCATGACACCCACTTTCAGGATTTGTGATGAAAATGTAATATTGTGTTTTAGGTCCAGTTTGGTTTCTTTCTTTCCACATGAATTGATATTTGTTTATATTTGTTTAGCCTGTGGTGTTATGGGTAATTGATTGGATAGAGACGCAGTGTGAAGCTGTCGAGGGTAAATAAACAAGTCCTTTGTCTATTACAGTGTGTTTGGAAAGTATTCAGACCCCTTGACTTTTTATTTGTAATACATTTGATAACATTTCTAAAAACCTGTTTTGACTTTGTGATTATGGGGTATTGTGTGTAGATTGATGAGGATTTTTATTTATTTAATCCATATTAGAATAAGGTTGTAACATAACAAAATGTTGAAAAAGTGAAGTTGTCTGAATACTTTCCGAATGCACTGTATAGTGATACAGACCTTCCATCCTATTCACAGCTGAATAACAGCAGAACTGACACTGAGATTTCATTTAAACAGACACACAGATACAGACCTTCCATCCTATTCACAGCTGAATAACAGCAGAACTGACCTCAAGCTTTCATTTAATCAGACACAAAGGAGATGTGCAGAGAGGACCAGTGGTGTCTGGCCATGAGAATGTCTGTCCCTCTTTTAATATGTCTGCTGACAGTAACTCTGGCTGCGTTTTCAATTTCTCTCCCTACTTGGACGAGGACAGTGTCATCGCTGGTCCAGGTCCAGTCCGACATGTGGCACCTCCATTGTGTTAGCTCTTTATTGGGACAAGAGTTTCATGGGGAAATTGACCATATTACAGCACTGAGCAAGTATGCACTCCATCGCCTCAGACTGAAAGAGCACGTTTGATTTGGGTTGCAGTCCATTTGAATTGACATAAACTAGTCTTGATTTCTTCCCGAGAGATTCCACTGAGACGGACAGAACCCTGGCCATGTGAACATTACAGTGAGTGTGTGAGTGAGTGTGTGTGTGCGTGTGTGTGTTTGTGTGTACATGCCTACGTGTGTGTGTGTGTGGTCCAGTGCATGCATATGTGTGTTCTCCACGCATGGTTGTGCACAGCGCATTCAGAAAGTATTCAGACCCCTTGACTTTTCCACATTTTGTTAGGTTACAGCCTTATTCTAAAATTGATTAAACAGTTTTTTCCCCTCATTGATCTACACACAATACCCCACAATGACAAAGCAAAAAACAGCACTTTTTTTGTGCAAATGTATTAAATAAAAAAAACTGAAATATCACTTTTAAATAAGTATTCAGACCCCTTACTCTGTCCTTTGTTTAAGCACCTTTGGCAGCAATTACAGCCTCAAGTCTTCTTGGATATGACGCTACAAGCTTGGCACACATGTAATTGGGGAGTTTCTCCCATTCTTCTCTGCAGATCCTATCAAGCTCTGTCAGGTTGGATGGGGAGCGTCGTTGCACAGCTATTTTCAGTTATCTCCAGTGTCGTGTCTTTGGCATCATGAAAGTGAAGACTGTTATTTTATCAAATCAATTCCCTGTAATTATTATTACGTGATTAAACTAATCATGTAAATGTAATTAACTAGGAAGTCGGGGCACCAAGGAAAATCTTCAGATTACAAAGTTATACTTTTTCTAATATAACTCTTCAGAAATGTTTATATCTGATCAATTAGTCTTCTAATTACTGAATTATTCTTTACCTCATGTTAGTCTCATTCCAAATGTCGTAAATTGTTGGTTATCTGCACGAACCCAGCCTTTACTATGAATCATCCATACATCAATTGTCTCAATCATTTATTTACTAACTAACTAAATAATCACAGAAATGCACAAACAAACAACACAGTAGATATGGTTGCAAGGAAATGGTAGGGGGAGGTTCCCTAGTGGGCTAAGCTGATATGACAGCTTGGTGGACAAAGGGGAAGTGGGTGTGGATTGAAAAGGGCGGGAAAATACAATAGGAGTCACTACACAGTTGATAATTATATTAATTGAAATGCTAATCCTTTGCACATGAACGCTCACTCATTCGGGAATAATTGCAATCAATATATATTTACGCTCAATGTGTCATCGTGATCTCTGTTGGAATCGTCCGTCTGTCTGTTGGAGAGTCAGTTCATCATCGGCTTTCTCTGCTTCCCTGAAGATCAACGTCTTTCGTGGTTAGATGGAAACTTCAGAGCACCATTCAGAAATGTTCTCATAGAATAGATGTTTCGGCAGTTGTCGGTCTTCGCATCCCAGGTTGACATAATTTCTAGCTGCAGACTAGTAATTAGTATCTAAGATTTGCTCTTATTCTGTCAGAATCGATAGTCTCAGAGTGTAACCATTTCCACCCGTGTAGCCAATGCTCCACGTGGTATGGTTAGGAATTCAACAACCATTGCAACCTTAGCGGACACTGAGGTTTTTCTGGTCTAAACTCAACCTCGGTATCCATCGAGGTACTCAAGGTCTCAAGAGGATTTCCTCAGGAAGGGGTTTTATTCATAACAGTAGAAAAGGGCTGTTCCATGACGCCAGATCATGTCTGTGCTCACGGGCTTCACAAATAGTTTCATCTTTATTCATTCATTTTATACAATAATTAGATGCAAACCCCATAATTGAGAAATGTACATATTCAGAGATATAGTTATGTATATTTTCTGTCCTTTCTGAGGTCACCAAATGAAACACACTCGTCATACTTGTCCCTTAAGTGTCCATGGACCATTCCCACCTTCTCACAAATCGACATTTTGTATCAAATCCTCATTTTGGGGATTTAGGAACTTGCCATGTGAAATCCTTTGTTTGTTCTCTCTGTGTCTCTTTTTGCATGGCCAGGGGGAGAGAGTCTCCTACAATAATTTGTGACTTGAGATAACAGAACCTGGGTGAGAGAGAGAGAGAGAGAGAGAGAGAGAGAGAGAGAGAGAGAGAGAGAGAGAGAGAGAGAGAGAGAGAAAAGCCACTAGCTATACCCAAAAAGGCCAGGGTTCCTCCATACGTGATGCTTGGCATTGAGGCCAAAGAGTTCAATCTTGGTTTCATCATACCAGGGAATCTTGTTTCTCAATGTCTGAGAGGCCTTTAAATGCCTGTTGGCAAACTCCAAGCGGGCTGTCATGTGCCTTTTATTGAGGAGTGGCTTCCGTCTGGCCACTCTACCATAAAGGCCTGATTGGTGGGAGTGCTGCAGAGATGGTTTCCCTACAGGAAGGTTCTCCACAGAGGAACTCTAGAGCTCTGTCAGAGTGACCATCGGGTTCTTGGTCACCTCCCTGACCAAGAACTCCCCCGATTGCTTAGTTTGGCCGGGCAACCAGCTCTAGGAAGAGTCTTGATGGTTCCAAACTTCTTCCATTTAAGAATGACGGAGGCTACTGTGTTCTTGGGGACCTTCAATGACGCATACATTGTTTGGTACCTAGAAACGTTTCAAGGATGATCAATGGAAACAGGATGCTCCTGAGCTCAATATTGAGTCTCATAGCAAAGGTTCTGAATACTTACGTAAATAAGGTGTTTCTGTTTTTATTTTTTAATACATTTGAAAACATTTCTGAAAACCTGTTTTCGCTTTGTCAATGTGGGGTATTGTGTGTAGATTGATGAGGGAAAATTATTATTTATTACATTTTAGAATTAGGCTGTAACGTAACAAAATGTGGAAAAAGATAAGAGGTCTGAGTACATTCCGAATGCACTGTATGTGTTAATGTGCATGGGCTCTTCCCACAGGTTTAACAAGCAGGCTTTTTTGTGATACAGGGGGCTGAAGTGTTCACTCAGTACTCTGACCTTCTCTCTGTGACACTTATAAATACCAACGCCTCTCTAAATCACCCAGCAGCCACACAAGCCACACGATCCTTATGCTCCACAAGCCCTCCTATTGGTCAAGCTTACGCACATGGGCCCAATTTGGACCAATAGGATTTCAGAACGTAGATGGCTGAAAGATATTTTTAAACAGTGCTTGTTGTTCAGAAGCCATCTGTAAAAATTGTGTTAGGGTGACTGGGTGTTGAGTTTCACGTTGAAACCAGATCGCACTAATATGTCCAAATGTACGTTAACTACAGGGTGATAATGCACAGTGATCACATTCCCTGATGCCAGTGAAAGGGAAGCCCCTGCTGTTCCCGGAGCTGCTTGAAATGTCATATAATGTCTATGGAGCGTTTGCCAGGTCGGGTGATGCAAGGCCAATACCAGGCACTCATACCAGGTGGTCACATATCACATGGCAAAGCATAGCGACCCCCAGCCTGATAGACAGAGATGGCTGGACAGGTTGAGCTGCTGTTCCCTCAGCAAATAACAGCCTAACCCATGACATGGTGATTCAGCAGTTCATTTCCTTAATCAAAAACACTAGGCTACATGTAGTAGCACTTAGTGGTGGGACTGAAGACAGCACTGGGTTAAAAGACAGATGTCAGTCATGAATCATTTATAAACGTATAACAAAAGACCAGAACACTTGAAATAGTTACAGTTGATACCTGGGACCAGGGCCATGTATTTTGAGACACCAGACACGATCAGGACACGCAGGTTGTAATATCAAAATGATCTCTGAACCTATATTAATTTGGGAACAGATCGAAACACACACAAAACATTCATGGACATTTAGCGATCTTGCTGTTGTTAGCAAATTTCTGTCCAGGGAGATAAACATTGGGTTGTTATACTTTTTTTGCTGAATCTTTGACCCATTTTTAGTCACACAAAACCGTGTGTTCTCTACTCTGACAATTAATCCACAGATAAAAGGGGAAACCTAGTTAGTTTCTAATAATATCTCATAGTTCAGTCTTCTTCTTCTTCTTCTTCTTCTTCTTCTTCTTCTTCTTCCTTTTTCTTCTTCTGTGGATTTTATATGGCGGTTGGCAACCAACTTTAAGGTGCATTACCACCCCCACTGGACTGGAGTATGGACTTCAGTTCATCTTTCAATCACTCACATGGGTATATGCTCTTAAAAACCAATGAGGAGATGGGAGAGGCGGGACTTGCAGAGCGTCAAGCGTCCAAAATAGAACCAAGGTCTATTTTAGCTCATTGACGAGCACGAGCAGTTAGGATGAAATTATTGAATAACATGTATGTATACATTTATTTTTGCAACACTCGCGCACACAAAGCGGGCGGTGTGGTCAGCGTGTTAGTCCATTGAGGTTACTGTTGAAGTGGAACTGACAGCGTTTTAACTGCTTTGCAGATATTAAACAAAAAGACAATCATAATATCAGTAAAAAATATCAAATTCCCAGTTTCCCATAAAACCAACTTTACAGTACAGAGAATTCAGACCCCTTGACTTGGGTATGACGCTACAAGCTTGACACACCTGTATTTAGGGAGTTTCTCCCATTCTTCTCTGCAGATCCTATCAAGCTCTGTCAGGTTGGATGGGGAGTGTTGCTTCACAGCTATTTTCAGGTCTCTCCAGTGATTTTCGATTGGGTTCAAGTCTGCGCTCTGACTGGCTCACCCAAGGACATTCAGAGACTTGCCCTGAAGCCACTCCTGCGTTTTTTTGGCTGTGTATTTAGAATCATAGTTTTTTTTAAAGGAAAACCTTCACCTCAGTCTGAGAGTACTGGAGCAGGTTTTCATCAAGGATCTCTCTTCACTTTGCTCCTTTCATCTTTCCCTTGATCCTGACTAGTCTCCCAGTCCCCGCTGTTGAAAAACATACCCACAGCATGATGCTGCCACCACCATGCTTCACCGTAGGGATGGTGCCAGGTTTCCTCCAGACGTAACACATCAGATCAGAGAATCTTGTTTCTCACCATCTGAGAGTCTTTATGTGCTTTTTGGCAAACTCTAAGCAGGCTGACATGTACCTTTTACTGAGGAGTGGCTTCCATCTGGCCACTCTACCATAAAGGCCTGATTGGTGGAGTGTTGCAGAGATCGTTGTCCTTCTGGAATGTTCTCCCATCTCCATAAAAGAACTCTAGAGCTCTGTCAGAGTGACCATCAGCTTCTTTGTCACCTCCCTGACCAAGGCCCGTCACCCTCGATTGCTCAGTTTGGCCGGGGGGGCGAGCTCTAAGAAAGATGGAGGCCGCTGGGTTCTTGGGGACCTTCAATTCTGCAGAAATGTTTTGGTATCCTTCCCCAGATCTGTGCCTCAAAAGATTCCTGTGTCGGAGCTCTACGGACAATTCCTTCAACCTCATGTCTTGGTTTGTGCTCTGACATGCACAGTCAACTCTGGGACCTAATATAGATGGGTGTGTATCTTTCCAAATAAATCATGTCCTAATCAATTGAATTTACCACAGGTGGACTCCAATCAAGTTGTAGAAACATCTCAAGGATTATCAATGGAAACAGGATGCAACTGAGCTCAATTTCGTGTCTCATAGCAAAGGGTCTGAATACTTATGTAAATAAGTTATTCTGTTTTTTTATATTTTATACATTTGCAAACATTTCAAAAAACTGTTTTCGCTTTGTCATTATGGGGTATTGTGTGTAGATTGCTGAAAATTATATATTTTTAAAATACATTTTAAAATAAGGCTGTAACGTAACAAAATGTTGAAAAAGTCAAAAGGTCTGAATACTTTTCGAAGGCACTATATAAGAGGTTTTAAAATAATCTATTTGACAAAAAATTTCATGACATATCGTAAGAGATTGTTGGGAGAATAGACAAATGCAGTTCAATGCATGATTAACATAATTCACCAATACATTTAAAGGTAGTCCAAAACATATTGCTATCAGGTTGTACATCATAGCTGGCCTGGTACATTGTTTCAGTTTCAATGACTCAATATTTTGGCCAAAAACAGACGAAGGTGGCTAAGGCTGGGAATGTCAGTACAATCAAACTAGCCAGGACAATGACCACAAGTCAGTCATAACGTGGCTAATAGGCTTGCGTGTCTATTTATGTAAATTTATGAACAGACAATCTGACAACGTTCTGAATTTCCGAACACCAAGAGTGCACTTTGACGCAATGGGCGGGCAGGCATGTTCTCATACAGTTGTCAAAACGTGTGTTGGGACAAGCATGCATTGGCAGGCAAGCTGCAGGAGGAGAGAAGGCTACTATTCCCCATAGTTTATCAGCGCAATTGTAATGGCCAACTAGCTGAAAAGGTTTGCGAGGGTTTATCTAATGTTACCTAGTTAGATTTTAGCTCACCTCGCTCTTAGTTGTTGATCTTTCTGTTTTTGATGTGCATAGGCAACTGAGGGAGAGAGAGCCTACCTTTTCATGGTTGTTTGATCAATAGGATATAGTTCCCAAATGTAAGAAACTCTCCTGTGATATTTACATATTTGAAGAAATCCATTCAGGTGTATTTTGTGGCTTTTGGCGAATGCGTTCTTGTGATCTAAAGTCGTGCTGTTGCTACTGCCTGTAAACACACAGTCGAGTTAAAAGTGAATGATGGCAGGCCCGGCCGTGAGGCAAATGGCTTACTTGCACAAATGCCTACTGTAGCTCTGATTGGCTATGGCGCCCCATTCCTGGACGAGAGAGAAGTTTTTATTCGGTATAATTTACTGCAGTTGTCCAAATGTACGGCCGGTTTCATACTCTATATTGCTATAGAATTTTCATAAATGGCTTACTCTACATCTTTCCCACACATTCAATGAACTTATGAAAACATGAAAATGACCATATCTTAGTGCTCGCTTGTCAGAAAATGTAAAAGAAAGGTGGCATATTCGTCCTGCTGGTGTATATGGATAGATTTGAAAGAAATGTCATGTCACTAAAACGCTGTCAGTTCCACTTCAAGATGAATTTACATGACACTTTTACATTCTATGGCAGCCATTTTATCACCCATTAACATTAAATGGGGAATATTTAAATAATGCTATATAATGTAACTGAATGTCTAGAATTAGAACACTATTCAACATTCTAAAAGTCAACTCTAAATGAATGGCTCTGCTTGGGACTGTTGGTTTCTACCCTTTTGAAGGTGTAGAGTTGAGCACGTTCGCTCTTCATCTTCATGGTTTACTGTCACAATGACCCAGATATGGGATTCCTCTGACACCATGACAGTACAGAACTGGCATTTACTCCAGATAGAGATAGATTGGGGCTTACCCTGCAGCAGGCTGGGCTTGGTCATGTGAGACGGGATATTATGGGTTAGTACATTCATTAAACATGGAATAGTCTAACTGTCTTGTCCATTGACTGAGACCGAGAGACTGAAATTGCACTTTGGACCAGCAACTGCTGTAAGCTGACTGGAAACCTATGGATATTTGTTGTGGCGTTATTGTAAGGTTTTAAATTTCAATTAATTTCCTTTTCATGTTTTCGGATTATGCTCAGAATTTCCACCCTGGAATGTTTTTGTCTGAGAAAAAAAGGAGAAGAAAGGGCTAAGGGAACTGGTAATTTGATCTTTCTGTGGATAAGCCTAACCCCTCCCCTTGTCCTCCAGCCTATACATGTGGCATACTCTATAAAGCAACTCAAATTCCGCTTTTATATTTCAAATCCACCATCAGCCCTCTGCCTTGGTTCCTCTCACCAATACTGCATGCTCTAACCAATTCAGAAGTGTCCGTGAACCTGGTATTTATACATCCATGGCACACCTCAGCCTCAGGGGATGACACTGAAGCATCATCTCGTACCAGAGATAAAACTAGGATTTACACATTTTGTACATTTTGGGGTGATTTTGTTCCAGCTCTATAGTCAATAAATTCAATAAACATGTCACTTTACAAAAAAAAAGCAGCTCATACATTCTCATAGATAATATTATAGTGTTGACTGGGATTTAATATACCGTTTCAGGTAAGACCCAAATGCAGACTGTGCTGCATTTGGGTCTGTTTATTACAGCACCTGACTGTCAGAACTGTTAAGGCTCCAAAGATTGATGAGGAATTGAAACACTGTATGGTTGAAAGAGATGGGGCAAAAGGAGTGGCTAATAAGTCTGGCTGCACATCTGACTGGCAGACCTACTGCAAATTGAGAAATTATGTGACTAAACACAACAACAAAAAAAATGAACTGTATTATGAAGCCAAGATCAATTATATAAAGAATGATGGAAAAAAAACTTTGTAGATCTTTAATTGAAATTATGGGCAGAAAGACAAATTCAACTCCATCTTTCATCGAATCAGATGGCTTATTCATCACAAAACCATTTCATGTAGCCAACTATTTTAATGATTATTTAATTGGCAAAGTGGGCAAACTTAGGCAGAAAATGCCCACGACAAACAGTGAGCAATTATATTCATGCATAAAAAAAAAATAATGAAAGAAAAGCAGTGCAAGTTTGAGTTTTGTAAAGTTCGTGTGGGAGAGGTGGATACAATATTGTTAACGATCAATAATGACAAATCTCCTGGCATTGACAACTTAGATGGAAAGCCACTGAGGATGGTGGCTGATTCTATAGCCACTCCTATCTGTCATATTTTTTATCTGAGCCTAGAGGAAAGTCCGCTACCCAAGAGTGGTAAAACATACTTTATTGGTTCTAACAGCAGACCTATACGCTTGCTGCCAGCTTTTAGTAAACTGTTGGAAAAAATAGTGATTGACCAAATACAATGCTATTTCTCTGTAAACAAATAAACAACAGACTTTCAGCATGCTTATGGAGAAGGGCACTGAACATGTACTGCACTGACACAAATGACACGATTGGTTTGAAGACATTGATAATAAGAAGATTGTGGGAGCTATACTGTTAGATTTCAGTGCAGCCTTTGCTATTATGGACCATAACCTGTTGTTAAAAAAACTTAAGTGCTATGGCTTTTCAACCTCTGCCATATCGTTGATTCAGAGCTATCTATCTAATAGAACTCAAAGGGTTTTCTTTAATGGAAGCGTCTCTAATGTCAAACATGTGGTGTACTGCAGGGCAGCTCTCTCGGCCCTCTACTCTTTTATATTTTTACCAATGACCTACCACTGGCATTAAACAAAACACATATGGAATCATGTAGTAACCAAACAAATACAAACATATATATATTCAGATGGTTCAAAGTAGCCACCCTTTCCCTTAATGACAGCTTTCCACTCCTCCTCCATGCTTCACAATGGGAACCACACATGCGGAGATCATCCGTTCACCTATTCTGCGTCTCACAAAGACACGGAGGTTGGAAACAAACATCTCAAATTTGGACTCAGACAAAAGGACAAATTTCCACTGGTCTAATGTTGCTTGAAACACATTGCTTGTGTTTCAAGAGCAATGTGTTTATTACACATTGCTCTTCTTATTATTGGTGTCCTTTAGTAGTGGTTTCTTTATAGCAATACGACCATGAAGGCCTGATTCACGCAGTCTCCTCTGTCTGTTACTTGAACTCTGTGAAGTATTTATTTGGCTGCAATTTCTGAGGCTGGTAAGTCCAATGAACTTATCCTCTGCAGCAGAGGTAACTCTGCATCTTCCTTTCCTGTGGCGGTCCTCATGAGAGCCAGTTTCATCATAGCGCTTGAAGGTTTTTGCAACTGCACTTGAAGAAACTTTCAAAGTTCTTTGAAGATTCTAAAAGATAAAATATATTTTGATTTGTTTAACACTTTTTTGGTTACTACATGACTCCATATGTGGCAGGTAGCCTAGTGGTTAGAGCGTTGTACTTGTAACCGGAGGGTTACAAGTTCGAATCCCCGAGCTGACAAGGAAAAAATCTGTCGTTCTGTCCCTGAACAAGGCAGTTAACCCACTGTTCCCCGGGCGACGAAGACGTGGATGTCGATTAAGGCAGCCCCCCGCACCTCTCTGATTCAGAGGGGTTGGGTTAAATGCGGAAGAAACATTTCGGTTGAAGGCATTCGGTTGTACAACTGACTAATAATGGTGACTTTGACATTATTTCATAGTTTTGATGTCTTCAATATTATTCTACAATGTATAACATAGTAAAAATAATGAGTAGATGTGTCCAAACTTTTGACTGGTACTGTATATGGTATACAGATCCAGTGGAAAGACCTTACAGACCTGGGATCTATTTCACCTCTGGAATCAGAAGAATCAAATGTACCTGGAGACCTGGAAGCCCAGCCCAGTGAATGTAAGAAGACACCACACCCTGCAGGCTGCAGACAGTCTCCAGGGCCATGCCATGGCTCTCCCACACTGCCGGCCAGCAAGCCACAGGATCACGCCCCAGATTACAGACCCAGACCTAGGAGCCAGGGCCTAGAGTCCCAGCCCAGGAGCAGATGGAGGAGGCCTGGTTTTCCTGGTCCCATCCTGGGTGGGCGTCGTGGCCACAGACCCAGACTCCCAAGGGGGAGAGGGGCAGGCGGGCCCTGCTGCAGCTGCCTCCTAAATTCAATTACGCACATTAACCACAGCCATTCATCCCCACTCAGACTCGATAGAAAGTCATTGCTTTGTACCAATAATGGTTAGCGCTGCATGTAAAACAGGAAGAGAGAGTGTGAAAAGCTGACTAAACTGGTATTCGTCAGTTTTCTATTTGTTTGCTGTGCCAGCCCAAGTATTACCTTAATATGGAAAAATGAAAGTTAGTTTCTATTAACAAAAAACATTAGTGCTCCTTTGGCAATATCCTTGACATGCACAGACAGCACTTCTAATAATTCATTGCCTCCAGCTACAAAGGTCAACTATGAAAATGCAAGACAATGTGAGAAAGGAGCTCTGTTCCGCTGCAGCTCAATGTTTATTGATGGCTGATGGATTATCTGCATTTAGTCCAACTGTTTTCTCTGGAACACAGTCTGCACATTGTTTATAGCTGGGCTTCAAAATAAAAGTCTCAGGCTTCGTTGAACACGACTGTTTGCAACCGAACACCCATCTTGGATTGAGTGAGGATTGAGTGAGGACAAAGAGGAGGTTGTGATGGAGAGTGAGGTGAAGGTGAATGGAGAGAAGGAAAGGAAAGGACAGGAAAAGAAAAGAGATTTCACAAAAGATTGTCAGTCATGACAGACTGGACCGTCCCTGTGTGTCTATGGTACAGTACCTGTAGACCTGAGACTGTCCCAGAGTGGTGTCTGTGGTGCAGTACCTGCAGACTGGAGTCCGTCCCAGGTTTGTGTCTGGTGTGCAGTACATGTAGACTGGAGACTGTCCCATTGTGTCTGTGATGTAGTGCCCATAGACTGGAGACTGTCCCCGTGTCTGTGGTGTAGTGTCTGTAGACTGGAGACCATCCCAGTGTGTCTGTGGTGCAGTACCTGTAGACTGGAGACCGTCCCAGTGTGCCTGTGTTGCAGTACTTGTAGACTGGAGACTCTCCAAGTGTGTCTGTACTGCAGTACCCATAGAATGGAGACCATCCCAGGGTGGTGTCTGTGATGCAGTACCTGTAGACTGGAGTCCCTTCCTGTCCTCTTGACTGTGAGACTGTCTGTCTGTCTTTCGGCTGGAGTCCCTTCCGTCCCCGTGATTGTTTGAGTAATGACCGTCCCAGGGTGGTGTCTGTGATGCAGTACCTGTAGACTGGAGTCCGTCCCAGGGTGCTGTCTGTGATGCAGTACCTGTAGACAGGAGTCCGTCCCAGGGTGGTGTCTGTGATGCAGTACCTGTAGACTGGAGTCTGTCCCAGGGTGGTGTCTGTGATGCAGTACCTGTAGACTGGAGTCCGTCCCAGGGTGCTGTCTGTGATGCAGTACCTGTAGACTGGAGTCCGTCCCAGGGTGCTGTCTGTGATGCAGTACCTGTAGACTGGAGTCCGTCCCAGGGTGGTGTCTGTGATGCAGTACCTGTAGACTGGAGTCCGTCCCAGGGTGCTGTCTGTGATGCAGTACCTGTAGACTGGAGTCCGTCCCAGGGTGGTGTCTGTGATGCAGTACCTGTAGACTGGAGTCCGTCCCAGGGTGGTGTTTGTGATGCAGTACCTGTAGACTGGAGTCCATCCCAGGGTGGTGTCTGTGATGCAGTACCTGTAGACTGGAGTCCCAGGGTGGTGTCTGTGATGCAGTACCTGTAGACTGGAGTCTGTCCCAGGGTGCTGTCTGTGATGCAGTACCTGTAGACTGGAGTCCGTCCCAGTGTGCTGTCTGTGATGCAGTACCTGAAGACTGGAGTCCGTCCCAGGGTGGTGTCTGGTGTGCAGTACCTGTAGACTGGAGTCCGTTCCATGGGATATTCCTCATCCACTACTAACCACACTAAATGGAAACCATATGAGAACTATGAGCTATGATGGGGATTTGTAATTGAGCTCACTATAAAAAAATATGTCTGATGACTACATTGAGTTGTAAAAGTAGGCTAATGGGATACAGTAACTGAGATGAAATCATGTGTAAGAAAGAACTATGACTGAATAGAAAAACATGTGACTGTACTGTGGTATCTGACTGTGTAATGTGCAGTACTGTAGTTATACAATTGGGCATGACCGGCTTTCAAAAGTATTGGACACCTCTGCAGTAATCTCTGGACATTGGCTTTATATCTTTCAAAGACCAGGACTGAGAATGACTGAACAACATGTCACCCTCTATAGATAGAGAGTCTCCGGATAGAGTTTATTCTGTGTGATGGTTTAGAAAGGTTGTCTCCATAACATAACCTTGTCTCTATAATCTACTTTGACCTGTGAATAGAGTGGGCTTGATGTCAAGGTGGTCTTACATGAGCAGAAACAGGTCACACCTTGATTGGTTTCAACGTCTGAATTGACCATGACCGTGTAATAGAGGAGACCTACTTCCCGGTCCATGTGTTTTTATCTCTTGATTTCTCAAAGGAATCAGGAGAGATGATCATCATTGTTTAGCAGCAGCGTGATCTACACTGGAGCGTTTGAGTCGTGAACTCTCTGAACACAGTCTGTGCCAGCAGCACTGACCTTTCGGCATTGTTCTCCAGGAAAAAAGGAGATGGATTATCTTACCTTTTCAGGAAGATATAAAAAAACACTAAAACTTAAAACTCTCTGGAACACAGGGGAAAAGGGGGCAGTTTAGTGTGAGAGAGAGAGAGAAATAGAGGGTGAAGTTAGAGAGAGAGAGAGGGTGGAGATAGAGAGAGGGGATAGAGGGAAAGAGATACACAGAATAGAGGGGGTAGAGGGAAAGAGATACATAGGTTAGAGGGAGAGAGAGAAACAAAGACAGGGTGGAGGGAGAAAGCGAGACAAGGGAGTGGAGATAGAGAGAGAGAGAGAGAGAGAGATGCCATGGCGTGCTAATCAGGGCCTTATGTATGCCTTCCAATCTGTCCATCTGTCAGCTGGAGACCCTTCCATCCCCGTGATTTTGAGACTAATGTCTGAAGAATTACTGCACGTCCTTTACTGATCCTGATCATGTGTGTGTGTGTGTGTGTGTGTGTGTGTGTGTGTGAGTGGCTGTGCCCTGTTCTCATTATGTCCATTCCAATCTCAGACATCAGACTACTGTCCAGGGACCACAGGTCCCCACAGAGTGTAACCTGTTGTAACTCAATACATACATAATACACATGATCGTGGATTCAGAGCTATCTATCTAATAGAACTCAAATAATTTTATTTAATGGAAGCTTCTGTAATGTCAAACATGTCAATTGTGGTATGCCGCAGGGCAGCTCTCTCGGCCCTCTACTCTTTTCTATTTTTACCAATGACTTGCCACTGGCATTAAACAAAGCATGTGTGTCCATGTATGCTAAATGGTTGGCCAGTAATAAACTGGCCCTGAACATCTTTAAAACTAAGAGCATTGTATTTGTTACAAATCATTCCTTAAGTGCTGGACCTCAGCTGAATCTGGTAATGAATGGTGTGGCTGTTGAACAAGTTGAGGAGATTAAATTACTTGCCATTACCTTAGATTGTAAACTGTCATGGTAAACGGATATAGATTCAATAGTTGCAAAGATGGGGAGAGGTCTAGCTGTAATAAAGAGATGCTCTGCTTTTTTGACACAACACTCCAAAAAGCAAGTTCTGCAGGCTCTAGTTTTATCTAATCTTGATTATTGTCCAGTCGTGTGGTCCAGTGCTGCAAGGAAAGACCCAGTTAAGCAGCAGCTGGCCCAGAACAGAGCGGCACGTTTTGCTCTTAATTGTAATCAGAGAGAGGTAAATACTATGCATGCCAGTCTCTCTTGGCTAAGATTTGAGGAGAGACTGAATGCATCACTTCTTCTTATAAGAAATACGAACCTGTTGAAAATCCAAATTTTTTGCACAGTCAACTTACACACAGCTCTGACACACACACTGATCCCACCATTTTCCTGACACCACATTTCCTCAACACAATGAGTATTGGAGCCCTAAGCCCCACACTTTTCCTAAACACTTTATGTTTCACTAGCACCAAGGCTATGTGTGTCTTACTATACTTGTGAGGACTTTTTGGGGACCAAAAATGTATTCCCATTCAAAAACCCTACTTTCCATAACGCTGACCCTTTTCGTATAAATCTTCCTCATTCTTCTGACCCCTGACCTTTCGTTCAGCTCAGTTCAGCCACCTGTTTAACTTATAATTCACTGTATCACATTTCCAGTGGGTCAGAAGTTTACATACACCAAGTTGACTGTGCCTTTAAACAGCTTGGAAAATTACAGAAAACGTTGTCATGGCTTTAGAAGCTTCTGATAGACTAATTGAGTCAATTGGACGTGTACCTGAGGATGTATTTCAAGGTCTACCTTCAAACTCAGTGCCTCTTTGCTTGACCATGGTAAAATCAAAAGAAATCAGCCAAGACCTCAGAGAAAGAATTGTAGACCTCCACAAGTCTAGTTCATCCTTGGGAGCAATTTCCAAACGCCTGAAGGTACCACGTTCATCTGTACAAACAATAGTACACATGTATAAACACCATGGGACCACGCAGCCATCATACAGCTCAGGAAGGAGATGTGTTCTGTCTCCTAGAGCTTCTTAGGGAGCAGTGGGTCACAGGCGCCCCACCTGCGACAACTTCCGCAAAAATGCAGAGCGCCAAATTCAAATTACAAAAGTAGTAATATAAAACATTAATGAAAAAAGTTTTGCATACTGTTCAAAAGCTAAAGATCTTGGAAATCTCATAGCGTTGTCAGATTTCAAAAAGGCTTTACGGCGAAAGCATAACATTTGATTGTCTGAGGACAGCGCCCCGCATATTTTCTGAATTAGCGTAATAAGCAGCACGGGTGTCACAATACTCAGAAAAAGCAATAAAATAAATCGCTTACTTTTGAATATCTTCTTCTGATGGCAATCTGAAGGGTCCCAGGAACACAATAAATGTTTATTTTGTTCTAAAAAGTACCTCTTTATATCCATAAAGCTCCATTTGGTTGGCGCGTTTTGTTCAGAAAGACACCGTCCAATCTGCAAATAATGAAGACATGGAGACCGTTAAAAATATACCTATAAACTTTATCCAAACAACTCAAACAATGTTTCTAATTGATCCTTAGGTACACTAATATGTATATAAATGATAATATTTCACACGGATAATATCCTGGGCGATAGAAAAGGAAAAAACCGAGGCGCACGCTCACGGTCCCACGCGTCAAAGAGGAAAAACTCAGAGTGTTTTCTGTCCAATACTACTAATTATTTGTATATCCTAGTTTCTGGGCCTGAGTACCAGGCATTTTACTTTGGGCGCGCCAGACTCTCCAAAACTCAGAACACTGCCGCCGCTCCTGAACAGGCTATAGAGATGAACATACTTTGGTGTGAAAAGTGCAAATCAATCCCAGAACAACAGCAAAGGACCTTGTGACGATGCTGGAGGAAACAGGTACAAAATAATCTATATCTACAGTAAAACGAGTCCTATATCGACATAATCTGAAAGGCCGCTCAGCAGGGAAGAAGCCACTGCTCCAAAACCGCCATAAAAAAGCCAGACTATGGTTTGCAACTGCACATGGCGACAAATATCGTGCTTTTTGGAGGAATGTCCTCTGGTCTGATGAAACAAAAACATAACTGTTTGGCCATAATGACCATCATTATGTTTGGAGGAAAAAGGGGGAGGCTTACAAGCTGAAGAACACCATCCCAAGAGTGAAGCACTGGGGTGGCAGCATCATGGTGTGGGGGTGCTTTGCTGCAGGAGGGACTGGTGCACTTCACAAAATAGATGGCATCATGAGGATGGAAAATTATGTGGATATATTGAAGCAACATCTCAAGACATCAGTCAGGAAGTTAAATCTTGGTCGCAAATGGGTCTTCCAAATGGACAATGACTCCAAGCATACTTCCAAAGTTGTGGAAAAAAGGACAACAAAGTCAAGGTATTGGAATGGCCATCACAAAGCCCTGACCTCAATCCTATAGAACATTTGTGGGCAAAACTGAAAATGCGTGTGCGAGCAAGGTCTACGAACCCAACTCTGTTACACCAGCTCTGTCAGGGGGAATGGGCCAAAATTCACCCAACTTATTGTGGGAAGCTTGTGGAAGGCTACCCAAAACGTTTGACCCAAGTTAAACAATTTAAAGGCAATGCTACCAAATACTAATTGAGTGTATGTACACTTCTGACCCACTGGGAATGTAATGAAAGAAATAAAAGCTGAAATAAAGAATTCTCTGTTCTATTATTCTGACATTTCACATTCTTAAAATAAAGTGGTGATCCTAACTGATGTAAGACAGGGAATTTTTACTAGGATTAAATGTCAGGAATTGTGAGTTTAAATATTTTTTGTCTAAGGTTTATGTAAACTTTCGACTTCAACTGTAGCTATCATGAACATGTCACCTACTGTACACACACACACACACACACACACACACAGTTATCTGACCAAATTATCAGGGGTACAGTAGTATCTACCATTTCTATTACTATTTATCTGACATACACACTCACACTCTTTCAAACATCATTATTTGGGAAAGTCTTCAGGGGTAGAAACTAGCATAATTTATATGACTATTTCTTACACACACACACACACACACACACACACACACACACACACACACACACACACACACACACACACACACACACACACACACACACACACACCTCATTGGCTATGTTAGCAAGCTAGGTTAGCTAGCTAGCTAACTAGCCACGTCTAGCACAAGCTCACTACTAAACTGACCTGGCAATTCTACTATTGTGGACACTTGTCTCCAAGCAGCATTTTTTGTGTTTATGTCCCTGTCAGCAGTTGAGGATACTGCGAAAATGATTCTCTCCTCCATGTGTCCAACCGCATGCGACCATCTGCAAAAGATCCCTGCATCAGTATAGTTGCCTAGCTACGCAAAATGTTATGCAGCAGTGATGCAATGACGCAGTCGTGTGTTCGACGCGTTACTCCATCCGAGGAGCGGACTGGGAAAGCAAATGTGAAATAGAGAATGAAATGAGGTTCAACTGTAGGGTTTAGTGGTAGCTTTGAATGTATATGGGGGGTGGGAGTGATGTGATGAGCTGATCTGAGGAATCACAGATCTGGGAGAAGAATATCTAGCAAAATGTGATCTGCTCAATCAGAGGGCCGCTGGCAAGAATATCTCCGCTGCCACCTGTTGTTGCGCCTTGGAGCACTGAACCCCTAGACTGCTCCAGGAGCGCTGCTCTGGGGCTGACTCTCTCTCAGTATATGTTTAGCTGGGTTAGGTACTGGGAAAGCAATACTCATGGGTGTGAATAATACTCCTGGGTGTCTTTCTGTGTCACGTGAGTTTTAAGTTTAAAATAAGTAATTTTTTCACTATAAAAATGCACCTTTATAATAAAGGATTGCATGTCTCTATCATCAAATTTACAGACAAATGTAAGCCTACTGTTCCTAATGTGATGAGTACAGTGGCTTGCGAAAGTATTCACCCCCCTTGGCATTTTTCCTATTTTGTTGCCTTACAACCTGAAATAAAATAGATTTTGGGGGGGTTTATATCATTTGATTTACACAACATGCCTACTACCACTTTGAAGATGCAAAATAGTTTATATTGTGAAACAAACAAGAAATAAGACACATAAACTTAAAACTTGAGCTTGCATAACTATTCTTTCACTCCAAAGTCAATACTTTGTAGCGACACATTTTGCAGCAATTACAGCTGCAAGTAACATGGGGTATGTCTCTATAAGCTTGGCACATCTAGCCACTGGGATTTTAGCTCTTTCTTCAAGGCAAAACTGCTCCAGCTCCTTCTAGTTGGATGGGTTGTGCTGGTGTACAGCAATCTTTAAGACATACCACAGATTCACAATTGGATTAAGGTCTGGGCTTTGACTAGGCCATTCCAAGACATTTATATGTTTCCCCTTAAACCACTCAAGTGTTGCTTTAGCAGTATGCTTAGGGTCAATGTCCTGCTGGAAGGTGAATCTCCGTCCCCGTCTAAAATTTATGGAAGAATGAAACAGATTTCCCTCAAGAATTTCCCTGTATTTAGCACCATCCATCATTCCTTCAATTCTGACCAATTTCCTAGTTCCTGCCGATGAAAAATATCCCCACAGCATGATGCTGCCACCACCATGCTTCACTGTGGGGATTGTGTTCTCAGGGTGATGCGAGGTGTTGGGTTTGTGCCAGACATAGCGTTTTCCTTGATGGCCAAAAAGCAAAATGTTTGTCTCATCTGACCAGAGTACCTTCTTCCATATGTTGGGGAAGATTCCCACATGCCTTTTGGTGAACACCAAACATGTTTGCTTATTTTTTTCTGGCCACTCTTCCGTAAATCCCAGCTCTGTGGAGTGTACTGCTTAATAAAGTGGTCCTATGGACAGATACTCCAATCTCCACTGTGGAGCTTTGCAGCTCCTTCAGGGTTATCTTTGGTCTCTTTGTTGCCTCTGATTAACGCCCTCCTTGCCTGGTTTGTGAGTTTTGGTGGGCGGCTCTCTCTTGGCTGTGGTGTTGAGGTGCCATATTCTTAAATTTTTTAATGATGGATTTAATGCTCGGTGGGATGTTCAAAGGTTATGTTATTTTTTTATAACCCAACCCTGATCTGTACTTCTCCACAACTTTGTCCCTGACCTGTTTGGAGAGCTCCTTCATAGTGCCGCTTGCTAGGTGGTGCCCCTTGCTTAGTGGTGTTGCAGACTCTGGGGCCTTTCAGAGCAGGTGTATATATACTGAGATAATGTGACAGATCATGTGACACTTAGATTGCACACAGGTGGACTTTATTTAACTATTTATGTGACTTCTGAGGGTAATTGGTTGCACCAGATGTTATTTAGGGGCTTCATAGCAAAGGGGGTGAGTATGTAAGCACGCACCACTTTTCAGTTTTTTATATTTTAGAATTTTTTGAAACAATCATTTTTTTTCACTTCACCAATTTGGACTATTTTGTGTATGTCCATTACATGAAATACAAATAGAAAACCATTTAAATTACAAGTTCTAATGTAACGAAATAGGAAAAACACCAAGAGGGTGAATACTTTTGCCAGGCACTGTAGCTAGCTATCTAGCTAAAATGAAGTTAGCAAGCTGGAGATATTTAATTTACCAGTATGTTAAGTTAGCTAACTTGCTCATTTGAGTTAGCCTGCTTATAATACATCGTTTTTGATCACTTTCTTTCTTTTACTTACTTGAATAGGCTCAGTGCAAAAGACATCACTACAGTCCCTGGTTCAAATCCAGGCTGTATCACCTCTGGCAGTGATTGGGAGTCTCATAAGGCGGTGCACAATTGGCCAGCTTCGTCCGGGTTTGGCCGGGGTAGGCTGTCATTGTAAATAACAATTTGTTCTTAACTGACTTGACTAGTTAAATAAAGGTAAAATCAATAGTTTCTCCAACTGCCATTTTCTGGGTCCTTAGAAAAACGAAATAACGGCATTCTTCCCGGAAGTTTCCGGTGGTAGCAAAACACAGCCAGCCATGTGAACGATTGGAGGACTTCTAACATGGTGCCTGGTGCGGTTGCTAGGTGATTTGTGACACAACTGCAAGGCCTCTAGACAGTAGGGTATCTGTGGTCTAAGCCTACTGTGCTCTTCCAGTATACTACCCCATGTGGACTGCCATTTCATCCAAGTATACACCCTCATCAAATATTCTAATAAATAATTGTTTCTCTTCAATTTGTGTCTACATAAAGTGAATTCTCAGTTGACCAAAGACATGCTTGTCTGCTATTACACATATGTTCAGTAGGTGTATGTCTCTCTCTTCAGAATGACAATTGAGAGATGTTGTACAGAGCAAAACAACCTAAATAAAAACCCTCACTACATATCCCTCCCTCCCTCTCTCTCTCCCTCCTCTCTCTCATGCAGCTTGATTACACTCTCCCTCTCCCCCCTCTCTCTCTCTCTCTCTCTCTCTCTCTCTCTCTCTCTCTCTCTCTCTCTCTCTCTCTCATGCAGCATGATCATACTCTCCCATTCTCTCTCTCTCCTCTCTCTCTCTCCCTCCTCTCTCTAATGCAGCTTGATCCCTCCCTCCCTCTGTCCAACCCTTGTATCTCATCCTGATTCTGTCAACACTGAGCTTCCCAGAAACAGCCAGTTGACAACCTGCCACACCAACCCCCCGCCTTATTATTAAAGAGCATTTCTCACATTCCTGCCCTGTTATCTTAAACCTGTTGGTTACCTTTTCTGTCTGTCTGTGGGCCGGACCCGAATGAGCATGCTCTCTTCACAGCTTTTCTGAGAGAAGTTGTCAGGGCCGTGCAGAACAGGATTCCACGTCTTGGCTCCGACCCAGCGCACGCCACTCTCACCTGCACAAGTAGTCATTAGGGCTGCCCCCCCCAATTTCCCCACGCGGCCAACTGTTTTTCCCGGTAAACACTCCTAATCCAGCAGTCTAAAAGCACTTCACCACTCTAAGCCGACCTGCTTTCACAACCTCAAGTGCTTTTCATGCCAAATGAAAGTTCTAAGGACAGATGCTGCTGTAATATGAGAGACCTCTTGTTTCTTCTTGTTGGTTAGTGTCAGGGGATAAAAAAAGCTGGATGAGAACAGCATGTACAGTCAGGTTATTAACAGCAGTTTACCTGAATGTAGGTATACACACAGAGACACAGACACACGCACACACACACATATACACACACACACACCAATCTATCTGTCGACAGCAGGTAGACATCATGTCCCTCCATCCATCAGCCACCTGGCAAACTGACTGACTGCTGCTGGAGGAGGTAACCTGTGAAGGGCACACTTTGACTGACTGCTGCTGGAGGAGGTAACCTGTGAAGGGCACATACTGACTGACTGCTGCTGGAGGAGGTAACCTGAGAAGGGCACACACTGACTGTTGCTGGAGGAGGTAACCTGAGAAGGGCACACACTGACTGTTGCTGGAGGAGATAACCTGAGAAGGACACACACTGACTGTTGCTGGAGGAGGTAACCTGAGAAGGACACACACTGACTGCTGCTGGAGGAGGTAACCTGAGAAGGGCACACACTGACTGTTGCTGGAGGAGGTAACCTGAGAAGGGCACACACTGACTGCTGCTGGAGGAGATAACCTGAGAAGGACACACACTGACTGACTGCTGCTGGAGGAGGTAACCTGTGAAGGGCACATACTGACTGACTGCTGCTGGAGGAGGTAACCTGTGAAGGGCACATACTGACTGACTGCTGCTGGAGGAGTTACCTATAACTTACCTAAACTGTATTATTTCTTCATATCACATTCAGTAAAGGCTATGACCATCAGGCATTATTTACTCATATCAGGTTCAGTAAAGGCTACGACTAACCAGTATTATTTATTCATATCACGTTCAGTAAAGGCTACAACTAACCAGTATTATTTATTCATATCACGTTCAGTAAAGGCTACAACTAACCAGTATTATTTATTCATATCACGTTCAGTAAAGGCTACAACTAACCAGTATTATTTATTCATATCACATTCAGTAAAGGCTATGACCATCAGGCATTATTTACTCATATCAGGTTCAGTAAAGGCTACGACTAACCAGTATTATTTATTCATATCACGTTCAGTAAAGGCTACAACTAACCAGTATTATTTATTCATATCACGTTCAGTAAAGGCTACAACTAACCAGTATTATTTATTCATATCACGTTCAGTAAAGGCTACGACTAACCGGTATTATTCATTCATATAAAATATAAAATTCATATAAAATAAAATGTTATTGGTCACATATGTAACTGGTGTGAAATGGCTAGTTAGCTAGCGGGGTAACAGTGTTTCAATTGGTGACGTCACTCACTCTGAGACCTTGAAGTAGTGTTTGCCCTTGCAAGGGCCGCGGCTTTTATGAAGCGATGGGTAACGATGCTTCGTGGATGTCAGTTGTTGATGTGTGCAGAGGGTCCCTGGTTCGAGCCCAGGCAGGGGCGAGGAGAGGGACGGAAGCTATACTGTTACACATACACATATGTAGAAGATGTTATTGCAGGTGTAACGAAATGCTTGTGGTACTTAGCTCCAACAGTGCAGTAATATCTAACAATTCACACACAAATCTAAAAGTAAAATAACAGAATTAAGAAATATATAAATATTAGGACTAGCAATGTGGAGTGGCATTGACTAAAATACAGTAGAATAGAATACAGTATATACATAAGAAATGAATAAATCAGCATGTTAACATTATTAAAGTGACCAGTGATTCCATGTCTATGTATATACAGTGAGGGAAAAAAGTATTTGATCCCCTGCTGATGTTGTATGTTTGCCCACTGACAAAGAAATTATCAGTCTATAATTTTAATGTTAGGTTTATTTGAACAGTGAGAGACAAAAAAGTCCAGAAAAACGCATGTGAAAAATGTTATAAATGGAATTGCATTTTAATGAGGGAAATAAGTATTTGATCCCTCTGCAAAACATGACTTAGTACTTGGTGGCAAAACCCTTGTTGGCAATCACAGAAGTCAGACGTTTCTTGCAGTTGGCCACCAGGTTAACACACAACTCAGGAGGGATTTTGTCCCACTCCTCTTTGCAGATCTTCTCCAAGTCATTAAGGTTTCAAGACTGACGTTTGGCAACTCGAACCTTCAGCTCCCTCCACAGAATTCTACGGGATTAAGGTCTGGAGACTGGCTAGGCCACTCCAGGACCTTAATGTGCTTCTTCTTGAGCCACTCCTTTGTTGCCTTGGCCATGTGTTTTGGGTCATTGTCATGCTGGAACACCCATCCATGACCCATTTTCAATGCCCTGGCTGAGGGAAGGAGGTTCTCACCCAAGATTTGACGATACATGGCCCCGTCCATCATCCCTTTGATGCGGTGAAGTTGTCCTCTCCCCTTAGCAGAAAAACACCCCCAAAGCATAATGTTTCCACCTCCATGTTGATGGTGGGCATGGTGTTCTTGGGGTCATAGGCAGCATTCCTCCTCCTCCAAGCACGGCGAGTTGAGTTGATGCCAAAGAGCTCCATTTTGGTCTCATCTGACCACAACACTTTCACCCAGATGTCCTCTGAATCATTCAGATGTTCATTGGCAAACTTCAGACGGGCATGTATATGTGCTTTCTTGAGCAGGGGGACCTCAGTCCTTCACGGCGTAGTGTATTACCAATTATTTTCTTGGTGACTATGGTCCCAGCTGCCTTGACAAGATCATTGACAAGATCCTCCCGTGTAGTTCTGGGCTGATTCCTCACCATTCTCATGATCATTGCTACTCCACGAGGTGAGATCTTGCATGGAGCCCCAGGCCGAGGGAGATTGACAGTTCTTTTGTGTTTCTTCCATTTGCGAATAATCGCACCAACTGTTGTCACCTTCTCACCAAGCTGCTTGGCGATGGTCTTTTAGCCCATTCCAGCCTTGTGTAGGTCTACAATCTTGTCCCTGACATCCTTGGCGAGCTCTTTGGTCTTGGCCAAGGTGGGGAGTTTGGAATCTGATTGATTGATTGCTTCTGTGGACAGGTGTCTTTTATACAGGTAACAAACTGAGATTAGGAGCACTCCCCTCAGATCGTTACCTGTATAAAAGACACCTGGGAGCCAGAAATCTTTCTGATTAAGAGGGGGTGAAATACTTATTTCCCTCATTAAAATGCAATTCCATTTATAAAATTTTTCACCTGCGTTTTTCTGGATTTTTTTGTTGTTATTCTGTCTCTCACTGTTCAAATAAACCTACCATTAAAATTATAGACTGATCATTTCTTTGTCAGTGGGCAAACGTACAACATCAGCAGGGGATCAAATAATTTTTTCCCTCACTGTAGGTCAGCCTATAAGGTGCAGGGTTGAGTGACCGGGTGGAAGCCAGCTAGTGTTGACTTTTATAACAGTCTGATGGCCTTGAGATAGAAGCTGTTCTTTAAAGTCAAAGTCACCATTATTAGTCAGTTGTACTGAAATGTGTCTTCCACATTTAACCCAACCCCTCTGAATCAGAGAGGTGCGGGGGGCTGCCTTAATCGACATCCACATCTTCAGCACCTGGGGAACAGTGGGTTAACTGCCTTGTTCAGGGGCAGGATGACAGATTTTTACCTTGTCAGCTCAGGGATTCGAACTTGCAACCCTCCGGTTACAAGTCCAACGCTCTAACCACTAGGCTACCTGCCGCCCTTTAGTCTCTCTGTCCCAGCTTTGATGCCCTTGTACTGACCTCGCCTTCTAGATAATAGCAGGGTGAACAGGCCAAGGCTCAGGTGGTTGATGTCCTTGATGATCTTTTTGGCCTTCCTGTGACATTGGGTGCCGTAGGTGTCCTGCAGGCCAGGTAGTTTTCCCCCGGTGATGAATTTGGTCAGACCGCACCACCCTCTGGACTGCCCTGCGATTGCAGGTGATACAGCCCAACAGGATGCTCTCAATTGTGCATCTGTAAAAGTTTTTGAGGGTCTTAGGGGCCAAGCCAAATTTCTTCAGCCTCCTGAGGGCTCCCGAGTGCCGCAGCGGTCTAAGACACTGCATCTCAGTGCAAGAGGTCTCACTACAGTCCCTGGTTTGAATACAGGCTGTATCACATCTGGCCGTGATTGGGAGTCCCATAGGGCAACACACAATTGGCCCAGCGTCGTCTGGGTTTGGCCAGTGTAGGACGTCATTGTAAATAAGAAATTGTTCTTAACTGACTTGCCTTGTTAAATAAATGTAAAATTGAAAGGTTGAAGAGGTGCTGTTGGACCTTCTTTACCACACTGTCTGTGTAAGTGAACCATTTCAGATTGTCAGTGATGTGTACACAGAGGAACTCAAAGCTTTCCACCTTCTCCACTAACGTCCCATCAATGTAGATAGGGTCTTGCTCCCTCTGTTTTTCCCTGAATTCCACAATCAGCTCCTTCACTTTGATGACATTGAGGGAGAGGTTACATTTCCTGGCACCACTTCGCCAGGGCCCTCACCTCCTCCCTGTAAGCTGTCTCGTCATTGTTGTTAATCAGGCCTACTATGGTTGTGTCGTCTGCAAACTTGATGATTGAGTTAGAGGCATGTATGGCCACGCAGTAATGGGTGAACAGGGAGTACAGGAGGGGGCTGAGTACGCACCCTTGTGGGGCCCCAGTGTTGAGGATCAGTGAGGTGGACATGTTGTTTCCTACCTTCACCACCTGGGAGTGGCCCATCAGGAAGTCCAGGGCCCTGTTGCACAGGGCGGGGTTCAGACCCAGGGCCCTGAACTTGATGATGAGCTTGGAGGGTAGTATTTGTATTTGTATTTATTATGGATCCCCATTAGCTGCTGCCAAAGCAGCAGCTACTCTTCCTGGGCTACAGCAAAATTAAGGCAGGTTATACAATTTTAAAACATTTTGCACAGGGCGGGGTTCAGACCCAGGGCCCCGAACTTGATGATGAGCTTGGAGGGTAGTATTTGTATTTGTATTTATTATGGATCCCCATTAGCTGCTGCCAAAGCAGCAGCTACTCTTCCTGGGCTACAGCAAAATTAAGGCAGGTTATACAATTTTAAAACATTACAATACATTCACGGATTGCACAACACACTGTGTGCCCTCAGGCCCCTACTCCACCACTACCACATATCTACAGTACTAAATCCATGTGTACGTACAGTGCGTATGTTATCGTGTGTGTGTGTATGCATGTGTCCGTGCAAATCTTTGTGTTGCTTCACAGTCCCCGCTGTTCCATGAGGTGTTTTTTATCTGTTTATTACATCTAATTTTATGGCTCTATGTAGTACTGTGTGCCTCCCATAGTCTGTTCTGGACTTGGGGACTGTGAAGAGGCCTCTTGTGGCATGTCTTGTGGGGTATGAATGGGTGTCTGAGCTGTGTGCCAGTAGTTTAGACAGACAGCTTGGTGCGTTCAAATCTCATAAATAAAAGTAGTTACGAAGTCAATCTCTCCTCCACTTTCAGCCAGGAAAGATTGACATGCATATTATTAATTTTAGCTCACTGTGTACATCCAAGGGCCAGCCGTGCTGCCCTGTTCTGAGCCAATTGCAATTTTCCTAAGTCCTTTTTTGTGGCACCTGACCACACGACTGAACAGTAGTCAAGGTGCGATAAAACTAGGGCCTGTAGGACCTGCCTTGTTGATAGTGTTGTTAAGGCAGAACATCGCTTTATTATAGACATACTTCTACCCATCTTAGCTACTCCTGCATCAATATCTTCTGACCATGAAAGTTTACAATCTAGTGTTACTCCAAGCAGTTTAGTCATCTCAACTTGCTCAATTTCCACATTATTTATTACAAGATTTAGTAAGGTTTAGGGTTTAGTGAGTGTTTTGTTCCAAATACAATGCTTTTAGTTTTAGAAATATTTAGGGCTAACTTATTCCTTGCCACCCACTCTGAAACTAACTGCAGCTCTTTGTTGAGTGTTTCAGTCATTTCAGTCGCTGTAGTAGCTGACGTGTTTATTGTTGAGTCATCCACATAGACAGAAACTCTGACTTTACTCAAAGTCAGTGGCATGTCGTTAGTAAACATTTAAAAATGGTGTTGAAGGCTGAGCTATAGTCAATGAATAGCATTCTTACATAGGTATTCTACTTGTCTAGGTGGGATAGGGCACTGTGCAGAGAAATAGCGATTGCATCGTCTGTGGATCTATTGGGGCGGTAAGCAAATTAAAGTGGGTCTAGGGTGTCAGGTAAGGTGGAGGTTATATGATCCTTAATTACCCTCTCAAAGCACTTCATGATGACAGAAGTGAGTACTACGGGCGATAGTCATTTAGTTCAGTTACCTTTGCTATCTTGGGTACAGGAACAATGGTGGACATCTTGAAGCATGTGGGGACAGCAGACTGGGACAGGGAGAGATGGAATGTCCCTAAACACTCCAGCCAGAAGTTCTGCGCATGCTCTGAGGACACGGCCAGGGATGTTGTCTGGGCCGGCAGCCTGTCATGTTCAGTAAAGACTACGACTAACTAGTATTATTTATTTATATCACATTTAGTAAAGGCTATGACTAACCGGTATTACTTATTTATATCACATTCAGTAAAGGCTATGACTAACTGGTTTTATAAATTCATAACAAGTTCAGTAAAGGCTACGACTATCTAGTATTATTTATTCATATCACATTCAGTAAAGGCTATGACTAATCATTATTACTAATTCATATCATGTTCAGTAAAGGCTACGACTAACCGGTATTACTAATTCATATCATGTTCAGTAAAGGCTACGACTATCTACTATTATTTATTCATATCATATTTAGTAAAGGCTACGACTATCTAGTATTATTTATTTATATCACATTCAGTAAAGGCTGCGACTGACCGGCTCCCGTTGTACCTTTCACTCTTCCTGTTGTCTCTGCGGTTTCCTGTTATTCTCAGTATGTATTCTTGTCCTCTGTGTGTAACCCAGCAGTAATCCAGGTGTCCTGTCATTCTCAGGATGAGTGTGTAACCCTGCAGTAATCCAGGTGTCCTGTCATTCTCAGGATGAGTGTGTAAGCCTGCAGTAACCCAGATGTCCTGTCATTCTCAGGATGAGTGTGTAACCCAGCAGTAACCCAGATTTCCTGTCATTCTCAGGATGAGTGTGTAACCCAGCAGTAACCCAGGTGTCCTGTCATTCTCAGGATGAGTGTGTAACCCAGCAGTAACCCAGATTTCCTGTCATTCTCAGGATGAGTGTGTAACCCTGCAGTAACCCAGGTGTCCTGTCATTCTCAGGGTGAGTATGTAACCCTGCAGTAACCCAGGTGTCCTGTCATTCTCAGGATGAGTGTGTAACCCTGCAGTAACCCAGGTGTCCTGTCATTCTCAGGATGAATGTGTAAGCCAGCAGTAACCCAGGTGTCCTGTCATTCTCAGGATTTTTGTGTAACCCTGCTGTAACCCAAGTGTCCCGTTCTGTCTTAGGTGTGTAGCCACAGTCATGAGAATGCTGCTATCCGAGACATAGACACACTCACCGGAGTGTCATCGAAAGTTCATCCTAGCTGAAGAGAAAATCTGCCAGACTAGTCATGCCTGAACATACTTCAACAGGAAGCCTCTCCAATATTGTCAGGATACATTTATATGTGCTACAGCAGTGCCTGATAGAGTTTAGAAAGAGAGTGCGAAAAAGAGATTGAAAGAGAGAGAGGTCTGCCAACAAACACACCCAACAGGTCCTATTGGAGCGCTTCTGGCTGAACAAATACTGTTTTTCCTTGGGGTTATATATGAAAGACGTCCAATAGCTCTATCAAACAAGGAAAACCATATCAAACATTGTGTGTTTAGTATAACATAGAGGCTTAGTGAAATGCCACAAGGCAGGACTACATTTATTTTCAGATGTCAGATGTGGCCTCAGCATCTAGTCCATTAGAAGATTAACTCAGCACTTAATTTATTAAACACTGAACACATCTATCATCTGGTAACACACACACATGCACGCGTACACACACACACGCAGTGGTGGAAAAAGTACTTAATTGTCGTTCTTGAGTAAATATAAAGACATGGAACTTAATAGAAAATGACTGAAGTAAAAGTGAAAGTCACTCAGTAAAATACTACTTAATTAGGGAGCGGTGGGGCGCTAAGTTGAATTATTAAACATCCACCAATATACAAGTGTTTCATAGTCATCAAAAGCTCTGGTTCTTGGCAATATCACAGCGTTGTCAGATTTCAAAAAGGCTTTATGGCGAAAGCACCACATTTGATTGTTTGAGGGTAGCACCTAACATATTTTTACCATTACCATCAATTCATTAGCCATCACGGTTCACACATAACACATTTCACAGCGAAAACAAATCAATTACCTTTTGAAGAACTTCTGCTGAGGGCTTCCAAGTGTCCAACGAAGACAATCCATGGTTCTTTTGTTAGAAAAAGTAATGTATTATATCCATAAATCTCCGTTTGGTTGGCACGTTATAATCAGAAAATAGAGCGTCGACTCCTCCATTGAAACGTGAAGAGAACTCGTTCAACTTATACCTATAAACTTGTCCAAGAACAATCAAACATCATTGTAAATGTATCCTTAGGAAACCTTTCATGTATAAATAGCATAGTATTTCAACTGGAATATAAACTGGGCGATAAGAAAGGAAAAAAACACAGAGCGTGCCTGCCGGGAGTGCGCATTCACTTGTAAGGACATCTATGGGGACACTTCCTTATTCCTCTTCTTCTCTGCTCTAAAAGCATCTAAAATGAATCAGAACACTTTCTCGAGACTGTTAACATCCAAAGGAAGCGATAGGTACTGCATTCATATGCCCTTATAAGGGCATTTTCATAAGGGAGGAGCTCTAAATGAGGCAATGTGTCAAAACCTTTTTCCAGGACAGAAATATCTCGGGGTTTTGCCTGCCATATCTGTTCTGTTTTACTCACAGACAACATGTTAACACCTTTAGAAAATGCAGAGTGTTTCCTATCCAATGGTACTAAATATGTGCATATCCTATTTTCTGGGCCTGAATGGAAGGCATTTTACTTTGGGCACGCCAGGGTCTCCAAAACGGTCACTTCGTGCGCTGCTCCCTAAGAAGTTAAGTAAGTCTAAAAGCATCTGGTTTTACGTGTACTTAAGTACAGTGGTGGGGAAAAGTATTAACTTCACCGGCTCCAGCAGAAAAACTGACTGTTTTGGAGAGCCTGGCGTGCCCAAAGTAAAATGCCTCCCATTTAGGCCCAGAAAATGGGATATGCATATATTTAGTACCATTGGATAGGAAACACTCTGCATTTTCTAAACTGTTAACCATGTGTCTGTGGGTCAATCAGAACGCATTTGGCAGGCAAAACCCTGAGGAATCTCTGTCCTGAAAAAAGTCATTTTGACACATTGCTCATTTTTTAGCCCCTCCCTATCCAAAATGACCATATATAGGCATGTGAACTCAGTGCACGTCGCTTCCTTATGATGTCATCAACCACGAGACGGTGTTTTACTCCATCTTGGGGGAATTTCGGCCATTGATAAACAGCATGGAACGAGAGACCACGCTATGAAAACTCTTCAGATTGCTGCGTGCATGAGAAGGCGCTGTGCCTTATTTATCGCTTTTAGCGCTCAGTTTATATTCCGGCTGATTTATAATAGTACATATACGTAAAAGGGTTCCTAAGGATACATTTAAAACTATGTTTGATTGTTTTTGGACAAGTTTATAGGTAACATTTGAACGAGTTGGCGCTGCTGCTTCAAAAGAGTAATGGAGGCTGTCGTTTTGCATGAACCAAATGGAGGATTTATGGATAAAAGACGTTACTTTTTCTAACAAAAGAACCATGGATTGTCTTCGTTGGACACTTAGGAAGACCTCAGCAGAAGTTCTTCAACAGGTAATTACTTTGTTTTCGCTGTGAAATGTGTTATGTGTGTGCCATGATTGCTAATCGATACATGGCTATTGGAAAATATGTGAGGTGCTACCCTCAAACAAATGAATGTGCTGCTTTCGCCGTAAAGCCTTTTTGAAATCTGACAACGCTGTGATATTGCCTAGAAACAGAGCTTTTGATGAGTATGGAACACTTGTATATAGCTGGATGTTTAATAATTCAATTTTCGGATTTTAAATCTGGCGCTACAGGTTTTAGCTGGTAGTGTCGGGATGATCCCGCTAGCGACCCACTGGTATTTGAGTCGTTAAATTGTCATAGTTGAGTAAAAGTTTACCTCTTACGGATCCGATCCCGTGAGCGGGTTCGTTTTCGGAGCAAACAAAGCGCCGCAAATTCAAAATAAACATTTGTAATATTTAACATTCATCAATATACAAGTGTTGCATAGTCATCAAAAGCTCTGATTCTTGGCAATATCACAGCATTGTCAGATTTAAAAAAGGCTTTACGGTGAAAGCACAACCTTTGATTGTTTGAGGATAGCACCTCTCCTATTTTCTTCATTAGCATAAATTCATATCCAGCGCGGGTCTCACAAAACCCATATAAGAGTTAAAATAAATAGTTTACCTTTTGAAGAACTTCTGCTGAGGGCATCCCAAGTGTCCAAACAAGAAAATCCATGGGTCTTTTGTTAGAAAAAGTCATTTATTATATCCTTAAATCTCTGTTTGGTTGGCGCGTTATGTTCAGATAGTCCACCAAGCATTTCCAGTCTACTTGCCCGTTGTACAGTGAAGAGAACGCGTTCAAATTATACCTTTCAACTTTGCCCAAACAAATCAAACATAATTTATAATTTATCCTTAGGCATCCATTTATCTATATTGGCTATTATATTTCACTACACGATAAAAAAGGTAAACATCGTGCTGCGCGCTCCCGGGTATCTCGTGCACTAGACAGAGAAGTTATCCTGGTATGTCATACCAAATCGTCTTCCTTTCGGCTCTCGAACATTGTAAACGCTTCAAAACACTGTCCAGAGATGGTTGACATCTAGTGGAAGCCATAGGTACTGCAACCTGTGTCCTATTTCTCTGAAAATTGTATTACCAGCCATTCAAAGTCAGTAAATGTCAAAAGAAAAATGATTTCAGGACAAACATTTCTCTGTTTTTTGCCTGCTATATCAGTTCTGTTATACCCACATACATTATTTTAGAAACTTCAGAGTGTTTCCTATCCAATAGTACTAATTATGTGCATATCCTAGTTTCTGGGCCTGAGTGGCAGGCATTTTACTTTGGGCACGTCAGAGAGGTGAAAATTCGGAAAATGGGACCCGTGCCCTAAAAAGTTAAAAGTTAAAGTAAACGCTATACATCAAATTCATTATATTAAACAAACCAGAAAACACCATTTTTTTACAGACAACCAAGGGTACACTCAAGATATAATTTACATGATTTGAGTTTAGTGAGTCCGACAGATCAGAAGCAGTAGGGGTGACAAGGCGTTAAATTGATAGGTGTGTGCAATGGACCATATTGCTGTCCTGCCTGAGTATTCAAAATGTAACTAGTACTTTTGGGTGTCAGGGAAAATGTATGGAGTAAAAAGTACATATTTTCTTTAGGAATGTAGTGAAGTAAAAGTAAAAGTATAAAATATATAAATAGTAAAGTAAAGTACAGATACCCAAAAAATGTTGGGTAGCAGTGTTGGGAGTTTTGGAGAGTCTGGCGTGCCCAAAGTAAAATGCCTGCCACTCAGGCCCAGAAACTAGGATATGCACATTGGATAGAAAACACTCTGAAGTTTCTAAAACTGTTAAAATAATGTCTGTGAGTATAACAGAACTAATATGGCATGCGAAAACCCAAGCAAAATCCATCCGGAATAATTGTTTTTGTGACATGCCTTCTTTTCCAATAGTTGTCCATGGGATCTTCTGAAATCCAGGACCCAGGTTGCAGTACCTATGGCTTCCAATAGATGTCAACCGTCTTTAGACAAGGTTTAAAGAGTTTACCTTGAAAAACAGCCGAATAGAAGAAGATTATGTAAGTAGAGTGAGGAAGTGATTTCTGTCTGTGGCGCGAGGGACCCGGGAGCGCACACCTCGGTATTTTACTTTACTATCGTTCAAGATATTATCCGTGTGAAATATAATCATCAATAAACATAATAGTGTAGCTAAGGATTGATTAGAAACGTGGTTTGCTTTGTTTGGACACAGTTTATAGGTATATTTTTACCGGTCTCTGTGTCTTATATATTGGGCGAGTGAACGGTAGATTTTCTGAACAGAACGCGCTAACCAAACTGAGATTCATGGATATAAATAGGGACTTTTTCTAACAAAAGAAACATTGGATGTCTTGCTTGGACACTTCGGATTGCCATCAGCAGAAGATCATCAAAGGTAAGCAATTTATTTTAGCTCTTTTTATGTGTTTTGTGACATCCGCACTGGTTTTATTATTATGCTAATATGGGAAGTACATGGGGTGCTGTCCTCAGACAATCAAATGTTGTGCTTTTGCCGTAAAGCCTTTTTGAAATCTGACAACGCTGTGAGATTGCCAAGAGTCTAAGCTTTTCAAGAGTGTGCAACACAATACTACATTTGCATTTTGAATTTGGCGCTATACATTTTTCCGGATGTTGTCAAGGATGCTCCTTAATTATCCCCAACTGGTTAAGTAGTACTTACTTAGTAGTATTCACCGCTGCACGCACACACAGCCCTAAAAAGAACACTTTTCCTAAACACTTTATTCTTCACGAGCACCAAGGCTCTGTATGAGCTTTCATCTAGAAACCTCTCATCACGCCACCAATGCCTATTCTCAATGGATCACCAACAAATGACACCATAAAATCCATGCAGTAAACTGAGTTATTATATTGTAGATGTGTCATTCATAGGACTAACATTCATCATGGCTACTGCATAGTGGGGAAAAACAGTATTAGTTCTCCTGAAATTGACCCCCCACCCCAACAGACTAATCCAACTTCCCCCTGGCTGGTCTGCATGATCAGGGATGTCTGCTCTTTTCTCATCCTCCCTTCTCACAACAATGGAGGGGTGAGGAGAGGGAAGAATGGTGAATGAAGCGATCTGCTTGTGAAAATAAACATGTTAAATAAACACCCTGCGTGTCCATATCGAGTTACAGTGGTGTAACGACGAGGAGAGGCGAGAAGGGAACTGCCTGTGGTAACGTGACCAGGATAATAATACCAGGGGAGGTACTGTTCTAAAACACATACACCCAGTGAGGGCTTCAAGCAGCTGGGGAGAGAGATTGTCCACTCACATCTCCATAGGACTTGACTTTGCAGTCGTGCTTCATGCCAAGTGGATGTACAGTGGGGTTCGGTATTATTGGATCCCTTGATAAAGAAGAGCAAAAAATTATAAATAATACATAAATAATACAAATACTAAAAGAAAAAATATATATATATTATTTTATACTAATACAATTGCTCAGAGAAGGAGATTTTGTTTAACAAGTAACTCCCCTAGATAACGACAATGAGCTTTTTTCTCTGAGAAATTCTATTAGTATAAAACAATATACATAAAAAGAAATGTAGCCTACAATATAGCTTAGTGTTTGTAGCATCTCCTTTATAGTCTTTTTTGATAATCTTTATCAAGGGATCCAATAATTCCAGACCCCACTGTCTTGATATGGAGAGGGCAAGGATTCTGGTTAAAAGTATCAGTGAGAATTTATGAGTATCTTATCACTGAAGGGACAGACGTGTTGTGGTCATGGCCTGTTGTTATTGGGATACGGAGACAAACACACAATTGTATAAATGCATCGCCCCCCTGCCAGCACACACAGATCTGTGTAACCAGATCTGGCTCTGAGCTCCAGTAGCAAGTCCCAATGGGTCAGCCACAGACATGAGCGGGAAAAATGACACTGCCAATGCTCTTTTGGGAAACCCACACTCAGCCGTACAAACACACACACATTACCATATAATAAAATCACACTACCAGCACAATGGAAATCAAATCCTGCCCAAGTCCAAAATCATAGTAATAGTCAGGACAATCCTCTCTCTTCAGTCTTTAGTAATATGAATGGTTACAATGAAGACTCAATGTCGGGCTTTACTTTCTATGCACTTTTCTCTAATACATAATACTACTAACTAATTTTATGGAGTGCAACTTTACTGTCAATTTTTGACCGTGTGTTTCTGAAGGTTCTTGATTGTGTACTAGTAAGTGGTATTAATGTTTTGGTGAAGTTGATGTGAAATGAGGTGAGGAGCAGGAAGGAAGGATGTACAGTATCAGATTTCAGCTTATGTGAAGACGCTATCTCTCTCTCTCTCTCTCTCTCTCTCTCTCTCTCTCTCTCTCTCTCTCTCTCTCTCTCTCTCTCTCTCTCTCTCTCTCTCTCTCTCTCTCTCTCTCTCTCTCTCTCTCTCTCTTTCCCTCCTTACATGAGAGGGCCTGGGAACAGCAGCCCTGCTCTACCTGTGAGTGACAGCTCATCTCTCGGGCAACCACCCGCCTCCAGGTGAGGTGTAGGCATCTCAGATTTACCCCCTTTATTTTCCCCTCCCCTCTCCTCCTCCCTCCAGGCTTTCTCATCCACCTGCTGTACTGCCCCTCTCCCCCTACTCTGTGGAACAATGGCAGGCAGGGCTGCAGCTACCCCCTGGGGCAGTGAGATTTACACCCTCTGTCCCCTGAACTGTGCCTGGGAAAGGAAACGCTCCTGTAACACTAACCTCCCACCTGAGGGCAACACTGCCACTCACAGCCACCTTAAGTTCAATTGGTCAATATACATAGAATATACACCCCTTGTAGATGGCAAAAACAAAAAGAAACGAATAATAATAATCAGAAAAAAGAAGCTGGCTGCTAAAGAAAACAATGTGTGAAGCATGTGCACTAGTAAGCCACGCCCCCTCAAGTGCATGACGCTGCCTAGGATTTTGTCTGTGACATTTGTTCTGGTGAAGATTGGAGCTGGCTGGGACAACATCTGGTGAAGACTGGAGCTGATTGGGACATCTGGTGAAGACTGGAGCTGACTGGGACACCATCTGGTGAAGACGAGCTGATTGGGACAACATCTGGTGAACACTGGAGCTGGCTGGGACAACATATGGTGAAGACTGGAGCTGATTGGGACATCTGGTGAAGACTGGAGCTGACTGGGACACCATCTGGTGAAGACGAGCTGATTGGGACAACATCTGGTGAACACTGGAGCTGGCTGGGACAACATATGGTGAAGACTGGAGCTGATTGGGACATCTGGTGAAGACTGGAGCTGACTGGGACACCATCTGGTGAAGACTGGAGCTGATTGGGACAACATCTGGTGAACACTGGAGCTGGCTGGGACAACATATGGTGAAGACTGGAGCTGATTGGGAAACATCTGGTGAACACTGGAGCTGACTGGGACACCATCTGGTGAAGACTGGAGCTGATTGGGACAACATCTGGTGAACACTGGAGCTGGCTGGGACAACATATGGTGAAGACTGGAGCTGGCTGGGACAACATCTGGTGAACACTGGAGCTGACTGAGACACCATCTGGTGAAGATTGGAGCTGATTGGGATAACATCTGGTGAGGACTTGAGCTGACTGAGACAACATCTAGTGAAGACTGGAGCTGATTGGGACAACATCTGGTGAATACTGGAGCTGGCTGGAACAACATCTGGTGAGGACTTGAGCTGACTGGGACAACATCTGGTCAAGAATGGAGCTGACTGGGACAACATCTGGTGCAGACTTGAGCTGACTGGGACAACATCTGGTGAAGACTGGAGCTGATTGGGACAACATCTGGTGAAGACTGGAGCTGGCTGGGACAACATCTGGTGAACACTGGAGCTGACTGAGACACCATCTGGTGAAGATTGGAGCTGATTGGGATAACATCTGGTGAGGACTTGAGCTGACTGGGACAACATCTAGTGAAGACTGGAGCTGATTGGGACAACATCTGGTGAATACTGGAGCTGACTGGGACAACATCTGGTCAAGAATGGAGCTGACTGGGACAACATCTGGTGCAGACTGGAGCTGACTGGGACAACATCTGGTGCAGACTGGAGCTGACTGGGACAACATCTGGTGCAGATGCCAGTTCTACCAGTACTGCTCCTCTGCCTGAAGTCCTAGAATAAAACTAACATAATCTGCTTGAAGGTTAGTATTCCTTTAATATGTCTACATGGTATGTTGTGGTAAAAGGCATCAACTTGCCGTCTGACTTATTCATGCTACTTTACTAGCAACTGGTAAGCTGTGTCAGGAAGCTTCACATGCCAGCTATCCATCTGATTGATAAAGTTGATAAAAATGCCATTAGCTAGCTAGCTAGATTGAAACTGTTGGGGTAGGAGTTAGCTAACATTACCTAACTCCTACCATCAGTCTGAGTTCACCACCTTAGTTAGCTAATTGGAGTGTAGCTAGGTTTCTAGAAAAGAACAACTAAACTCAGCAAAAAAAGAAACATCCCTTTTTCAGGACCCTGTCTTTCAAAGATAATTTGTAAAAATCTAAATAACTTCACAGATCTTCATTGTAAAGGGTTTAAACACTGTTTCCCATGCTTGTTCAATGAACCATAAACAATTAATGAACATGCACCTGTGGAACGGTCGTTAAGAAACTAACAGCTTACAGACGGTAGGCAATTAAGGTCACAGTTATGAAAACTTAGGACACTAAAGAGGCCTTTCTACTGACTCTGAAAAACACCACAAGAAAGATGCCCAGGGTCCCTGCTCATCTGCGTGAACGTGCCTTAGGCATGCTGCAAGGAGGCATGAGGACTGCAGATGTGGCCAGGGCAATACATTGCAATGTCCATACTGTGAGACGCCTAAGACAGCGCTACAGGGAGACAGGACGGACAGCTGATCGTCCTCGCAGTGGCAGACCACATGTAACAACACCTGCACAGGATCGGTACATTTACAATGAAGATCTGTGAAGTTATTGGGATTTTTACGAATTATCTTTAAAAGACAGGGTCCTGAAAAAGGGACATTTCTTTTTTTGCTGAGTTTATTATGAATATACTATTCAATTTAGCGCACACAATCCATCATGATTCGCCTAGGCCAAGTCTGAGCTTACTCTTACTCACTCTGTCATAATTTGTCACTGGGGCTTTTTTTCCCCTGGCAGGCAGCTGTAATTCTGAGATAAATAATTACATTTCCTCATTCCAGGACAGAACCACAGTTCCTCTAGCTTATCTGGCCAGAGGCAGTATGACAACAGGCTGTGGGATCACCTCTACAGCAAAGCAGGTGGAACAGTCTGAGCTTAGTTCATACACTTAGAAACGTGTCAGGGTCACAACCTTTAACTCCAAAGGTGTGTGACAGCTACCACTTTTTAGCTGTGCTATTTACCTAATCAGCAGAGGCAGATGGTGGTCATGATAAACATCATCACAGCAGATAGAGATATTATATCAGGTATTTACTGAATCTCATGGGATTCACTTTGTTCTGTGTGTCTCTCTCATTCCAGACTGCACTCTCACCTCAGACTATGAAGTTTGACTGGAAGACAGAGGTTGTTTATGCAAGGCTAGGCTAATGGTGCGTAAACATGAGAACAGACACAGTCATTGGCAAAACTCTGAAGTTTCTAAAAGTTTTAAAATAATGTCTGTGAGTATAACAGAACTGATATAGCAGGTGAAAACCCGAGGATTTTTTTGTTGTTGTGACATTTCCTATGTTTGATAGGCTTCCTATTGAAATACATGGGTTTAGCTCCTAGATTGCAGTACCTATGGCTTCCACTAGATATCAACAGTCTTTATACAGTGTTTGGAGCCTTTAGCACTGAGCAGAACTGATAGGAAGAGGAAATAGTCAAAGGACCTGAGATGTCAACAATGTTTCCCGTGCGCGAGACCGTGAGCGCGCCCCACTTTATTTTCCTTTTATATCATTTATGATATAATCCAAGTGAAATATTATCACTAATATTCATAAAAGGATAGCTAAGGATGCATTATAAATGATCTTTGATTTGTTTGGGAAAAGTTGATAGGTATATTTGAACAGTTTCTCTTCACAGTTCAATGGGCGACTCGATGGTGTATTTTCTGAACATAACGCGCCAACCAAACTGAGATTTATGGATATAATAAATGACTTTTTCTAACAAAAGAACCATTGGATGTCTTCGTTGGACACTTGGGAAGCCCTCAGCAGAAGTTATTCGAAAGGTAAGAGATTTATTTTAGGTCTTATATGGGTTTTGTGTGAACCGCGCTGGATATAAATTTATGCTAATGCATAAATATTGGAGGTGCTATCCTCAAACAATCAAATGTTGTGCTTTCGCCGTAAAGCCTTTTTGAAATCTGACAAGAATCTGAGCTTTTGATGACTATGCAACAATTGTATATTGATGAATGTTTAACTTCTTAGGGAGCAGCTCCCGAGGTGACGGTTTTAGAGAGTCTGGCATGCCCAAAGTAAAATGCCTCCCACTCAGGCCCAGAAAATAGGATATGCACATAATTAGTACTATTGGATAGGAAACACTCTGAAGTTTCTAAAAGTGTTGGATGGTAATAGAAGAATTAGAAAGTGGTCACCAGATGTAAACAGAAGAGGATGCACGTTCATGGCCTTGCTCGCGCTGTGGTTTTCTCCTTTCCTAATCGCCCAGTTTATAATCTGGTTGAAATATTATACTAAATATACATAAAAGTGTTCCTAAGGATACATTATCAATGATGTTTGATTGTTCTTGGACAAGTTTATAGGTATAGGTTGAACGAGTTCTCTTCACGGTTCAATGGGCGAGTGGACACTGTATTTTCTGATCATAACGCACCAACCAAACGAAGATTTATGGATATAATACATTACTTTTTCTAACAAAAGAACCATGGATTGTCTTCGTTGGACACTTGGGAAGCCCTCAGCAGAAGTTCTTCGAAAGGTAAAAGGAAAAAGCACCTCCAAAAAATATTGGAGGTGCTATCCTCAAACAATCAAATGTAGTGCTTTCGCCGTAAAGCCTTTTTGAAATCTGACAAGGCTGTGATATTGCCAAGAAGCAGAGCTTTTGATGACTATGCAACACTTGTATATTGATGAATGTTTAATAATTCAACTTTGGGATTTTGAATTTGGCGCCTTACATTTCACCGGGTAGTGTCGGGAGTGGCCCGCTACCGCGCCACTTCTCCCTAATTAACTGTAAGTCAGTCGGGATGTGTTGGAGCTGGCACCCGGTTAAGACAAGAAAAACCTCAGCACATCTCAGAGAGGGTTTTATTGCGCTTCGAGCCTCAAGCAGGGCTAGAGTGATAATTGGCCAATGGATATTTCAGACGCTCCGCTCTGGTTGTTTCCAGAATTCAGGGCCCCGGCTGGGCGGAAGTAGAGGCTTCTGGGATAGATTTAGACGGGGCTCTGGCCTAAATTGCACGTCAGGGTCGACTCACGCTAATATTAAAATTAAATCCTTTTGGACTCAGCACAGATTCTGTCAAGTGTTAGCTGTCTGGAGTTCTCCAAGTAGTTTTCCATAAACCTACCACAGCACAGGGGCTTAGGAGATATGATGGTTATAACTCCCTCCCTTCCTCACACTCTCCTTCATAAATGCCAGCGGTGCGAGAAAAACTATTTCCTTCATTTCCTCAGATATGTTTTTCTAAAGTCCAATCATTTGATGTCACACTGAAGAGAGCAGTGACCAAGTTCCAATTCTTTAGCAGCATAGAATATTTTAGAGGACTCAAGCATTTTGGTACAGTTCTGATCAACTTAGCTTCAACACAATCTGGAAAAACAGACAGAGCTTGTAGGGCCACAGTCATAATAAACATACCAGCCTAGTTGATCAAATTCCTACAGCTCCTCTGCACAACAATTGCCAAGCTCTAAGTCTGGGTCTGATGTGTCCCTGGACAGTCAAATACCCCATTAACACAGGCACTGACTTCTTTCTCAGCACTCTGTGAGCCAAAGACAACATGATACCCGACTGTCTGTAGCCTCTACCATTACACAGAACCAAGGGTCTGCTCCATCATGGAGAGAAGGACCCCACAGAGCTACCCAAGACCATTACAGAACAATTAACAGGTCCACCTTAATCAAACCCCTGTTTGCAATGGAAAATGCTGGTATAAATGTGAGCTTCAGTTACTTGCTTTGGCCAAAACCTGATTGGAAGTTATGGATAAAATGTTGCGTTAACTTAGGATAGCCAAAACCTGGCAGAAAGCAGTGTCATTGGGTTCCTCTGATGTCTACCCAGCTAACAATTCAAGGGAAAGAGAATGTTTTCTGCAATGTTACCCGTAATGTTTGTGTCCAGTTTTCCCATTAGGTGAACATTCTATATATGTTTTCTTAAAACTTCTTAATAGTCGCTGTGGTTACAACATCATGTGAAAGGTAAATTTGTCTCCCAGTGTCTGTTGGAAAGCAGACTCAAACAGGTTTTCCTCTAGGAATTTGCCTGTGCTTAGCTCCTGTTCGTTTATATGTATCCCCAAAAAACTCCACAGTCCTTGCAGATGACAAGCACACCCATAACATGATGCAGTCACCACCATGCTTGAAAATATGAAGGGTGGTGCTTAGTGATGTATTGTGTTGGATTTTCCTCAAATAACACTTTGTATTCAGGACGTTAAGTTAATTTCTCAGCAATTGTTTTTGTTGTAGTTTTACTTTAGTGCATTATTGCAAACAGAATGCATGTTTTTGAATATTTCTATTCTGTACATGCTTCCTTATTTTCACTCTGTCATTTAGGTCAGTATTGTGGAGTAAATACAATGTTGTTGATCCATAGTCAGTTTTCTCGTATCATAGCCATTAAACTCTGTAACTGTTTTAAAGTCACCATTGGCCTCATGGTTAAATCCCTGACCTCTTTCCTTCCTCTCTGGAAACAGTTAGGAAGAATGCATGTATCTTTGTAGTGACTGGGATGATTGCTACACCATCCAATGTGTAATTCATAACTTCACCATGATTAAAGGGATACTCAATGTCTGTTTTTTTTTTCATCTACCAATAGGTTCCCTTCTTTACGAGGCATTGGAAAACCTCCCTGGTCTTTGTGTTTGAAAAACAGGTCGACTGAGGGACCTTACCTTACAGCTAATTGTATTTATGTTTGGGGTACAGAGATTACGTAGTCATTAACAAATCATGTTAATTAAACAATATTATTGCACACAAAGTGAGTCCATGCAACTGATTTTATGACTTGTTAAGCAAATGTTTACTCCTGAACTTATTTAAGATTGCCAAAAAAAGGGGTTGAATACTTATTCACTGAAGACATTTCAGTTTTTCATTTTTTATTTATGAAAAAGCATATGTCCACTTTGACATTATGCGGTATTGTGTGTAGGCCAGTGACACAAAATCTCAATTTATAAAATGTTTAATTCGTGTTCTAACACAACAAAATGTGGAAAGATTCAAGGGGTGTGAAAACTTTCTACAGGCACTGTATCTAGAAAGTGGTTGCCATGTTCTCAGAAAAAAATATGAATGTTCTAGACACATTTCATGGGAACACTGTAAGACAGTTTTTGTCCATCAGTTGTAAGTTGCCTGATGGTCCCAAAGAAACATTCTCCCCCCAAAATGTTCATTACACATCACACCTTGTTACTGTTGCCAAGCCCATCAAAGCTCTGATTGGTGAACCACAGATCCATTAACAACTATTTTTGTCTGTTGGCAAGGCTTCATTTTATAGCTAGATGACTTCTTATATCTCCAGGAGTAATACGTACATTTGTTTGTCTTTATCTGTGGTGGTCTAGTACTGTATTTTTGCTAGCTAAGGCCATGTACTTTATTTGCTGCCTCTCTTCTCAGTGGCCTACTTGGTGTGTGAACTACTAACTGCTCATCATTTGCAGATTGTTGTTGACACATCAACCAGGATCAAGGGGCAGGGCAATTTGTGACTTGTTTTGGTAATCAGTGGCTGTATTGGAGTGGGAGTAGTTTCAACTCTCCTAGACAATTAACAATCAGTGTTAGTTCTTCAGTCTCCCTTGATTTCTCACCGGCAGCTGTAAGCGACTGCAACCCTTATAATTTAGTACACCCTGCACGCACCCCCGATGTGGAATTCCGGGTCTCTGGCAGCGTGTGGAACTGCCGATCTGCAGTCAAAAACGGCGAGTTCATCTCAGCCTATACTGCCCTTCAGTCCCTTGACATTTTGGCCCTGATGACATGGATCACCCAAGAGAACACTGTTACTCCAGCTGCTCTTTCTTCATCTGAATGTTTTCTGTCATAGCCCGAGAGCGTGTGGTCGTTGCAGGGATGGCAAAGGTCTACTCATTTCTCCTAAGTGGAGATTTTCTATTTTCTCCCTCTCTCACCTGTCCATCTCCTCATTTGAATTACATGCTGTCGCTGTCACTTGTCCACTCAAGCTTAAAATTATTGTCATTTATCGCCCACCACGTGCCCTTGGAGAGTTCCTCAATGAGCTTGACACCTTGATAAGCTCATTTCCTGACAATGGCTCATTTCCTGACGATGGCGACTTCAACATCCCGACGTCTGCCTTCTATTAATTTCTTTCCAACTCTCTTTCCCCTCCTTGCCTCTTTCTACCTCACCTTTTCCCAATACCTCCCAACTCACAAGGCAAGCAATACCCTTGCCCACATCTTTACTAGAGGCTGCTTGCCAACTAATCTCAATGCAACCCCCCTCCAGGTCTCTGATAACTACGTTGTCTCCTTTTCTGTCTCCCTTTTATCCAATCCTAACTAACCACTCAGCCCCTACCCAGATGTGAGCCATTGCAATCTTTACAATAAAATGTAAGTAAAATGCCTCCCATTCAGGCCCAGAAAATAGGATATGCACATATTTAGTACCATTGGATAGGAAACACTCTGGATTTTCTGAAAGTGTTAACCATTTGTCTGTGAGTAAAACAGAATGGATATGGCAGGCGAAACCACGAGGAATTTCTGTCCTGGAAAAAGTGGTTTTGACAGAGTGCCTCATTTGGAACCCCTCCCTTATGAAAATGCCCTTATAAGGGCATATGAATGCAGTACCGATCGCTTCCTCTGGATGTCAACAGTCTCGAGACAGTGTTCAGTTTTGTTTTGCATGCATTAGAGCAGAGAAGAAGAGGAAAACAGGAAGTGTCCCCTTCAATGTCAACAGGAGAGATCGCGCGCTCCCGAAAAGGCGTGCTCTGTGTTTTTTTCCGTCTTTATTGCTCAGTTTATATTCCGGTTGAATTATTATAGTAAATATACGTAAAAGTGTTCCTAAGGATACATTTAAAACTATGTTTGATTGTTCTTGGACAAGTTTATAGGTATAAGATGAACGAGTTCTATTCACGTTTCAATGGAGTAGTGGAGGCTGTAGTTTCTCATTATAACGCGCCAACCAAACGGAGATTTATGGATATAATACATTACTTTTTCTAACAAAAGAACCATGGACTGTCTTCGTTGGACACTTGGGAAGCCCTCAGCAGAAGTTCTTCAAAAGGTAATTGATTTGTTTTCGCTGTGAAATGTGAAATGTGAGAACCGTGATGGCTTATGAATTCATGGTAATGGGAAAAATATGGTAGGTGCTACCCTCAAACAATCAAATGTGGTGCTTTCGCCGTAAAGCCTTTTTGAAATCTGACAACGCTGTGATATTGCCAAGAAGCAGAGCTTTTGATGACTATGAAATACTTGTATATTGGTGGATGATTAATAATTCAACTTTTGGATTTTGAATTTGGCGCCTTGCATTTCACCAGGTAGTGTCGGGAGTGGGGCGCTAGCTCCCCACCGCTCCCTAAGAAGTTAACACCCCGGCCATCCTACAGTCTAAGCCTGATGCCCTCAATCTCACACAAATTATCAATGAACCTACCAGGTACAAACCCGAAAGTACGGGCACATAGATATTATCATAGATATTATCCTAACCAACTTGCCCTCCAAATACACCTCTGCTGTCTTCAACCAAGATCTCAGCAATCACTGCCTCATTGCCTGCATCCGTAATGGGTCTGCAGTCAAACGACCACCCCTCAACACTGTCAAACGCTCCCTAAAACACTTCAGCAGGCAGGCCTTTCTAATCAACCTGGCCCAGATATTCTGGATGGATATTGACCTCATCCCATCAGTAGAGGATGCCTGGTTATTCTTTAAAAGTATCTTCCTCACCATCTTAACCTCTCAGGGATCAGTGGTGCGCTAGCGCCCTAATCCCGACACTACCAGGTGAAATGCAAGGCGCCAAATTCAAAATCCAAAAGTTGAATTATTAAACATGCACCAATATACAAGTGTTCCATACTCATCAAAAGCTCTGTTTCTTGGCAATATCACAGCGTTGTCAGATTTCAAAAAGGCGAAAGCAGCACATTTGATTGTTTGAGGGTAGCACCTCACATATTTTTCCCATAGCCATGAATCCATTAGCCATCATGGCACACACATAACACATTTCACAGCGAAAACAAATCAATTACCTGTTTAAGAACTTCTGCTGAGGTCATCCTAAGTGTCCAACGAAGACAATCCATGGTTCTTTTGTTAGAAAAAGTAATGTATTTTATCCATAAATCTCCATTTGATTCGCGCGTTATAATCAGAAACGACAGCCTCCACTCCTCCATTGAAACGTGACGAGAACTCGTTCATCTTATACCTATAAACTTGTCCAAGAACAATCAAACATAGTTTTAAATGTATCCATAGGAACACTTTTACGTATATTTACTATAATAAATCAACCGGAATATAAACTGATCGATAAAGACGGTAAAAAAGACACTGCGCGCCTTGTAGGGAGCGCGCGCTGGGTACTGTTGACATAAAAAGTACACTTCCTGGTTTGCTCTTATTCTCTGGTCTAAACCATCCAAAATGAAAATGTACACTGTCTCGAGACTGTTGACATCTAAAGGAAGCGATGGGTACTGCATTCATATGCCCTTATATGGTCATTTTCATGAGGGAGGGGTTCCAAATGAGCAATGTGTCAAAATCACTTTTTCCAGGACAGAAATTCCTCGGGGTTTCGCCTGCCATATGCCTTCTGTTTTACTCACAGACAAATGGTTAACACTTTTGGAAATTTCAGAGTGGTGCCTATCCAATGGTACTAAATATGTGCATATCCTATTTTCTGGGCCTGAATGGGAGGCATTTTACTTTGGGCACGCCAGGCTCTCCAAAACCGTCACCTCGGGAGCCACTCCCTAAGAAGTTAAATAAGCATGCCCCATTCAAAAAATGTAGAACCAGGAACAGATATAGCCCTTGGTTCACTCCAGACCTGACAGCCCTTGACCAGCACAAAAACATCCTGTGACGTACTGCATTAGCATCGAATAGCCCCCGTGATATGCAACTTTTCAGGGAAGTTAGGAATCAATATACACAGGCAGTTAGGAAAGCTAAGGCTAGCTTTTTCAAGCAGAAATTTGCATCCTTTGGCACAAACTCCAAAAAGTTCTGGGACCCTGTAAAGTCAATGGAGAATAAGAGCACCTCCTCCCAGCTGCCCACTGCACTGAGGCTAGGAAACACTATCACCACCGATAAATCCACGATAATTGAGAATTTCAATAAGCATTTTTCTACGGATGGCCATGCTTTCCATCTGGCTACCCCTACCCCGGTCAACTGCCCTGCACCTCCCACAGCAACTCGTCCAAGCCTCCCCCATTTCTCCTTCACCCAAATCCAGATAGCTGATGTTCTGAAAGAGCTGCAAAATCTGAACCCCTACAAATCAGCCGGGCTAGACAATCTGGACCCTCTCTTTCTAAAATTATCTGCCGAAATTGGTGCAACTCCGATTACTAGCCTGTTCAACCTCTCTTTCGTCTCATCTGAGATCCCCAAAGATTGGAAAGCTGCCGCGGTCATCCCCTTCTTCAAAGGGGGAGACACTCTAGACCCAAACTGCTACAGACCTATATCTATCCTACCCTGCCTTTCTAAGGTCTTCGAAAGCCAAGTTAACTTCTTAGGGAGCGGCTGCATAAGTGACAGTTTTGGAGAGTCTGGCGTGCCCAAAGTAAAATGCCTGCCACTCAGGCCCAGAAAATAGGATATGCACAAAAATAGTACTATTGGATAGGAAACACTCTGAAGTTTCTAAAAGTGTTAACATAATGTCTGTGAGTGTAACAGAACTGATATAGCAGGCGAAAACCCGAGGAAAATCCTTCCGGATTTGCAGTTCTTTTTGTACTTGACCTTCTTCTCCAGGCTACCTATTCATTTTTATTTTAACCAGGACTGAGACTGCAATACCTATGGCTTCCACTAGACGTCAGCAGTCTCTATACAAAGACTGGGAGCGATAGGAGTAAGCAAAATGGATAGGAAGAGGAAATGGTCAAGGGAGCTCAGATGTCAACAAGATTTTTCGGGCGCGAGACTGGGTGCATGCCCCACTTTATTTTACTTATATAACGTATAGGTGACCATCCTAGCGCCCCACTGCTCCCTAAGTAGTTTTAACAAACAGATCACCGACGATTTCAAATCCCACCATACCTTCTCCGCTATGCAATCTGGTTTCCGAGCTGATCATGGGTGCACCTCAGGCACACTCAAGGTCCTAAACAATATCATAACCGCCATCGATAAGAGACAATACTGTGCAGCCATATTCATTGACCTGGCCAATGCTTTCGACTCTGTCAATCACCACATTCTTTTTCGGCAGACTCAACAGCCATGGATTCTCTAATGACTGCCTCGCCTGGTTCACCAACTAGTTCAGTGTGTCAAATCGGAGGGCCTGTTGTCCGGACCTCTGGCAGTCTCTATGGGGGTACCACAGGCTTCAATTCTCGGGCCGACTCTCTTCTCTGTATACATCAATGATGTCACTCTTGCGGCTGGTGATTCTCTGATCCACCTCTACTCAGACGACACCATTCTGTATACTTCTGGCCCTTCTTTGGACACAGTGTTAACCTGGTCCGGGATCCAATCCCGTGAACGGGATCAATTTTGACAACATCCGGTGAAATGCAGAGCGCCAAATTCAAATTACAAAAATACTAATTTCAAACATTCATGAAAATACAAATGCTGCACACCCTTCAAAAGCTTAGACTCTTGTTAATCTAACAGCATTGTCAGATTTCAAAAAGGCTTTACAGCAAAAGCAGAACATTTGATTGTCTGAGGACAGCGCCCCCACTCAAAAACTCAATTAGTATAATAACATAACCAGCAGAGGTGTCACAAAACTCAAAAATAGCATAAAATAAATCGCTTACCTTTGATGATCTTCCTCTGATCGCATACCCAAGCGTCCAGGTTACACAATAAAAGGTCCTTTTGTTTGATAAAGTTTCTCTTTATATCCAATTAGCTCCATTTGGTTGGCGCATTTTGTTCAGTAATTCACCTGCCCAAAGGCTTTCATCCATGCAGACAAACTATATCCCAAAAGTACCCGTAAAGTTTGTCAAAAAAAGTCAAGCAGCATTTGTAATCAATACTCAGATACCCTAAAATGAATATACACTATAATATTTCAGACAGAAAATAACCTGCTGAATAGAAGAGAAAAAGAACTGAGCGCGGATTCCCTGTTACGGGCAAAATCCAAAACAGGACACTTGACGTGAACTCAGGAACAAGTGGTCTTACTCCCTTGATTTTCATGAATGAAGCTTCAAACCTTTTTCTAAAGATTGTTGACATCTAGTGGAAGCCAAAGGAACTGCATTCTGGGGGTTAAACTATGAGGCTTTGAATAGCTGGCCTATTGAAAACAGTGTGACATGACGGATTCAGACATCCCGGATGGATTTTGCTCGGGTTTTTGCCTGCCAATTCAGTTCTGTTATACTCACAGACATTATTTTAACAGTTTTAGAAACTTCCGAGTGTTTTCTATCCAAAGCTACTAATTATATGCACATCCTAGCTTCTGGCACTGAGTAACAGGCAGTTTACTTTGGGCACGTTTTTCTTCCGAACTTCAAAACACTGCCCTAATAAGTTAACTATCCTCCAGACGAGCTTCAATGCCATACAACTCTCCTTCTGTGGCTTCCAACTGCTCTTAAATGCTAGTAAAACTAAATGCATGCTCTTCACCCGATCGCTGCCCGCACCTGCCCGCCCGTCCAGCATCACTACTCTGGACAGTTCTGACTTAGAATATGTGGACAACTACAAATACCTAGTTTTCTGGCTAGACTGTAAACTCTCCTCCCAGACTCACATTAAGTCTCTCCAATCCAAAATTAAATCTAGAATCGGCTTCCTATTTCGCAACAAAGCGTCCTTCACTCGACTCCGGGCGAGTGAAGGATGCAACACTCTACTCAACAAATTGGATGCAGTCTATCACAGTGCCATCCGTTTTGTCACCAAAGCCCCATATACTACCCACCACTGCAACCTGTATGCTCTCGTTGGCTGGCCCTCGCTTCATACTCGTCGCCATACCCACTGGCTCCAGGTCATCTACAAGTCTTTGCTAGGTAAAGCCCTGCCTTATCTCAGCTCACCGGTCACCATAGCAGCACCCACCAGCAGCACTCGCTCCAGCAGGTATATTTCACTGGTCACCCCAAAGCCAATTCCTCTATTGGCCGCCTTTCCTTCCAGTTCTCTGCTACCAATGACTGGAACGAACTGCAAAAATCACTGAAGCTGGAGACTCATGTCTCCCTCATTAACTTCAAGCACCAGCTGTCAGAGCAGCTCACAGATCATTGCACCTGTACATAGTCCATCTGTAAATAGCCCATCCAACTACCTCATCCCCATACTGTATTTATTTATTTATTTTGCTCCTTTGCACCCCAGTATCTCTACTTGCACATTCATCTTCTGCACATCTATCACTCCAGTGTTTAATTGCTATATTTTGCCACTATGGCCTATTTATTGCCTTACCTCCCTTATCTTACCTCATTTGCTCACACTGTATATAGACTTGTTCTACTGCATTATTGACTGTATGTTTGCTTATTCCATGTGTAACTCTGTGTTGTTGTATGTGTCGAACTGCTTTGCTTCACCTTGACCAGGTCGCAGTTGTAAATGAGAACTTGTTCTCAACTAGCCTACCTGGTTAAATAAAGGTGAAATAATTTTTTTAAAACACTAGGGGACACTATGTTAATTCTATGAAGGGAACCTTACTCTGAGTTGGTAGCCCATATATTTGTTTATGAACTGAAACGTATTGAAATCGTCAATTATTGTTTTGTCCAGGAAGTGTTTAGTATACATGTCACAATTTGTTTGAACAAAGCCTGTCGAGTTTCTACTCTTGGTTGCTGAACAATTCATTTTTCTCCGAGCTAAAATAAATAGTGCAATATTTCTCTGCAATTTCAATCAAAAGCACACAAACAAAAACAACTGGAAATAACCCCTGGGCAAGCAGCTAAACCAACTGAATATTTTCTCCTCTCCTCAGTTCATGCTGAAGGAATCCACAGGGCATTAGACATCTCAAATAAAAATCAACTGCTTCCTCATGAGTACAATTGCTATTTTCACAATTTGTAGCACACTATAGATCCTATGAGCTATTTTCAGAATAACCAGAGCATATAACCGACACTCACTTATGAAAATTGGAACTAACGCTGGAGCGTATGTACACTAATAGCTGTCAGAATCATAGCATGTATTTTATCAGTGAGCAGAGCCCATGTGCTACAATAGGGCCGACTGGGACCTGTGTTCTATCATGACACACTCCACACATGGCTAAAATCACACTGAACATGAAGCGTTCCTTGTCTCTTTCCCTTCCTGCTTCAATGGAAGATCCAGCAGACCAATGTTAGTAGAACACTAGAACACAGGTCCCAGTCGGCCCTCAGGAGAGGAGGACTTCCCTGCCATAGTTAATGTAGTCTGGAGCCTGCCGCAGCCAGCTCTTAAAATAGGCCTCATCGTCACTGGAAAGAGCTCCACTGAGTCAGACTGGTGCTCTGTGGCCATTTGAACCCGTCATGGGCTTTATTAAGGTATGAAACATAAGTGTTGTGTTTGGCCTACAGCAGGATTCAGAGAAATCACTCAGTCTGAAACTCTGTTTCTCTTTCTGATGAGCATTGAAACAAGCTCTCTGGCTTTGAAGATCAGTGAAATACACTTTTACAGTTTTCTCATGTCAATGGGGCAGAGAGTAAGTATGTTATAGTGATCATAGGTGAGGTGGTGTTGGCTTTGAAAATGTGGCCAAATGAATAGTAGCTACATTGTATAGTGAGAGTAATCAGAATGAATCAACTCTACAAGGTTGCTTAAAGCCAATGTCCTCACAAAACAACGTATGACTCCATTATGATACGGTCTCTGTGCCAAAACAAGACAAACTTATATAAATAAAATGTCCCTTCCCTGAGTATTCCCTCCACTATATTTTTTCTGATAATACTTTACTGTATATCCAGCTCCCTGTCAGTAGGGTCTCTCGTGTCCTGCCCTATAACCCAAGTCATTGGTAACACTGCCTCCGCTCCTGATGACAACAGAAAAAAATAGGGAAATGGTGAACGGCTGGAGGATTGCTACAGTACATGAATGAGCAGGCTACTGAATCAGTGACCGTAGCTTTTCATGGATGCTCTCTATATCTGGAATGACCTCCTGTCCTGAAACAATCCCAGCTGTGCACAATGATATATCTATGGCTTGGCCAGATAGCATCTGTGTTAAGTCTAACCACTAATGGTCAATCTGGCTGCTGTGGCAAAAGCCTAGCTGGGCTAATAGCATTGCTACATTAGCCTCAGCATTAATGTCTAGCTAAAATTGTGGCTAAACAAACAGTTGCTCTGGCTGACTGTGCCCGGAGGTGCAGCTGTGCTAACAGTTGTGCTGGTGTCAGGCCTAATGGAGGGCTAGGCTAATCGGGCCAGTGATTGTGGGGAAGTGATGACAGGCAAAGCTGTTCCTGTTCCTGAACAGTTTGGACATCAGGAAAAATAGATCATCATTAGCAGTCTGGGAGGCATGGGGCCCAGGGGAACTCCAGCTAAACAGACTGCCCTCTTCTCTCCCACAGAGTACAACCACACGGGTGGTGACCACCACCGCTGCTGCTGCGGCCACCACCATCACCAACACATCCACCACCGCTGCTGCCAGCACCATCACCAATACCTCCACCACTGCTGCTGCAGCTGCCGCCACCATCACCTTCACCACAATCACCTCCAGCACCACAATAACCTCATCCACCACCACCACCTCCTCCACTACCACCTCCTCCACAACCACCGCCTCCATCGCCTCCACCACCATCGCTTCCACCACCACTACCACCTCCACCACCATCACTTCCACCACCATCACCTACACCACCATCACCTCCACCACAATCACCACCGCCTTCAACACCTTCGCCTCTACCACATCCAACACCATCCCCTCAACCACAATCACCACCGCCTTCAACACCTTCGACTCTAACACATACAACACCATCCCCTCAACCACAATCACCACCGCCTTCAACACCTTCGCCTCTACGACATCCAACACCATCCCCTCAACCACAATCACCACCGCCTTCAACACCTTCGCCTCTACCACATCCAACACCATCCCCTCAACCACAATCACCACTGCCTTCAACACCTTCGCCTCTACCACATCCACATCCAACACCATCCCCTCAACCACAATCACCACCGCCTTCAACACCTTCGCCTCTACCACATCCAACACCATCCCCTCAACCACAATCACCACCGCCTTCAACACCTTCGCCTCTACCACATCCAACACCATCCCCTCAACCACAATCATCACTGCCTTCAACACCTTCGCCTCTACCACATCCAACACCATCCCCTCAACCACAATCACTACCGCCTTCAACACCTTCGCCTCTACCACATCCAACACCATCCCCTCAACCACAATCACCACCGCCTTCAACACCTTCGCCTCCACCACATCCAACACCATCCCCCGTTCATTCATTGAATTAACAGAGGGTTTGAGGAGATTCATGACAAAGTGATCTGACGCAGCCTGCGTGTGTCACATGAGGTTGGTGGCACTTTAATTGGGGAGTATGGGCTCGTGATAATGGCTGGAGCAGAATGAGTAGAACGGCATCAAATAAAGTGCATTCGGAAAGTATTCAGACCACTTGACTTTTTCCACATTTTGTTACGTTACAACCTTATTCTAAAATATATATATTTTTTAAATACTCAGCAATCTACACACAATACACCATAATGACAAAGCAAAAACAAGTTTTTAGAAATGTTAGCAAATGTATTAATAATAAAAAACAGAAATACCTTATTTACATAAGTATTGAGCTCAGGTGCATCCTGTTTCCATTGATCATCCTTGAGATGTTTCTACAACTTGTTTGGAGTTTACATGTGTTGAATTCAATTGATTGGACATGATTTGGAAAGACACACACCTGTCTATATAAGGTCCCAAAGTTGACAGCGCATGTCAGAGCAAAAGCCAAGCCATGAGGTCGAAACAATTGTCCATAGAGTTCCGAGACAGGATTGTGTCGAGGCACAGATCTGGGGAAGGGTACCAAAACATGTCTGCAGCATTGAATAACACAGTGGCCTCCATCATTCTTAAATGGAAGAAGTTTGGAAGCACCAAGACTCTTCCTAGAGCTGGCTGCCCATAAAAACTGAGCAATTGGGGGAGAAAGGCCTTGGTCAGGGAGGTGACCAAGCACCCAATGGTCACTCTGACAGAGCTCTAGAATTCATCTGTGTTGATAGTTGTCCTTCTGAAAGGTTCTCCCATCTCTGCAGCACTCCACAAATCAGGCCTTTATGGTAGAGTGACTCGACGGAAGCCACTCCTCAGTAAAAGGCACATGGAGAAGGCACAAACTCCAAGCTCCACTGGTTGGAGTTTGCCAAAAGTCACCTAAAGACTCTCAGACCATGAAAACAAGATTCTATGGTCTGATGAAACCAAGATTGAACTCTTTGGCCTGAATGCCAAGTGTCACATCTGGAAGAAAACTGGCACCATTCCTATGGTGAAGCATGGTACAGGCAGCATCATGCTGTGGGGATGTTTTTCAGCGGCAGGGTCTGGGAGACTAGTCAGGATCGAGGCAAAGATGAATGGAGAAAAATACAGAGAGATCCTTGATGAGCGCTCAGGACCTGCTCCAGAGCTCTCAGGACCGTAGACTGGGGAGAAGGTTCACATTCTAACAGGACAACGACCCTGAGCACACAGTCAAGACAACGCAGGAGTGGCTGTGGGACAAGTCTCTGAATGTCCTTGAGTGGCCCAGCCAGATTGTGGACTTGAACCCGATCGAACATCTCTGGAGAGACCTGAAAATAGCTGTGCAGTGACGCTCCCCATCCAACCTGTCAGAGCTTGGGAGGATCTGCAGAAACTCCCCAAATACTGGTGTGCCAAGCTTGTAGTGTCATACCTAGCTGTGCAGCGACGCTCCCCATCCAACCTGTCAGAGCTTGGGAGGATCTGCAGAAACTCCCCAAATACTGGTGTGCCAAGCTTGTAGTGTCATACCTAATAAGACTCAAGTCTGTAATCGCTGCCAAAGGCGCTTCAACAAAGTACTGAGTAAAGGGTCTGAATAGTTATGTAGTTGTGATATTTCAGTTTATTTCTTTGTAGACATTTGCACACATTTCTAGAAACCTGTTTTTGCTTTGTCATTATGGGGTATTGTGTGTAGATTGATGAGAGAAAAAAAATGTATAACTCCATTTTAGAATAAGGCTGTAATGTCACAAAATGTGGAAAAAGTCAAGGAGTCTTAATACTTTCTGAAAGCACTGTTCATCCCCTCAGCAGCCTCCTGTGTGTGTGTGTGTGTGCGTGCGTGTGTGCATTTGTGTGAATGTATAGCGTGCAGGGGCATCATACACACCAAAAATCTGAGGGGGCACAAATGTTAAATTTTTCAAACATATGAAACAGCTTTTTCCTACACTCGAGAGCCATAATCATTATGATTAATTTGATGTGTCTATTTTTCTGCATATCTCTTGAGCTGTCTATCCTCCTGTTTGGAGGTAATTTTTTTAAAGAAACTAAATATGCTCTCTGGATCTCTGCTAAAATCTGGCTAAAAGGAATATGAGTCTTATTCCGTACATTTAGTTATTGCCTACTTTTCTTAGGTCTACCAACCTTGCCAGCAGGCATGCCAGCTAAGATAATTAGACAAGCTAGCTACTATAACTTAATTGACAGCCTGAAATGGCTTCTTGAAAGCTACAGTAGTTATGAGGTTGGGAGATTGGGAATCTGTGCTTGCTAAAGCCAACTTCATAAAATTGATAAGTGGCAAGCAGAACAGTCTTACAGTGGCTGGCAGTACAGTATTACAGTGGCTAGCAGTACAGTATTACAGTGGCTGACAGTACCGTATTACAGTGGCTGGCAGTACCGTATTACAGTGGCTAGCAGTACAGTATTAGTAAAAAAGCTAAACAAATAATATATACAGTGAGGGAAAAAAGTATTTGATTCCCTGCTGATTTTGTACGTTTGCCCATGATCAGTCTATAATTTTAATGGTAGGTTTATTTGAACAGTGAGAGACAGAATAACAACAAAAAAATCCAGAAAAACGCAGTTGAAAAATGTTATAAAATGATTTGCATTTTAATGAGGGAAATAAGAATTTGACCCCTCTGCAAAACATTACTGAGTACTTGGTGGAAAAACCCTTGTTGGCAATCACAGAGGTCAGACATTTCTTGTAGTTGGCCACCAGGTTTGCACACATCTCAGGAGGGATTTTGTCTCACTCTACTTTGCAGATCTTCTCCAAGTCATTAAGGTTTCCTTCAGCTCCCTCCACAGATTTTCTATGGGATTAAGGTCTGGAGACTCCAGGACCTTAAAACTTCTTAGGGAGCGGTGGGGCGCTAGCAAGGCGCCAAATTCAAAATCCAAAAGTTGAATTATTAAACATGCATCAATATACAAGTGTTGCATAGTCATCAAAAGCTCTGCTTCTTGGCAATATCACAGCGTTGTCAAATTTCAAAAAGGCTTTACGGCGAAAGCACCACATTTGATTGTTTGAGGATAGCACCTCACATATTATTCCCATTACCATAAATTCATAAGCCATCACAGTTCACACATAACACATTTCACAGCGAAAACAAATCAATTACCTTTTGAAGAACTTCTGCTGAGGGCTTCCCAAGTGTCCAACGAAGACAATCCATGGTTCTTTTGTTAGAAAAATTCATGTATTATATCCATAAATCTACGTTTGGTTGGCGCATTATAATGAGAAAATACAGCGTCGACTCGTCCATTGAAACGTGAAGAGAACTCGTTCAACTTATACCTATAAACTTGTCGAAGAACAATCAAACATAATTGTAAATGTATCCTTAGGAACACTTTTATGTATATATAGTATAATATTTCAACCGGAAAATAAACTGAGCGATAAGAAAGAAAAAAACCACAGAGCGCGCCAGCCGGGAGTGCGCGTTATCCTCTTGTTGACATCTGTGTGGCCACTTCCTAATTCTTCTTCTTCTACAATCTAAAGCAGCTAAACAGAATCAAAACACTTTCTCGAGACTGTTGACATCCAGAGGAAGCAATAGGTACTGCATTCATATGCCCTTATATGGGCATTTTCATAAGGGAGGGGTTCCAAATGAGGCAATGTGTCAAAATCACTTTTTTTCAGGACAGAAATTCCTCTGATTTTTGCCTGCCATATCCGTTACATTATACTCACAGACAAAATGTTAACACTTTTAGAAACTTCAGAGTGTTTCCTATCTAATGGTACTAAATATGTGCATTTCCTATTTTCTGGGCCTGAATGGGAGGCATTTTACTTTGGGCACGCCAGGCTCTCCAAAACCGTCACCTCGTGCGCTGCTCCCAAAGAAGTTAATGTGCTTCTTCTTGAGCTACTCCTTTGATGCCTTCGCCGTGTGTTTTGGGTCATTGTCATGCTGGAATACCCCTCCATGACCCATTTTCAATGCCCTGGCTGAGGGAAGGAGGTTCTCACCCAAGATTTGACGGTACATGGCCCCGTCCATCGTCCCTTTGATGTGGTTAGGTTGTCCTGTCCCCTTAGCAGAAAAACACCCCCAAACAATAATGTTTCCACCTCCATGTTTGATGGTGGGGATGGTGTTCTTGGGGTCATAGGCAGCATTCCTCCTCTTCCAAACACGGCGAGTTGAGTTGATGCCAAAGAGCTCCATTTTGGTCTCATCTGACCACAACACTTTCACCCAGTTGTCCTCTGGATCATTCAGATGTTCATTGGCAAACATCAGACGGGCATGTGTATGTGCTTTCTTGAGCAGGGGGACCTTGCGGGCGCTGCAGGATTTCAGTCCTTCACGGCGTAGTGTGTTACTAATTGTTTTCTTGGTGACTATGGTCCCAGCTGCCTTGAGATCATTGACAAGATCCTCCCGTGTAGTTCTGGCCTGATTCCTCACCGTTCTCATGATCATTGCAACTCCACGAGGTGAGATCTTGCATGGAGCCCCAGGCCGAGGGAGATTGACAGTTCTTTTGTGTTTCTTCCAACTGTTGTCACCTTCTCACCAAGCTGCTTGGTGATGGTCTTGTAGCCCATTCCAGCCTTGTGTACGTCTACAATCTTGTCCCTGACATCCATGGAGAGCTCTTTGGTCTTGGCCATGGTGGAGAGTTTGGAATCTGATTGATTGATTGCTTCTGTGGACAGGTGTCTTTTATACAGGTAACACACTGAGATTAGGAGCACTCCCTTTAAGAGTGTGCTCCTAATCTCAGCTCGTTACCTGTATAAAAGACACTTGGGAGCCAAAAATCTTTCTTATATAGAGGGAGTCAAATACTTATTTCCCTCTTTAAAATGCGAATCAATTCATAAAATTTTTCACATGCGTTTTTCTGATTTTTTTTTTTGTTATTCTGTCTCTCACTGTTCAAATAAACCTACCATTAAAATTATACACTGATAATTTCTTTGTTAGTGGGCAAACGTACAAAATCAACAGGGGACCAAATACTTTTTTCCCTCACTGTATATATATATACATATGTATATGAGGGTGCACATAACCCTGTGCCCCCTATGGGCATGACGCCTCTGTGTGCATCTGTGTATCTGTGTGTGTGTGACAGTTTATTTATGATGTAGTGTCAGGTTGTAAATATTGCTGCAGTATCCAGACTAGCTGTCTGTGAGTGTGTCTGCCTTCCTACGCCAACTGTATGGTTCCTACTACAAATCTGTAAATCTGTCAACTGTAACGACAAGCCAGCCTGACATGAATCACCCACTATTACACTTACATAGTTTACACCTGCAATCTCTTAAATCTCCTAGATTAGCACTAACATCGCTGGTCATGTACTGGCAGATTGGGCTGCTGACTCAAAGAGGGTGTGTGTTCACCCCTATACACACATATCAGTAGTGCCCTCGGGCAACTTAAAACAACTTAAAGTCCTTTGATCACTCATCACCCCATCCCATGATACAACAGAAAGGACAAGAGGCTTCCAGGAACTGGGGCCTTGTGTTTGTATTGGAAATTAATATAACCTAAGGATTAGACCTGTTGGTTTTGGAGGCCCTTTTCTAGACAACCATACTGCAAGAACACTCTCTCAGACCAGGTACAGTGGTTCCTCCTTTAAAAGTTGCGAGCTTATACCGTGGGACTTAGAGGTACCCAGCGTCACGGCTTCATTGCTCCAGACCACCACAAGGGGGAGTTAGAGCACTTATTAAGCATTTGGGTCCCAAGTCTTTTATATGACCAATCATATCGAGTGGTTCCAATGACGAATTTTGACGCGAGCCACCCTTGCCTTGTGGCGTTCTTCAATGAAGATGGCTGACAAAACACTACGGTCGAACCAGATGTAATTTGTTATAACGTCATAACGAGTCAAGCAAAACATTTACAGACTTACATAACTACAAAGAGGAAATTCTCCTGATTAAAATGGTGCCCGTGCAAAAGTTTTGCTTCCGTCCCTCTCCCTGCCCCTACCTGGGCTCGAACCAGGGACCCTCTGCACACATAGACAACAGCCGCCCTCGAAGCATCGTTACCCATCGATCCACAAAAGTGACCTGGGTTCTGGGATCCTGCAACACCGGCTAGCCATACCGTGCCTCAGAAGAATGTTTCACATTGTATTAGGCTGATTTACCCCTAAACCACTTCCTTCTTCTAGCCAGCGTTGGTCCCAGCTCTAACGGTGATCCGGAGATATGAATATGAATAAGTGTGTGACAGCTGGCTGGCCTCCTGTGAGGGGCTCCTGGATAAAAGCCTCCCCTATACTGAGGCCCTTGCGGGCCCTACCGAACCAAACACTGTTCTCTTGTCTCAGCTGTCAATCACCGTCAGCCACCAACGGCTGCCGCGACCTGGGGGGACAAGAAGGGGTCTGGCGTGTCCCAAAACAGATTCTGCTATGCAGTACTAGTCGTGTGTGTGTGTTGTGTGCGTGTGGGTGGTAGGGGTGTGCAAGTTGGTAGAAGACAGTGAGGTGAATCAACATCTGCAATTCTAAAACACAATTAAACCCATGTACACAAAGCATTCTAAGAGCCGTACACCTTAAAGGCAACAACGTTCCCCCTTCTCCCTTCCCTCTGTCTCTCTCCTCCCATTCCCTTCTGTCTTTGTGGGGCCTGGGCTGCTGTGAAAATATTTACCCAGGAAGGGTTCCCTGCTGGAGGGGCTGCTCCCCCCCCCACCATCCCACATGAATCAGTCTAAATACATTATCCACTTATTGGAGATGAGCAGCGATGCTGGAGGGGATGTGAAGTCTGGGTAACATAGTTACGGTTATGGCCGCCAGTATGACAGGATAATGAATTTCTGCTCTGAGCGCCCGGAGAGGAAGAATGACTGCCCAAAGGAAGGGTCGCTAATCAGAGATCCGGAGAGGAGGAATGACTGCCCAATGGAAGAGCCGCTAATCAAACACTTGTGTGCCACTGTTAATATTCCCCTTGTTTGGACATGCAGGCATTTATAAGCTCTGCTGATGAGGTGCGGAGTAAATGCCTGTCCCCAGGCATCGCCATTGAGTGTATTAGAGAGAACAGTATCTCAATCAAGTGTATTTATAAAGCCCTTTTTACATCAGCTGATGTCACAAACTGCTATACAGAAACTCAGCCTAAAATCCCAAACAGCAAGTAATGCAGATGTTGAAGCATGGTGGCAAGGAAAAACTCCCTAGAAAGCCATTTATGTGAACAGTATCTGCTGTTGGTATACAGGGGGTTAGCATTAGCTATTGAGGGGGTTTGCAGTAGGTGTACAGGGGGGTTAGATGTAGGTATACAGGGGGTTAGCAGTTTGTATACAGGGGGTTAGCAGTAGGTATACAGGGGGTAGGTATACAGGAGGTTAGATGTAGGTATACAGGGGGTAGGTATACAGGAGGTTAGATGTAGGTATACAGGGGGTAGGTATACAGGTTGTTAGCTGTATGAACTAAGGGTATGAACTAGGGAATGAACTAGGGTATGAACTAGGGAATTAATTAGGGAATGAACTAGGGAATGAACTAGGGTATGAACTAAGGAATTAACTAAGGAATGAAATAGGGACACCAGATTTGAAGCAGATGAACAATGTTTCACCAGTTGCCTTCCCCACACTATTACCTAAAGGCAACAATGTAAATCTCTAAACTCTGTGAAAATAACATTTTGTGGAGACATCTTCCATGGCACTAAGTCCATACATCCTATGAGTGACCGCCCAAGCCTTAACACAGCTGGCTGATTTATTTTAATGTTGTCTATTTAATTTCAGAATTTAGCTAATGAAGCACTACGTCATCACAGGGAGAGACTGGGGAGATGACTGGAGTCCAACAGGTGTAGGTATAAAGGGTGTTAGCTGTAGGTACACAGGGAGAGACTGGGGAGATGACTGGAGTCCAACAGGTGTAGGTATAAAGGGTGTTAGCTGTAGGTACACAGGGAGAGACTGGGGAGATGACTGGAGTCCAACAGGTGTAGGTATAAAGAGTGTTAGCTGTAGGTACACAGGGAGAGACTGGGAGATGACTGGAGTCCAACAGGTGTAGGTATAAAGGGTGTTAGCTGTAGGTACACAGGGAGAGACTGGGGAGATGACTGGAGTCCAACAGGTGTAGGTATAAAGAGTGTTAGCTGTAGGTACACAGGGAGAGACTGGGGAGATGACTGGAGTCCAACAGGTGTAGGTATAAAGAGTGTTAGCTGTAGGTACACAGGGAGAGACTGGGGAGATGACTGGAGTCCAACAGGTGTAGGTATAAAGAGTGTTAGCTGTAGGTACACAGGGAGAGACTGGGGAGATGACTGGAGTCCAACAGGTGTAGGTATAAAGGGTGTTAGCTGTAGGTACACAGGGAGAGACTGGGGAGATGACTGGAGTCCAACAGGTGTAGGTATAAAGAGTGTTAGCTGTAGGTACACAGGGAGAGACTGGGGAGATGACTGGAGTCCAACAGGTGTAGGTATAAAGGGTGTTAGCTGTAGGTACACAGGAGAGAGACTGGGGAGATGACTGGAGTCCAACAGGTGTAGGTATAAAGGGTGTTAGCTGTAGGTACACAGGGAGAGACTGGGGAGATGACTGGAGTCCAACAGGTGTAGGTATAAAGGGTGTTAGCTGTAGGTACACAGGGAGAGACTGGGGAGATGACTGGAGTCCAACAGGTGTAGGTATAAAGGGTGTTAGCTGTAGGTACACAGGGAGAGACTGGGGAGATGACTGGAGTCCAACAGGTGTAGGTATAAAGGGTGTTAGCTGTAGGTACACAGGGAGAGACTGGGGAGATGACTGGAGTCCAACAGTGATGGAAGGAGGTGCAGGGTGTCATCTTATGTCATCACATCGTAAAGTGACATCACACCAGGAAATGGCCATGCACGCACACACACTCTCTCACACAGGGACACAACATGATTAATAAATTCATGGCCAACTTGGAGAACCCTTTTTCTTTGGCACACCATGGATGATCTTTCTATTGGCCACTGCAGGCTTCTCAGAGCTCATCTACCTCTTCAATCACACAAGTGTCATGAAGATATAGAGAGCACAGTGGCAGTGAGCCGACCTCTATGGGACAGAGATGGGAGAGATGGATAAACGGTCATAGAACTCAGTCAGAAACACAGCAAAGAGACAGAGAGGAGACAGGATCCCTCCCCTCCTCGCTGTTAGTCATTTGAATCCTCCATGGTTGAGGCTGGCTGCAGCCTGGCTTCTATAGTAACACTAACCACTTGTATGGGGGGCTCTGATAGACATAGCCGACAAAAGCTGTATCTCGTATCTGCGTGGTCACTTTCGGAGGGGAGAGGGAGCTGTAGTCCTGAAGAGAGGGTTGTAATGACGTGGCTCTCTCTGGCCTGACGGCAGGACAGTGCTCTGTGGAGAGAGACCATGGACAGCTGTGTGTGTGCCTAGGAACCCTTGTGAGGGGGAAAGGGTTTAACACACTATCAGATCCTATTCCTCTCACACACATGCCACACATCAACCAGGCAAACACACACACACACACACGGAGGGAGAACATGAAAACACCACTCAAAAGCTAAACGATATATAACCCTGATTGGGAGACAACATGAAAAACGACAAAGCCACTAACGGGCTAAACAATAACACTGAAATAGAAACTAAAGAGACAAGTCAATGGAGCCGATCTGCATGTAGAGTCTTTGATCACCAGAAAGCACTGCCACTGTCGGTTAGTCTTGATGAAGCATCTCTGCAACACAATGCCAGTGTTAGATGCACTATGTAAATGTGCAGGGGGAGGAACAGTAATCTGGTGTTCTCCAAGGTTTTCTCAGGAGACCTCAGGCCTTATTTACAGTATTTCTCTATGTGTGCCACATAAACACAAACAGATTGGATAATGCAGAGGGGACTATGGGATTCATTTTGAAGTGTCTGATTAGTGTGGCACAGTGGCTCTGTCCTGGGGTAATTATGTCTGGGCTCATCTTTCTGTGGCCCTCTGGCTGATTGCAGTCTGGCAGAGACCCTCCATCTACCCCCGCCCCTGCCCTAAGAGACTGTCAACAACTCACTGGCAGGACCGTCTGGGTAACATGACACAATAATGTCATCCAGCAAGAGGGAATGACTTAAATTTGCCACAATAGTGGGTTTGAACAACAATTTACTTTGGCTTGACTTTGATCACTTTGGCTGATCATTTTCATGTAATAATACATACAAATAACAAATAAATGTTTTAATGTGTTTTTAATTCAAACTGAGTCACACAAAGAAATGGTCCAACATAGTGAAGAGTAAATAAAGATAACGTGAGAAATAACTGAATAATGTATAATGAATACTACATGGTCAACAGTCAGCCTTCTGTCATAGAGATGCTCCAGGAGGGGCTACACAGAAGGGTCAACAGTCAGTCTCTTCGGTGATAAGAGTGCACAGAAGGGTCAACAGTCAGTCTATTTGATGATAGGAGTGCACAGAAGGGTCAACAGTCAGTCTCTGTTGTGCACAGAAGGGTCAACAGTCAATCTTTATGGGTCATAGGAGTGCACAGAAGGGTCAACAGTCAATCTTTTCGGTCATAGGAGTGCACAGAAGGGTCAACAGTCAGTCTCTTAGGTAAGAGAAATGTCAACAGTCAGTCTCTTAGGTCATAGGAGTACACAGAAAGGCCCGAACAGAGTGGCATTTTCCACTCGGACAGTCAGAACCACCCCCTCTCTCAGGTCACTCATAGACACAATTTCACAATTGAAGTGCGCCTTGTCAAAGTCTGGGGAGAAGGGGAATGGAGGTAGAGAGAAGGAGTGGAAGGAGGGAAGGTAAACAGTTGATTGAATTTAATTTATTTTACTTAACATTTATTTAACAAGGCAAGTCAGTTAAGAACAAATTCTTATTTACAATGACAGCTTAACAAAAGGCAAAAGGCCTCCTGCGGAGACGGGGATCAAAAATGTAAATAAATTAAATAAAAATATAAGACAAAACACACATCATGACAAGAGAGACAACACTACATAAAGAGAGACCTAAAACAACAATATAGCATGGCAGCAACACATGACAACACTGCATGGTAGCAACACAACATGACAACAAGTTAGCAACACATGGCAGCAGCACAACATGGTAGCAGCACAAAACAGGGTACAAACATTATTGGGCACAGACAACAGCACAAAGGGCAAATAGGTAGAGACAACAATACATCACGCAAAGCAGCCACAACTGTCAGTAAGAGTGTCCATGATTGATTCTTTGAATGAAGAGATTGAGATATAACTGTCCAATTTGAGTGTATGTTGCAGTCACTAGCTGCAGCGAACTGAAAAGACGAGCGACCCAGGGATGTGTGTGCTTTGGGGACCTATTACAGAATGTGACTGGCAGGATGGGTGTTGTATGTGGAGGATGAGGGCTGCAGTAGATATCTCAGATAGGGGGGAGTGGGGCCAAAGATAGTTTTATAAATAAGCATCAACCAGTGGGTCTTGCGACGGGTATACAGAGATGACCAGCTTACAGAGGAGTATAGAGTGCAGTGATGTGTCCTATAAGTGGAAAATCTGATGGCCAAATGGTAAAGCACATTTAGCCGCTCAAAAGCACCCTTACTTGCCGATCTATAAATTACGTCTCCATAATCTAGCATGGGTAGGATGGTCAATTGAATCAGGGTAGGTTTGGCAGCTGGGATGAAAGAGGAGCGATGACGATAGAGGAAACCAAGTCTGCAGCTTTGATATGTGCTGAGAGAAGGACAGTGTACCGTCTAGCCACACTCCCAAGTACTTGTATGAGGTGACTACCTCAAGCGCTAAACCCTCAGATGTAGTAACAACACCTGTGAGGTGAAAGGAATTATTCTTAACAAACCACATTACCTTTGTTTTGGAAGTGTTCAGAACAAGGTTCAGGCAGAGAAAGCTTGTTGGACACTAAGAAAGCTTTGTTGTAGAGCGTTTAAGATCCAGAACACAACTTCTTTAGATCCAGAACAGAACTTCTTTAGATCCAGAACACTACTTCTTAAGATCCAGAACACTACTTCTTAAGATCCAGAACAAGACTTCTTTAGATCATGAACACGACCTCATTAGGTCCAGAACATGACTTCTTTAGATCCAGAACACAACCTCTTTAGATCCAGAACACAAATTCTTTAGATCCAGAACATGACTTCTTTAGATCCAGAACATCACTTCTTTAGATGCAGAACATCACTTCTTTAGATCCAGAACATGACTTCTTTAGATCCAGAACATGACTTCTTTAGATCCAGAACACAACTTCTTTAGATCCAAAACACAACTTCTTTATATCCAGAACACTACTTCTTTAGATCCAGAACACAACTTCTTTAGATCCAGAACATGACTTCTTTAGATCCAGAACATGACTTCTTTAGATCCAGAACATGACTTCTTTAGATCCAGAACACAACTTCTTTAGATCCAAAACACAACTTCTTTATATCCAGAACACTACTTCTTTAGATCCAGAACACAAATTCTTTAGATCCAGAACATGACTTCTTTAGATCCAGAACATCACTTCTTTAGATGCAGAACATGACTTCTTTAGATGCAGAACATGACTTCTTTAGATCCAGAACATGACTTCTTTAGATCCAGAACACAACTTCTTTAGATCCAGAACACAACTTCTTTAGATCCAAAACACAACTTCTTTAGATCCAGAACACTACTTCTTTAGATCCAGAACACAACTTCTTTAGATCCAGAACATGACTTCTTTAGATCCAGAACACAACTTCTTTAGATCCAGAACATGACTTCTTTAGATCCAGAACACGACTTCTTTAGATGCAGAACATTACCTCTTTAGATCCAGAACACGACCCTTTAGATCCAAAACACAACCCTTTAGATCCAGAACACAACCCTTTAGATCCAGAACAAGACAATGGAAGATCTGTTCAGGATTTAAACATGCACCAATATACAAGTGTTTCATACTCATCAAAAGCTCTGTTTCTTGGCAATATCACAGCGTTGTCAGATTTCAAAAAGGCTTTACGGCGAAAGCACCACATTTGATTGTTTGAGGGTAGCACCTTCACTATTTTCTCATTACCATGAATTCATTAGCCTTCACGGTTCACTCAAAACACATTTCACAGCGAAAACAAATCAATTACCTGTTGAAGAACTTCTGCTGATGGCTTCCAAAGTGTCCAACGAAGACAATCCATGGTTCTTTTGTTAGAAAAAGTAATGTATTATATCCATAAATCTCCGTTTGGTTCACACGTTATAATCAGAAACTACTATCTCTTCTGTTGACTTCCAAGGGGACACTTCCTGATTTCTCTTCTTCTCTGCTCTAATAGCATCCCCAAAAAATCTGAACACTGTCTCGAAGACTGTTGACATCCAGAGGAAGCGATAGGTACTGCATTCATATGCCCTTATATGGGCATTTTCATAAGGGAGGGGTTCCCAAATGAGGCACTCTGTCAAAACCACTTTTTCCAGGACAGAAATTCCTCGGGGTTTCGCCTGCCATATCCATTCTGTTTTACTCATAGACAAATGGTTAACACTTTTAGAAAATTCAGAGTGTTTTCTATCCAATGGTACTAAATATGTGCATATCCTATTTTCTGGGCCTGAATGGGAGGCATTTTACTTTGGGCACGCCAGGGTCTCCAACATAGTCAATTCTCTATCATAAACAGAGGTACCATACTCTGGAATTCTTATCTTCACATTGCCAAAACCTTATCATCCCTCAGTAACTTCAAGAGAAGACTGGGGGTCAGCCTAATGAAACAAACTACCCAATAATCCCATCCATGCACACACACATAATCAGACATGGGTTTTCTTGTATACTGAGTATATCATGCACAATTATAATTCATATGCTTTGTTTAACTGATTGAACCAACTTTGTTTTTTGTACTTATATTTGTGTTGTGGTTTTCATATCAGCCCCACTGGGCTTCCAACCTCATCTGCCCACCGTTTTAACCTGTTTATCTGTGATGTTTTGTCTTTCACTTATTTTCAAATAAATAAAACCTAAAACCCAGTAAAACCTACAAAGCTGGTGTATAATAGTGTAGTTTAGAATAGTGTAGTTTATAGTAGTGTAGTGTAGTATAGTGCAGTATAGTTTAGAGTAGTGTTGTATAGTTTAGAGTATTATATTTTAAAGTAATATAGTTTAGAGTAGTGTAGAGTAGTATAGTTTAGAGTGGTATTATGTAGTTTAGAGTATTATCATGTAGTTTAGAGTAGTATGGTGTAGAGTAGTATAATGTAAAGTAGTATGGTGGAGTGTAGTTTAGAGTAGTGTAGTGTAGAGTAGTATAGTTTAGAGTAGTATAGTGTGTTATTGTGTAGAGTATCGTAGTTTAAAGTATCACAGTTTAGAGTAGCGTATTGTAGAGTAGTATAGTTTAGAGTAGTAAAGTGTAGTGTAGTTCAGAGTAATGTAGAATAAAGTAGTGTAGAGTAGTGTATTGTGGTATAGTGTAGTGTAGAGTAGTGTAGTGTAGAGCAGTATAATGTAAAGTATGGTGGAGTGAAGTTTAGGGTAGTGTAGTTTAGAGTACTGTAGTGGCCAAAAGTTTTGAGAATTACACAAATATAAACTTTCACAAAGTCTGCTGCCTCAGTTTGTATGATGGCAATTTGCATATACTCCAGAATGTCATGAAGAGTGATCAGATGAATTGCAATTCTTTGAAAAGTCCCTCTTTGCCATGCAAATGAACTGAATCCCCAAAAAACATTTCCACTGCAATTCAGCCCTGCCACAAAAGGACCAGCTGACATCATGTCAGTGATTCTCTCGTTAACACAGGTGTGAGTGATGACGAGGACAAGGCTGGAGATCACTCTGTCATGCTGATTGAGTTCGAATAACAGACTGGAAGCTTCAAAAGCAGGGTGGTGCTTGGAATCATTGTTCTTCCTCTGTCAACCATGGTTACCTGCAAGGAAACACGTGCCGTCATCATTGCTGTCAAGAAGGGCAGCAAAGAAGCCACTTCTCTCCAGTAAAAACATCAGGGACAGACTGATATTCTGCAAAAGGTACAGGGATTGGACTGCTGAGGACTGGGGTAAAGTCATTTTCTCTGATGAATCCCCTTTTCGATTGTTTGGGGCATCTGGAAAAAAGCTTGTCCGGCGCTACCATGATCTATTACCAGTGTGATCATATACCTAACATGTTGAAATATAATTAAATGGTCAGGGAAATTCAAGCATAGCCAATATGCAGTTATTATGTATGGGCCTATAGCATACTGCACATACCTCATTGCTACAGAAGTGTTTTTAACAGGTTAACGTTTTTTTTACCGTTATTTAACTAGGCAAGTCAGTTAAGAACAAATTATTATTTTCAATGACGGCCTAGGAACAGTGGGTTAACTGTCTTGTTCAGGGGCAGAACGACATATTTTTACCTTGTCAGCTCAGGGATTTGATCTTGCAACCTTTCAGGTTACAAGTCCAACGCTCTAACCACTATGCTACCTGCCGCCCCGTTGCATAGGCTTACATGATGATGTTGACTTAGAAAAGGTTGGTGACCACTGCTCTACTTCATACTTGTCAGCACTCACCAGCCAGTGTACAAGCCCTCTGAATTGAAGCTAACTGATACACTTAGGACAGCCAGACAGGGTGCCAGTGGCCTGGGCTGGGATTCTGGCGTCTCTCCCCTCATATCACACTCTCTCTCTTTTTTGTCTCCCTCCCATCCATACTGTAGATCCAACCCCCTCCACAGTTCCCCAAAGCCCAGCCTTACCGTAGATCCAACCCCCTCCCCAGTTCCCCAAAGCCCAGCCTTACCGTAGATCCAACCCCCTCCCCAGTTCCCCAAAGCCCAGCCTTACCGTAGATCCAACCCCCTCCCCAGTTCCCCAAAGCCCAGCCTTACCGTAGATCCAACCCCCTCCCCAGTTCCCCAAATGCCCAGCCTTACTATGTGTGTGCGTGTGTAAGGGGGCCTGGCCAAGCGGTGCTCCAGACTTTGATGACCCCTGCCATTATCCCCTGTTCTTCTCTTTAAGGAGAAAACCCAGCTGACAAAGAGAAAGAGAGAGAGAGAGAGAGCGAGAGAGAGAGACAGAGACAAAGACAAAAAGAGAGAGAGACAAAAAGAGAGAGAGACATATGCCCAGGCCGTGAGCAGAGCATAAGGCCCAACCCCCACAAATATGCCCGTCCAAGCCCCATCCTGTGACCTAAGAGGTATCAGATGCTCAACATGCTCTGCTCACACCTGTAATGGCCTAAGCCACACAAAAACAATACTAGACACTATGGAGCTCAAAGCTTTTACAATATAATCCTGGAATATACAAGGTCTGAGGTCATCTCCATTTGGCCTAAAGAGCAGGAATCCAGACTTCATCAAAGACATTGGAAATACAGACATTGTCATCCTACAAGAAACATGGTATAGAGGAGACTGACCCACTGGTTTCCCTCTAGGTTACACCGAGCTTGTAGTCCCATCCACCAAACTATGATGTGTGAAACAGGGAAGAGACTCAGGGGGTATGCTAATTTTGAATAGAGCAGACCTAACACACTCTATTAAATTAGTCAAAACAGTATAATTTTACATCTGGCTAGAAATTAATAAGGAAATGATCTCAGAGAAAAATGTCCTCATGTGTGCTACGTATATCTCCCCAATAGAATCCCCAAACTTTAACGATGACACTTTCTCCAACCTAGAAGGTGAGGTCCATGAGGCTTCTAAACAGCTTCTATCCCCAAGCCATAAGACTACTGAACATCTAATCAAATGGCTACCCAGACTGTTTGCATTGCCCTCCCTCCTCTTTTACGCTGCTGCTACTCTCTGATATTATCTATGCATAAGCCACTTTAATAACTCCACCTACATGTACATATTACCTGAATTACCTGGACTAAACGGTGCCCCCGCACATTGACTCTGTACCGGTAGCTCACTATTGTTACTTTAATGCTGCTCTTGAATTATTTGTTACTTTTATTTCTCATTTTTCAATACACCAACTACGTTGAATATACCAACTACGTTGAATAAACTACAGGACAAAATACAAACCTTCCAACCCAATGATGGGCTGTGGTGTTGATGGTATGCTACATGAAATGATAAAATATACAGACCACAAATTCAAATCCTCTTAAGGACTACCCCCTTTTAAAAATTTTTTTGCCTAAAATGATATACCCAAATCTAACAGCCTGTAGCTCAGGCCCTGAAGCAAGGTTATGCATATTATTGGTACCATTTGAAAGGAAACACTTTGAGGTTTATGTAAATGTGAAAGGAATGTAGTAGAATATAACACAATAGATCTGGTAAAAGATAATACAAAGAAAAAAACAACCATTATTTGTAATATTTTGAAATGCAAGAGAAAGGCCACAATGTGTTATTCCAGCCCAGGTGCAATTTAGTTTTTGGCCACTAGATGGCATCAGTGTATGTGCAAAGTTTTAGACTGATCCAATGAACCCTTGCATTTCTGTTCAAAATGTTGTATCAAGACTGCCCAAATGTGCCTAATTTGTTTATTAAGAACTTTTCATATTCAAAATTGTGCACTCTCCTCAAACAATTGCATGGTATTGTTTCACTGTAATAGCTACTGTAAATTGGACAGCTCAGTTAGATTAACAAGAATGTAAGCTTTCTGCCAATATCAGATATGTCTATGTCCTGGGAAATGTTCTTGTTACATACAACCTCAAACTAATCGCATTAGCCTACGTTAGCTCAACCGTCCCATGGAAGGGACACCGATCCCAAAGAAGTTTCAATTAACATCAGCCGCAGCTCTGGCATCTACCCCAATATTTGGAACCAAGGACTGATAACCTCAATCCACAAAACTGGAGACAAATTTGACCCCAATAACTACCATGGGATATGCGTCAACAGCAACCTTGGGAAAATCCTCTGCATTATCATTAACAGAAGGATTGTGCATTTCCTCAGTGAAAATAATGTACTGAGCAAATGTCAAATTGGCTTTTTACCAAATTACCGTATGACAGACCACATATTCACCCTGCACACCCTAATTGACAAACAAACAAATCAAAACAAAGGCGAAGTCTTCTCATGCTTTGTTGACTTCAAAAAAGCTTTTGAGTCAGTTTGGCATGAGGGTCTGCTATACAAATTGATGGAAAGTGGTGTTGGTGGAAAAACCTTTGACATTATAAAATCCATGTACACAAACAACAAGTGTGCGGTTAAAATGAGCAAAAAAACACACATTTCTTTCCACAGAGCCGTGTGGTGAGACAGGGATGCAGCTTAAGCCCATCCCTCTTCAACATATACATCAACGAATTGGCGAGGGCACTAGAACAGTCTGCAGCACCCGGCCTCACCCTACTAGAATCTGAAGTCAAATGTATACTGTTTACTGATTATCTGGTGCAACCAAGGAGGGCCTACAGCAGCACCTAGATCTTCTGCACAGATTCTGTCAGACCTGGTCCCTGACTAACATTTCAGAAAGACTAAAAATAATGGTATTATAAAAAAATGTCCAGTTGCCAGGACCACAAATAGAAATTCCATATAAGAGCACACAAAAAAGACGATACATTCCTCGGCTTAAACATCAGCGCCACAGGTAACTTCCACAAAGCTGTGAACGATCTGAGAGACAAGACAAGAAGGGCCTTCTATGCCATCAAAAGGAACATAACATTTGACATCCCAATTATTATTGTTTAACCTCTTAGCGCGCCGATCCCTTTAGCGGGATCGTTTTCAGAGCAAACATAACGCGCCAAATTCAAAATACATATTCGTAATACATATTCGTAATATTTAACTTCGATATACAAGTGTTGCATAGTGTTGCATAGCCATCAAAAGCTCTGCTTCTTGGCAATATCACTGCGTTGTCAGATTTTAAAAAGGCTTTACGGCGAAAGCACTACATTTGATTGTTTGAGGCTAGTACCTCACATATTTTCCACATTAGCATAAATTCATATCCAGCTCGGTTCTCAAAATATCCATATCACAGCTAATATAAATCGCTTACCTTTCAAATAACTTCTTCTGAGGTCTTCCCAAGTGTCCAAACAAGATAATCCATGGTTCTTTTGTTAGAAAAAGTAAATAATTATATCCATAAATATCCGTTGTTTTTGGCACGTTACGTTCAGCTACTCCACCAAGCATTGTCAGTCTACTCGCCGCTTTACAGTGAAGGGATCGCGTTCAAATTATACCTCTCATCTTTTCACAAACAAATCAAATATCATTAATAATGCATCCTTATGTATTCTTTTATGAATAATAGCGATCATATTTTACAAGAACGGTAAGTGAAACGTTAAAAGACGAAAAGAAAGTTGGTCGCTGGGCTGCGTTCACGTTCTCGTGAACGCACGCCTGTTTACCTTTTTCCCTACCGTAGTAATTCTCTCTCTCTAAGGATCTGGTCAGAGCTTTTTCCTCCATACCCTTTCCAGAGACTGTTGACATCTAGTGGAAGCCATAAGTACTGCAACCTCGGTCCTATTCCCCATAGAAAAATATTACATGGGCTTCAAAATGAGAGGAGAGCAACAGAAAAATAAATTCCGGACAGAAATCTCTCTGGTTTTTGCCTGCTAAATCTGTTCTGGAATAGCCACAGACTATATCTTAATGGTTTTATAAACTTCAGAGTGTTTCCTATCCAATAGTACTAAATATGTAAATATCCTAGTTTCTGGCCATGAGTGGTAGGCATTTAACTTTGGGCACGTCAGACAGGCGAAAATTTGGAAAATGGGACCCTAGCTGGAAGAGGTTAATTTACTTTGGCAATGTTAAAATATGTTTACAATGCCAATAAAGCTGTGGTCTTACCTTGGTGGATGTCAAAGCCAGGAGGCTGGGTGAGTCTGTCTGCGATGAGCTGCAGTGTTTCTGGGTTAGTGTTGAGGGTTTCAGCCAGGGCCTCCAAACATTGATGTTTCACACTGGCTTCCACACAATGTCCGAGCTCTGACCGGCCCATCTGGTCCACACTACCCCCTACCAGGGACAGGAAACTGGGGAGGAGAGACAGGGGAGTCAGACACAACACCAGGGACAGACTGGTGCATCAGCTAAAAAGAAAACACACAGACACACAGACCTTAGTACTGATCTGGTGCCCTGTCTGCCTGCCTACCTGAGGAGCTGGAGTTATGTAGGGAGAATTGCATTGGATTTGTGCCACAAAAGCTAAAACATAATTTGGGAACAGTGCAAGTGAAACGTAACCAAACTAAACCAAAGGTGTAAAACCTTGTCCATAGACTGCTTACAGGGTAAGGAAACCAATATATAATTTTGGTGAACTATTCCTTTAACCCATATCCATCCTTCCTCTCTCTGGCTCTCTCTGTCCTTGCAGGCCAGTCCACACACAGGTGGGGTAAGAAGTCTTAATTCATGTTTTTTTCATGGTCCCTGGCCAACTGACAGAGGCCTCAGGGTGAATGGGAGGAGGAGAGGGGGGGAGTGAGAGAGGGGAATTGAGGTGTGAGAATACTTATGCCCTAAATCTCTGGTTTAAGAGTATCAGCTCACACTCTCCCTGCTCATAAGTGCACACTGCGGGGACATCACCCCTCACCTCTCCATAAATCACCTCTGTCTACGGGGGCCGATAAACACCATCGCTACCGAGACTTGGGAGCCCGCCCCTGCTCAACCTGGACTGGAGCACTCAGTCACCAGTCATCTGATTGGTTAGGCCTCCTCAATTCAACAGGAAGTATGATGGAGGCCCATCCCACTTTCTGAACAGCGACTCATCACTCGATGAATGAGCAGCCATATCAAACTGACCTTCACATAACATAATAGAAACCATCAGACACAATCAGAATGACTCTAGTACTATAAAGTATGTGTCAAGTAAATGACTAACAGGTACACATCCTGTGAATCTAGAATCTCAATTATTTTAAATCGCTCACACCATGTACTGTAGATAGAGAGCAGACAGCCAACAGACAGTAAGCCCAAAGGGATGGGGTCAGGCTGGCTGAGGTGCCTGTAGGAATGTAGGGGTCTGAAGGTTCTATAGGGGGGTTGTGGAGGGGGGTCGCAGCAGGAATCCAGGCCACAGCTGAGGGCAGGAGCTCCTGCTGGGCTGCTATCGCTGGTGATAGATGTCCGTCTGTCTGTTGCCGTGGCACCCTGACGCCAGCCACTCAACCACTGCAGCAGCTGCTGTCCTCCCTGTGACTGACAGAGCAGGTGGGCCTAAACCACACCCATTTCCTGTAGCTGCCCCAGAGGACAACTGCTGCTGGACACGCACAACTATACTGTACACACAGAATACACTCTGTACACACAGAATACACTCTGTACACACAGAATACACACTGTACAGACAGAATACACTCTGTACAGACAGAATACACTCTGTACACACAGAATACACACTGTACACACAGAATACACTCTGTACACACAGAATACACTCTGCACACACAGAATACACTCTGTAATACACACACATTCATACTGTACACACAGAATACACTCTTAGTAATACACACACAGACACGCTTGCACACACTTCACAGACTGACACACACACACACATCTGGTTGAAAAGTGCCGTTGACAGGAAAAACTGTGGAGATGTAACTCTAGATTGGTTGCGTACAAACTGTCTCTGCCAGCCCCCCTCATCTCTTGACCCTCGCTCTCAGTTTTCCAGCGTGTCTCTGCACTGACATGGTGTCGTAACACTGTGACCCTGGCTAGAGCATTCGTCTACCTATCCAGACCCTCCACTGGCCCTAAGAACTAACCCACAGACCTGCTAGGATCCTCTGGCACTGAGAAAGCCAGACACAGGAATAGAATGACTACATAGGAGCAATACTTCCTAATACATACTGAACTCACACAGTCAGTCAGTCAGTAACCATAAGACAGTAACCATCAGTCAGTCAGTAACCATCAGTCAGTCAGTAACTGTCAGTCAGTCAGTCAGTCATTCAGTAACCATCAGTCAGTCAGTAACCATCAGTCAGTCAGTAACCACCAGTCTGTCAGTAACCACCAGTCTGTCAGGCAGTATCCATCAGTCAGTCAGTAACCATCAGTCAGTAACCACCAGTCAGTCAATAACCACCAGTCAGTCAGTAACCATCAGTCAGTCAGGCAGTATCCATCAGTCAGTCAGTAACCATCAGTCAGTCAGTAACCATCAGTCAGTCAGTAACTGTCAGTCAGTCAGTCAGTCAGTAACCATCAGTCAGGCAGTATCCATCAGTCAGTCAGTAACCATCAGTCAGTCAGTAACCACCAGTCAGTCAGTAACCATCAGTCTGTCAGGCAGTATCCATCAGTCAGTCAGTAACCACCAGTCAGTCAGTAACAATCAGTCAGTCAGGCAGTATCCATCAGTCAGTCAGTAACCATCAGTCAGTAACCACCAGTCAGTCAGTAACCATCAGTCAGTCAGTAACCACCAGTCAGTCAGTAACCATCAGTCAGTTAGTCAGTCAGTCAGTAAGCATCAGTCAGTCAGTAACCATCAGTCAGTCAGTAACCATCAGTCAGTCAGTAATCATCAGTCAGTCAGTAACCGTCAGTCAGTCAGTAACCATCAGTCAGTCAGTAACCGTCAGTCAGTCAGTCAGTCAGTAACCATCAGTCAGTCAGTAACCGTCAGTCAGTCAGTCAGTCAGTCAGTAACCATCAGTCAGTCAGTAACTGTCAGTCAGTCAGTAACCGTCAGTCAGTCAGTCAGTCAGTAACCATCAGTCAGTCAGTAACTGTCAGTCAGTCAGTAACCATCAGTCAGTCAGTAAGCATCAGTCAGTCAATCAGTAACCATCACACTCAGCTCACCACCAAGGTAAAGAAAAAACAGAAAAAGCAAACAGAGTGAAGCAGTAAGAGACTGTTGGCTCAGCCAGCCAGGCAGGCAGCTCACATCATTCCAGATCACTTTACCTCTCCCGCCACACAAGGAGTGGACTCTGTGTAGCCGATCAATACAAACTATGGTCAATAAAAACACAACATACTGAGTCAAAGCATACACACACACACAAAATCATGGACATTAGCGCACAGACAAATTCTAAAAAGCCACAAACACACTCCTAAAAAGTCATCATCATCACCTCACATCATCATCATGACCATCATCATCCACATCACATCATCGTCCTCAGCCATAATGCAACAGTATCAGCCCCCAAACCCAATAAACGCTACCACACCTCCACTAGGATAAAATGTGAGATTGATGTAAGCCGCAATCCTCCTGCATACACTGTAACAGAATCTGGAATACATGTTAAAGGCTTTTTAATATCATACACTGTACCAGGATCTGTGAAACATATTAAAGGATTTTTAATATCACACACTGTACCAGGATCTGTGATACGTAGCAGGTAGCCTAGTGGTTAGAGCGTTGGGCCAGTAACTGAAAGGTTGCTGGATCGAATCCCTGAGCTGACAAGGTAAAAATCTGTCCTTCTGCCCCTGAACAAGGCAATTAACCCACTGTTTCCGGCAGGCTGTCATTGTAAATAAGAATTTGCTCTTAACTGACTTGCCTGGTTAAATAAATATGTGTTAATTAAAGGGTTATTATTAATATCACGCTGAAAGTCATTGGGAGATTTACCTTAAAACGTGTTTTCTTTTACAGTAACTGCTGAGCAGATAAGATTTCACTAATGTCGAACAATGAGGAGCTGTTGAAAGGGAGTTCCTTTATCTGCTTATCTGCTCTCTGAATTGCACTGCCAGCATGTGTTTGAGAGAGAAAAGGATAGAGAGAAAGATGGGGGAAGAGGAGGGGAAGAGAGGGGAGGGTGCTAGAGAGGAAAAGAGGGATGTGTTTGTGAGCTGTGTCCAAATGGGTTACAGATTGTTGGGAATCTCTCATGCTTGTCAGTGTCATTATAAAACCATTATTCAGACAGACGCTGTGTTCGCATAATTAGTTTCTAGCCCGTCCTCCTTTCTCCAGTTCTGGACACGAACACGGCTCTGGGGCTGGCTAACCCACATACTGCACCACACTATTAGAAATAGCCCAAATTCCCCCATCTCCAAAATCGTGACTTACATTCTTCCAGTACTGAACAGCTGCACATAACAGATATTACTGAGAGAAGAGAGAGAAATTGCTGGGAAAGAGGGACAGAGAGAAAGAGAGAGAAACAGAGAGAGAGAGAAAGAGAAAGTTAGACAGACATCGACGGTGGTGATTTGTATTTATCTGTACTTATTATGGATCCCCATTAGCTGCTGCCAAAGCAGCAGCTACTCTTCCTGGGGTCCAGCTAAATTAAGGCAGTTTATACAATTTTAAAACAATACAGTACATTCACAGATCTCACAACACACTGTGTGCCCTCAGGCCCCTACTCCACCACTACCACATATCTACAGTACTAAATCCATGTGTATGTATAGTGTGTATGTCATTGCATGTCTGTGTGTGTGTGTTTGTGTGTATGTACGCATGAGTGTGTGTGTTTGTGTGTATGTACGCGATTTTACTGTAAGGAAAATATGCTGGCTGTATAATGAAAATTGGCAGTAAGAGGACCCAAAAGGGTCAGCAGCGTTGAGGTGCTCCTCCATTTGGGCCAGCAGAATTAAGAGGACCTCCTCCATTAGAGCCAGCAGCATTAAGATGACCCACCTTAGGGCCAGCAGCATTAAGAGGTCCTCCTCCATTAGGGCCAGCAGCATTAAGAGGACCTCCTCCATTAGGGCCAGCAGCATTAAGAGGACCTCCTCCATTAGGGCCAGCAGAATTAAGAGGACCTCCTCCATTAGGGCCAGCAGCATTAAGAGGACCTCCTCCATTAGGACCAGCAGCATTAAAAGGACCTCCTCCATTAGAGCGAGCAGCATAAAGAGGACCTCCTCCATTAGGGCCAGCAGCGTTAAGAGGACCTCCTACACTAGGGCCAGCAGAATTAAGAGGACCTCCTCCATTAGGGCCGGCAGCATTAAGATGACCTCCTCCATTAGGACCAGCAGCATTAAGAGGTCCTCCTCTATTAGGGACAGCAGCATTAAGAGGACCTCCTCCTTTAGGGCAAGCAGCATTAAGAGGACCTCCTCCATTAGGGTCAGCAGCATTAAGAGGACCTCCTCCATTAGGGCCAGCAGCGTTAAGAGGACCTCCTCCATTAGGACCAGCAGCGTTAAGAGGACCTCCTTCATTAGGGCGAGCAGCAATAAGAGGACCTCCTCCATTAGGGCCAGCAGCATTAAGAGGACCTCCTCCACTAGGGCCAGCAATGTTAAGAGGACCTCCTCCATTAGGGCCAGCAGCACTAACAGGTCCTCCTCCATTAGGGCCAGCAGCATTAAGAGGTCTTCCTCCATTAGGGCCAGGATAATAAGGAGGACCTCATCCATTAGGGCCAGCAGCATTAAGAGGACCTCCTCCATAAGGGCCAGCAGCATTAAGAGGACCTCCTCCATTAGGGCCAGCCGCATTAAGAGGACCTCCTCCATTAGGGCCAGGAGTGTTGAGGACCTCCTCCAGAAAGGCCAGCAGAATTAAGAGGACCTCCTCCATTAGGGCCAGCAGCACTAAGAGGTCCTACTCCATTAGGGCCAGCAGAATTACGAGGACCTCTTCCATTAGGGCCAGCAGCGTTAAGAGGACCTCCTCCACTAGGGCCAGCAGCATTAAGAGGACCTCCTCCATTAGGACCAGCAGCATTAAGAGGACCCTCTCCATTAGGGCGAGCAGCGTTAAGAGGACCTCCTCCATTAGGGCCAGCAGCATTAAGAGGACCTCCTCCATTAGGGCGAGCAGCGTTAAGAGGACCTCCTCCATTAGGGCCAGCAGCATTAAGAGGACCTCCTCCATTAGGTCCAGCAGTGTTAAGAGAACCTCCTCCATTAGGGCCAGCAGCATTACAAGGACCTCCTCCATTAGGGTCAGCAGCATTAAGTGCCCTCCATTAGGGCCAGCAGCATTAAGAGGACCTCCTCCATTAGGGCCAGCAGCATTACGAGGACGTCCTCCATTAGGACCAGCAGCATTAAGAGGACCTCCTCCATTAGGACAAGCAGCATTAAGAGGTCCTCCTCCATTAGGGCCAGCAGCATTAAGAGGTCCTCCTCCATTAGGGCCAGCAGCATTAAGAGGACCTCCTCCATTAGGGCCAGCAGCATTAAGAGGACCTCCTAAATTACGGCCAGCAGCATTACGAGGACCTCCTCCATTAGGACCAGCAGCATTAAGAGGACCTCCTCCATTAGGGGAAGCAGCATTAAGAGGACCTCCTCCATTAGGACAAGCAGCATTAAGAGGTCCTCCTCCATTAGGGCCAGCAGCATTAAGAGGTCCTCCTCCATTAGGGCCAGCAGCATTAAGAGGACCTCCTCCATTAGGGCCAGCAGCATTAAGAGGACCTCCTAAATTAGGGCCAGCAGCATTAAGAGGACCTCCTCCATTAGGACCAGCAGCATTAAGAGAACCTCCTCCATTAGGGCGAGCAGCATTAAGAGGACCTCCTCCATTAGGGCCAGCAGCGTTAAGAGGACCTCCTCCATTAGGGGAAGCAGCATTAAGAGGACCTCCTCCATTAGGAAAAGCAGCATTAAGAGGTCCTCCTCCATTAGGGCCAGCAGCATTAAGAGGTCCTCCTCCATTAGGGCCAGCAGCATTAAGAGGACCTCCTCCATTAGGGCCAGCAGCATTAAGAGGACCTCCTAAATTAGGGCCAGCAGCATTAAGAAGACCTCCTCCATTAGGGTCAGCAGCAATAAGAGAACCTCCTCCATTTGGGCGAGCAGCATTAAGAGGACCTCCTCCATTAGGGCCAGCAGCGTTAAGAGGACCTCCTCCACTAGGGCCAGTAGCATTAAGAGGACCTCTTCCATTAGGGCCAGCAGCATTAAGAGGACCTCCTAAATTAGGGCCAGCAGCATTAAGAGGACCTCCTCCATTAGGACCAGCAGCATTAAGAGAACCTCCTCCATTAGGGCGAACAGCATTAAGAGGACCTCCTCCATTAGGGCCAGCAGCGTTAAGAGGACCTCCTCCACTAGGGCCAGCAGAATTAAGAGGACCTCCTCCATTAGGGTCATTAGCATTAAGAGCCCTCCATTAGTGCCAGCAGCATTAAGAGGACCTCCTCCATTAGGGCCAACAGCATTAAGAGGACCTCCTCCATTAGGGCCAGCAGCTTTAAGAGGACCTCCACCACTAGGGCCAGCAGAATTAAGAGGACCTCCTCCATTAGGGCCAGCAGCATTAAGAGGACCTCCTCCATTAGGACCAGCAGCATTAAGAGGTCCGCCTCCGTTAGGGACAGCAGCATTAAGAGGTCCTCCTCCATTAGGCCAGCAGCGTTAAGAGGACCTCCTCCACTAGGGCCAGCAGAATTAAGAGGACCTCCTAAATTAGGGCCAGCAGCATTAAGAGGACCTCCTCCAATAGGGCGAGCAGCATTAAGAGGACCTCCTCCATTACGGCCAGCAGCGTTAAGAGGACCTCCTCCACTAGGGCCATCAGAATTAAGAGGTCCGCCTCCGTTAGGGACAGCAGCATTAAGAGGTCCTCCTCCATTAGGCCAGCAGCGTTAAGAGGACCTCCTCCACTAGGGCCAGCAGAATTAAGAGGACCTCCTCCATTAGGGCCGGCAGCATTAAGATGACCTCCTTCATTAGGACCAGCAGCATTAAGAGGACCTCCTAAATTAGGGCCAGCAGCATTAAGAGGACCTCCTCCAATAGGGCGAGCAGGATTAAGAGGACCTCCTCCATTACGGCCAGCAGCGTTAAGAGGACCTCCTCCACTAGGGCCAGCAGCATTAAGAGGACCTCCTAAATTAGGGCCAGCAGCATTAAGAGGACCTCCTCCACTAGGACCAGCAGCATTAAGAGAACCTCCTCCATTAGGGCGAGCAGCATTAAGAGGACCTCCTCCATTAGGGCGAGCAGCATTAAGAGGACTTCCTCCATTTGGGTCAGCAGCATTAAGAGCCCTCCATTAGGGCCAGCAGCATTAAGAGGACCTCCTCCATTAGGGCCAGCAGCATTAAGAGGACCTCCTAAATTAGGGCCAGCAGCATTAAGAGGACCTCCTCCAATAGGACCAGCAGCATTAAGGGGACTTCCTCCTTTAGGGCGAGCAGCAAATTGAGGCCCTCCTCCATTAGGGCCAGCATTGTTAAGAGGACCTCCTTCACTAGGGCCAGCAGAACTAAGAGGACCTCCTCCATTACGGTCAGCAGCATTAAGAGGACCTCCATTATGGCCAGCAGCATTAAGAGGACCTCCTCCATTAGGGCCAGCAGAATGAGGAGGACCTCCTCCATTAGGGCCAGCAGCATTAAGAGGACCTCCTCCAATAAGACCAGCAGCATTAAGGGGACTTCCTCCTTTAGGGCGAGCAGCATTAAGAGGACCTCCTCCATTAGGGCCAGCAGCGTTAAGACGACCTCCTCCACTAGGGCCAGCAGAACTAAGAGGACCTCCTCCATTACGGTCAGCAGCATTAAGAGCCCTCCATTAAGGCCAGCAGCATTAAGAGGACCTCCTCCATTAGGGCCAGCAGAATGAGGAGGACCTCCTCCATTAGGGCTAGCAGCATTAAGAGGATCTCTTCCATTAGTACCATCAGCATTAAGGGGACCTCCTCCATTTGGGCGAGCAGCATTAAGAGGACCTCCTCCATTAGGGCCAGCAGCATTAATAAGACCTCCTCCATTAGGACCAGTAGCATTAAGAGGACCTCCTCCATTAGGGCCAGCAGCATTAAGAGGACCTCCTCCACTAGGGCCAGCAGAATTAAGAGGACCTCCTCCATTAGGGCCAGCAGCATTGAGAGGACCTCCTCCATTAGGACCAGCAGCATTAAGAGGTCCTCCTCCATTAGGGCCAGTAGAATTAAGAGGACCTCCTCCATTAGGGCCAGCAGCGTTGAGGACCGACTGGCTGTCCGACAAACTAATCGGGGTTTGGCGGATGCCAGCTGCCCGAATGCATAGTGCCAAATGTAAAGTTTGGTGGAGTAGGAATTATAGTCTGGGGGCTGTTGTTCCTGGTTCAGGCTAGGCCCCTTAGTTCCAGTGAAGGGAAATGTTCACGTTTCAGCATCCAATTACATTCTAGACGATTCTGTGAACAAAGCGAAGTCCACACAGAAATGGTTTGTCGAGATGGGTGTGGAAGAATTTGACTGCTCTGCACAGAGCCCTGACCTCAATGTTCCAACATCTATTGGAAAGCCTTCCCAGAAGAGTGGAGGCTGCTATTGCAGCAAATGGGGATCAACTCCATATTAATGCCCATGATTTTGGAATGAGATTTTCAACGAGCAGGTGTCCACATACTTTGGGTAATGTAGTGTATTTTCCCTCTCCTAGATGTAAGTGGTTTTATTAAACCTCTGACTAGCTTTGGGCCCGTTCAAGGATAGATCAGTGAGACAGAGAGACAACCCTATCTGTACACACACAACACATGCACACACATGCACAATACACACTTTTGAACAAACGCACACCAATGACAGAAGATGTTTTAGACCGTGGAATGTTGGGAAGAATCTATTTGGAGCAAAATGAGTCCTGTCTGTCTACTACATGAGGTTCTGTCTCTTCTGCAAATGGACAATACATTGCCACTAGCTGTGAAAGGCACATCAACATGCTAAGAGCCAATGCTAAGTGTCAGGCTGAAGTAGTCTAAACAGAGTTGAGTGACTGCAGCTGCAGGGTCCAGCCCCATTCAGAAAGACAGCCAACCAACCACAGAGTTACAGAGCCCAGGGCAGATGCTCAATGTGCTTTTGATATCAGCACCAGCAGCGCTAACAATCACTTCTCACACACAGCACAGCCCAGCGCCACAGGACCAGATGATACCAAGATCCCCCTCACACACAACTACGAGCAGAACACACACAGTGAGACACTCACACAGGTACACACACACACCACACTTTTTACTCCCATGTCTGGCTAAATTAAATCAAACCAAAAAGACTGCAAGCAACCATCCCCCAATGCCCTAGGAGTAGACTACAAGATGGGGGGAAAATGAAGCTCATGTTAGTTGGAACATGCTTTGAGTTGGCGGGTGGTGGTTGTAAGTAGAGCCCCCCTGGCCACAGCGTAGGACTCTGGGTGGATGCAGGTCTGGTCCAGAGGGTTGGCATGGTAGGTACAGCAGCCAAGGCTTTGGTCTTTCCCTTCCCCTTGACTGCAGGCTTCTCCTAGCCTGGGTTACCCCCTGTTCCATCACTACCAACACAACACAACACCACACTCACTGAGTAAGTAGAGGGAGAGAGACTCTCAAACAGGGTTGAACGCAATTTTAATAAAAAAATTGTCAATTCAGGAGGTCAATTGAAATTCAAGTCATGAATTGAAATATCCTCATAATAAAAACTGTAAAAATTCAGTCAGCGCTCAGCTCTAAGTCCTTGTGGCAACTAATACACCGTTTCCCTTGAGTGGGTAAATCAGGTGAATTTGTGAACTAAGTATACACTGATTGTACAAAAAAAAATTGAACACCTGCTCTTTCCTGACAGACTGACCAGGTGAATTCAGGTGAAAGCTATGATCCCTTATTGATGTCACCTTTAATCAGTGTAGATGAAGGGGAGGAGACAGGTTAAACAACGCTTTTTAAGCCTTGAGACAATTGAGACATGGATTGGGTATGTGTGCCATTCAGAGGGTGAATGGGCAAGACAAAAAATGTAAGTGCCTTTGAACAGGGTATGGTAGTAGGTGCCAGGCACACTGGTTTGAGTGTGACAAGAACTGCAATGCTGCTGGATTTTTTTAACGCTCATGCTGCTGAAGAACTCTTCACCAGTCTCAGCTGGTAACTCTTAGGGCCCAGTCCCTTCACCTGTCTCAGCTGGTAACTCTTAGGGCCCAGTCTCTTCACCAGTCTCAGCTGGTAACTCTTAGGGCCCAGTCTCTTCACCAGTCTCAGCTGGTAACTCTTAGGGCCCAGTCTCTTCACCAGTCTCAGCTGGTAACTCTTAGGGCCCAGTCTCTTCACCAGTCTCAGCTGGTAACTCTTAGGGCCCAGTCTCTTCACCAGTCTCAGCTGGTAACTCTTAGGGCCCAGTCCCAGCTGCTCTTTATTCATGAAGAGCCCGTTGGTCTCCCTCCACTCTGCTATGCTCTTTGTACAGCCAGCATTCAGACATGCCAAGAGTTACTACAGTAAAACCATGGTATAACAGTAACACCACAGTTGATAATCAAACATCTCTCCATAAAGGACAAGGATGAAGGGAGGCATAGTATTAGTAGTAGAGAACATCATCAAGTGTGTGTGCGTATAAAGAGAGAGAAGAACGTCACCGCGTCCTTCTCTCATTTAGAATGTAGTAATGGCACCTTGAACACTATGTTGTATTGTTGGTTGAGGCCTTAGTAAAACAACCATGTTGTAACTCTCCCCGAGCATTTAGAGGCAGACTAGGGGGTTGAAGGAGTGTGTGTGTGTGTGTGTCTGCCTGTCAGCCTTGCACTGATCCCCTCTGTAAGGCCTGCCGGTCCCAGTCGAGACAGTGTGGGAGACAGTGGGGCGTCAGACTAAACAGCGCGCTGGCGGCCGGTGTGTGAAGGCCTGCCATGTTGTGACTGCTGAGGGAAAGTATTCGACCCTACCTCATCACCGTCTCTGAGCAGATGTTGATGTCCACTCCCACGAAGCTCACACACTCCTCCTGCACCACCACATCCAGGGCTGCCTTCAGAGCGCTATGAGACACGTCTTCCTGGAAAGAGTGATGGCAGCCATTACAACATGTCTCACAAAGGATAAAGCTATGCTAGCCCACACATCACCCAGCCTAAACTAACCCTCTACCCAGGCCAAATTAACCCTCTACCCAGCCCAAATAACCTCAACCCAGCCCCAAATACCCTCAACCCAGCCCCAAATACCCTCTACCCAGCCTAAACTAACCCTCTACCCAGGCCAAACTAACCCTCTACCCAGCCCAAACTACCCTCTACCCAGCCTAAACTAACCCTCTACCCATCCTAAACTAACCCTCTACCCAGCCTAAACTAACCCTCTACCCAACCTAAACTAACCCACTACCCAGCCTAAACTGACCCTCTACCCAGCCTAAACTAACCCTCTAACTAGCCCAAAATACCCTCTACCCAGCTTAAACTAACCCTCTATCTAGCGCAAAATACTCCACCAAACCTAAACTAACTCTCTACCCAGACTAAACTAACTCTCTACCCATACTAAACTAACTCTCTACCCATACTAAACTAACTCTACACAGCCTAAACTAACCCTCTACCCAGCCTAAACGAACCCTCTACCCAGCCTAAACTAACCCTCTACCCAGCCTAAATTAACCCTCTACCCAGCCTAAACTAACCCTCTACCCAGCCTAAACTATCTCTACCCATCCCCAAATACCCTCTACCCAGCGCAATCTAATCCTCTACCCAGCCTAAACTAACCCTCTACCTAGCCCAAAATACCCTCCACCCAGCTTAAACTAACCCTCTATCTAGCCCAAAATACTCCACCCAGCCTAAACTAACTCTCTACCCAGACTAAACTAACTCTCTACCCAGACTAAACTAACTCTCTACCCATACTAAACTAACTCTACACAGCCTAAACTAACCCTCTACCCAGCCTAAACTCTCTACCCATCCCCAAATACCCTCTACCCAGCGCAATCTAACCCTCTACCCAGCCTAAAATAACCTTCCACACCCAAATCAAACCAGGCCTCATACACTAGCCTTGTGACCCCCCTCACCACAGCGAACTATCACAAACCCTCCCAGCCAGCCACACACACCACATTAAACTCCTCATTACGTTCCTCACACCCTCTATCCACTGGTTTAAGAGGTTAACATGACTATCGGACATCAATGACATCACAGTGTACTACTCAACATAATTAAATCTTTCTCAGCGAGAATATGGCAGTTCATACTGAATGTCCTTGTTATCCCCTCCATCCACCAATGAGACTCAACACAGCCAAGATAATACGAACCTGAGACATGAGGCTGTTATGTAAGTGGCCTGCTATGTACTGTGCTCAACTTTAATTAGGCTAAGATCCTGAAGGATTTAGGCACACAATAATCAACATCAGATTATGGCAAAATATCTTCCTGCATAATCTGATGACGTGGGGCCATGAAATGAAGGAGTTGAGCTTCTGTCCCCAATCAAGGAGGGCCTACAGCAGCACCTCGATCTTCTGCACAGATTTTGTCAGACCTGGGCCCTGACAGTAAATATTAGTAAGACTAAAATAATGGTGTTCAAAAAAAGGTCCAGTTGCCAGGACCAGAAATACAAATTCCATCTAGACCCTGTTGCCCTAGAGCACACAAAAAACTATACATACCTCAGCCTAAACATCAGCGCCACAGGTAACTTCCACGAAGCTGTGAATGATCTGAGAGACAAGGCAAGAACGGCCTTCTATGCCATCAAAAGGAATGTAAAATTTGACATACCAATTAGGTTCTGGCTAAAAATACTTGAATCACTTATAGAACCGATTGCCCTTTATGGTTGTGAGTTCTGGGGTCCGTTCGCCAACCAAGATTTCACAAAATGGGACAAACACGAAATTGAGACTCTGCATGCATAATTCTGCAAAAACATCCACCGTAAAACACCAAATAATCCATGCAGAGCAGAATTAGGCCAATACCCGCTAATTATCAAAATCTAGAAAAGAGACGTTAAATTCTACAACCACCTAAAAGGAAGTGATTCCCAAACCTTTAATGACAAAGCCATCACCTACAGAGAGATGAACCTGGAGAAGAGTCCACTAAGCAAGGTGGTCCTGGGGCTCTGTTCAAACACAGACCCCACAGAGCCTCAGGACAGCAACACAATTAGTCCCAACCAAATCATGAGAAAACAAAAAGACAACTACTTGACACATTGGAAAGAATACCTGACCACTGTGATTGACACAAAATTAAGGAAAGCTTTGACTATGTACAGACTCAGTGAGCATAGCCTTGCTATTGATAGAGGTCGCCATAGGCACACTTCCCACAAAATGAGGTGGAAACTGAGCAGCACTTTCTAACCTTCTGCCAAATATATGACCATATTAGAAGAAAAAAAAAACGTTTCAGGAAACTAGGCATATGTCACACTTATTTTTTATCAAAATGCGTTTTTGTCAGAAATGCTTTCTAGAAAATGTGAGCTTTCATTTGCTTTAATAACACATGTATATTCCATCTGTAAATATGAATACAACTGTTAAATTACGAGCCTACTTGGTTTAGTCACGGAAAAAGAAATTAACCTTCCTGCTAGCCATGATTGGCTGGGATAATGGATGTGCTGGACATGCCGGGAGATGAGTGTGGATTGGTCTGCCATGTAGCATGCTTCTGTCTATAACGTGAGCTGCTCAGTATGTGTTGATCGTCCTTTCTACCGCGTTGTTTTTGAAAGATATAACGTTAGCCATCGAGAACTACAAACGTTTTGCAACTTTTCTCAACAACATTGATGCCCTGAATTTAGTAGGTGCTATTGACAGGTCAGTTGGAAAAAGTGATGGGCTACTTTCTGCACACGCTACGGTCAGTGTGAAAGGGAGTGACTTGACACAACGCTGGCAAAACAGTTAAATGGTTCCAGTCAGCCGTGAAGCGTTCATCCATGTATACGGGTAGGAGTCTACCTACATTTTTATCTAATTTGATCAGAAAATCACTTTCATTGCAAGTTAAAGCATACTGTTAGCTAGTTAGAGAATGTTAGCTTGCTGGCTCGCTAGCTAACATTACGTGCACGATCTGTGTAGTAATATTATTCAAATCAGAAACAATTTGCATTGTAGTTATAGCCTAATGTTAGCTAGCTAACATTGAACCTAGTTGGTTAGGTCTTTAGCTACCTGCAGATTCATACTACAGCTATGACAATGTTTGTACTGGTAGTAGTAGTATGGGTTGGGACTATGCCGGTTCATTGTTTAGCTAGCTGACTCAACTTTGCCAGATGATTACATGACCCATCAAGTTAGCCAGGTGTGTCTGGGGGTGATTGCGGCCATCTATTGTATTTCATGAACATGTGTACATGTCTAGACAATATTGACCCATCCACTTAGCGAGACGTGGCTGCGGGGTGGTTATAGCATTTCCTTCACATGACCCATTAATTTACACAAGTGTGTCGGCTAAGCGTCATCTAATATTGATATATCTGTTTTTGATATTGCTACTATGCAAGTAACCATTTCACTGTACCATTTACACCTTTTGTATCCTGTGCATGTGACAAATAAACTTAGATTTGATTTGGTACAGTGTGTGTTTACCAGAGACGGTAATGTGAAGAACAACATGACCTCCACCAAAGTCAGATTAGGATATACAGTAGGCCATGGGCTAGATAAAGTGTATTTTTATCTGGAGTTTCTCCTTATTGTAGGCTGCTACTTTTAGTCTGGAAATCTTTGGTTGTTTACTAAACTACTCACTTTGTTTAGCACATGGCCTCACATGTGAATCCTTAAAGAGATGGGTGGGGCTAAGAGATGGGTGGGGCTAAGACCTACAAAGAATTTGAAAACAAATTGAATTTTGATAAACTCACATATCTATTCGGTGAAATACCACAGTGTGCCATCACAGCAGCAATATTTGTGACCTGTTGCCCCAAGAAAAGGGCAACCAGTGAAAAACAAACACCATTGTAAATACAACCCATATTTATGTGTATTTGTTTTCCCTTTTGTACTTTAACTATTTGCACATCTTTATAACGCTGTACATAGCCATTGTGACATTTGAAAAGTCTCTATTCCTTTGGAACTTTTGGGAGTGTAATGTTTACTGTTAATTTTTGAATATATATTTCACTTTTGTTTATTTATTTCACTTGCCAATAAAGCCCTTTGAATAGAGAGAGAGAGAGAGAGAGAGAGAGAGAGAGAGAGAGAGAGAGAGAGAGAGAGAGAGAGAGAGAGAGAGAGAGATTAGGAGAGGTGCAGAGAGGCAGAGCCTGTTTTGGTTTGACAGCATCAGGGACTCTTGAAAGCTCTATCCCACAGAGGTTTTACATTAGCAGAGGAGAATAGATTTTTCACACTTCTGGGGCTGTATAAAACTGAGACGGAATTTACACAAAAAAAAAAAACAAGAACAGGACAAAGTCCAACGTATTGAGAGCATTGGGGGGGAATAGTGGCTAGCCTGTGTGTTTCTGTCAAAGTATGTGCTGTATGTGTCCATAAGAAATATGTTACCAATTTGAAGAATACTGACATGTAAATGTGTTTGTTAAGATTCATATTATTCTTCTGATTGAAATACTAATTATAATTATGATGGTGAAATAATATGATTATGTTCATGAGAATGTGGTCATGTGAATTATTAATGAAAATACATTAATAATTCATATATATATTTCCTAATATAAATATTTTGTTGCTTTCTATTTTCTGTTACTTATTTTTAGCACACAAATCAATAATGGCAATCATATGAATCTTTGATTGGAGCAAAATAATGGGAGCTAAAAGTCTCTAAAGCAGACTCCAACTCTCTCTGCCCTGTCCGTGTCCTCAAAACCTGGACACCGGCATCTAATATCAGCTCCTACCTTCACCCAGTGCTTTCTAAAATAGGCAACTAGCCTTAACACCAGTGTTGATTTAAAGGGGTTTGGAAGGGTGGTTTATGTTGGCTGAGGGGGTGACAGGACACAAGGACAGGAAGCTGGAAATGACATCACCCCCCCACACACAATCACTGGATGTCAGTCCCACAGCATCAGCTTGGCCTAATTTTCTTACCGAACGGATCTGAGTGATTGAGTTTCACTTCAACCTCTGATAATGTCTGATTGTATTCCATCATTACACAATTAGAAACGCATTACTTTTAAAATGAAAAACAAGGCCACACTTTGAATGGATGTGTGGTAGAAAGCAAGGCCGCACTTTGAATAGATGAAAATGACCTCTGTATCACTACTGGACAGTACAATGAAAATAATGCCCTCACATAGGCTCTTAGGCTGTTGAGCAACCCACCTTCAATCATACGTCCCACACACACATAACATGTTGTCACCTGATCTGCTGGCTGCAGCCAATCTCCTCCTGCATCTGCTAGTCATTGGCCGTCTGTCAACCGATCCCCCTCACCCAGACATCCATCACTCGGACACACACACCTTGCTCATGTGTGTGTGTGTGTGTGCGTACGTGTGTGCGTGTAAGTTGATTTAGGTATGAAGTAACACAGTAAGCTCAGTAGTGGAGCAACAGGAGCCCAGAGAGAAGAGACCCAGGGGGGAAGGGAGGGAGGAGTAGGAGACTCTGATTTAAGGCCAGGTTGAATCAGCATAACACTGTGGTTTAGCAGCACACTGATATCGCCAACAGCTGGACCCGGATTACCTACTACACTAACATACACCACTCCAAACTACACTACTTAAATTACTCTACCCTACTTAAACTACTCTACTCTAAACTACACTAAACTGTATTACTCTAAACTATTCTACTCTAAACTATACTACTCTAAACTATAATACTCTAAACTACACTAAAATATACTGTTCTAAGCTACACTATTCTAAACTATAATAATAAAACACTATACAACTCTAAACTACACTATACTGTTCTAATCTACACCACTCTAAACTATTATACTCTAAACTACACTATTCTACTCTAAAATATACTGTTCTAAATTATACTATTCTAAACTGCAATACTAAAAACTATACTACTCTAAACTACACTATACTACACTACTCTAAACTCCTATACTCTATACCACACTGCACTACACGATACTTCTCTACACTATACTACTCTAGACTATACTATTCTACAATATACTACGCTACAATATACTACTCTACACCACTCTAAACTATACTACATTACACTATATTACTCCATACTACACTACTCTACACTACACTACTCTACGCCACTCTAAACTACACTACTCTACACCACTCTAAACTATACTACATTACACTATATTACTCCATACTACACTACTCTACACTACACTACTCTACGCCACTCTAAACTACACTACTTTACACCACTCTAATCTATACTACTCAATGCTACACTACTATGCGCTACACTACTCTGCGCTACACTACTCTACGCTACACTACTCTGCGCTACACTATAATACTCTAAACTACACTACTCTAATCTACACTACTCTAATCTACACTCTACCATACTACTTTACATTGTACTGCTCTACACTACTCTACTCTACATTACTCTAAACTACACTACACTTTACTACTCTAAACTATACTACTCTACTCTACAATACGCTACTCTACACTGCGATATTCTAAACTGCGATACTCTAAACTGCAATTCTCTAAACTCACACTATACTACTCTAAACTATACTACTCTACACTACACTACACTGCGTCATACTACCCTAAACTACATTATACTACTCTAAACTATACTTTTCTAAACTATACAACACTACTCTAAACTCCACTCCACTATTCTACTCTACATTATACTACTCTACACTGCTCTAAACTACACTACATTATACTGCTCTAAACTACTCTACTACTCTACTACTCTACACTACACCAAACTACTCTACACTACTCTAAACTACTCTAAACTACACTACTCTAAACTACACTCCACCATACTACTTTACATTATACTACTCTACTCTACACCATATTACTCTAAACTACATTATACTACTCTAAACTACATAATACCACTCTAAACTGTACTACTCTACACTACTCTAAACTATACTACTTTAAACTATAGTACTCTAAACTATACAACACTACTCTAAACTATACTGCACTATACTAAACTACACTATTCTACACTAGTTTTGTAGGTTTTACTGGGTTTTAGGTTTTATTTATTTGAAAATAAGTGAAAGACAAAACATCACAGAAAAACAGGTTAAAACGGTGGGCAGATGAGGTTGGAAGCCCAGTGGGGCTGATATGAAAACCACAACACAAATATAAGTACAAAAAAACAAAGTTGGTTCAATCAGTTAAACAAAGCATATTAATTATAACAGTACATGATATACTCAGTATACAAGAAAACCCATGTCTGATTATGTGTTTGTGCATGGATGGGATTATTGGGTAGTTTGTTTCATCAGGCTGACCCCCAGTCTTCTCTTGAAGTTACTGAGGGATGAGAAGGGTTTGGCAATGTGAAGATAAGAATTCCAGAGTATGGTACCTCTGTTTCTCATAGAGAATTGACTATGTGAGTTGCGGCAGTCGGGAGGGTGAAGGTTATCGTAGTGTCTTGTGTTATGTAGATGGATTTCAGAATTAACCTGGAATAATCCATTGAAGGGTTTAGGTAAACTTTCTGGGAGGTATGAGTATTTGTAGATGAAAGTGCATAATTGGCATACATTAATACTGTAAATAGACAAGACAGAGTTTCAATATGGATGGAGTCACGGAATTACGGGAGGTGGCTAGTCTTGAAAATGTATTTTGTATAATAAGTAATTTTTTGGTTTAGGTAGGAGGCATATGTACTGGCCCAGACAATATTACAGCAAATGAGGTAAAGGTAAGTTGAGCTATAGTATAGAGTTAGGAAGTAAGCCTGATGAACCAAACCACTCATCTTTCTGATGATACCAACATATATTTCATCACTTTGCTACAGGCAAATTAAATATGATCTTCCCAGGATAACTTTTCATCAAGTAGAACGCCGAGGAATCTAGTAGATGTGACTTGTTCAATTTAATTCCCACCAATTGAGATAGTTTTTTGTTGTTGTTTTTTTTACAATATTTCTTATTCTTACTAGTGAATACAATGATTTTTTAACATTTAAAGATTTTTTTTTTTTTTACCTGGAACCATTCACAAACTTTGGCCATACCTAAGTTGGCTTCATTAATTAGTGAATCAAAATTGTGCTATAAATTAAAATTGGTATCATCGGCAAAAAGAATGGGAAGTATGGTAGAAGACACAGCAGCAAGGTCATTGATGTTGATTAGGAATAAGGTCCAACTGTCAACCCTGTGACACGCCACAGGATGTCTTGGCCCTGGTAGATGCACAGCCGATTGCATAAACAGATTGTTCTCTATCATAAACATAACGACATAACCTACTATACAGTTGAAGTCGGAAGTTTACATACACTTAGGTTGGAGTCATTAACTTGTTAGGGAGTGGCAGCTGAGGGGTCGGTTTTGGAGAGCCTGGCGTGCCCAAAGTAAAATGCCTCCCATTCAGGCCCGGAAAATAGGATATGCAAGATATTTGGTACCATTGGATAGGAAACACTCTGAATTTTCCAAAACTGTTAACCATTTGTCTGTGAGTAAAACAGAACGCATATAGCAGGCGAAACCCAGAGGAATTTCTGTCCTGGAAAAAGTGATTTTGACACATTGCTCATTTGGGCACCCCTCCCTCATGAAAATGACCATATAAGGGCATATGAATGCAGTACCCATTAGATGTCAACAGTCTCGAGACAGTGTATTTTTTTTCATTTTGAATGAATAAGACCAGAGAAGAAGAGCAAACAAGGAAGTCCCTCTTTCATGTAAACAGAATGGAACGCGCGCTCCCGAGAAGTCACGCGGTGTCTTTTTTTACCGTCGTTATCGATCAGTTTATATTCCGGTTGATTTATAATAGTAAATATACGTAAAAGTGTTCCTAAGGATACATTTAAAACTATGTTTGATTGTTCTTGGACAAGTTTATAGGTATAAGATGAACGAGTTCGCGTCACGTTTCAATGGAGTAGTGGAAGCTGTCGTTTCTGATTATAACGCGCGAACCAAATGGAGGATTTATGGATAAAATACTTTACTTTTTCTAACAAAAGAACCATGGATTGTCTTCGTTGGACACTTAGGATGACCTCAGCAGAAGTTCTTCAACAGGTAATTATTTTTTCGCTGTGAAATGTGTTATGTGTGTGCCATGATGGCTAATCAATTCATAGCTATGGGAAAAATATGTGAGGTGCTACTCTCAAACAATCAAATGTGCTGCTTTCGCCATAAAGCCTTTTTGAAATCTGACAACGCTGTGATATTGCCAAGAAACAGAGCTTTTGATGAGTATGGAACACTTGTATAATGGTGGATGTTTAATAATTCAACTTTTGGATTTTGAATTTGGCGCCTTACATTTTACCTGGTAGTGTCGGGAGCAGCCCGCTAGCGCCCCAGTGATCCCTGAGAAGTTAACATTCGTTTTTCAACCACTCCACAAATTTCTTGTTAACAAACTATAGTTTTGGCAAGTCGGTTAGGACATCAACTTTGTGCATGACACAAGTTATTTTTCCAACAATTGTTTACAGACATTATTTCACTTATAATTCACTGTATTACAATTTCAGTGGGTAAGAAGTTTACATACACTAAGTTGACTGTGCCTTAAATAGCTTGGAAAATTCCAGAAATGTATGTAATAGCTTTAGAAGCTTCTGAATGACTCAAATGTTGTCAACTAGCCTATGTCATTTGAGTCTACCTTCCAACTCAGTGCCTCTTTGCTTGACATCATGGGAAAATCAAAATAAATCAGCCAAGACCTCAGAATTTTTTTTTACCTCCACTATATCCACAGTAAAATAAGTCCTATATCGACATAACCTGAAAGGCCACTCAGCAAGGAAGAAGACACTGATCCAAAACCACCATAAAAAAGCCATTGTACGGTTTGCAACTGCACATGGGGACAAAGACAGTACATTTTGGAGAAATGTCCTCTGGTCTGATGAAACAAAAATATAACTGTTTGGCCATAATGACCATCGTTATGTTTGGAGGAAAATGGGGAGGCCTGCAAGCCGAAGAACACCATCCCAACCATGAAGCACGGGGGTGGCAGCATAATGTTGTGGGGGTGCTTTGCTGCGCAGGAGGGACTGGTGCACTTCACAAATTAGATGGGATCATGTGGATGGAAGATTTTGTGAATATTTTGAAGCAACATCTCAAGACATCAGTCAGGAAGTTAAAGCTTGGTCGCAAATCGGTCTTCCAAATGGACAACAACCCGAAGCATACAAAGTCAAAGTCTTGGAGTGGCCATCACAAAGCCCTGACCTCAATCCTATAGAAAATGTGTGGGCAGAAAAGAGGCACCAATCTCCTCATGACCTGCTGCTGATATCTTTAAGATACCAATTACCTTCATCACCTCCATTACATGGCGGCAGGTAGCCTAGTGGTTAGAGCATTGGACTAGTAACCAAAAGGTTGCTAGATCAAATCCTTGAGCTGACTAGGTAAAAATATGTCGTTCTGCCCCTGAACAAGGCAGTTAGCCTACTGTTCCTAGGCTGTCATTGAAAATAAGAATTTGTTCTTAACTGACTTGCCTAGTTAAATAATGGTAAAAAAAACATTAGGAGGATCAAATTGAAGCAGAGAAGGGGAAAGTCCCTTAATGTAATCCAAGGGATTTCTCTAAATTTTCTTTGACAGAGAGGAACCCACATTCACATAAGAGTTATTCAATTCACATGAAATGACATCAGGATCACTATAGGTTTTATTTCCAACAATACATTGAGATGGAATAGTTGTAGATGCCTTTTTCTTATTCAACAGTTGATTGATGATTTTACAAGTTAACTTTATATTATTTATATTAAAGGATTCTTGTAATTTGTTAGCAAAAAATATTTTTTGATATCCGAAGTAGGTGAGTAAATGTGTTGTTATACGTTTTGTAATTTGCAGAATTCAGGTGAGATGGATTTGTGAGAAACTTTGAGACCGGTTGTAAACGAAGGCTTCCAAATCACTTCTGCTGCTCTCTTACGAGATTTAACTAAAGGAAAGCAGTGTTGAAATACAGAATTGAAAGGTGAGAAAAGTCTGGTAAGCACATTATAACATTTTTCCCATGAAATCATCAATCAACATCTTAAAGCGCTCACAATTACTTTTGTCATTCCCATCTGTTCATTCCCTGCTTCCAAAGAGAAGGGTAACATTGGAAAATTGTCAAAAATGTCAGCATAAAATATATTATTCAAAGAATTTGTAAAGATATGATCAATAAGGGTGGCAGATGAACTGGTCACTCTTTTGGGCTTAGATGAGGGAATACAGATGAGACGAGGGAATACATATAGCTGGAGTCAGATGTCATTGAGTGCTTCTCACGTTTAAAAACGTTTATGTTGTAATCACCCAATATATAACACATTTTATCTTCATTATTAATCAAATCGAAGGTTGATGCAAGGTTATGAAACTACCAATGTCAGAATCGGGTGGCCAATATATGCATCCAACCACCACTTTTTTTTACGACCAAAACATTTACAGGAGGGAATTTCTATGAAAAGACATTCAACATCAAGGTTATCAGATGTAAGTGCAAGGTCCTCTCTTACAAAAAATGGAAAACGTTTCTGAATAAAAATGGACCCTCCTCTTCCCAATCTTGATGTTCTACAGTGGTGAACAGCATTATAAGGAGACATGTCATAAAGCATGGTTGTCAGTCAACCGTGTTTCTTAAAGGGCAACAATGGAAAATTCATGACTGAGAGAAGACAGATAACGAACAAGGTGGTCATGATTTTTAGGAGGACTGTGGACGTTCAAATGAAAGGTAGAAAATAAGCTTGTCTTGGAATTAGAAAAACTGCTATACAGCTTGTTAAGTTGCTTATCAATATAGTAGTCACAAGTGATATACTAATTTGATGGTAAATTTCAGGAAATTTGAATCTGGATCAACTCAATCATTATATTTATCATTCACTTCATTAATATCTAATGGGTTAAAGACCATGTTATCAGGGTTGATATCCTGCCCAGCTAAGAGAAATACAGTCGGAATCATCCAGACAATGGAACGGAAACTTAGATGTGCATGCGTCACGTGTCCAATACAACCAAACATTAGTTAGTTGTATTAATAGTTGTGGACTTCCTATGGAATGCACATTGACACTGTCCACATAACACCACCGAAGACTTCAGATGGTTATGACATTTCGAGCAATGTGTGTTTTTGTTCATGAGGTTAGGTGAAACACATGAACAAAGTATAATAAATATGTCTGTGTATGTGTGGGTGTGTGTGTGTCAAAACATTTGACTATAGCGGAGTCACTTGCCATAAGCCTACGAGGGGGTGAACAACCAACTGATCATACTTCAGGTATGAGATGTTGCCTGTTTTTCATTCTTCAATTAGTCGTGGCAGCAGTTACTTTCTTTTGAGGCATACCTTTTTGGAGAAGTCTTCATTGATGAAGAATTTGGTTCCCTTCAGACTCTCAGGATCTCCTGAGAATCTCCTCCTTGTTTTTGAACCTGAGCAGTTTCACGACTGTAGATCTGGTCCATCCATCGGGAAGAAAGTGCCATTCCTATGCATCCTCTCCATCTCGATGAGTTTAGGGTCCAGTTGATCTGCCAGGAGTTTCTTGGCCTTGACTTCTGTGTCATGCCAAGTTTCAGTTTTTACTTCCTCAATTCCATCGATTAAGATGTTATTGCGCGTCGATTGGTTTTTCGAGGTGGTTTCCTTTGGAAGAGTGCTTGTCAAGTGTTATTTGGAAGGGACAGGATGGAAGATAGTCATGCTGACATGGTTACCTTGTACACTACAGGGACAGGGTGGAAGAGAGTCATGTTAAACTGAAGCGCTGCACTCAAACATATAAAGGAATAATCATGTGGCAAAAATCTGTGTGACATTCTGACATTCTATTACAGTTCACACAAGCACAGTCTTGACTACTGTCATTTACACTGACACTACTGTTCTGGCATCATCAAAGGATCAGTCCCTTAATCCATTACTTGAGTCTGTTTGATCAAGGATGTTTGTCTTAGGTTACATAATAACATGACTTGATCAGAGAGGTTTGGCTGTGACCTCTGAGTCACCCATTAAACAGAGAGAGAGAGAGTTATGACCCCGGGAAGTAGAAAGAGAAAGAGAGATTATGTGCATGAGACAGAGAGTGAAAGAGATGTGACAGGTGAGCTACTACAACCTAATTAAACCGAAGTTAGAACACAACCATACCTGGAGTAAAATATATGGTTTTTAAATTAGGAATAGACAGAGAACTGATACCAGTGTATGTGCATTTTTACCATTTGTAAAAGTGTTCTTACAGTATCAGTCAAAAGTTTGGACCCTCCTACTCATTCAAGGGTTCTTCATTATTTGTACTATTTTCTACATTGGGTAATAATAGTGAAGACATAAAAACTACGATTTTAACACATAGGGAATCACGTAGTAACCAAAAAAAGTGTTAAAACAAATACAAATATTTTTTATATTCTTCAAAGTAGGCACCCTTTGCCTTGACAGATTTGCACACTCTTGGCATTCTCTCAACCAGCTTCACCTGGAATGCTTTTCCAACAGTCTTGAAGGAGTTCCCAGATATGCTGAGCACTTGTTGGCTGCTTTTCCTTCACTCTGCGGTCCAACTCAACCCAAACCATCTCAATTGGGTTGAGGTCAGGTGATTGTGGAGGCCAGGTCATCTGATGCAGCCACTCCATCACTCTGCTTCTTGGTCAAATAGCCCTTACGCAGCCTGGAGGTGTGTTGGGTCATTGTCATGTTGAAAAACAAATAATAGTCCCACTAAGCGCAAACCAGATGGGAAGGCGAATCGCTGCAGAATTCTGTGGTAGCCATGCTGGTTAAGTGTGCCTTGAATTCTAAATAAAACACAGACAGTGTCACCAACAAAGCCCCCCACACCATCACACCTCCTCCTTCATGCTTCACAGTGTGGAACTACACAAGCGGAAATAATCCGTTCACTTACTCTGCGTCTCACAAAGACACGGTGGTTGGAACCAAAAATCGCAAATTTGGACTCATCAGACCAAAGGACAGATTTCCACCGGTCTAATGTCCATTGCTTGTGTTTCTTGGACTAAGCAAGTCTGTTCTTCTTATTGATGTCTTTTAGTAGTGGTTTCTTTGCAGCAATTTGACCATGAAGTTCTGATTCAGGCAGTGTCCTCTGAACAGTTGATGTTGAGATGTGTCTGTTACTTGAACTCTATGAAACTTTTATTTGGGCTGCAATTTCTGAGGCTGGTAACTCTAATGAACTTATCCTCTGGAGCAGAGGTAACTCTGGGTCTTCCATTCTTGTGACAGTCCTCATGAGAGCCAGTTTCATCATATTGCTTGATGGTTTTTTGACTACACTTGAAACAACTTTCAAAGTTCTTGAAATGTTCTGTATTGACTGACCTTCATGTCTTAAAGTACACAACACAACTGATTGTCTCAAACGCATTAAGAAGGAAAGACATTCCACAAATTAACAAGGCAAACCTGTTAATTTAAATTAATTCCAGGGGACTACGTCATGAAGCTGGTTGAGAGAATGTCAAGAGTGTGCAAAGCTGTCATCAAGGCAAATGGTGGCTACTTTGAAGAATCTCCCATATAAAATATATTCAGATTTTTTGGTTACTACATGATTCCATATGTGTTATTTCATAGTTTTGATGTCTTCACTATTATTCTACAATGTAGAAAATAGTAAAAATAAAAGAAAACCCCCTTGAATGAGTAGGTGTGTCCAAACCTTTGACTGGTACTGCATATGGGAGACAGAACAGCTAGCAACACACAGAGAATGGCCCCACCCATACCTCCACCATAACACACATGCAAGAGGGGGAGTAGGTAGGGAAGGGGGGCGAGGGGAGCAGTTTGGTGTCCTACACCCTCAAGCGAGGGACAAAGAAGGGGATCAGGTGATCTGAAAAATGTTCCTTTCAGTGAATAGGCCTGCGATTAGCATTTCCCCCTGAAAACGCTTACTGTCTGGCCCTGTTTGCCCAGTAACTCAATCGCTAGCTGAACAAACAGCCCCTTGTAAACCGATAACAACATGTTAGCAAATCGCCCCCTCTGTGTCAGCACTAACAAGTGTTCTAGATGGCCAGGGAGCATGTTCTTTCCACTGGTCCTGAGAGGGCAGAGAGAAGAGTAGGGAAAGCTGGGGCTTCTCCTGAGGCAATGTGACAGAGATGGAGCCTGTATGTTACACTCCTGCAACTGATAACTCTGCAGAGGCAGACAGGAAGGATGGTGGGTCTCTGTGTTCTTCACCATATGAAGAATTCACCTCAGGACATGTGCGGAAGAAGATAAAGACAGTGGGATTGCAGGCCACCTAAGAATAATTTTATTCTAATGAAAAAATCTGATTCAGAGTTCCACTTACTGCACTACATATGGAGGGGATGTCAATTCTATTATTTGAAATAACTTGACTCAATAATATTGAAGTCAATATCTTCTCTGTCACTTCTTCTACATCTTCTACTGGACATAAAAAAACAGAAAAAAAAGAGTTAGTAAACATAGGAAGGGAGAGGAGTCCCACTGGGCTGTGTGACAGGGTGATTGACAGTTGTCAGGCGGGGGTAACCAGGGCCAGCATGTGTGGAAGACCTGACTGTGGAAGACAGACAGACAGACACCAGAGCGACAGTGGAGAGAGACAGGAAGCATGTGTGATAATAGAGTAAGCTAGCAGCATCTCCGTGTTTGTCTAACTCCACAGTCCCCTTGATAACACCACCAGGGCCACTCACTCCCATTGGTACTGGCATTGCCACTGCTCGTAACCCCCACGTCACTCTTGCTCATCCATCATAACCCCACCAACCATTCTAAGATACTTTATGACCTGTGGGTAGGATATACATTTTTTTTTCATATTATGTTTTTCTGTCCTCTGGCGTTCGGACGTTAGTCATTGTTTTTATACTGCGGCAGTGGTGACATTACAACTTCAGCACATGATGTCATGGGAGAGAGAAACAAAGAGTGTGCGGAGCATTCAAGGCCATTTTCTTTAGCTTGTCTAAACTCCTACACTTCCCTAGTGGCTCCACAGGTGAAACACGGCTGTCTAGATGAACAATTACGCCACAGGCAGTTATGGGACAAACAAATATTTCCAAACAAGAACATTTGGTAGCAAAGCCTGGAAAGACAGATTTACGACACAGCATCATTATCAGCGCTTAATTTGTAAATCGGGAAGTGCCTGAAAAAAAAGTGAGCCAAGAGAGGGGGTTGACCTATGGAGTTCTGAGGTAACGGAACGCATTAGATTTTCTTTTACCTTTATAATAAAGCATCGCATGTATATCATCGCATTTGTGTAGCATAGAGTAGTAGAGTAGAGGCACTTACAGAAGTTGCACACATGGGGAACATGTTCAGTAGCTTAGGGTCCAGGGAAAAGGTTGCCTTTTATAAACGCATATCATGCAATTCCATGTCATTTTACATGACTGAAGACTTTGGCAGATACCGCACAAATGATCGAAATGGCAGGTTACATTGACAAACTGAGAATCTGAGATCAATAAAAATGACCTTGTGTTGAATCCATCAATAGCCTAGGCATAGGTGTGTTGAGAAACATATTGTAGGCTACAATATGAGGAAATTATAGTCTTAAAAATGCTTTCCAGTTTCACTGACTCACCCAATGATGCGCCGCTCACTTGCTGGTGATGGCCGATGGGCTCAATGCCAAAAGCCTATCTCTCTCTCTTGTAAAACAATATTTGAAAGTTGATCTAATATTTTGGTAGGCTACAGCAAAGTCTTTTCAGCAGAAGCCATATGCTTCCAACCCGTGTTTTCCCTAGATTGTATTTGAAATATTGTGAAAGGCCTGTTTTGTCTGCATGCAGTTTTTTAATTGGCAGTGTCATGACGTGGCCCTCTTTGGGTATGGCGAGCGCTCTCTGTTGGACACTTGGGAAGCCCTCAGCAGAAGTTCTTCAAAAGGTAATTGATTTATTTTCGCTGTGAAATGTGTTTTCTGTGAACCGTGAAGGCTTATGAATTTATGGTTAAATCTAACAACGCTGTGATATTGCCAAGAAGCAGAGCTTTTGATGGCTACGAAACACTTATATATTGATGAATGTTTAATAATTCAACTTTTGGATTTTGAATTTGGCGCCTTGCACTTCACCGGGTAGTGTCGGGAGTGGGCGCTAGCGCTAGCGCCCCACCGCTCCATAAGAAGTTAATGAAAGAGAATCCAATTCCCCTTAAAGTTAACTAAGTCATAGGCCCGCCCCATGAGCACAGACATTGATCTGGCGTCATGGGACAGCCCCTTTCTACTTTACGAATATAACCCCCACCTGAAGGAATCATCTTCAGACCATGCCGTACCTTGATTACCGAGAGGGCTAAGGTGTGAGTAGAGACCACAAATGGTTTTTGAATTCTTAACCATACCACGTGGTTAAATTCTGCGATTATTGATCCGACAGAATAAGAGCAACTCTTCGATACTAATTAATAGTCTGCAGCTAGAAATGATGTACCATTGAATGCGACAACCGCCGACAACCGCCAAAACATCTACTCTATAAGAACATTTCTTAAAATGGTACTCTGAAATATCTATTCTAACCACGAAAGACTTGGAAGAGAGAGAGCGGCGGATTAACTTTCCAACAGAAAGAGAGTTCAACCTTGATTTCATTAGACCAGAGAATCTTGTTTCTCATGGTCTGAGAGTCTTAAGATGCCTTTTGGCAAACTCCAAGCAGGCTGTCATGTGCCTTTTACTGAGGAGTGGCTTCAGTCTGGCCACTCCACCATAAAGACTGATTAGTGGAGTGCTGCCGAGATGGTTGTCCTTCTGGAAAGTTCTCCAATCTCCACAGAGGAACTCTGTCAGAGTGACCATTGGGTTTTTGGACAGCTCTCCGACCAAGGCACCTCTCCCCCGATTGCTCAGTTTGGCTGGGCGGCCAGCTCTAGGAAGAGTCATGGTGGTTCCAAACTTCTTCCATTTAAGAATGATGGAGGCCACTGTCTTCTTGGGGACCTTCAATGCTGCAGAAATGTTTTGGTATCCTTCCCCAGATCTGTGCCTCGACACATTCCTGTTTCGGAGCTCTAAGGACAAGTCCTTCGACCTCATATCTTGGTTTTGCTCTGATATGCACTGTCAACTGTGGGACCTTATTTGACAGGTGTGCCTTTCCAAATAATGTCCAATCAATTGAATTTACCGTAGGTGGACTCCAAGTTGTAGAAGCATCCCAAAGATGATCAATGGATTCAGAATGCACCTGAGCTCAATTTTAAGTCTCAGGGGTCTGAATACTTATTTACATAAGTTATTTCTGTTTTTATTTTTAATATACTTGCTAACATTCTAAAAACAGTTTTTGCTTAGACATTATGGGTTATTGTGTGTAGATTGATAAGGATTTTTTTTTAAATCCGTTTTAGAATAAGGCTATAACGTAGCAAAATGTGGAAAAAGTCAAGAGGTCTGAATACTTTCCCGAAGGCACTGTACACAACCATGCATTGAGACCACATATGCACGCACTGGTTCACACACACACACATACACATGTAGACATGTACTCAATAAACAAGGTGGTATAAATTGTCAGTTCCTCTCAAAAATACAACAGAGATATTTTGCAAATTATGCCCATTAATGAGCCTAACCCTGGACCTGTGTTGCTTATCCGTGACTGGGGATGGGCTGAGGTTGAGACTAAGCAGGGTGTCAGTGTGTATGGAGTGAAGGTTCTCACCGTCCCTGCACAGTTATGGATGAGAGGACACCTTTACAACGCTCCGGCCAGGTTCAGCCTCAGAAACGGAATGGACACTCATTAGGACCCCATCAATCACAAGAATCTTAGAAACATTTAACACTGGTCCAGGGGCACTGGAGGAGTCGTTTAGAGGGGGTGCGAACTCATTTATGACGCGGGACGTCCCCACTGCATGTATTATCTCTCGCATGCCGGGTAAAAAAATAAATACTCTGCAGGCGCGGCGATGGAGGGAGCAGGAGAACAATGAATTATTCAATTCAACCACAAGCCTTCCGCCTCGGTGTCCGGAACATGGTAATGGTGAAACATGAGAAACGGATGGATGGAAGTGCTGCAGTACAGAACACCAAGGAGCTAAATAATGACAAGATGCCCAGATGGCCTCAGATACTGCGTATTAATGTATTGTGTCTTTAATGTCAATCAAACTAAAGTGTTCCACCCCAGATGTCCAAAGTGTATGACCTCAAATGTCCAGAGTGTATGACCTCACATGTCCAGTTTGGTATTGTAACACAGCAGTGGTGTTGAAGTGGAGGAAGAGGAGGAAGTGGAAGATGGGGGGTTCTGCTCCAAAAAGCAGACATTCACAGGCAGGGAGGGAGGAGGGAGGGAGGGAGGGAGGGAGGGAGGCAGGCAGGCAGGCAGGCAGGGAGGGAGGGAGTGAGGGAGGCAGGCAGGGAGGGAGTGAAGGAGGGAGGCATGGAAGGAGGCAGGGAGGAAGGGAGGGAGGGAGGCAGGCAGTAGGCTGTAGGCTGCAGCATCAGGGCAGACATGTATGTGTGTGTAAGTGTTTTGTGTGTGTGTCAGCACAAGCAGAGCATAGGGCCTTCACAGCTTTCCACTCACTTTAATGTGTCACTGAGAAAACCTATGGGGCGTATCTCCCTCTGCCTCCTCCCTCTGTCCTCACCCCCTCCTCCCTCCTCCCTCTGTCCTCACCCCCTCCTCCCTCTGTCCTCACCCCCTCCTCCCTCCTCCCTCTGTCCTCACCCCCTCCTCCCTCTGTCCTCACCCCCTCCTCCCTCTGTCCTCACCCCCTCCTCCCTCCTCCCTCTGTCCTCACCCCCTCCTCCCTCCTCCCTCTGTCCTCACCCCTCCTCCCTCTGTCTTCACCCCTCCTCCATCTGTCTTCACCCCTCTTCTCAGGCTTTGCAAGAAACACCCCCTCTCTACACCCTCTTTCTCTACCCGTCTGAACCTCTCCTCAGACTCCAAGCCCAGCACTTGGGATCAATCTGACGTGTTCAAACACTGCCTTATTGTTGAATAGCCAGTGAGTTTACTAGCACCTGACCGTGCCCTCCCCCCTCCACACAGAGTGAGGGGTCGTGAGATTGACAGCTGAGCCCAACAAAGGCTGCTTGCGATGGCATCTATGAAGAAATAACACCAGAAAACCAACTACACCATCGACAGACTGTGGGTAGTTTGGGAAGAATGTGTGGTGAGTTTTTACAGTTTGCTGCCCCCTTCCTACCAACCCTGAAAGCATCAACACTGCCAGTACCAGGGTAAAAAAATACAGTGCCCCCCTCCTCACCCCCCACCTCCATACCACAGTCTCAGCAGTGTGGAGAAGTGGGATTAGATTCAGGTGCGAGGTCCTGTTTGGGCTGGACGGGCCACAGCACAGAACTAAGTGTTTCTTTCAGCCCAGTTAACAGCTGATTATTAGACGCTACCGTAACGAGATGTCAATCAGCCGGCAGGGTTGCATTAGACAGAACGATCTAACCAGATGCAGGCTCTGAATACATATTTCACTCTGAGTTGGAGCAACACAAAAGATGTTTGAATGGGATCCCTTTACATGCCCCCCCCTCTCCCCCAAACCTACTATTGCCCACCATGGTAACCAGAACCAGGTATTGGCCGGCAAACAGTATAGCCGACCAATCAAACAGGAGAGAGAATGGCAGAATGGTATATAGTGTTCTGAAAGAGGCGATTGCAGAGGAGCTGACTGACGTGCTGCCGTAATGGTGGTCTGCATCTGAGACTGACTGACACGCATCCATGAAGCCTAACACTTAAGACCTGACAACTGCCTTACAACAGTACAGGAGCCAGAATGGCAGTTTCTACTGAGGCCCTGAGGGTAGGGATTGTATGGCCCATAATGAGGGCTACCACTGAAAGGGTTGTTGTCCTGACTGACAGTCTCTAAGTCCCGTGTGAAGTCTTAAATATATACAGCCAATGTGTTGCAGCCAAATAACAGTCATAGATCAGAAGCTAAAGCAATATGACAGGAGGCGATGGTATTATTTAACAGCCTTGATGAACAGCTAATGGGTATTTCTCAACTTCCTGGCCCCTGCTCCACACACCTCAGGTTGAGCAAAGCCCTGTTCCTGTGGAGCTGAGGGCTGAGCAAGCCTGCCAATAAACACCTGCTATCAGAGCTGTCTGTCCTCCTCTCACACCTCTCAGTGGAGACACCCCCCCATACTGCCACAGGGCCCTACTAACAGAGCTGTCTTTAAGAAAACACTCCCGCTTCACGCTGTGAAAGATCTGCTGTGATGTAGCCTAACAACAAGTGCTGCATCAATTAAATGCACTCACATATGAACTGATTAAGAGGCAGACGTCGCAAAGTTCTGTAAGTGGCTATAGTAAAGTTATAGTATGAAAACCAATAATTTAAAAGCAATTATATTGTCCATATTGCCTCGTACTGTGCAGTGCTATACAGATGTTGAATCACATGAAAAACAATGAAGTGGGTTTTCACTTATAAGCTGAAACATTCCAGTAGCTAGGGTACAGATATTGACTGTGCCCTAGTTATATCGTACAGCATAATGGAAAAACGTTGACAGATACACAACAAGAGGAAACATGGGACATATTAGATTTCAGTGAACGTTATGGCTCCTCCTGCAATTGAGCAACAGCCTTTCAGTGGCAAAACGTTGTTTTCTCCCACGCCACTTTCAGGCCAGAGCCATCAATCACTGGCACCCTTCATTTCTTCCCTAGTTCCACTTACCCCTCTCTTCCTGTCACCCATGTAGGCACCTATAGACTCAGAGTCGGAGCAGAGCCTAGAGGTCCAGACAATCAGAACGTGTCTACCAAACACAATTTTGAGAATGCTGCTAGAGCTACCAATGGAAGTGACATCACAGTCACCTTATAGGGGCCATGGAGCCGTCTCACCTGCCCTGACACCAAACCTGCCCTGACACCAAACCTGCCCTGACACCAAACCTGCCCTGACACCAAACCTTCCCTATCCTTTACAGCTAAAAATCACACTTTCCCAGTGGGTGAGGGTGGGTGGCAGGAGAGAGAGGTGAGGAGTAACAGCTTCTTTAATATCCTGCTGCGTTTAACACACAGCTGGGGAGAAATATGACACAGGGGATTCCCCTGAAGTGAGGCTCCACCCAGATCAGCAGTGATTGACAGGTGAGCACAAAGCCACTGTCAAAAGGAAAGTCTTTATGTCAGGGAAAATACACACATTATCCGTCTGGAAAGAAAGATTGTAGATCATCAAAAACCATTAGACATCATTTTGCCAGCCTTCAGGGTATCTTAGAACTCTTATCTACAAAAAGATACATTGGAATCACATTTTGGACAGAAATTATAGATTCATATACTATCCATAACACATCAAGTAAATGTATGACTATGAATACTTCTAATAAATGACCCCTCAACAATAAGTAACAAAACATTTTGGTACAGCTGGAACTGTTCATTCCAACATATTAAAGACAAGAACAAAAGACACTGAGCTTGAGAGATCAAATAACCTTCCACTGGGGTCTGTACATTACATTTCAATGTTACTCTGTGAGGCTGCTTGGCCACTGGGGCCTGTACACTACATTCCAATGTTACTCTGTGAGGCTGCTTGGCCACTGGGTCCTGTACACTACATTTCAATGTTACTCTGTGAGGCTACTTGGCCACTGGGGCCTGTACACTACATTTCAATGTTACTCTGTGAGGCTACTTGGCCACTGGGGCCTGTACACTACATTTCAATGTTACTCTGTGAGGCTGCTTGGCCACTGGGGCCTGCTCTTCCCCCTCCAGTATCAGTCTTCCTCCACTCTCTGAATCTCTGGTCCCCACATCACTCATCACGTCTCAGCCCCAGCCGCCCGGCTCCGGTTCCTCTCTCCCTCTCAGATTATGTGACAGGGTAAATAAACCCTCCGCGCTGACAGACGCAAGGGGGGACGTCATCATGACCCACGCCGGGAGGGGCACACGGTGGGTCAGACCCACAGCCCATGGGGACTGGCTGGCTGTCCAGAGCTGTCTTGGCTAGCAGTCTGGGTCTGTTGAGCAGGGGAGAAAAGGGTAATGAGAGCGGGGGAGAAAAGGCACTCAGACTGGGCTGGAATACAGTAGAGTGGAGGCTAAGAGAACTTTGGGGGAGGGGGAGGGGGCTTCACTTATCTCTCAGCCCCATATTTCACAGTTGCATTCTTCTGTGAGTGAGCCTGTGTGTGTGTGTGTGTGTGTGTGTGTGTGTGTGTGTGTGTGTGTGTGTGTGTGTGTGTGTGTGTGTAAGGGCAGTGGGTTGTGAAAGGCAACTTGTGGACTAAGTCTTCTTCTCCCAGGGTACTGGAACATCTGCTTTCAGTTGGACTGGAGACAGAAACCAAACACTGAGGAGAGCAGGAGAGGATAAGTGGAGAGAGAAGAAGAGATGAGGGGAGAGTAAAAGACAGGAGACCTCACACTTGGACGAGGGCCAGTGTGTAGGAGGCCTATGTGCATGTTTGTGTTTACACATGAACTTCATGTTCATTTCTAAATGATGTGTGTAACTGTGTGTAGATGTTTGTAAGTGTGTGTAGGTGTCTGTAAGTGTGTGTGTGTAGGTGTTTGTAAGTGTGTGTCTAGGTGTTTGTAAGTGTGTGTCTAGGTGTTTGTAAGTGTGTGTGCAGGAACAGACATATCCGAGTGTGTCTGTGGTTTATTATGCTTTCTCAGTTTGTTCGAATACACCCAGACATCTCCGTCTATCATTGTCCTTCTGCACAGAAGTTCTGTTATTCAACGGAATGTCCCCCACCCAGAATGCACTGCGCTGCCTCCAGCTCCAGTGTCCAACTTCAACGAGAGCTTCTCTAGGGGTACAGTCAGCACCCTTCACCCCTCTCTTCTCCCCCTCTATCCGGACAAAGGGCACAGACACATTCTCTGTTTGTTTCCATCGCCTAATTACATCACGGCTCTACAGCAGGGGAAATACACAAAGCCTTTTCTCTTCTTTCACTTAAGGTCCTCCAGAGTTGAATGTGATTTTTTTTAGCAGAGAGAGGGGAAAAGGGAGAGCGAGAGAGAAATGGAGAGAGAGAGCAAGCAATGGCAATAGAAAAAACAAACTTGTCCCAGCTCTAGAGGGCCTAATTTAATTAATTTGAGGAGAAAAATGGATTAGTCATGACATGAGGCGGCGAGAGCAAACAGGCAGGACTAGGATTAGCTCACTGCTCCTGCTGACTTCTGTTTGGACTAGCCAATATCATTTCAATACCAACACTCTGCTCTGGGCAGGCAATGGAAACGATTGGGGTCAAAGAGGAGGAGATGAGGTAGAAGACAGTATGGGGACTGTGTGTACAGAGAGGAGGAGATGAGGTAGAAGACAGTATGAGGACTGTGGGTACAGAGAGGAGGAGATGAGGTAGAAGACAGTATGAGGACTGTGGGTACAGAGAGGAGGAGATGAGGTAGAAGACAGTATGAGGACTGTGGGTACAGAGAGGAGGAGATGAGGTAGAAGACAGTATGAGGACTGTGGGTAAAGAGAGGAGGAGATGAGGTAGAAGACAGTATGAGGACTGTGGGTACAGAGAGGAGGAGATGAGGTAGAAGACAGTATGAGGACTGTGGGTACAGAGAGGAGGAGATGAGGTAGAAGACAGTATGAGGACTGTGGGTACAGAGAGGAAGAGATGAGGTAGAAGAGAGTATGAGGACTGTGGGTACAGAGATGAGGGGATGACGTAGAAGACAGAATGAGGACTGTGGGTGTAAAGAATCACTAACCTGGTAGTTTCCAATGCTGATGTGTTTGGGGTCAGTCTTCACCAGCTCAGCCAGCGGGTCCTAAATAGGTCTCCCGGGCGGCAGGTAGCCTAGAGGTAGAGCGTCGTTCTGCCCCTGAACAAGGCAGTTAACCCACTGTTCCTAGGCCGTCATTATAAATAAGAATTTGTTTTTAACTGACTTGCCTGGTTAAATAAAGGTTAAAAAAAAAAAAGATTCTACTGGGAAAAGAACAGCCCAACACACAAACAAACTAATTATTATAGACCTAACTAATACACGCAAACATATTAATTGTCTTCTAAAATCCCAGCAGGGACCATGAAAATAAATACAATAAATGACATCTTTCATATACCAACAGACTTGATTAAACTTATAAAATATGCAAATCACTATGTTACGGGCCAGCCTAAGGGCAGGCCATTTATTATTATCCCCACATCCCACCAATCACCGTAATGAACTCTATGGCTGCTAGCCAATTAGCGTTCCTGCACCTGTCACTCAACTCCACCCACCTGTCCCGAGGACAGATTTGGAGACACACATTATTTTTCACATAAACACACTGGCTGTGTCCCAATTAGCACTTCTTCCCCCATAGTGTGTACTTGTTCACTTCCCTTCACTGATGTGTAAGGAAATGGCTGGTGGAAACTCCCTCTAGCCCATTTCTCAACCAATACAATGTTTTTAGGTTTGTGGGAAGTACTTCAGAAGTATTCACTTCAGGAGAAAATAGAGATTATTGGGACACACACACTCACTGACAAGCTCACACCAACACACAAGCACACACACACACACAAGCTCTCACACACACACACACACACCCAATGCTCCTATTCCGTATAGATTAAAAAAGGGTTGTCAGCAGAAGTCTCTAAATAGATGGAGAAAGATCTAATACCAAAAACTATTTAAAGCCAATACAACTCTAATTAAAGAGAAATTAAACCCCAGTGAGAGCTTGTGAACGTCGTATGTTTACATGCCAATGACAAGATAATTACGTTTGGTGAATGGGACCATCTGAGTGTGTTGACACTTAGAAACAGTTCAACAAGTATAAGAGATGGACAACATGTGACATATTAGAGCATGCTAGGGACCTAAAACAACATCTTTACACAAGTAGTGACGTCGCCAATGAACTGAACATGACAGTCTATGAGAGAGAGAGAGAGAGAGAGAGAGAGAGAGAGAGAGAGAGAGAGAGAGAGAGAGAGAGAGAGAGAGAGAGAGAGAGAGAGAGAGAGCACATCAGCTACACTGGAGAGCTACCATACATACAGTCCATGTCAGAGTCCTCTCTTTGGTGAATCTTTAGGTTGGCTAGTCAACTTTCCAATAAGTGCTGGAGAGAATGCATCTAGTTTCTGCTTTCAGATGACCCCTGCATTTCTGCCAGAGGACTCGGAGAGAAGTGCTTTTGTGTGTGCTAAACAAGGCTTGGGCTGAAACGTCACCCCTGTCTAAATATTGTTGCATGCAGCAGTTGCCCACAGGCTTCCAAGGAGAGATGCAGAGAGTGAGGCATTGATTCCACATGCTCCTCCGTCCCAGTCGCACCTCAACTACGTGCATCCAGCGAGTCATCAAGCAAAACACACCAGCATATCCTCCACCTCTTACAAACCGACTCGCACTCAGCCTCGCACATCCAGACAGTCCTCCACCATGACACACTTGACCATATCGTCCACCAGTCCAATATCAATAATCAGCGTTGTTATTCAAACACAAACCCACATCACCGTCTTGTATGCTGTAACATAGGCTACAATCAAGCTGTCTACTTACATATTCTCACACACAATCACATATGGAATCCCTAACAAAACACGTTTAGGTCGTCACTGATTTAAATACACACACTACAATGCATCCACCAGTCTAGATACAGAACTATCCACTCTAGCCAATCAGCAAAATGCTCAAATTCTAGCCAGCGCTGTCTCTCACTCAATGTCATAACCTTCACGTAAGAATCCTGTATCAATTCCTGCCAATGGGGCCTTGGATAATCTAAGGGTGTTGTTATAATATTTTGACACTAGGGGACACCAGTATTCCATCTCAGGGGACTAGAGACTGACCAGGGCAGGGGGAAGATCTCCCTCTCAAGGGACTAGAGACTGACCAGGGCAGGGGGAAGATCTCCCTCTCAGGGGACTAGAGACTGACCAGGGCAGGGGGAAGATCTCCCTCTCAGGGGACTACAGACTGACCAGGGCAGGGGGAAGATCTCCCTCTCAGGGGACTACAGACTGACCAGGGCAGGGGGAAGATCTCCCTCTCAGGGGACTACAGACTGACCAGGGAAGGGGGATCTCTATAATTGGGATGTGGGGTGTAATACAAGCCCTTAAGGTCGTTTTTGTAAAAGAATATACTTTAAAAACTCTCCCCGCTAACAAACACATCCAAATACTGAAAACACACTCCCTCTTCATTCACCCACAGAACAATATTTCTACAATGTCCTCCTCACCATTCTACTCCACTGTATCCAAGATAAATGTCACCACATTTTTACACACATCCGAAATTTAACAGTTACTTACGCCTTCCATTAAGTGGATAAATATGGCTCCCTGGGCTTGCTAGCGCTCTTCGACCAGAGAACAATTCATGAATAAATACCTAGCTTGATTTACTGTTTTTATAGAGGAAGTCTGGCATATTTCTCCAATCCTGTTTTGGAGAGCGTTTGATTATTTTCCAGAGTTTCTTCAATGTTTTTCTGTGTTTGAGATGACGGATTGTGCAGAGTGGAGAGAGCTTGTGTGGTCTGTCACACAACATGGACACTGAAGGAAGTCAGATTTCACAGCAACATGAGATCTACAGAGATGACCAGACTGCTGGGATAAGGGACTAGAGCAGTTTGTCAGTACCAGGGCACCATGTCAGTATTGACTGATGTTAATTAAGGAATAGTTGCAGGTAAATGTCAGTTCTTGATAGCTACAACTGAAGTCATTGACCTTAAAACAAATATAGTGGTGTTAGAAGGTCCTGGGAAACATAACCAGAGGGGATATTTTGTGTCAAAGTTGACCCCTTCATGACTGCATAGTTTAGTGGATAGACCCACAAACAGACAGGCAGGCAGGCAGGCAAGCTGGCAGCCAGGCAAGCCTACAGTCTTGTCAGTGGTTCTATGCATTGTACATCCGCTCTCTCACCTTACAGGCACACAGTGGGGCAATGAGAGCTGACAGGCAAGACCAGACCAGACAGCAGAGTTGAGAGCTGACGGGCCGGGCCAGGCCAGACTGCAGAGATGAGAGCTGATGATTCTGGAGCGGCAGGTAGCCTAGTGGTTAGAGCATTGGGCCTGTAACCAAAAGGTTGCTAGTTTGAATCCCTGAGCTGACAAGGTAGAAATGTGCTATTCTGCCCCTGAACAAGGCAGTTAACCCACTGTTCCTAGGCTGTCACTGTAAACAAGATTTTGTTCTTCACTGACTTGCCTGGTTAAATAGAAAATAAAAATAAATCCTCACCCTCAATACCACTTCAATGTCTAACGTCAAATGCACCATTATCTACAAATCAATTAATTCACTCAGGAACAAGATCTCCTTTCTCCGTCGTGACCCTCTATGTCAAACAAACTGACACTGACTCAAGAGCTAACCTTTCATCATGGTAATTATCTCTCATGTTCTCTCCCAACTCCGGTGATCACAGACCTACGCATCTAGCAAATAGAAGAGACCAGGGCACATGCTTCTGCTCCTGTATCTTCATTCATGTGGGTTCTTAACTATATATCTAGAAGTCTATGTGTATTCAACATTTGTATCTATTATTTTCAATTATATGACTAACTGGTCATAAAACACTCAAGCTCATCCAATGTTACCATTGTGTGGATTGTTACTTTTAAAATATGGACATTTGTTTCAGTGCAGGCTGCTGAGGGGAGGACAGCTCATAATAATGGCTGGAACGGAGCAAATGGAATGGCATCAAACCATGTGTTTGATACCAATCCACATATTCAGCTCCAGTCTTTACCACAAGCCCGTCCTCCCCGTAAAAAATATACGTGATATGAGAGCAAATGCCAAAAGGTGGTGCCTCGCCAGACTTAAGACAAAGCAGGGTGAGAGCAGAGTTAAAGGACAGGATCAACTCTCTGAATGAATCATTACCTAATGGACTCAACCTCCAAGATGAGTGTTTGTGTGTGAGTGGATCAGAAAGGGAGAGTTAGAGAATATTCACAACCCTGCAGAACAGAGAACCCAGGCCATGCGTGGGACACTACTGCCACCTAAAGGACTAGTATGTGTACTGCTACTGTTTGCTTCACCAGAAGGTGACAACTGATACGTTATTAAATACATAATTAAACCCTTATTGGGAACTTGGGATAGAATAGGCTTAGCACTTCAGAATAAATGTCTGGCACATAAACACCAGTCGTATTAAACAAATAACACAGAATAATGAGGAAATAATTAGAAATAATATTATAATCATCATATGAAGCTCAGTCAAACCTAGCCACAGTAATGTTTAATTTACATTTTTGGGACTATACTAAAGTCGCTGTTGAAGGAGGACGATAGAACTACTACCACTGAGTTATGCATCTATTGTAGGCTAACGACTGAAGGCTAACGACTGCGCAATGGTGGGGGAATTGAGAACATGAATATTATATTAATTTATTAATCTCACAGTTGCCATATTATCCTCCATGTCCGGTTAGAGGTATCGTCATTAAAGTCATGCCTCTGATCCCTCCTCCATCTGTAGGATATCCCCTTCCTCATGGATAGATAGATCCGATGGGGGAGTATCTCTCCTCAGAGGACATCTCTAGCTGACCTTTGTGAAGCGAGGTCAGCGCCTGTCCCTCTCACACTCACAGTAGGTACAACCAAACCTCTTCCAGGATACCCTTGCATGCCCCACAAGACATTCCACAAGAGGTCTCTTCACAGTCCCCAAGTCCAGAACAGACTATGGGAGGCACACAGTACTACATAGAGCCATGACTACATGGAACTCTATTCCACATCAAGTAACTCATGCCAGCAGTAAAATTTGATTTAAAAAAAAACATATTAAAAAACACCTTATGGAACAGTGGGGACTGTGAAGCGACACAAACATTGGCACAGACACATGCATGCATACACACATTACACACACACACACACACACACACACACACACACACACACACACACAGATTTAGTACAGTAGATATGTGTTAGTGGTGGAGTAGGGGCCTGAGGGCACACAGTGTGTTGTGAAATCTGTGAATGTATTGTAATGTTTTTTAAATTGTATAAACTGCCTTAATTTTGCTGGACCCCAGGAAGAGTAGTAATGGGATCCATAATAAATACAAATACAAATCCCCTTCTCAATACAGCCACATCACAAGCCCAAAGCTCTTCCATGACAACATTGCCAATTACTACCATCCTCTTAACGACAGCCGGCAGAAGCCTTCTGACAAGAATCACACTTGTCTCCTCTCTCTTTTCCCATTTTCTCCTCCCCCTTTCACCTACTCTGATGACTGTCTTTTCATCAGCTCTCCCCCTCTCTCTCTGCTGACATGTCATCGTAGCAACAGCGCTAACGAGCGCTGGCACATGACCTTCAATGCGGTTAGAGTAGATGGAGCCGGCGAACTGGTCATTAATAAGACAATCAGATGGATTAGAAAGGCCACAGTGCAGGGAACACACCCAAATACACATCATTCTCACAATGAGAGGCGGAGGGACAAACAAACAGTCACATTGAACAGGACAGACGAGACAAAAAGAAAACGTGAGAAATACAGACGGACAGACAAAGAGGCTGACAAACTAGAAAGCTACAATAAACACTAACTGAGAGAGACAGGGATAGGACCATGTAGAGTAGACAGTGAAGCAGGGACCAACCGCAGGCCACAGAGACAGACATAAGAGCATGTCCTGTATGGATATAGGAGGACCCTAGCAAAGGCCACAAGCCAAACTGACGCACAGGCTCAAGCGTGAAGCGACAGGGTGGTTGTTCTGTTCTCCCTTCTCTCTCACCACTCCAGAGCCCGGAGGCAGCTCCACAGACACAGGCCATCTAGACCAACACCTCTGACAAACACACACATTGACCACACATTTCAAAGCACACAATATAAATATACACAAGTTCATGTACTCTCTCACACATCCACATCCGCACGCACGCACACACACACACACACACACACACACACACACACACACACACACACACACACACACACACACACACACACACACACACACACACACACACACACACACACACACACACACACACACACACACACACACACACACACACACAGTAGAGCAGGTTCCAGAGAAATGACAGGTGACCAGTGAAGAGGAAGAGTAGCCTTTCGGTGTTGACAGTTTGATAGCAGGCCAACACCAGACTCTTAGAACAAGGCCTAATGATCTCTGACAATTAAAGGCAGCGCTGAGCAGAACAAGGACATCAATCCACTGACAAGGCCATGGCTCTCCCTCTACGTCAGAAGCAGCAACCACAGAGAGAGGGAATAGAGCAAGCAACAAATGAACACACACAATCTGTCTCTTCCTCATTAACTGACATGCGACACATTGGGATGCTCTGGGTCAATTGAAAGAGAGTCTGCACAGCTAGTCTCTGTCCCAGGGGATTGTGTCCATGTACAGCTAGTGTCTGTCCCCCAAAAAACTCTGCAGTCACATGAGAATGGATAGACTGATAGGAAGGGGGGGAGAGACAGAGATAGAGGCCCATATAATTTCAGAATTAATCAGCAGTGCTGCCGGGGCAGCAGCCCTGAGTGGCCCTGTCATAGAGTCAGCCTTGACCCCTCGTCTCCACGGCACCCAGGCCATCGTCATGGCAAAGGCATCGCTGTGGCAGCAAGCAGAAGGTTGTCTGTGCCCTGCGCTCTGGCCTAAGTGGACACAAACACTGCCATACATACACACACACACGCACAAAGTCAACGGCTGCCTCAGTGAAACGGATGACTTGGTGGCCCTTCAGGGTTGTCACTCACTTACTCAGACCCTTGTCCCTGGTCCCCGTCCTGGGGCAAAGTCACAGCCAAGCCTCCTCCGATCCCCAGTTTTACTGTATCTCTCTCTCTCTCTCTCTCTCTCTCTCTCTCTCTCTCTCTCTCTCTCTCTCTCTCTCTCTCTCTCTCTCTCTCTCACACCCTTCTCCAGAGCACTGCCCCTGATGGCCAGTGATGACTGACATTGGGAGAGACGGATACAAGATTTGATACTACACCCCCCCTGGACCCCTCGCTCAAACAATCCTTAATTAAAGTTAATCATCAGATCTGTTAGAGAGCAGCAAGGACAATATCATCATGTTGAAATGATACCCAAATGGAATTTCTTCCATTGGGATACACAAAGGCCAAGTTGGAGTTGCACTGAGACAAAGTTGGGTCTTCAACACCATAACAAGGACTCATCTTTCTCCAATTAAAACCCCACAACTCATTGAACTGAAAATGTCTGTCTCTCCATTATGACCCTGACAATCTCCTCAATCCATCAAGCTTACAAAAATAGTGTTACTTCACTATTTACAAAATGATTATTCTCGTTTGTGACATCACAATTTACAAAATTATTATTCTCCTTTGTGACATCACCACCCACAGATCAGATAATATTATTGTCGTACTTTGTGACCTCAAATGCAGAATATTTTCTTCTGATATCATTGGAACAATCCTCTGTGACGTCACCAATCAGCGATCACTAAATTCACTAAACTCAACATCTTCAACAATACCATCATTGGCATCTGTCAAATAATGATGATCAAGGCTTGGTCCAACCTCTATATTCAACTACCTAGCTGTCCTGCCACATGGTTCCAAATCAGCTGATCCAGGAACAAAACGGCCATACAGCCATTGAGTAACTCTTCAAAGAGCAAACTGTCTCTTTTAGTGTTGCTTATATGGTGTTCAGTGAGAGTGATGCGTCTGTGAATTTCTCTGCAACAACTTATACCGACTTCGATTTCTTTACACATCGACATTTCAGATGTTTTATTTTGAGGAAGAACAGAAGTCTCTCTCGTATAGAGTGACTAGAAACAAATGAGGAATGTGTGTTCAAATGTACGTTCACAGTATGTTGAATAATAAACACACAGCTCAAACAGCTTTGCCCCATTGTTCAGTCAGCTGCAAAGCCTGACCCGGGGGACTGTGGCCAGAGGATTGACGATCAGATACAGGCCCTGGTCCTGTCGGAAAATGATGACATTTTTCGCCCAGAAAAGGGTCCAAATGGCAGTTGTCAAGGGCCGTCAGTCTCACGTGTGGTGCTAGGAGGCAGGAAGCGCCCAGTCAGCGTGTGGCCCCGCCAACACCACACTCCAGCTGCCACCGCAGAGCACGTCTGAAAAGAGCAAGGCCTCACAGCCACTCACATCAATCTGTTGACACACACACACACACAAAATGTCACCCATGTTTACCACACACACACACATACACACGGCTGAGCAGAGAGCGTTGGCGCCCTAGCATATTGCTTGGCCACCAGTGGAGCAGCAGGGTGGCACATTGTTGGCCACATGGAGATTGGTGGCACCTTAATTGGGGAGGGCGGGCTTGTGGTAATGGCTGGAGTGGAGTCAGTGGAATGGTATCAAATACATTGAACAGATGGTTTCCATGTGTTTGATGCCATTCCATTTGCTCCGTTCCAGCTATTATTAAAGAGCCGTCCTCCCCTCAGCAGTCTCCACTGCCTGTGGGGGCCGTGGGCATCCACAACCACGTTCCCATTCAAACCCTATCTATCTATCTACAGGTCAGCCTAGGCAGAAACTGCTTATAGCACGCTTCAATTACGACTTGTCCATTTTGAGGGGGGGGGATATTTCTCTAATGTCTGGGCTCTATTCTCATGTTCTGTACCATCTGGTAAAATGTACTCATCTAGGCTTTAATGTGCATCTTGGTTTCAATCTCAATCTTCAAAAAGCCAATTTAAGGTTAGTGACTGCCATTGATTCCTAAGGCCAATTCATTTTTATTTCATCTTTATTTAACCAGGTAGGCCAGTTGAGAACAAGTTCTAATTTACAACAGCAACCTATCCAAGATAAAGCAAAGCAGTGCGACAAAAACAACAACAGAGTTACAGAAACAAACATACCGTCAATAACACAATAGAACAATCTATGTACAGTGTGTGCAAATGTAGAAGAGTAGGGAGGTAAGGCAATAAATAGCATTATTTACAGATGGGCTGTGTACAGGTACAGTGAGCGGTAAGCTGCTCTGACAGCTGATGTTTAAAGTTAGAGAGGGAGATATGAGACTCCAGCTTCAGTGATTTTTGCAATTCGTTCATAAGGTTAGTGACTGCCATTGCATGTATTCAGATGTGGCTTTAAGGGTTTCTGTGTTTTGATGTTTCTTGCTCTAATGTCCAATGGCCTTAAAGTCCCTTCAAAAGGCCCAGCAGAGCCAGATGAAGCACGAAATGTGCAGCGTAGTAAAACTATTATTTCTGGAGATTGGCTCCAGCCACTCTGAAGTCACTGAGACATACACGTCTTTTGACGCTTTGATCTTGTGGCGACAAAGAACCTTTTATTATTCTCACAAAAAACTATCATGACATCAGCATACCACATTGTAGCCCATGACACCAGCATATCACATTGTAGCCCATGGCATCAGCAAACAACATTGTAGCACATGACATCAGCATATCACATTGTAGCCCATGACTCCAGCATACCACATGACACCAGCATATCACATTGTAGCCCATGGCATCAGCAAACAACATTGTAGCACATGACACCAGCATATCACATTGTAGCCCATGGCATCAGCAAACAACATTGTAGCACATGACACCAGCATATCACATTGTAGCCCATGGCATCAGCAAACAACATTGTAGCACATGACATCAGCATATCACATTGTAGCCCATGACTCCAGCATACCACATGACATCAGCATACCACATTGTAGCCCATGACATCAGCATACCACATTGTAACACATGACATCAGCAAACCACATTGTAGCCAATGACATCAGCAAACCACATTGTAGCCCAGGACATCAGCATACGACATTGTAGCCCAATACCCCATGGCATCATCATATCACATTGTAGCCCATGACACCAGCACGTCACATTGTAGCCCATGGCATCAGCACATCACATTGTAGCCTATTACATCGCATATCACATTGTAGCCCATGACACCAGCAATACACATTGTAGCCCATGACATCAGCATAAAACATTGTAGACCATGACATCGGCATACCACATTGTAGCCCATGACATCAGCATATCACATTGTAGCCCATGACATCAGCATACTACATTGTAGCTAATGACATCAACATATCACCTTATAGCCCATGACACCAGCATACCGCATTGTAGCCCATGACATCAGCATAGCACATTGTAGCCCATGACATCAGCATAGCACATTGTAGCCCATGACATCAGCATAGCACATTGTAGCCCATGACATCAGCATACCACATTGTAGCCCATGACCTCAGCATATCACATTATAGCCCATGACATCTGCATATATTTGCATAAATTAGAGTAGTATCAAAAATAACTCTTAAAGAACGACTATAGGGTTCTGATTACATATGCATTATGGTTGAAAATAATTATAGCACCAATGTACCATACAAGTGTCGGGTAGAAATATTGCGCTAATGTACCATACGAGTATCAGACAGAAATATGGCGTTGATGTACCATACGAGTGTCAGACAGAAATATGGCGCTGATGTACCATACGAGTGTCAGACAGAAATGTATGATAAGAAGTTTAAGTTGATTGGAATCTGTAGTATACTGTAGGTGGATGTGTATGGGCTAGACAATGTAACTTTCCTTCATACAGGATACTTGGGAAGACACTCAGCGAAAGCGGGAAAGGACACCTGGACGTGTTCCTGGGGGCGCTGCTGGATAAAGGACCTCAGTCCAGACCCGTGTCCATCAGCCTGTCCTTTGTGATTCAGATGGCTAACCATCAGTGAGCCTCTAGCCTCCTGGCTCTTTTCTAATTATCCAGGATCCTAATCACCCTAGCCAGGATCCCTGCTCCCTGCCTGCCTGGCTGGCTTCCTCCAGGGCCAGGGCGACATCATCATGGGCCAAACTCCCCTCAACCAGCAGTGATCTCATTCTTATCTCATGATCCAAGAGCACTGATTACCTGAAGACAGAGCATAGTACAGCCAAGGACCGAGCCTAACCACCACTAGTAGTACTGCGGTGAGGCAGGCAGGCAGGCAGGGACGTCAGGCCTTATACTCTGACAGTACAGGGACTGTGGGGAGAAGCTGCTTGTTACAGAGCCACTCATTGACAGGACTCGTCTCTCTTTAACACTTGCTCCTGGACAGCAGATACTAAACTATTAATGGAGCTGAGGAACTGTTATGAGGCTCACAGGCTTAGAGAGGACAACATCTCTAACACTGTCATAGGTTTGGAATTTAGGTGAATTCAGTCTCCTCCTGCTTGAAATTAGCCCTAGACTTGATCAATAATCTCTGTTACGGATCATGTCTCTCTTCTGGAAGTGTTACTGTCACAAAAAAGCTTCTGAACACAAGCCACTGAGCAGCGGTGCCTTGACAACCCACTAGGGTAGCTACTCATCAAGACACCAATACAACCGCAGACTGGATGGACAGAAAGATGGACAGATACAGACAAAGAGAGAGGGTCTTGGTCCTTCCACTAGTCCATATCATAGCCTTCTGCCCAGTGCAAAGTGAAACTGATCTGGACAGACTGGGTATCTTGTGGCATACGGAACACCCCTGGGGCCTCTGACACTGGGTGGAGGGGGTGAGGGTGGGGGGGCACGAGTGGTCATCTCTGTTCTAATCTGCCTTTAGGAGTGACAGGGGGGCAGGGGGGAGATGAGGGGGACATGGTGCCAAGCGGTCAGGGAAACCAGGAATTCTGTATCATGATCATCGCCAAGAGAGCTACAACTCTGCTCTGATGCGATTAATGTCAGCTGATTAATGTCAGCTCGCTGCTCGTTAGAGAGGATTCATGTCAACTGAGCTCGTCCTTCACATGGACACCCACCGGCCATGCTACGATGCCTGTCTTCCCCATGTCCAGTTACACACACTGCCTCATTCTCTCTCAGTCTGCATCCTGAGTGCCAAGAGGGACTGCTGTACCAGAACCCAAATTAGGACTAAAACCTGGACTGTCTGTGGACTGCTTTTATAGGTGCATCATTATCCTAAATGTATTGAGTCCATCTAAGAATGAAATCAACTTCAACCAATTGAACTCCTGGACCATTTCCAGGGACAAGAGGTACAGTACATGTAGTATGACCACAGCCCCCTAGACAGACCTTAGACTAAACTGTCAGAACACACTGCAACCCTGGCCTGGCAGACAGGGAGGTGGGTGTAGGCGGGTGGATGTCACTGCAGAGCGCTCGTGTCAGTGACACATCTTGGGTGGTAGCCAGCACTAAGGGCCGCCTATTTGAGGGGTGGGACACAGGGAGGGATGATCGTCTCCTGTCCAGCAGCCGCTGAGTCCTGAAAGGGCGTTTATGCGCTGTGACAAAAGCTGCATGCTCCAAAGCCCGCCGCTAATACAGCGTGACAGCCAAGGTCAAACTGTGGAGGGACTGGGCCTGTCAACCGGCCATGCACTCACACATGATAATGAGACGGGCCACCGTGAGGAGAGTACAGGGAGAATACACACACAAAACACAGTGCACAGTATGTTGAACATATCTGAAGTGACCTATGGGAGTACTCCGCCCCCTCTGTGGGGTAATTACACCAGTGAGAGCTCAGACATAATTAAGACACAGCTCTCCATCTGAAAACAACACTATCTGTCTGTAGCATCCAGAGGAAGAGGAAGGCTGGCAGACAGGACAGCGGGGAGGAGCAGTCCAGAGACCAGAGGTAGAGCAGGGCTGGCAGACAGAACAGGGGTGAGGAGCAGTCCAGAGGTAGAGCAGGGCTGGCAGACAGGACAGCGGGGAGGAGTAGTCCAGAGACCAGAGGTAGAGCAGGGCTGGCAGTCAGGACAGCGGGGAGGAGCAGTCCAGAGGTAGAGCAGGGCTGGCAGACAGGACAGCGGGGAGGAGCAGTCCAGAGACCAGAGGTAGAGGAGGGCTAGCAGACAGAACAGGGGTGAGGAGCAGTCCAGAGGTAGAGCAGGGCTGGCAGACAGGACAGCTGGGAGGAGCAGTCCAGAGACCAGAGGTAGAGCAGGGCTGGCAGACAGAACAGGGGTGAGGAGCAGTCCAGAGGTAGAGCAGGGCTGGCAGACAGGACAGCGGGGAGGAGCAGTCCAGAGACCAGAGGTAGAGCAGGGCTGGCAGACAGGACAGCGGGGAGGAGCAGTCCAGAGACCAGAGGTAGAGGAGGGCTAGCAGACAGGACAGGGGTGAGGAGCAGTCCAGAGGTAGAGCAGGGCTGGCAGACAGGACAGCGGGGAGGAGCAGTCCAGAGACCAGAGGTAGAGCAGGGCTGGCAGACAGGACAGGGGTGAGGAGCAGTACAGAGTTAGGTGCCGTGTAGGCCAGCAGCAGGCTACAGACAGGTCAAGCCACCACGCCAACGCCTCAGCAAACCTTCTGTATTTATAGTAAATACAGTGCCTTCAGAAAGTATTCAGACCTCTTGACTTTTTCCACATTTTGTTACGTTACAGCCGTATTCCAAAATGTATGAAAAAAAAACTTAAACAATCTACAAACAATACCCCATAATGAAAATGAGACTTGAATATGAGACTCGAAATTGAGCTCAGGTGCATCCTGTTTCCCTTGATCATCCTTGAGACATTTCTACAACTTGATTTAAGTCCACCTGTGGTAAATTCAATTCATTGGATATGATTTGGAAAGGCACACACCTGTCTATATAAGGTCCCAATGTTGACAGTGCACGTCAGAGCAAAAACCAAGCCATGAGGTTCAAGGAATTGTCCGTAGAGCTCCAAGACACGATTGTGTTGAGGCACAGATCTGGGAATGTGTACCCAAAAATATGTGTAGCATTGAAGGTCCCCAAGAACACAGTGGCCGCCATCATTCTTAAAATGGAAGAAGTTTGGAACCACCAAAGCCCTAGAGCTGGCCGCCGGGCCAAACTGAGCAATCGTTGGAGAAGGGCCTTGGTAAGGGAGGTAACCAAGAACCCAATGGTTACTCTGACAGAGCTCTAGAGTTCCTCTGCAGAGATGGGAGATCCTTCCAGAAGGACAACCATCTCTGCAGCACTCCACCAATCAGGCCTTTAAGGTAGAGTGGCCAGACAGAAGCCACTCCTCAGTAAAAGGCACGACAGCCTGCTTGGAGTTTTCCAAAAAGCACCTAAAGACTCGGACGCTGAAAAACAAGATTTTTTGGCCTGAATGCCAAGCATCACGTCTGGAGGAAACCTGGCACCATCCCTACGGTGAAGCACGGTGGTGGCAGCATCATGCTGTGGGGATATTTTTCAGTGGCAGGGACTGGGAGACTAGTCAGGATCGAGGGAAAGATGAACAGAGCAAAGTACAGAGAGATCCTTAATGGAAACCTGCTCCAGAGCGTTCAGGACTTCCGACTGGGGCGAAGGTTCACCTTCCAACAGGACAACAACCCTGAGCACACAGCCAAGGCAACGCAGAAGTGGCTTCGGGACAAGTCTCTGTATGTACTTGAGTGGCCCAGCCAGAGGCCGGATTTGAACCCAATCTAATATCTCTGGGGAAGAGACCTGAAAATAGCTGTGCAGCTACAGTACGCTCCCCCTCCAACCTGACACATTTCTCCTATTCTTGGTGGCCTCCCTGACCAAGGCCCTTCGCCCATCGATTGCTCAGTTTGGCCGGGCAGCCAGGAAACGTCTTGGTGATTCCAAACTTCTCCATTTAAGAATAATGGAGGCCACTGTGTTCTTGGGGACCTTCAATGCTTCAGAAATGTTTTGGTACCCTTCCCCAGATCTGTACCTCGACACAATAGTGTCTCAGAACTCTGCGAACAATTCCTTCGAACTCATAGCTTGGTTTTTGCTCTGACATGCCCTGTTAACTGTGGGACCTTATAGGGGCGGCAGGTAGCCTAGTGGTTAGAGCGTTGGACTTGTAACCGGAGGGTTGCAAGTTCGAATCCCCGAGCTGACAAGGAAAAAAATCTGTCGTTCTGCCCCTGAACAAGGCAGTTAACCCACAGTTCCCGGGCGCCGAAGACGTGGATGTCGATTAAGGCAGCCCACCGCACCTCTCTGATTCAGAGGGGTTGGGTTAAATGCAGAAGACACATTTCGGTTGAAGGCATTCGGTTGTACAACTGACAAATAATGGTGACTTTGACTGTGACTAGACAGGTATGTGCCTTTCCAAATCATGTCCAATGAATTGAATTTACCACAGGTGGACTCCAATAAAGTTGTAGAAACATCTCAAGTGAATTCAATGGAAACAGCATGCACCTGAGCTCAATTTTGAGTCTCATAGCAAAGGGTTTGAATACTAATGTAACTAAGGTATTTCAGTTTAATTTTGTATTTTTTTAGCAAAAACAATGTACAACCTGTTTTCGCTTTGTCATTATGGGGTATTGTGTGTAGATTAATACATTTTATAATAAGGCTGTAAAGTAACAAATTGTGGAAAAAGTCAAGGGGTCTGAATACTAATATATATATATATATATATACACACACACATATACAGTGGGGCAAAAAAGTATTTAGTCAGCCACCAATTGTGCAAGTTCTCCAACTTAAAGAGATGAGAGAGGCCTGTAATTTTCATCATAGGTACACTTCAACTATGACAGACGAAATGAGAAAAAGAAATACAGAAAATCACATTGTAGGATTTTTTATGAATTTATTTGCAAATTATGGTGGAAAATAAGTATTTGGTCAATAACAAAAGTTTATCTCAATACTTTGTTATATACCCTTTGTTGGCAATGACAGAGGTCAAACGTTTTCTGTAAGTCTTCACAAAGTTTTCACACACTGTTGCTGGTATTTTGGCCCATTCCTCCATGCAGATCTCCTCTAGAGCAGTGATGTTTTGGGGCTGTCGCTGGGCAACACGGACTTTCAACTCCCTCCAAAGATTTTCTATGGGGTTGAGATCTGGAGACTGGCTAGGCCACTCCAGGACCTTGAAATGCTTCTTACGAAGCCACTCCTTCGTTGCCCGGGCGGTGTGTTTGGGATCATTGTCATGCTGAAAGACCCAGCCACGTTTCATCTTCAATGCCCTTGCTGATGGAAGGAGGTTTTCACTCAAAATCTCACGATACATGGCCCCATTCATTCTTTCCTTTACACGGATCAGTCGCCCTGGTCCCTTTGCAGAAAAACAGCCCCAAAGCATGATGTTTCCACCCCCATGCTTCACAGTAGGTATGGTGTTCTTTGGATGCAACTCAGCATTCTTTGTCCTCCAAACACGACGAGTTGAGTTTTTACCAAAAAGTTATATTTTGGTTTCATCTGACCATATGACATTCTCCCAATCCTCATCTGGATCATCCAAATGCTCTCTAGCAAACTTCAGACGGGCCTGAACATGTACTGGCTTAAGCAGGGGGACACGTCTGGCACTGCAGGATTTGAGTCCCTGGCGGCGTAGTGTGTTACTGATGGTAGGCTTTGTTACTTTGGTCCCAGCTCTCTGCAGGTCATTCACTAGGTCCCCGTGTGGTTCTGGGATATTTGCTCACCGTTCTTGTGATCATTTTGACCCCACGGGTGAGATCTTGCGTGGAGCCCCAGATCGAGGAAGATTATCAGTGGTCTTGTATGTCTTCCATTTCCTAATAATTGCTCCCACAGTTGATTTCTTCAAACCAAGCTGCTTACCTATTGCAGATTCAGTCTTCCCAACCTGGTGCAGGTCTACAATTTTGTTTCTGGTGTCCTTTGACAGCTCTTTGGTCTTGGCCATAGTGGAGTTTGGAGTGTGACTGTTTGAGGTTGTGGACAGGTGTCTTTATACTGATAACAAGTTCAAACAGGTGCCATTAATACAGGTAACGAGTGGAGGACAGAGGAGCCTCTTAAAGAAGAAGTTACAGGTCTGTGAGAGCCAGAAATCTTGCTTGTTTGTATGTGACCAAATACTTATTTTCCACCATAATTTGCAAATAAATTCATTAAAAATCCTACAATGTGATTTTCTGGATTTTTTTTCCTCATTTTGTCTGTCATAGTTGAAGTGTACCTATGATGAAAATTACAGGCCTCTCTCATCTTTTTAAGTGAGAGAACTTGCACAATTGGTGGCTGACTAAATACTTTTTTGCCCCACTGTACATGTACATACACACACACACACATACACAACAGGTCATTCCAATAAAAAAATTGCTTCTACATTTGGCTACCCTTTTTCACAATAAATAGGTTAATCAAAATGGACTATTTAATTCACTTGATAATTACATTTCTCATTTCTCTCCCAATATTGCTTTAGTAACTGTAGTAGTGGAAAGAGAATAGGTGAAAGGGTATTAAGTTAATACCGTACTAAGTCACTAAGGTATTGAGGAAGTAAGGTATTGAGGAAGTAAGGTAGTAAAATACGTAGGTAGTATGGTAGTAAGGTATTGAGGAAGGTAGAAATGTAAACTCTGCAAAAAAAGAAGCGTCCCTTTTTCAGGACCCTGTCTTTCAAAGATAATTCGTAAAAATCCAAATGTCTTCTCAGATCTTCATTGTAAAGGGTTTAAACACTGTTTCCCATGACTGTTCAATGAACCATAAACAATTAATGAACATGCACATGTGGAAAGGTCATTAAAACAATAACAGCTTACAGACAGTAGGCAATTAAGGTCACAATTAAGGTCAAAACTTAGGACACTAAAGATGCCTTTCTACTGACTCTGAAAAACACCAAAAGAAAGATGTCATGGGTTCCTGCTCATCTGCGTGAACGTGCATGAGGACTGCAGATGTGGCCAGGGCAATAAATTGCAATGTCCGTACTGTGAGATGCCTAAGACAGCGCTACAGGGAGACAGGACGGACAGCTGGCAGACCGCGTGTAACAACACCTGCACAGGATCGGTACATCCGAACATCACACCTGCGGGACAGGTAGAGGATGGCAACAACAACTGCGCAAGTTACACCAGGAATGCACAATCCCTCCATCAGTGCTCAGACCGTCCGCAATAGGCTGAGAGAGGCTGGACTGAGGGCTTGTAGGTCTGTTGTAAGGCAGGTCCTCACCAGACATCCCCTGCAACAACGTCGCCTATGGGCACAAACCCACCGTCGCTGGACCAGACAGGACTGGCAAAAAAGTGCTATTCACTGACGAGTCACTGTTTTGTCTCACCAGGGGTGATGGTCGGATTCGCGTTTATCGTCGAAGGAATGAGCGTTACACCGAGGCCTGTACTCTGGAGCGGGATCTATTTTGGAGGTGGAGGGTCCGTCATGGTCTGGGGCGGTGTGTCACAGCATCATCGGACTGAGCTTGTTGTCATTGCAGGCAATCTCAACGCTGTGCGTTACAGGGAAGACATCCTCGTCCCTCATGTAGTACCCTTCCTGCAGGCTCATCCTGACATGACCCTCCAGCATGACAATGCCACCAGCCATTCTGTTCGTTCTGTGCGTGATTTCCTGCAAGACAGGAATGCCAGTGTACTGCCATGGCAAGTGAAGAGCCCGGATCTCAATCCCATTGAGCACGTCTGGGACCTGTTGGATTCGAGGGTGAGGGCTAGGGCCATTCCCCCCAGGAATGTCCGGGAACTTGCAGGTGCCTTGGTGGAAGAGTGCGGTAACATCTCACAGCAAGAACTGGCAAATCTGGTGCAGTCCATGAGGTGGAGATGCACTGCAGTACTTAATGCAGCTGGTGGCTACACCAGATACTGACTGTTACTTTTGATTTTGACCCCCCCTTTGTTCAGGGACACATTATTCAATTTCTGTTAGTCACATGTCTGTGGAACTTGTTCAGTTTATGTCTCAGTTGTTGAATCTTGTTATGTACACACAAATATTTACACATGTTAAGTTTGCTGAAAATAAACATAGTTGACAGTGAGAGGACGTTTCTTTTTTTGCTGAGTTTAGTAAGATATTAAGGTAGTAAGTCAGAGTGGAACACCACACAGACAAGGTCAATTGCAGTCTGAAAAGGTCACACCCCCAAAGTGCAGTGAGCACGTTACCAGGTGGAGACAAAAGATAACTGGCTTATTAACATTAGAGTATATCTAACTCACTCAATAGGCAGATGCCTCCACCCTTTATCCCCTATTCCTCCAGTTCACCCAGACCCATTCACACACTGAGTGGTGCAGCAACAGCAGGCCCTAGAGAGCCGTGGCCAGGGTAGGGGAGTCCCGGAGGCTCATTCCAGCACGCCGGCTGCTGGCGCTGGCTGTCATTCCAGAGGAGCAGCCAGGCGGAAGGGCAGTGCTGAGGAAGGCTGGGGGGGACGTGGGGACAGGCAGGGTGGGATGCACAGAGGGGTGAAGGGTGCACCAAGAGGGGTTCTGATAAAAGTGTGGCGCAGGGAGACAGATAGCAGATGGTGAGAATGAGGCTGCCTCTTTAATTAACTTGTACAGAGAGTGGAGAACTGGAGAAGTGGTTGAAGTGTGCTCCTGGGCTGAACGAGAGCAAGAGAGAGAGCGCACACAAACATACACACTTAATTGTTTTTACATAACTTCTCAAGTTCACACAGGCATTCAACATAAGTTGTCACTTAGTGGAAGAATGGTCTCACATTATACTGTATAATAGGATATACTCAATCATTATGTTTTTCACTATACCGCTGTTCAATTCAATTCAATCATCTACAGGACATTTGGAAACAAGAACTCTGGGATTTGCAGACCGTAGTCTTTTTTCATATCTAGTTGCAAGCTTATGTACAAGAATACATCTTCTTTTGTCATGCACAGCAGTTCTGAGGAAATTCACTTAGCGAGAGGCTCCAGTCGAGCCTTTCACAGCGAAATACAAAGAATAATTGCTTGGATTCGCCCAAAATAGAATAGAGAACTGTTTCCAGTTGCTTAAACAGTCTGAGGGGAAGGAGAGGAACAGAGCGACACTCGCCACAGTGTTACGGATGGGCCACATTTATCATGAGGAGATTAAATAAACTGTGTGGAAGCCTGGCCTTGGTTGGAGTGCCCTTTAATTTAAGGCTCCGCATTCTAATTTTTCACCCACAGGAATCACAGAGGCGTAGAGAGTGTCTTGCCACTGTAGTGAGGACATTCAGTGAGCCGCATCGCCTGTCAATCAAATCTTAACTTAGTGGTAGGCACGAGCGACACTGGTCAGGGACGGTCACAGCGAGCAGCCCAGCATCCTGGTGTTTCTGATTCGACTGCCATTCTGGCTCATTATCAAGATGACTTGGCAGTTGCCCAGGTCAACCAGGGTTCGATCAGCGGGACCAAAAGCCACGGCGCTGAAAATGTCATTCGTCATCGCAAATTATCATTCCCTGGGCTCTTCAAATTACAATACTTTAAAAGGACTTAGGGAAAACCCCCGTCCTCCTCAAGGAATGGAACTCTGGAAATCCAGGATGCTGGAACTATTTCTGGGGGGAGTTGATTTGATCAAGCTGTTAATAAGAGTGAAATCCTGGAAAATATCTGGAGACAGCGTCTCCGCCTCGCTCCAACAGGGGACGCGTCTCTGCCTCGCTCCAACAGGGACATACTGCTTTCACACATCTGAGACTAGAGGTTTCACTACAGTCTACAGTCACATAATTATTGTACCAAGGTCTCTTTTACAGCTGGGCCCTGCGTATGTTTACATATACAGTTTAGGTACAATGTTTAATAAACTTGTTTACGAAACTACACAAGACAAACAAAACAATCACAGATAACACAAAAAATATAGCAGCAGATTATTACATTTACACACAGGTTATTCCCCTAACAGCACAAGAACTTGCTTTGCCCGAAGCAGTTACAAGCAATACAACAATACACATCCTCAGAAAAATGTTTAAAATGGGCTAGGGGGACAAGAGTCTCAAGTTTAAGTTTAGTCTGCAGGCTATTCCATCGGCAAGGAGCGTAACATACCCAACTCTGTGGAGATCACAGGGGCCTCAAGTGTAATCCATGCTTGAGACCTGGTTTAAGGAATTATAATTATAATGTTGATGAGTGATGATAAATAAGAAGTTAGTTTATTCAGAAGTGCTTTATAGACAAACACGAGAGCATGTTGTTCTCGTCTCATGGACAGCGAAGTCCAACCCACATTTTGATATAAAACACAGTGGTGAGTTCTGTAGCTAGCACCCGTAATAAACCTAAGTTCGCAATGATAAGTAGCATCCAGCGATTTAAGTGTTGATGCCGTAGCATGCATGTAGATAATATCCCCATAATCTATAACGGACATAAAAGTAGCTTGCACAATTTGTCTTATATTTGTAGAGGATAAACATGTCCTGTTTCTATAGAGAAAGCTTGATTCTTAGACGTTTACAAAGTTTGTCAATATGCATTTTAAAAGACAGTTTATCATCCAACCATATCCCTAAGTATTTATATGCAGCGATCTGATTAATTTGAGAACCATCTAAGCTCGTAAGTGCAAGTCTATTTTCAACCAACTTTTTAAACCTACCCAACTTTTTAAACTTTCAGCTGTATAAAAGAACCTGGCAATATCTTAAAGCAATAGAATACATGACAGTGCCATCAGCATATAAATTAATTTGTCACTTTCTTATCTCATCACCGATATTGTTTATGTAGAGAGTGAACAGTAATGGACCAAGTATAGAACCTTGTGGGACCCCTTTAACCAACTCCAATGGCTCCGACTGGATGCCGTCGACACTAACAGCCTGACCTCTATCTTTTAGATAGTCATGAAACCAACGACAGGCATCCAATCCCAGACCTATTGACGACAGCTTACCCAAAAGTATTGCATGGTCTACAGTGTCAAAAGCTTTAGACAAATCTATGAATAAGGCAGCACAGTACTTTCTATTATCTAGGGCATTAGTAATATCATTTACAACACATACAGTGGTCGTAGTAGTACTGTGTTTAGGTCTGAAGCCTGATTGATTACTAGAAAGAGTATTGTTAACAGTTAAAAAATATTTCATCAATGACTCTAGAATTTTAGCCAAACAGGAGAGCTTAGAGATGGGCCGATAATTATCCAATTCACTACCATCACCTCCCTTGAGGAGTGGCAAAACAAAAGCTGTTTTCCAAGCTTTAGGAATCTTTCCTACAACAAATGTTTGATTAAAGATATGTGTCACTGTACTAGCAATAATAGGTGCTGCACACATGAGTAAATATGGATCCAGATTGTCAGTGCCTAATGATTTCTTAGAATCTAAAACAATACACCGGTCAAGATCATGGTGGCCATTTTTTCTTTCAAAAAGAAAACCAGCAGAAATAAAATGCTTATTAAAAACATCACAAATTTCAGTTCGGTCACTGGTGATCCCAGATTCCGATTTAATTTGCTTCGGCAGGGAAGTCAAGGAGTTTCCTCGTTTAAGTGAGATAACAGTTTTAAGTGAATTAACAGCCTTTTTTATTCCTCCGGTCCATTTATTTCTCAATTGCCTAAAAAGCAGCCAATCAGCTGTTTCACCAGTTTTCCTCGCCAAGGCCCATGCTTGATTCTTTTGCAGAAAAAGGATTTTCAAATCACAAGAGAACCAAGGATTATTTTGATTTTTTACCCTGTCGCTTTAACGGGGCATGTTTATCAGCCATAAAGTAAAACATTTATGAAAAGAAAGATAACGCTAAAACTGGGTCAATTATGTAGTTTACAGATAAAAGCTCTGAATAATAAAGGTCTTGGATAAAAGCTTGCTCTGAGAAGTGTTTATAGTTTCTCTTTAGAATTATACGGGGATCAGGGTTTTTTAGCCTAGTATCTCTGATACATGCAATAGGGCAGTGGTCACTGATGTCATTTGCAAATAACCTTCTAGCTATATATTTGTGAAGTGTATTTGTTAAGATAAGGTCTATTAATTAAGATTTTTTGGGACTTTTGGATTAGGACGGGTAGGTATAGTTATTAGTTGAGTAAGATTTAGTTCGTTACAAATGTCTTCAATTTAAACGATGCTGGCATCTGCCAATCTAGATTGAGATCTCCAATAATCAACAATTCAGAGTTTGCATAATTAGACATTAACTCAAACAATTTGCATAGAGCAGATACCGGAGCTGAGGGTGGGCGATAAACTCCTGCTAGCGTTAATAGTGCATTATGAACAAGGACCACATTTAGAACTAAGCATTCATACTGTTTTGGAACAGAAGTTGAAACGGACACAGTGACATCTAGGTTGCATTTAACATATATGGCACCTCTACCCACTCTGTCTGCTCTGTAGACATTATACCCAGCTAACAGAACATCTGAGTCTGGAACAGACACAGAGCCAGGATTCAGATATAATCAATATGTCAGCATGTGATTGTGAGACCAGTGTTTCAATAAAATCTAACTTTTGGATCAAGCTTCTAGCATTCAAATGAATAATTCCTAGGCCACTATTTCGAGAGCTCATATCAGATGGACCATTCAAGGTAATATTAGATGAGCGACGCTTCCTCGTGTAGCTACTGACAGGCCTGAGTTGGATGGAGACGAGATTACTTCTAACAATACCCCTCTGCCTGTACGAGGAAGTGGCAACATGGTACCTTGACAATAGTGTAACAATAACATAAAGTCCATCAAAGGTTTAATCCATGTTAGCAGCACCTGTAGAGCTATTTAAAGCTAGGAGGGGGGAGCAATGAGTAGTCTGATGGGGAATCAACCAATTTCGAGTATCATCCCCCATGGCTATATATTGTCAATTCTCACATTGTCACGACTTCCACCGAAGTCGGTCCCTCTCCTTGTTCGGGCGGCGTTCGTCACTGACGTCATCTAGCCATTGCCGATCCACTTTTCATTTTCCATTTGTTTTGTCTTTGTTTTATACACACTTGGTTTCAATTCCCCAATTACATGTTCATTATTTAACCCACTGTTTCCCCATGTTTGTGGGCGTTATTGTTACAATTTATGTCAGTCTATTTGGTGGGCTTGGAATTTGTTACTACTTTGTAAATATTTTGAGTAAACTACGTTGTGTTGCTCATCTCTGCTGTCCTGCGCCTGACTCTTTTTCACTACTACACCAAGCCTTCTGACACACATGCCCTGTTGGAGGCTATAGTGAGAGTCAGGTTTGAGGAGAGAATGCTTGTACCATATCTATTCAGATGTAATCCATCCCAGAGAAATACATTTGGTCGATGTAGAAAAGCTGTGAAATACAGGACAGAGTACAGCCTAGTCTAGAGGGAGTGGCTAATACAGGACAGAGTACAGCCTAATCCAGGAGGTGTGGCTAACACAGGACAGAGTACTGCCTAATCCAGGAGGAGTGGCTAACACAGGACAGAGTACTGCCTAATCCAGGAGGAGTGGCTAACACAGGACAGAGTACAGCCTAGTCTAGAGGGAGTGGCTAATACAGGACAGAGTACAGCCTAGTCTAGAGGGAGTGGCTAATACAGGACAGAGTACAGCCTAATCCAGGAGGTGTGGCTAACACAGGACAGAGTACTGCCTAATCCAGGAAGAGTGGCTAACACAGGACAGAGTACAGCCTAGTCTAGAGGGAGTGGCTAATACAGGACAGAGCACAGCCTAATCCAGGAGGAGTGGCTAACACAGGACAGAGTACAGCCTAGTCTAGAGGGAGTGGCTAATACAGGACAGAGTACAGCCTAGTCTAGAGGGAGTGGCTAATACAGGACAGAGTACAGCCTAATCCAGGAGGAATGGCTAACACAGGACAGAGTACAGCCTAGTCTAGAGGGAGTGGCTAATACAGGACAGAGTACAGCCTAATCAAGGAGGTGTGGCTAACACAGGACAGAGTACAGCCTAGTCTAGAGGGAGTGGCTAATACAGGACAGAGTACAGCGTAGTCTAGAGGGAGTGGCTAATACAGGACAGAGTACAGCCTAATCCAAGAGGAATGGCTAACACAGGACAGAGTACAGCCTAGTCTAGAGGGAGTGGCTAATACAGGACAGAGTACAGCCTAGTCTAGAGGGAGTGGCTAATACAGGACAGAGTACAGCCTGATCCAGGAGGAGTGGCTAACACAGGACAGAGTACAGCCTAATCCAGGAGGTGTGGCTAACACAGGACAGAGTACAGCCTAGTCTAGAGGGAGTGGCTAATACAGGACAGAGCACAGCCTAATCCAGGAGGAGTGGCTAACACAGGACAGAGTACAGCCTAGTCTAGAGGGTGTGGCTAATACAAGACAGAGTACAGCCTAGTCTAGAGGGAGTGGCTAATACAGGACAGAGTACAGCCTAGTCTAGAGGGAGTGGCTAATACAGGACAGAGTACAGCCTAATCCAGGAGGAGTGGCTAACACAGGACAGAGTACAGCCTAGTCTAGAGGGAGTGGCTAATACAGGACAGAGTACAGCCTAATCCAGGAGGAGTGGCTAACACAGGCAGAGTACAGCCTAATCCAGGAGGAGTGGCTAACACAGGACAGAGTAAAGCCTAGTCTAGAGGGAGTGGCTAATACAAGACAGCCATTCAACACCACATAAAAGGGAAGTTAGCCATTTCTACATGTCACATAGTTCAAATTAAAGCAATTGTAGAACAAAATGTAGCTATTTTCTGGAGGAAGATCTCTTTCTATGATGACGTTCCAGTTTTCCAGCTTTCAAAAGCACTGTCCCAGTAGAACCAACTGAAAGCAAACTTAATAAACAACCAGAAACGCCATCTTAGAATAACAAAACACTGGCTTTCTTGGGAGCAATGTGAGCACTTAGGGCTGAATACGTGTAGAAGAGTCTGTATCGCAACCTTTTTCTGGGCTGGTGAGTGAAATGGATCCACTTGTCTCCCAGCTGCTGTAGAGGTCCATTAATAGCCAATAAAAGCAGAGCCTAAAAGTGCAGAGGCGGACCTCGTTTTTGGACCTGGAAGCAGCACAATACCCAAACCACCACTCCCCCCACCAGCCCAGCCGTACACAGCCACGTCTGACTGTTTCTGGGCTATGATCCAGTCTTTACCCAAAGTCAACAAACACATCAGCACAAGAGAATCAGAACTGTAGTCGTTATTTGGGTTGGATGGGATGGCTCTATGTTGAGCTGCACTAGTTATGGTGGCGGCGAGATGGCGAGAGATATTTATTCTTAATTATAGGCATTTAAAGAAGGTCCAGATGGCATTTAAAACCCACAAGACTTACACATTCCAGGCCTGTCCCACATCCTTTACCCCCTCCGTGCTAACTCTGTGTTGGTACCTTTGTTAAAAGCCACAGGGTTTATTTATGAATGAAGCGCCCCATACATGTAACATTTGAATTGTCTTGGAATCCTAAGAGGAACCTGTAGGCATCTCTGAGTGACACTGACTAAGTTCCCTAGGCAGCCTACATACAGTAGGAGTCCAAGTTAGGACTTGTCTCTAGGTACATACAGTAGGAGTCTACAGTTAGGACTTTGGTCTGTAGGTACATGAAGAGGCCTGGCCTTCAAGAGGTGCCCAATCTGCCAGGGCACCAAAGCCAAACTGTCACCAAAAACACTCACAAACTTCTACAGATGCACAATCGAGAGCATCCTGTCGGGCTGTATCACCGCCTGGTACGGCAAATGCTCCGCCCGCAACCGTAAGGCTCTCCAGAGGATAGTGAGGTACACACAACGCATCACCGGGGGTAAACTACCTGCCCTCCAGGACACCTACACCACCCGATGTCACAGGAAGGCCAAAAAGATCATCAAGGACAACAACCACCCGGGCCACTGCCTGTTCACCCCGTTATCATCCAGAAGGCGAGGTCAGTACAGGTGCATCAAAGCTGGGACCGAGAGATTGAAAAAACAGCTTCTATCTCAAGGCCATCAGACTGTTAAACAGCCATCACTAACATTGAGTGGCTGCTGCCAACATACTCAAAACTCTAGCCACTTTAATAATACAAATTTGGATCTCGCCTATGCCGTTCGGCCATCGACGCAAATCTGTAGGCACTTTAATAATAAAAATTTGGATGTAATAAATGTATCATTAGCCACTTTAAACGATGCCACTTTATATAATGTTTACATATCCTACTACTCATCTCACATGTATATACTGTACTCTATACCATCTACTGCATCTTGCCTATGCCGTTCGGCCATTGCTGTGTATATATATATATATATATATATATATATATATATATATATATATATATATGTGTTTATTACCTTTATTAAACTAGGCAAGTCAGGTAAGAACAAATTCTTATTTTCAATGACGGAACAGGAACAGTGGGTTAACTGCCTTGTTCAGAAGAGCAGAAAGAAATGTTTACCTTGTCAGCTCGGGGATTCGATCTTGCAACCATTCTAAAGCTCTAGTCTAACACTCTAACCACTAGGCTGCCTGCCGCCTCGGTATGTATGTATGTGTGTGTATATATATATATATATATATATATATATATATATATATATATATATATACACAGTTGAGGTCGGAAGTTTACATACACCTTAGCCAAATACATTTAAACTCAATTTGTCACAATTCCTGACATTTAATCCTAAGACATTAAAATTCCCTGTCTTAGGTAAGTTAGGATAACTACTTTATTTTAAGAATGTGAAATGTCAGAATAATAGTAGAGAGAATTATTTATTTCAGCATTTATTTATTTCATCACATTCCCAGCGGGTCAGAAGTTTACATACACTCAATTAGTGTTTGGTAGCAATGCCTTTAAATTGTTTAACTTGGGTCAAACGTTTCGGGTAGCCTTCCACAAGTTTCCCAGGATAAGTTCTGTGAATTTTGGCCCATTCCTCCTGACAGAGCTGGTGTAACTGAGTCAGGTTTGTAGCCCTCCTTGCTCGCACACACGTTTTCAGTTCTGCCCAAAAATGTTCTATAGGATTGAGGTCAGGGCTTTGTGATGGCCACTCCAATACCTTGACTTTGTTGTTCTTAAGCCATTTTAAGCCAACAGATTTTTATAGGGGGCATTACGGCCACACAAGGGGGAATTCGTGCCCTGGTCATGACTCGGGTCTTACCAGTATGACACGTCCAGAGGCGGGAAGAAGGGTTAGGCTGATGAGGTCAGCAAAGAAGGCCTTGTGCCGTGTTCAAAACAACTGGGAACTCGGAACTGGTCACTCGGAAAAAGCTCCGACTGGGAATTTGAACGGTCATCCAACTCGGAAGTCGGGAACTCGGGCCTCTCTAGAGCACCGATTTTCTGACCTGAAGACAATTGACATCATGATTTGACCTCATATTTTTCCGACTTCCCAGTTGTTTTGAACGCGCATCAGTCTCTCGATGCCATTGCCGATAACCACTATTACAGCTATTACAGCTGTGTGCCTGAAAGAGAGAGCACTTATTCTTCTACCAACTATCATAAATGATGCCAATGCATAAGAGGTCAGCAACAAATAAGGGGTAATTGATGTATTTAAGCGAATATATATAAAAGTGGTCTTTATCTTAGTGATGTCAGTGTACACCCCAGGAGGTTGGTGGCAACATAATTGGGGAGGACGGGCTCGTGGTAATGGCTGGAGCGGAATAAATGAAATGGTATCAATCTCATCAAAAACATGGTTTTCATGTGTTTGATAACATTCCATTGACTCCATTCAGGCCATTATTATAAGCCGTCCTCCCCTCAGCAGCCTCCTGTGGTGTACACAGTACACAACGTGCCACAGTTTATTTGGACTCTGATTGTTACTTATGGATCCGCCCCTTTTTTTCAATTTTTGCCTAAAATGACATACCCAAATAAAACTGCCTGTAACTCAGGCCCTGAAGCAAGGATATGCATATTCTTGGTACAATTTGAAAGGAAACCCTTCAAGTTTGTGGAAATGTGAAAGGAATGTAGGAGAATATAACACATTAGATCTGGTAAAAGATAATACAAAGAAAAAAAAAAACATTATTTTGTATTTTTTTGTTCCATTTTTGAAATGCAAGAGAAAGGCCATAACGTATTATTACAGCCCAGGTGCAATTTAGATCTTGGCCACTAGATGGCATCAGTGGATTTTCAAAGTTTTGGACTGATCCAATGAACCAATGCATTTCTGTTCCAAATGTTGTATCAAGACTGCCCAAATGTGCCTAATTTGTTTATTAATAACTTTTCATGTTCAAAATCGTGCACTCTCCTCAAACAATAGCATGGTATTCTTTCACTGGGATAGCCACTGTAAATTGGACTGAATTTAAGCTTTCTGCCAATATCAGATATGTCTATGTCCTGGGAAATGTTCTTGTTACTTACAACCTCATGCTAATCGCATTAGCTCAACCGTTCGTGGAAGGGAAACGGATCCCAAATAAGTTTTTTACACACCAGCTGCAGTACCTGTATCTGATCATCAGATGGCACAGTTTGTCTGCCTCTCTGTTCACACCTGAACCATGGAGGTACACCACATCTGTGTATAATATATGACCTGGGACAGAAAGGAGGGGTGAGATGGACAGATGCTCTGTGTCACCAAGAGGGAGATATAACGAGCACTCCTAGCATCATGACAGGATCTGACCGAAGAGGGAGATATAAAAGCAAGTGAAGAGGATTTCCTCCACCAACCTTTATTTAACAAGGAAAACAGCGTTGAGGTTAAAACCTGTTTTGCAAGGAGGACGAAATGGAACTGATGGACTAATACCCTTCCACACAAGTGTGCGATCCCAGACCTGACATTTTTGGCCGGATAGTTTCCTTTCAGCACTGTTCAAGCAACTATGGTAGAACTAGGCGTTACCAGGGAAGTGCAGGTCAGCTTGACTTGGTTCGGCTCAGCTCAGTAGGCATTTTGAGAATCCCCCCTCCTATTGCACTCTTCCCCTTGCTCTGTCCATCCATGTGCCTCTCCGTAAGGATGCACAGACCTGCTGCCTCTCCGTAGGGACGGACAGACCTGCTGCTGTCTCCAATCAGCCTGATGGGACACGACTGATTCTATTGGACGGCGTCGACGGGAGATCATGTGACCACGCTCTTCCAGACCTGTCATGGTCAAGCTGAGTGTGTGTGTGTTTGCTGCAGGGCAGATGCCAAAACATAGGAATGCCAGCTGACACGACCCCGCCGAGTGGGCAGCGCACGCTGCGGCCAGGCGATCAGATGCCCAGGAGGGCCCAAACGTGCCCCTACATGGGGCCCCGCCCACAGAGAGGCCCGCTGGGAGGAATGTCCATCAGCTCTGTGGGGTGGAGAGAGCCCTCGATTCTCCAGTAGCACAGACTAGTAGAGACTACACACCAGACATGTGTGACAAGATGTTTTTAAATGTAGAATTAAATACTGGGACTACATAATTTCTCTATACCCAGAAATGCAGAGTGGAAGAGGGACATGTTAGTGTGGGTTCTTACTGGCAGGGGACAGGACGGCCAGTTGACAGCCTCTCACAGGAAAGGACAGACGCTGGCGCAGGTTACGCACAAACATGACTATGGACTCCTCCACACTCACCGTCAGTTTCGTCCTGATGGAGAGGTAATTAAAACCCAGTACGGTAAAGTCAAATACCTTAGTGGAACACAGTTCAGTACAGACCTATAGCTTCTGCTGACAAGGGGTAATAGGAGTCCTCCAGTGTCTTAGAGCTCTATCATCTCCTCTCTGGCATAACCCTTGGGTCTCCATCTACAATGGAACCAAAAGTTATATTCAGGTGTCATTTTCTGGTAATAAATATTTACAATGTGTGAATCTGATGTTTTAAAGTAAATCTGAAACAAAAACAATTGGTAATTAACTTAATAAACTGAAAATCAAAGATCTGACGGTTAACCATTCGTCTTTAGATACCTTTCCCTTATAGGTTACAGTAAAGTTCTATGACTAAATCAAGTCTTGGTTTCAGATATTTACACCACTTAAGTTGAACAATTGTTATGTCACTATTGTTATGGATGGGATGACTGGAGAGTTTAAAAGAAACGAACGAGTTAAGCAGACGTAAAAATGTGACTTATTTTACAAAAGGATATAAATATTGATTAATTATGTTTAAATATTGAACACGATCTCCTCTCAAACCATATAAAATTAAAACTCAAGGCACTAATTTGTATACACTGTCAGACCATGTTAAACATGTACCTGTCACAGTTTAGTGAACCCCTTTTTCCTCCACCAAACACAGGATGTCATGTTCTCCAGCACACAACCCCAACACAGGAGACGAGGACACACGTAAGTATGCTCAAGGTAAGTTTTATTTTAAATGCATGAGTTAACATGGATTGGACCAAGTTTCACCACCTCCCACAGCAGACTGCACAATTTCCTGGACTGTGTCGACATGTAACCGGTGTGAAATGGATACCTAGTTAGCGGGTTGCGCGCTAAATGCATTTCAATCGGTGAGTTCACTCACTCTGAGACCTTAACTTCTTAGGGAGCGGCTCCCGAGGTGACGGTTTTGGAGAGTCTGCCCAAAGTAAAATGCCTCCCACTCAGACCCAGAAAATAGGATATGCACATAATTAGTACTATTGGATAGGGAACACTCTGAAGTTTCTATGAGTGTTAAAATATTGTCTGTGAGTATAACAGAACGGATATAGCAGGCAAAAACCAGAGGAATTTCTGTCCTGGAAAATGTTTTTTTTTTTTTAAATGACCTTATATGGGAGTAAGATTGCAGTACCTATTGTTTCCACTGGATGTCAACAGTCTCTAGACAGTGTTTGATGATGTTTAGTTGCTCTGGATGGTAATAGAAGAAGAATTTCGAGGTGGTCACCAGATGTAAACAGAAGAGGATGCGCGTTCACGGGCTCGCACGCGCTGTGGTTTTTTCTTTTCCTATCGTCCAGTTTATAATCCGGTTGAAATTTTATAGTAAATATACATAAAAGTGTTCCTAAAGATACATTATCAATGATGTTTGATTGTTCTTGGACAAGTGTATAGGTATAGGTTGAACGAGTTCTCTTCACGGTTCAATGGGCGAGTGGACGCTGTATTTTCTGATCATAATGTGCCAACCAAACAAAAATTTATGGATATAATAAATGACTTTTTCTAACAAAAGAACCATTGGATGTCTTCGTTGGACACTTGGGAAGCCCTCAGCAGAAGTTCTTCAAAAGGTAAGGGATTTGTTTTCGCTGTGAAATGTGTTTTGTGTGAACCGCGATGGTTTATGAATTTATGCTAATGAAAATAATGTTGGAGGTGCTACCCTCAATCAAATGTAGTGCTTTCGCCGTAAAGCCTTTCTGAAATCTGACAACGCTGTGATATTGCCAAGAAGCAGAGCTTTTGATGACTATGCAACACTTGTATATTGAGCGAGAGCGAGGTTCAGAGCTCAGTACAGGGAAAATAGAAAGGGACAGCGAAAGCACTGAAAATCCATTTAATTATTTTTCCTGTCCTCAGTCCAAGGATTTACTTACTTTTTCAGTACCACCCAAAACAAACCCATCAAAAGAGTCATTCACAATGTATTCCACTCCAAAGATGGCACAAACAGAAAATGGCTGACATACAATGAAGTAACTCACTCCTTGTTCTGCTCAGTATGTCTTGCATTCGCAAAACCTTCAGCCAGTGCATTTGTCAAAGGAGGCATACAGGCCTGGAAACATGCCCATCAGTGTACAGGAACATGAGAGAAGCAAGACCCATAGAGAAAGTGCAGAAGCCTTTTTCCTCAGAGCCAGCAAAGCAGACATCCGTACTCTTCTGAGTGATAAGCAAATGTCAGTTTAACAAGACCAGGTCAGAAAGAGGAGGTAGGTCATGGAACGTGTGATTAATGTAGTTAAAGTTATTGGTAAATGTGGGCTTAGCTACAGAGGACACAGCCACGAAGCTGCATATAACTTGGAAAACCTAGCCGTCAATCATGGCAAGTTTCTTGAGGTTATATTGTTGCTAAGCAAATATGAAGTCTGTAAAGGAAGAAAGTAAAGGAAGAGGGTGCTTGGTAACTATGATGTCCAAAACAACAGCAAATAAAGTAATTGAAGTCATCAGAATGTTGATTCAGCAGACAATTGCTGTTGAAGTGAGAAAGGCAGGGATGTTATCAATACAAATGGACACACCACAGGATTTAACATCCAAAGACCAGTGTGCAGTAGTTCTGCGATATGTCACTGATGTTGTCCACGAGAGACTCATTGCGGTCATCGACTGGACATTACTTTGTGGACCTTGTGAAACAGACCCTTGAGAAGATGGACATAGATATCAAACAGTGTGTTGGTAATGCAACAGACGGAGCAGCTAATATGCTGGGACAATACAGGGGCTTCTCTGCATTGCTCACAGTAGAGTCTCCTAACCAAGTACACATATGGTGTTACTCACATGTCCTCAACCTTGTGCTAACTAACACCACTGGGGTTGTTGTGGCAAGTACTGAATGTACTCAAGTACTCACTACTGAATGACATTGCAGTGTTCGTTCGAGATTCCTACAAGCGCATGAAGCTATGGGACGAAACCAGTGAGGACAGGAGACAGACGGCTTGATGTAATTGGTGAAATACGCTTGTGGGCAAAAGACGAGGCCTTGAGGAAAGTACTTGGAAGCTTTGCAAAGCCTGACCGTGCACTTTACACGGATGTGGTCATCCCTATGGAAAGAATTTAAAAGGATGTGACCATAAAACCTGCCTCCAAAGCAAGGCCCGAGGGTACAAGGATGCTCTCCTAAAGTATGAAACCATACTTACAGCTGAGGTTTTTCAAGCAGACATTTCCCTCTCTAAATACTTGCAAACAAGTGGCATGGATATCGTAACAGCAAAGCACTCGGTAGCGGGAACGAAGGATAACCTGAGAAAGTGTGCCCGAGACTGAGGGTGTGAAGAGGGCAGCAGACGACTTTGTTGAGTGGGCCTGGAAGAGCAGCAGGACTGTGAAGCCGAAGCTCAGACTGCTCTCCCAGAGAAGAGAAGAAAAAAAAAGAGAAAACCAGGTGAGTTGGCAGTAGACAAGCCCATTGCTAAAGCAGACATGGGTTACAAAATCAAGATCCACAATGTGGTACTGGACAGTTGTTGAAAGTATTCAGTGCCGTTATGCAGCAAATGCAGTGCTGTGTGCAATGTCTCCTGCATGAATCCGAAGCATTTTCCTGAGATCAGAGAAAAGGGCCTTCCTAAGACAGCCATGAAGGAGCTCAGCAAATGCTTACTGGAATTTGATGAACATGCCACTGTTGAGGCATTGCAGGCTGAACTGATCAGCCTTACACAACATTGGGAAAGACTGAAACAGTCAGCATTGGAGGAGTACAACACCAGGGCCGCCGCCGCCAGTGATGAATCAGGGGAAGGCTTTGAGGATCCTGATGAAAGTGTGGAGTTGGTGAGCAGAAGTTGTTCCACATGAAAAAACTGCCCGATATGCTGCTATCTGCTCACGGATTGTACTTGCAGTTATGTAGCCAATGTTCAATTTAATTGACTCAGTGTATAGATGTGTTTATTTTTGTGCTGTTTGCTTTGTGGACACCAGTGAGTGAACATTGTAATCTACATTTTTTGTAGAGGAGTGCTTTTTCGACTTTTGTATTATAAACTCAGCAAAAAAAGAAATGTCCTCTCACTGTCAACTGCGTATATTTTCAGCAAACTTAACATATAAATATTTGTATGAACATAAGATTCAACAACTGAGACATAAACTGAACAAGTTCCACAGACATGTGACTAACAGAAATGAAATAATATGTCGCTGAACAAAGAGGGGGTCAAAAAGTAAGTCAGTATCTGGTGTGGCCACCAGCTGCATTAAGTACTGCAGTGCATCTCCTCCTCATGGACTGCACCAGATTTGCCAGTTCTTGCTGTGAGATGTTACCCCACTCTTCCACCAAGGCACCTGCAAGTTTCAGGACATTTCTGGGGGGAATGGCCCTAGCCCTCACCCTCGAATCCAACAGGTCCCAGACGTGCTCAATGGGATTGAGATCCGGGCTCTTCACTTGCCATGGCAGTACACTGGCATTCCTGTCTTGCAGGAAATCACGCACAGAACGAACAGAATGGCTGGTGGCATTGTCATGCTGGAGGGTCATGTCAGGATGAGCCTGCAGGAAGGGTACTACATGAGGGAGGAGGATATCTTCCCTGTAACGCACAGCGTTGAGATTGCCTGCAATGACAACAAGCTCAGTCCGATGATGCTGTGACACACCGCCCCAGACCATGACGGACCCTCCACCTCCAAAATAGGTCCCGCTCCAGAGTACAGGCTTCGGTGAAACGCTCATTCCTTCGACAATAAACGCAAATCCGACCATCACCCCTGGTGAGACAAAACCGCGACTCGTCAGTGAAGAGCACTTTTTGCCAGTCCTGTCTGGACCAGCGACGATGAGTTTGTGCCCATAGGCGACGTTGTTGCAGGTGATGCCTGGTGAGGAGCTGCCTTACAACAGGCCTACAAGCCCTCAGTCCAGCCTTTCTCGGCCTATTGAGGACAGTCTGAGCACTGATGGATTGTGTGTTCCTGGTGTAACTCGGGCAGTTGTTGTTGCCATCCTGTACCTGTCCCGCAGGTGTGATGTTCGGATGTACTGATCCTGTGCAGGTGTTGTTACACGTGGTCTGCCACTGCGAGGACGATCAGCTGTCCGTCCTGTCTCCCTGTAGCGCTGGTTAGGCATCTCACAGTACGGACATTGCAATTTATTGCCCTGGCCACATCTGCAGTCCTCATGCCTCCTTGCAGCAAGCCTAAGGCACGTTGACACAGATGAGCAGGGACCTTGGGCATCTTTCTTTTGGTGTTTTTCAGAGTCAGTAGAAAGGCCTCTTTAGTGTCCTAAGATTTCATAACTGTTACCTTAATTGACTACCGTCTGTAAGCTGTTAGTGTCTTAACGACCGTTCCACAGGTGCATGTTCATTAATTGTTTATGGTTCATTGAACAAGCATGGGAAACCCTTTACAATGAAGATCTATAAAGTTATTTGGATTTTTACGAATTATCTTTGAAAGACAGGGTCCTGAAAAAGGTCAGTTTCTTTTTTAACTGAGTTGACATACATTGTTGTAGCTTATGTTCAAGTTCAGTTAATGTGTGTGTGTGAAGTTTTTTGATATGCTTGAATATAAAGATAGCTGAAATGATTAACTCTGTATATCTCATTCTCCTTTTAAAAAGTGTAGGCTAATTGTTTTGTGTGTCTAGCCTTCAATATTTGTATGTGCTATGATTGGTGTATTCCTAGTGAGTTTGAGGGTGCACCCATAGCCATAGCATACCTTGAAAACTCAGGCTACTTGTTGGTCAGTCCCAAATGATAACTTTCTTCCCAGATGAACATAGTGGCCAAATTTATAACTAGTTTGGTACCCGTTACATCAACAAAAACTGCTTTTGGAGGACATTTCTATCTCATCAGCCACGGGTTGCAAGCTATCATCCTCAGAGTGGCAAGGGTCTCCTTCTGGGTCTCTGTCACTATCGCTCTGAAATTCGGAATCAGTGGATGTCATTTCACTGATGGCCGTCACTTTTCCCTCGTCAGTCTGGATCCCTTTTTCAGATATCACATGGCCCAAGAATTTCACAGAACGCCTAAGGAAGTGGCACTTCTTTGGGACAAGCTTCAAGTTGTTGTTTGAGAGTCTACTGAAAACCAACTCCAACCGTTCAAGTGCTTCTTGTTCACTTTTACCAAAGACCAGTAAGTCATCTAGATAGCACAAAAGGGAGAGAGTTCTGATCCCCAAAGATTGACACCATCATCCTGGCAAATGTAGCTGGGCTGTTGCAGAGGCCCGGAGCCATTCTGTTCTATTAGAAAAGGCCAACTGGTGTGGTAACGGCTGTGTATTTACAATCTTCTTTGTGTATGGGAATATTGTAAAATCCCGATTTCAGATCCATTGTGCTGAAAAGGCAGTTTCCGCCCAATGACACCAGTGCATCGGCTTGATTTGGTAGGGGATAAGCATCCTTCTCAATTCTTGTGTTGAGCCATCGGAAATCTGTACAGATTCTGAGTTCACCATTTGGTTTCCAGACAAGAATGAGAGTGGATGCCCACTCACTATTCAATTTCCTGAGGATGTCACGTTCTTCCATTTCCTCCCAGGCTTGTTTCAGTTTTTGGAAGTCACATGGTGGGTACGGCTAAAGGCTATAAGAACTGGTCGTTTAGTACGTTCGAAACAGAGAGTAAAAGGAGCAGGTTTCTGGGTGCAATAGAATAGATTCAAGGCATAATGTACAGACAAAAGTATGGTAGGATGTGAGTACAGTAGAGGTAAACGTAGACATTGAGTGATGATGAGAGAGATATTGTCTCTAGAAACATAATTTACCCCAGGTGATGTCACCACGTGTGTGGGGGGTGGAACTAAAAGGTTGGCTAAGGCATATTGAGCAGGGCTAGAGGCTCCACAGTGAAATAAGACAATAATCACTAACCAGAACAGCAATGGACAAGGCATATTTACATTAGGGAGAGGCATGCATAGCCGAGTGATCATAGGGGTCCAGTGAGTAGTGAGGCTGGCTGGAGACACGGCGATTCAGACAGCTGGCGGGCCGGGGTTAGCAAGCTAGCAGAAGGGCATTAGAGGGACATCGCAACGGAGGAAGTCTGTTATAGCCTCCTCGTGCGGAGCCTCCTCGTCAGTTGTGATGGATTAGTAGGGTTCCGTGTAGTAAAGGGGTCCAGTCCAATTGGTAAAATAGGTATAGTGGCCCAAGAAATTCCCCTAACAGTCCGATATGCTCTAGACAGCTAGCGGGCCGTGGCTAGCAGGCTAGCAGATGGGCATTCAGGGGATGTCGCGACGGAGGGGCCAGTTGAATAACCCCCTCGGGCAGATTGCATCGGTAGTCCAGTGGTGAAGGATCGTCGGGGCTTCGTACCGGCAGTAAAAGGGGTCCAGGTACAGGTATTGTAGCCCAGGAGTGGCTGACGTACCTCTTCAGCTAGCCGGGAGATGGGCCTAGCTTGGGCTAGCTCCAGGCTAATTGGTGCTTGCTTCGGGACAGAGACGTTAGCCAGGAGTAGACACTCGGATTGCAGCTAGCTAGCTGCGATGATCCAGAGCTTGCGGTGGGAATCCGGGGATATGGAAAGAAATAGGTCCAGCAAGCTCTGGTTTGAATGTCGGTGTGCAAACTGGCGAGAGTTGTCCGAGCTAAAGGTTAGCTGATGACCTCTAGCAGTGGTTAGCTGACTACTAGCTAGTAGCTAGTTAGCTGGCTAGCTTCTGTTGGGGGTTCCGATTCAGAAGTAAAGAAAAATACTTTACAAAAAAGCAGATCCACACCACATTGGGTGAGGCAAGTTGCAGGAGAGTATTTTGACGTTGAGGTTTAGAAAAACATAAAAAATATATGAGTAGAAAAAATATATAAAAGATACATGGGACACGACAAAGACGGGTACAAAGACGTCTGACTGCTACGCCATCTTGGATCCAGTGTTCATGAGTGTTCATGTTTTGGGGATAGTGTCACACACTGGCTGAGAACAACAGTGGCAACTTTTTTCATGCATTTTACTTCCTTGCCAACGGTCAACATTTGCCAGTATGCTTTGAAGTGCATCTGATTAATCAGAAAGGTCATTGGCTGGTTGTGATATTGCGTTCCAATATCCCTCTGTACTTTTTAGTTGATGGAGGATATGTTTCAGTACATCTGTTCCAACGATCACGTCAACAGTTTGCCCTGGTACAACTAAGACTGGCACCAGCATCTTAAAGTTCATTAATTCGATATGGAACTCATATTCACATTTGGGATTGACCTGTTGCCCTTCACATCCAACAAGTCCTACAGGAGCAGACATTTTAGAGTTTTCAGTTAAGACATGTTTTCGAAGCAATGTATGCTCAACAGATTCACTTAACATACAGGCCATTGAACCACTATCAATGAGTCCTCTTAGTTCTACTGAACCTACCACGGTCACTGGTGCATAGAACAGACTTTCATTGTTGGTTATTCTCTTGAGTATGTTGATATATCACATGTGTTGCCTTGATTTTTCTCTTTGTATGAAGACAGTTCTATTTCAGGATCAGTTTCATTTATAGGGGTTAGTTTTTAGCTGTATATTTCCCCTCAAGGTGTAGACGTATTAGTTTAAAGCTGGACTTTGATTTTGTGGCCGCTGCCCGACTGGTGCTTCTCTTCTAACCTCCTGCTTTTGTGGGCAGTCTATGGTTTGATGGCCAGGATTGACATTTGAAGCACAGGCCGTCATTAAGACAGTGAGACCGAGTGGAGTGAGCCACATCTTTACATATAGCACATGAGGAGGAAAACAGCAGTGCAGTTCTGCGGGGCACTCTTGTGGCGGCGCGAGCAGCGTTTTGGTTCATAATAAACTGTCCTAGCAGTGTTACAAGTTGTCATTGTCACCTGATCATTGCCACTCGGGGTGCTCTGAGCTCTCCTCTTTTTTTTGTATCTTCCTGTAGTCAGTATGTTTTGTTTCCTCCTTGTAGCACATCGGTCATTTTGGTGGCTGTCTATCAATTCCTGAACTTCACCCACTGCCCATTTCTCCCTAGGCTTGCATCTGAATGCTGTGTACAGTTCATGATTGGGGCAGTGCTTCACAAACATCATGGTGACCGCATGACCCACGTCCTGCCCTGTCTTTAGACTTTCCTTAGCTAGATCTGCTACTCGGTTAAGGTTAGCCTAAGCTACTCTCCCCGTGATAATGTTTGGTTTCATACCAATCTTGAAGAGGCGGAGTAGAGGAGATGGCCTCACCAAAATGCTGTTTCAAAATACTGAAAATAACCTTAGGGTCTCTGCTGATGGGTTGCTGCAGATTCCTATCTTGACTAAATCCTTTGCCCTCCCCATTAACCTTTCCATGATTCCATTACCTTGCTCTGGCGTTTTGTAACGTTTCTTTACCAAGTAAGTCTTCATTTCCTGCCACTCATACGCAGTACATCCGTTTCATCACCTCTGAAAGTGGGTGGCTCACGCATGTCCGATTTCATGACAAAGTTTACCTTGGACCAGTCTGGCATGCACACTGGGACAGTCAGAGGCTACCTAGGATGGAGTGATATTACTTGCTGACAGACTTGAAACAATACCATTACCAATCTCTTGACCTATCTGTTTGACTAAAATCAAGCATAACACTCTGCTGCGTATGGTATTCAGCATCATTAGAGTGATTATCATCTCCATCACTCTGACCTGTTTGATGAATAACATCCTCTTGTTCATTTATTGACATTAAACCAGCACTCCCGGTAAAGCTATGCTCTACCATTCTAGCTATCTGAGCCCCTCCCCTACCAATACTGGGGTTACAATATCACAGTTAACTCCCCTAGGTTGTAATGCCTCACTCACCAGTAAAAGTGGTGGATCACCATTTGGCTTGACCAGAGTACCTGGATTTTTTAGCGTGGACATGTTATTCATGATTATTCAATATTCAAATTGACTGTCTCTTGAAGTTGACGACCGGTGTAGTCCTCTTCTCTGGAGCACTGCTGTATTCCCGGTGATCGGCGATAGCTGATCTTGTAGAGCCGGGTCACGGCACCAATTTTGTAACCAACTTCACATAGCCCCCCAGAAGAAAGGCACACGTACACCCACACTTTAGGTTGACTCAGCTTTTTTTGCAGTAAAATATTTCAAACAGTGATGTCAGGAGAGTCACAGCCACACGTTCACTGCTCTCAGAATATCTCCCAGACTCAAACCACAAAGTCATCGTATAGTATACATGCATTGTGTTTAGAAAATAACCAAAATACACAAAAGCATACCTGCAGTAAAAGATATCAAAAAGTGATGACAGGCATTGACAGAACGGTCACAGCCACACAGTCACTGGTTAGGTAAGACACAAGATATCTTTTAAATAGGAGCAACAGTGATACATGCCCTCAATGTGAAGTGATATTAATCCATAAATACAGAGCACAAGTACAACCCTTTTTATATAAACCTTTTAAGATATTAAGTGAATTATCTTACCATTTCAATAAATCACCTACTAGCAAATCACCTGCTAGCAATAGCTAGCGTGACATTAGTGCAGTGACCAAGGGTGGTAGTTAGCTCGTCATTAACATGGCTAGCTAAGCCAGCAAAAACGTGGTTAACTTGCCGAAATAGGTCTTAAATACATTAATGTCAAAATAAATATATACATAGTCACATTCGCTATTGACTTTAGGATATATGCATCCGTTTTCCAAAGACACTATTGTGTTATACAGTTTTTATGAGGAAGGAGACAAGAACCTGCTCTCAGAATATCTCAGACTGGAGCAGGCAGACCAACTTCCCAAATAGGGGAGAAGCACTCAAAACCCACTAGCTGTTCTTTCAAAGAAAATAATACAAAAATGGTAAGTCCGAAGACCTCTCGTATTGCCAACCTTACTACAATGGCAGCAAATATTCTTATGAATTCATTAACACAAAATGAAAGGAAACTTTATTTATAATCACCCCTTTCCCTGAAGTGAATGGTTTCACCCACTACTCTACCCGCGAACTGCAGCGTTCTCTGACGTCTACATTGCGCGCGAGGTTGATGGAAACTCTACATTTTCACACCTACAAAATTAGCGGTCTGGTGGTTTGCGTGAACGGGGTTGCCTGGGATGGAGTCACATTCCCGGCCTGAATTATTGTTTCAGTCCGCCCCTGCATATACCCACAAAATTAAATAAAACGACACAGTACGGCGATATTCAGATCCGCACAGCTCCCGGTCCTGAAATGCGCCCGGTCTGAGACTCTGCTTGGGGACGTCAAGGATGGCCCCTCCGGTGCTAAAACGTGAAGAGGACAGTCAAGTGTCTTTCAGTGGCGTGACAAAGAAAGAGTAGCGTAAGGGGAACACGGGAAGAATCACATTCCTTACTTGGTGGAGCTAAAGCTCCTAGTTGTGCATTGTACCAATGTTCTCTTGGTCCTCTGCTCTCAGATAACCACTCAGCTCCACAGCCCCAGTTCGTCGTCAGCGCAACCGCCCACTTCCTCACTCGAATTCGCAAGTAACACTTCTCGTCCCGCAGACACTGGTCCAGTGCGATCACACCAAACAGACAGGACATTGATACTTGCACAGGGGCCCGATCCATCCCCATAGAGGGACATTCTCCGCTCAATTCCCACAAAAGGAAATGACACCCAGCTACCTGTCTGATTAGCTAACTCGCTGCAGGTGCGTCTGATCACATCAGCCCCGACACCCACTTATCCACTGATCTACCGATCCATTTTAACTGCCGAGAATATGTATAATAAATTATAGTAATAATATACCAAGTACATCTACATTTATATATGTAAAAAAAAGTGATTTATAGTATAATGGTATTCTCAAACAATGAATAAAATAAAAATGCCAAAGAAAATGTATGTCTTTTATCTTTTTTCTTTTACCAGATTGAAAACAAATTAGTTCAAGAGAGAAAAAAACACGGTCTAAAATATCTCACTCAAATCCATCTTCCAAAACACAACAAAATGTGTTAATTGGAGTTTTCTTGTATATCAACAGATTCGAAAATCCTATTATGGTCTACTTCTAAATATATTCTGTAAAAATATACAGTAGAATACTTGTGTCCAATGAGCGATAAAAAAAAATACATTGTAAATGGTTTGGATGCTAGGGTCTTGAAAAGCATTTGATGTTCTGTTTTGAAAAGTATTTAATGTGCTGTTTCGGTTACTGTGGTGTTTTCATTTATTTTACTGTGAAAAACAGATTTTCGGGTTAAATGTTGTTGTACAGTGTAATCGATTGTATTTAAAAAGATAATCATATGCTCTTTAGAGATCTCAACAGCATATGGTACATATCGGAATAGGAAAATATATATATATTCTATTTGAAGTATTTTGAAACAAGAGACTGGGAAACTATTTTTATTAACACCATAAAAAGCCACTGAGCTGTGAACGTGGAGAAGCATTTTCACATTGATGTTTCTATGATCTTTAATGCATTGAATCCAACTTGAAAGTGAGCATACATTTCCCCCACTGTTACAGGCTGGTACAGGGGACGGACGGAGAGAGGGAGCAGAAAAGTGGAGAAGAGAGAAGAAGTTCAAGGGATATCAAATAAAATAAAATTTTATTTGTCATATGCCCCGGAATACAACAGGTAATACAACCTTAGAGTGAAATGCTTACTCACAAGCCCTTAACCAACATTGCAGTTTTAAGAAAAATACCACAAAAAAAGAAGAAATAAAGTAACAAATAATTAAAGAGCAGCAGTAAAATAACATAGTGAGGCTATATACAGGGGGTACTGGTACAGAGTCAATGTGCGGGGGCACCAGTGTTAGAGCGTTGGACTAGTAACCGAAAGGTTGCAAGTTCAAATCCCTGAGCTGACAAGGTACAAATCTGTCGTTCTGCCCCTGAACAGGCAGTTAACCCACTGTTCCTAGGCCGTCATTGAAAATAAGAATTTGTTCTTAACTGACTTGCCTAGTAAAATAAAGGTAAAATAAAAAGGTAATTGAGGTAATATATACATGTGGGTAGAGTTATTAAAGTGACTTATGCATAGATAATAACAGAGAGTAGCAGCGTGTGTGTGTATGTAGACAGGCAGAGAGGACTCTGACCTAACGTTGACTCACCACCTACAGAAGTCACTCTTCACCCTGTCAGGGATGTTGACCTTCATTGTCACAATCTTCAGATTCTCCCCCTCGGTTAATGGCCAGGGTCTGCAAGGAAAACTAACCTGTTGAGACAGGCGACACACTGCAAAGAGACCCCCATGCCCCCCTGCGCCTCACACTCACACGTTCACACACGCACACACACACTTTCCAAAAACAGCACAGAAAGCCTGCCACACTGGCACACACACACCGTCTGCCGACATGCTCTCTCCTACTCCTCCCTCCATCTTGCTCTAAGGAAAAGAGATGCTGTTAAGCAAATAGTTTTAAGTGTCTGACCTTTTTGGAGGAAAACCTTTTGGAGGAGAAAGGGAAGAGGGAAGAAATGGCCCGTCAATCTAGATTCCAAGCGGAAGAGCCAAGCTGACTAATACCACACCACCAACCTCCTTCCCCCATATCCTACCAGAACCACTGCCTGCCACCAAGCAGCCACCACATCCACCCCCACCCTCCACATCACAACAGCTAATGGCCAGATTGAGACAGGAATCAATGCAGTAAGAATTATGATGAAAATTATATTTCCTTTTTTTGGCATGTTCTCCCCTTGAGCTTTACTGTTCACTGGGGGGATTTCTCATGCGATAATCATCAAATATGAAGTTTTGCATTCGATCGAACAGTCGGACAAAACATCCAAACAACTCAGAGAAGAACACCAGAAAGAAAAACAGACAAGTGCTCTTTCAGAGAACAGGCATCCCTCCCAGTCCTGTCTGTTGGTGAGTCAGTGTTTAGTAAGGAGGATGACCTGGGAGACTACACTGGAGGTGATGGACGTGACAGCTACCTGAACGCTGGCCAAAACCAGACAACCAACGCCCTGGAGCTGACAGGATGGCTAGCTACCCGTCTCTATCACCAAACAACATAGAATCAACAATCCGAACGTCACAAATCTGACCACCACAAAAATACACATAAAAACACAGCAAGTATGAGTATGACCATGCTACATTACATCTGACACAACCGATGTAACAGCTACTACGTTCACACTATATGACTGTGTGCAGGGGGAGGTAGCATAATACTGAGTAACATGAAACATCCCTATCACCTCTTCACCAGTCCCCCCTATAACACACCTCCAGAGACCCTTTTCACAACAATGAAATAAATGTGCTATGAGAGTTTACATGTTAGGGGGCTGTTGCAAGACAGTCTGACAAATTCAATCTTTCCAGCTTTCCCCATTGCAGGACATGCAAGTTTAGTATTTACATTATTAATACAAAGAAAAAATAAATATTCAACATGATGTATCGTGTTCTTCATTAACAATGAAATCATAATTGGAAAACTATTAGGAATGTTATTCATCTTCCATTTTAATATTTACTTTCCAAATAAGAGTAAGGAATGGTCAGTGTGCGGCTCATGGAACTGGGCGATAGGCGGGGCTTAAAGGAAACAAGAACACTTGGTGAACTTTGAACTCCTTTTCATTTTCAGAACAACTGACGTACACAACATGGGGCTTGCAATACAGCAATGAGCGTTCTCAAGAAAAAAACTACTTGATCCCATGTTTTATAGGACAACATTTAGTTATACTGTAATTTACCAATCTAATTTATTTTGTGTTGAATAAAGACTTGTTTTCATTATTTGTTTCATCGTGTTAAAATCATAATTATTCAATATAATACTGAGATTATCGCCGCCAAACATATTTTTATAGAATTGCATATACAGTGAGTTCCAAAAGTATTGGGACAGTGACACATTGTTTTTTTTACTTTGGCTTTGTACTCCAATACTTTGGATTTGAAATTGTAAAATGACTGTGATGTTAAAGTGCAGACTGTCAGCTTTAATTTGAGGGTATTCTCATCCATATCGGGTGAACCGTTTCGAGATTACAGCACTTTTTGTACATAGTCCCCCCATTTTAGTTGATCAAAATTATTGGGACAAATTCACTTACAGTACAGTACATGTGTATTAAAGCAGTCAAAAGTTAAATATTGGCTCCCATATTCATTGGCTCCCATATTCATAGCACAAAATGATTACGTCAAGCTTGTGACTCTCTCGTTTTGGTTGTGTTTCAGAGTATTTTGTGTCCAATAGAAATTAATGGTAAATAATGTATTGTGTCATTTTGGAGTCACTTTAATTGTAAATAAGAATAGAATACGTTACTAAACACTTCTACATTAATGTGGATGCTACCATGATTACAGATAATCCAGAAAAATCGTGAATAATGTGAATTGTATGAAAACTAAAGAATGAAATATACTGTGGTTAATCTAAAATGAGAAATCGCATTATTCCAATTAGCCTGTATTTTAGTATGGACTTGATAGACAGTGACACTCAAATAAATGTGTAATCTCTTAAAACAGCAATGTTTTAACTGAAATAAAACAAAGGGGGAAATATTACAAGATCTCTCTGACTATTCTAAGACAATGTATTTTACTGCAAAGATTTTTTTTAAATTGTAGATAATCATTAAACCATCATTTCAAAACGGAGAATGTCATGTTTCTCTCGTGTTATCAACTAAATCTGATTAAAGAATATATATACACTACAGTTCAAAAGTTTGAGGTCACTTAGAAATGTCCTTGTTTTTTAAAGAAAAGCGAATTTTTTGTCCATTAAAATTACATCAAATTGATCAGAATTACAGTGTGGACATTGTTAATGTTGTAAATGACTTTTGTAGCTGGAAACAGCAGATTTTCTATGGAATATCTACATAGGCGTACAAAGTTTATAATTTTAAAAGGCTAATTGATAATTAGAAAAACATTTTGAAATTATGTTAGCAAAGCTGAAAACTGTTGTACTGATTAAAGAAGCAATAAAACTAGCCTTCTTTAGACTAGTTGAGTATCTGGAGCATCAGCATTTGTGGGTTTGATCACGGGCTCAAAATGGCCAGAAACAAAGACCTTTCTTCTGAAACTCATCAATCTATTCTTGTTCTGAGAAATGACGGCTATTCCATGCGAGAAATTGCCACTACTCCCTTCACAGAAAAGCGCAAACTGTCTCTAACCAGAATAGAAAGAGGAGTGGGAGGCCCCGGTGCACAACTGAGAAAGAAGACAAGTACATTAGAGTGTTTAGTTTGAGATGCCCCACAAGTCCTCAACTGGCAGCTTTATTAAATAGTACCCGCAAAACACCAGTCTCACTGTCAACAGTGAAGTGGCAACTCCGGGATGCTGGCCTTCTAGGCAGAGTTCCTCTGTCCAGTGTCTTTGTTCTTTTGCCCACCTTAATCTTTAATTTTTATTGTCCAGTCTGAGATATGTATTTTTCTTTGTAACTCTGCCTAGAAGGCCAGCATCCAAGAGTCGAGTTGCAAAGAAAAATACATATCTCGGACTGGCCAGTAAAAATTAAAGATTACGGTTAGAGCTTTGCAACCTTGAAACAATTAAGACATGGATTGTGTGTCTGTGCCAATCAGAGGATGAATGGACAATAATTTTTTTTTAATAGGTTTTGAACGGGGATTGGTAGTAGGTGCCAGGCACACCGATTTGAGTCAAGAACTGCAACGCTGCTGGGTTTTTCACACTCAACCGTTTTCCGTGTGTATCAAGAATGAATCACCACCCAAAGGACATCCAGCCAAATGTGGGAAGCATTAGAGTCAACATGGGCCAGCATCCCTGTGGAACGCTTTCGATGACACATTGTAAGGTCCATGCCCTGATGAATTGAGGCTGTTCTGATGGCAAAAGGGGTTGAAACTGGGTAGAGTTGTGACGATCATGGAATTTTGGATGACTGCAATTGGCCAGCCAAATGACTGTGATCACCGTAATAACCATGGGAATAGCAACACATATTCCCCTCTCCGCTCCTGACGTTACGTGCTGGAATTGAAATATAATGAATAGAACAGGCATCCCCATTCAAGTTGATGGCATAATGGTTGGACTGGCCGCCATTGCGAGTGTACCCATAGGAGCAAAGCAGAAAGTAAAATATGTGTTGTGATTTGTTGATTCAACTCAACTGACATTACAAAAAAGACATTCCATTGCATGAGCCACGTCAGTTAACATCATTTGAATGAACATTCTACATGACCATGGACATTATTGCATCACAATACCGGGCAGCAATTGAGACTTTGTTAAAGGTCCAATGCAGCCGTTTTTATCTCAATATCAAATAATTTCTGGGTAGCAATTAAGTACCTTACTGTGATTGTTTTCAGTTAAAATGGTCAAAAATAAACTAAAATAGTTTTTAAGGAAAGAGCTCTTTCTCAAACAATCATTTTGCTAGGACAATATGGGATTGGTCTGAGTGGGGATGTGAAAACTGAAAACTAGCTGTTATTGGCAGAGAGGTTTGGAACTCACTTTCTTAATGGTCCATTAAATAATGTACTCCCTGTTGATGTCACTAGGCAGCCCAAAACTCCATCCCACCAAAACAGGCTGACATTTCTGTTGGTCTTTTCAAACAGCTCTTACACTAAAAGGGAATTGTTATAATTTCCACAGTATTATTCCAATCACATAGTATGGAAATTAATAGAGAATCATGTTTTTGACTGCACTGGGCCTTTAAGAGTCCATGTTAAGGCCGAAACAGACTTGACCACACGAATGCCATGCCGTCCCGTCTTCATGTAGCGGACATGAGTCAGTCATGGTTACGTGATGAGTTAGCCCTGCCTGCGAGCTTCAAAACCAGTGTCTGCCTCAGACAAAAAGGGACTCCTCTCTTGGTTTAATGGTCTAAGATGTTTGTCGCTCCCGTGCGAGACCTGGGATCATATCCTGTGTGTTACATTAGTGTCCAATGTGGGGCGGTCTTTCATGGGGGAGGAGGTCAAAGGGGGGAGAATATAGAGGACATGAGTCGGTCATGATCATGTGATGAGGTAGCCCTGCCTGCAACCTTCAACACCAGTGTAGGCCCACGGCCAAAAGGACATTGTCTAATGGTCTAAGATGTTTGTTGCTTCCGTGGGAGACTCCGATTACTTTCCCGCGTGTTATAGTCAGCTTTTTGTTCCACAAAATAATTATGGTTATGACGGTTGTGGTTGTGGTTATGACGGTTGTTTAATTTTCATGACGGTCTTTCTCCATAACCGTTGGTTACATGGTTATATGGTACTTGTGCCAGCCCTAATGGTGGGAAGATGTGGTAAACTGTGGTTGGAAGTATTTACTATGAATGTAATCAATAATGCTTAACGGATTCACAAACTATGAATATGACTAACTATAATTTTGTACAATACAGAAAATTAATACAATATCTTATCTTACCATTTAGTCATTGTTTGAGTGGGCCAGTTGTGCGCCACCCTATGGGACTCCCAATCATGAAGGTTAGAGAAAGCGGCAGACACTAGTTTATGAAGGTTAGAGAAAGCGACAAAGTGGCAGCAACCATTCTGTTTTGAACATAGCATACACCTTAAACTTAAACTAGACAAGTCCCTCGCTTGACATTCTGAGAAATATATCTCAATAGGAACTTTTAACTCAATAGCATCGCTCAACTCAATAGGATCACTCAATTCAATAGGATCACTCAACTCAATAGGAGATAGTAGGATCATACTGACCTTTCTTAATGTCTGTCCTAAGAGAGTAGGGGAGAGATAGTAGGATCATACTGACCTTTCTTAATGTCTGTCCTAAGAGAGTAGGGGAGAGATAGTAGGATCATACTGACCTTTCTTAATGTCTGTCCTAAGAGAGTAGGGCAGAGATAGTAGGATCATATTGACCTTTCTTAATGTCTGTCCTAGAAGAGTAGGGCAGAGGTCGTGTCGGTCAGTGTGGTCAGTGTTGAAGTACAACGTATCCTGTGACTGACCCTCCCTGGCAGGATGGGAAGGGACAGCTGGAGGTCCTGGGTGTGAGGCGATGTGAGGGAGACGCTAAACAATCAATCAGGTCAGCCGGTCACCTGACACCAGCCCTGTCACAATGCATCCGTCACCCCCGGAAACTTATCGGTCACAACACAGTGTTGCAGCGCTGCTGACTGCGCCCACATGTCACCCCTCCACCGTCACGCCTGTCAATCACAGGATAGGTCAGGCACACACAGGGTGGACAGTCACACATACTGTACAATGTGGTGGCTGGTGGTGGCTGGTCAGTGTGTGTGTGTGTGTGTTAAATGTTAAAATGTTAAAATGGGCATACAATGTGAACAGCCGTTTGTGAATCTGTATTAACTGTGTACTGTGTAGTAGGCTACGTATAGCCTACTAATTATGCAAATATTTCAGAAGCAATAAAACATCATAAAAATCATGTCTAACAGTCCATTGGAAATATAAACCCAGTGGCCTTTAAAAATATCAACACCACTGATTCAGATTAGAGAAATAATTGGCTAAATACAGTCGAAGAGTAGGAGAATCAATCATCAATACTGTTAAGGCCTACTTTTATCAACTTTCTAAAATGCAATAGTTTAAACAGCAATGTTTTTTTTCCCATCCATTAAAACAACACAATTTAGAATCAACTGACACTATAACCAAGAGTTCAGTTTGAAGTGTTATCTCCAGGAGCTTCTGTCCCCTGACTGATGCTGTACCCAGCTGCATAAAAACATACTGACCACAACTTAACACCCTGCCCTTAATACACTGCCTGCCTGACTGACTGCCTTCCTGACTGTCTGACTGCCTGCCTGACTGCCGGGGGATAGCCTAATGTGCTAAATTAAAGAGGCGAATGTGTGCTCACACATGCCTCCTGTCACAACACATTCAACACATTCGACAATCTTTCCCTTTAAACATGACGCCAAGAAAAGGTAAATTTTTACTGGAATCAGCTAGCAGGTCACTGCTGTAGAAATTAACACTCTGTGACAATCCCGCGTCACAAAACTAACAACATCGCTCTCGACATGAACAAATCAGCGCCTGAATGGAAAGGAGAACACCATGACTGCAGTGCCGCACCCCAGCCGCAACTCACTCACTATCTCTGTCTCTCTCTCTCTCTACCTCCTTCCCTCCCTCTCTTCCTTCTGCCTCTCAGGGCAGTGAGCTGCTGTCACGGCGGAGGAACGCCTGTCAATCTCAGGGCCTAATCCAATGGCACGTCTGATGGGGACATGTCACATATGTTAAGAGGAGCAGAGGGGGAATGACTGGGGGGACAGAGACTAGGGCGAGAGGAGAGGATGAGCGCAGGGTGGCAGGGGGCCCTGTGACAGACCCACTGTGACAGGTGGCCCCGGACCAACTGAGTAACCAAGCTGCCACAGGGGGGGTGGGGGTGGGGGGGTAGCTAACCTCACCCCTTGACGTGACTAGCATTCAGAAGTGCCACATAGGGAGTGGGCTGAGGGAAATGCCACGCACTGTCACAGAGTTAAACTCACAGTGATCTTGGGATTTTACTCAAAGATCACTCAACTTTACACAGATTTACATAAACAGTTTGTGGCACAGTGGACAATGGGACATAAACATTAAATGTATCATAGTCCAAATAGTCATAAAATGCTAAACACAAACTAATCTTTAACCCAATAGGTGGTATGGAACCCTACTCTCACCTAATACATTACTACTAGCTACTCTTCCTGGGGTCTGGCAAAATTAAGGCAGTTATACCATTTTAAAAACATTACAAGACATTCATTATTTTATCTGATCTGACACAATTTTTTCAAAAACTTTACTAAAGGGTTGGTAACAGTCTCATTGGTTGGCTATTTGAGCCAGTAAAGGGGGCTTTACTATTCTTAGGTAGGGGAATGACTGTTGCTTCCCTCCAGGCATGAGGGCACACACTTTCTAGTAGGCTTAAATTGAAGATGTGGCAAATAGGAGTGGCAACATCGTCCGCTATTATCCTCAGTCATTTTCCATCCAAGTTGTCAGACCCCAGTGGCTTGTCAATGTTGATAGACAACAATAATATTTTCACCTCTTCCACACTCACTTTACAATTCTTGTCTTTCATAATTTGGTCAGATATACTTGGATGTGTAGTGTCAGCATATGTTTCTGGCATGTCATGCCTAAATTTGCTAATCTTGCCAGTGAAAAAATTATTTAATTTGTTGCCAATATCAGTCAGTTTCGCGATGAATGAGCCATCTGATTCAATGAATAATGGAGCTGAGTTTGCCAGAGTTTTCTGAGTTTTCCCAAAATTTCATTGAAGGTACTCCAAAGCTTTTTACTGTTATTCTTTGTGTTTTATCTTTGTTTCATAGTGTAGTTTCTTCTTTTTATTCAGTTTAGTCACATGATTTCTCAATTTGCTTGCTTGTTTTCATTGCTTTACTGGGATGCTTAGCAGAAGTAGATATTCTCATGTTATTTATGTTAGTGCAGGGTAAGCTGCATACAGTGGACTTCCTACTAGGGCACACCGCCTCAGTGCTAACGGCATACATCTGGTTCATAGACACATGATTGTTTCATACAATAGCTGTATGATCAGCAGAGGCAGTTAGAGGGACACACATTAGGTTACTTACATTGTGTCTACCAATCAAATCAAATTGTATTTGTCACATGCGCCAAATAAAACAGGTGTAGACCTTACAGTGAAATGCTTACTTACAAACCCGTAACCAACAATGCAGTTTTAAGAAAAAAGTGTTAAGAAAGTATTTGCTAAAATAAACTGAAGTAAAAAGTACGAAAAATAGAAAAATAACAAAAAATAAGGAGCAACAATAAAATAACAGTAGTGAGGCCATATACAGGGGGTTCCGGTACAGAGTCAATGTGCAGGGGCACCGGTTAGTCAAGGTAATTGAGGTAATATGTATATGTAGGTAGAGGTAAAGTGACTACTGTATGCATGGATAATAAACAGAAAGTAGCAGCAGCATAAAAATGGGGATGGAAGCTGTTCAGGAGTCTTCTGGCTTGGGGCTGGAAGCTGTTAAGAAGCCTTTTGGACATAGACTTGGCGCTGCGGTACCGCTTGCCGTGCGGTAGTAGAGAGAACAGTCAGTGTCTAGTGTGGCTGGAGTCTTTGGCAATTTTTGGGGCCTTCCTCAGACACCGCCTGGTATAGAGGTCCTGGATGGCAGGAAGCTTGTCCCCAGTGATGTACTCGGCCATTCGCACTACCCTCTGTAGTGCCTTGCAGTTGGAGGCCGAGCAGTTGCCATACCAGGCAGTGATGCAACCAGTAAGGATGCTTTCGATGGTGCAGCTGTAGAACTTTTTGAGGATCTGAGGATCCATGCCAAATATTTTTAGTCTCCTGAGGCATTGTCGTGCCCTCTTCATGACTGTCTCGGTGTGTTTGGACCATGTTAGTTTGTTGGTGATGGGGACACCAAGGAACATGAAGCTCTCAACCTGCTCCACTTCTGCCCTGTCGATGAGAATGGGGGTGTGCTCGGTCCTCCTTTTCCTGTAGTCCACAACCATCTCCTTTGTCTTGATCACTTTGAGGGAGAGGTTGTTTTCCTGGCACCACACTGCCAGGTCTCTGACCTCCTCCCTATAGGCTGTCTCATCGTTGTCGGTGATCAGGCCTACCACTGTTGTGTCATCGGCAAACTTAATGAAATCATCAATGCACCTGGTATAACATACATTTGCTAAAGCATTATGATGGCTCAGCGACACAATGGAAGGGATTAACTGAGCTGGGCTTGGGTCATTGATAAGTCAATGTCTCAACGCAGACTTATAATGCTGTGAAAAGATCCATGAACCAAAATTATTTGGGTGGATCCCATCCTCCTTATAAAATGTGTTTTGCTTCCAAAAGGTATTGAAATTTTCAACAAAAGTTACTCCCATTGAGCTGCAATAACAGTAGCCAGTTGTGAAGAGAAAGAATCCTGCTAAAGCGTTCAATGCCACCTTTCAGAGAGGACACAGGGCCAGATATGAGGGGTCTTTTGTTAGTGTTCAGCAGAGAGTCAATCAGCTCTTTGAAATCCAGTTTCAACTGTTCAGAGCTGCCCTTCATAATGTCATTAAAACCCACATGGACTACAATGGAATCGATTTCCATGTCCTGACTTAGTACATTCTGTAGCAGCTTAGTAATGTCATTTACTCAAGCTCTGTGATAGGACATTCTTTTTGCACCAGGAAGAGTCACATTACTTACCATGGAGCTGCTCAAAATCACGGCTAGCGAGGGATCTAACATTAAGTAGCCCTATTTTGATATATGAGATATCACAATCTCTTTCAATAATGACAGGAATAGAGGAGGTCTTTATTCCAGTGAGATTGCTGAGGCGTACACCGCCACGTTTTGTTTTGCTCAACCTAGATCGAAGCACAGACACGATCTAAATGGGGATAGCTGAGCTGACTACACTAAGCTGCCCGTTGCCTGGCCTGCACCCTATCTCATTGTGGAGCTAGAGGAGTTAGAGCCCTGTCTATGTTCATAGATAAGATGAGAGCACCACTTACCTACAAATTCTATCTTTTGGGAGGGGCAGAAAACAATTTTCAACCAGCGATTGAGTTTTGAGATTCTGCTGTAGAGCTCATCACTGCCCCTAACTGGGAGGGGCCAGAGACAATTACTTGATGCTGACACATCTTTCTAGCTAATGTACACGCTGAAGCTGTGTTGCGCTTGGTGACCACTGACTGTTTCATCCTAACATCGTTGGTGCCGAAGTGGATAACAATATCCCTATACTCTCTAGACTTGCCAGTTTTAGCCTTAGCCAGCACCATCTTCAGATTAGCCTTTACATCGGTAGCCCTTCCCCCTAGTAAACAGTGTATGATTGTTGGATGATTATTTTTAAGTCTAATATTGCGGGTAATGTAGTCACCAAAGACTATCATTTTCAATTTGTCAGAGCTAATGGTGGGAGGCTTCAGCGGCTTAGACCCCGTTACGGGTGGAGGAGAGACCTGAGAAGGCTTGGCCTCTGACTCGTTGCTTAGTGGGGAAAACCGGTTGAAAGTTTCTGTCAGCAGCATTTCTTTCCAGAAGCCTTGACAAAATTGTACAGCTGCGGGGACTGTGCGAGGTGATTTCTACTACTATCTGTACTTACTGGTGGAACAGACGCTGTTTCATCTTTTCCTACACTTAAATTGCCCTTGTCGAGGCTCCCCTGAGTTCCCTCCTGAGGCTGCCCTGAGTCCGCTCCCAAGGCTCCCCTGAGTTCGCTCCCGAGGCTGCCCTGAGTTCGCTCCCTCCCAGTCCCCGGAAGCTCCCCTATTGTTTCAGTTTTTAGGGACAAGAAGTGTATCCTCCCTAGGCTACAACAACACAATGTAATGAAGAATGTTTTTATTGTTTTCAAGTGAGTAAAAACTCTAGACTAGGCTGTAAACTGAAGTCAATAGCCTGTATTTGAATAACTGCTCAAAAAGCCTGGCATTTAGAATGCATATTAATTTAAAAACTGCATCTAGATTGCCTGATTGGGCAACCGTTTGGATAAACAATTTTTAAGGCAGTTTAGCCTACAAATCCAGGCACATTAGTAGCACGGTAATATTTACTTTTACATTTTTTATTTCACCTTTATTTAACCAGGTAGGCTAGTTGAGAACAAGTTCTCATTTACAACTGAGACCTGGCCAAGATAAAGCAGAGCAGTGCGACACAAACAACAACACAGAGTTACACAAACAAGCGTACAGTCAATAACACAATAGAGAAGAAAAAAAATATTTATCAGATGATGATGTGCAAGTAGAGATACTGGTGTGCAAAAGAGCAGAAAAGTAAATAAAAACAGTATGGGGATGAGGTAGTTAGATTGGGTGGGCTATTTACAGATGGGCTATGTACAGCTGCAGCGATCGGTTAGCTGCTCAGATAACTGGTGTTTAAAGCTAGTGAGGGAAATATAAGTCTCCAGCTTCAGCTATTTTTGCGATTCGTTCCAGTCACTGGCAGCAGAGAACTGGAAGGAAAGGCGACCAAAGGAGGTGTTGGCTTTGGGGATGACCAGTGAGATATACCTGCTGGAGCGCGTGCTATGGGTGGGTGTTGTTATCGTGATCAGTGAGCTGAGATAAGGCGGAGCTTTACCTAGCATAGACTTATATATGATCTGGAGCCAGTGGGTCTGGCGACGGATATGTAGCGAGGGCCAGCCGACTAGAGCATACAGGTCGCAGTGGTGGGTGGTATAAGGGGCTTTGGTAACGAAACGGATGGCACTGTGATAGACTGCATCCAGTTTGCTGAGTAGAGTATTGGAAGCTGTTTTGTAGATGACATCGCCAAAGTCGAGGATCGGTAGGATAGTCAGTTTTACTAGGGTAAGTTTGGCGGCGTGAGTGAAGGAGGCTTTCTTGCGAAATAGAAAGGCGATTCTAGATTTGATTTTGGATTGGAGATGTTTAATATGAGTCTGGAAGGTGAGTTTACTGTCTAGCCAGACACCTAGGTATTTGTAGTTGTCCACATATACTAGGTCAGAGCCGTCCATGGTAGTGATGCTAGTCGGGCGGGCAGGTGCGGGCAACGAACGGTTGAAAAGCATGCATTTGGTTTTACTAGCGTTTAGGAGCAGTTGGAGGCCACGGAAGGAGTGCTGTGGCATTGAAGCTCGTTTGGAGGTTAGTTTGCACAGTGTCCAAAGAAGGGCCAGAAGTATACAGGATGGTGTCGTCCGCATAGAGGTGGATCAGGGAATCACGTGCAGCAAGAGCGACATCATTTATGTATACAGAGAAAAGAGTCGGCCCGAGAATTGAACCCTGTGGTACCCCAATAGAGACTGCCAGAGGTCCGGACAGCAGGTCCTCCGATTTGACACACTGAACTGTGTCAGCAAAGTCGTTGGTGAACCAGGCGAGGCAGTAATTTGAGAAACCAAGGCTATTGAGTCTGCCGATAAGAAAACGGAGATTGACAGAGTCGAAAGCCTTGGTCAGGTCGATGAAGACAGCTGCACAGTACTGTCTTTTATTGATGGCGGTTATGATATCGCTTAGTACCTTGAGCGTGGCTGAAGTGCACCCGTGACCAGCTCAGAAACCGGATTGCACAGCGGAGAAGGTACGGTGGGATTCGAAATGGTCAGTGATCTGTTTATTAACTTGGCTTTCGAAGACTTTAGAGAGGCAGGGCAGGATGGATATGGGTCTATAGCAGTTTGGGTCTAGAGTGTCATCCCCTTTGAAGCGGGGGATGACCACGGCAGCTTTCCAGTCTTTAGGGATCTCAGACGATACGAAAGAGAGGTTGAACAGACTGGCAATAGGGGTTGCAACAATGGCTGCAGATAGTTTTAGAAAGAGAGGGTCCAGGTTGTCAAGGCCAGCTGCTTTGTACGGGTCCTGGTTTTGCAGCTCTTTCAGAACAGCTGCTATCCTGATTTGGGTGAAGGAGAAGCTGGGGAGGTTCGGGCAAGTAGCTGCGGGGGGGCTGTTAGCCGGGGTTTGGGTAGGCAGGAGGAAAGCATGGCCAGCCGTAGAGAAATGTTTATTGAAATGTTCGATTATCATGGATTTATCGGTGGTGACCGTGTTACCTAGCCTCAGTGCAGTGGGCAGCTGGGAGGAGGTGCTCTTGTTCTCCATGGACTTTACAGTGTCCCAAACTTGTTGGAGTTAGAGCTGCAGGATGCAAATTTCTGTTTGAAAAAGCTAGCCTTTGGTTTCCTGACTGACTGCGTGTATTGGTTCCTGACATCCCTGAACAGTTGCATATCACAGGGACTATTCGAAGCTATTGCAGTCCGCCACAGGATGTTTTTGTGCTGGTCAAGGGCAGTCAGGTCTGGAGTGAACCAAGGGCTGTATCTGTTCTTAGTTCTACATTTTTTGAAAGGGGCATGCTTATTTAAGATGGTGAGGAAATTGCTTGTATTTTGTCATTATGTATCAGTTAACAGAAGCATGCTATTAAATGTAGGGATTTCTAGTGGTAAGCGTATGATTTACGATAATGAGTGAGCAAGTTGTTTGTCTTCTGTGTTTTTAAAAGCATTCGAAAATTAGGTGGATATCGGTCATCTCTTAAAGGACTAGAAAAGGCCCAGTGCACTACTTTTGTAAAAAAATATATATATATATATATATATAATATATATATATACACTACTGGTAAAAAGTTTGGACACACCTACTCATTCCAGGGTTTTTCTTTATTTTGACAATTTTCTACATTGTAGAATAATAGTGAAGACATCAAAACTATGAAATAACATATGGAATCATGTGGGGGCAGTTAACCCACTGAACAGACAGTTAACCCACTGTTCCTAGGTCGTCATTGAAAATAAGAATTGTGTTCACTACTATTCTACTATGCAGAAAATTGTAAAAATAAAGAAAAACCCTTGAATGAGTAAATGTTCTAAAACTTTTGACCAGTAGTGTATATTTTTTTGTTATATTCATTTTTTCCCCCCATTTTTCAGGTGCTGCAGCACCCTCAGCATTCGTACTTCCCGTTGCTATGAATGCAAACAAGATCCAGTTCTGGTCAAGTAGACTTAGGGTCGCAGAACTCCCTTTAATTAAGTAAAGATAGCAGAATATTCTGAATTGTTGTTACTTAATAGGTAATTTTGGCAATCTATGAAAACTTTGGTAATGGTAACTTTGGTAATGTTATAAACACTACCTTAAATCATTGAAACTTTCCAAAATTACGGTAGTTTACTGGTAAATTTAGTAACTTTCCATCCCTTTGCAATCCTAAGTAGTAGTGCTGAGCAATTAAGTGCTTTTTGAGGTCGGTTTCGGTTCGATTATAAAAAAATGATCACGGTTCTTGATTTAGATAATTTTTTAGGCATTAAATGCTCTATGCGTTATCTGGGTTTTATGCTGTAACACAGAATAAAACAATAAATAAAAGTCCCATGATGGTAGTGACTGCCCATTACTGCTTATCACTTATTAACCATCATTTATTCACATGACTTTAATTTAATAAAACATTTCAGTTGTTGTGTATATTACATTTGTTTTATTTGATTACTTTATTATTTGATTCCAAGTCATCATCTCATCTCTATAGAGCTGCTGCCTGTGCTGTCTGACAAAATCACTATTTTAGTAGTTCTTCAAATAAATAAGGCATACTCCTATGACTGCTGAATACCAACTAAGATCATGTATTTTCAGGTCGAGATGCCGTGAGAAGCAACTGCTTTCTTTCCCTCTTGATTGCTTGTTCTGTTCAGTCTCTGTGTCTGTTCCACAAGTTCTTATTACAGCTCAGCGTTCCACACAGACCGGACAAGTAGGGCGGGCGCGCAATGGATTATGGTCATTGTTGTAGTTTCTATGTTTTTCTGTGCTAAACGATGTAAAATATTGGCCTGTTGGAAACTACAACTCCCTACTACCTCGCACAGGTACAGTAAACGGATTAATCTCTACAGAAACTGTGCAATGAGATAAAAAGAAAAATGTTTTGTGGAATTCGAATAATTTAACTGTTTGTCAATTAGTTGAATAAAAAACAAAAAATAACTGACATTTCAGTTAATTGCTCAGCACTACTAAGTAGACCCCTTACACTCGCCAGGTGGTCCAGTTCCTCAGTGGCCCTGCTGTTCCTCAGAGCCTGCTTCAGGTCAGCAGTCAGGATCCCCTCCTTTAGGTCCTCAGAGCCTGCTCCAGGTCAGCAGTCAGGACCTCTTCCTTTAGGTCCTCAGAGCCTGCTCCAGGTCAGCAGTCAGTACCCCCTCCTTTAGGTCCTCAGAGCCTGCTCCAGGTCAGCAGTCAGGACTTCCTCCTTTAGGTCCTCAGAGCCTGCTCCAGGTCAGCAGTCAGGACCTCCTCCTTTAGGTCCTCAGAGCCTGCTCCAGGTCAGCAGTCAGGACCTCCTCCTTTAGGTCCTCAGTGCCTGCTCCAGGTCAGCAGTCAGGACTTCCTCCTTTAGGTCCTCAGAGCCTGCTCCAGGTCAGCAGTCAGGACTTCCTCCTTTAGGTCCTCAGAGCCTGCTCCAGGTCAGCAGTCAGGACCTCCTCCTTTAGGACACACACAAAAACACAGATGAAATACACTGAACAACCTCCAACCAACATAAGAATACAAAGCTTGTCTGATGGCGCCATCCAGTGGTTATGTCCTGTCACAGAACTGACTGATTGTAACACAATCTAGCTCATGATATATGTTATTTACACAGACATTGTATTTATGGTGTACTAAAACACAGGTAGAATATTATATTCCAGTTTTATAAACTGGTATATCTCCCCAGTAAAAGGTTCCTCACCAGATCTCCTCCAACAACAGCTGCGTGTCCCTCATGGCATCTGCGTCCATGTGGTTGATCATCTTCTACAAAAAAGTGAAAGTATCTAACATCATGTATAGCCTAAAAATGTGTTGTAATTTCATAGTAATCAAGTTGAGCAGTTTGAATTACACTGTACCACTAAGTCCCTATACCACTGTAACAACAAAAACCACTCAACTCCATTAACGCAATGCAACTGCAAAGTGAGTAATATGTAACAAAATTAACAAAACATCATTACTAAAATAATAACAGTTTACTAAACAGGTGCAGAGTTTTCAGAACTTTTACCTCCTCCTTGACCCTGGCTGACTGCTGTGACTCCGCTGCATCACAGATGGAGTTAATCTGATTGGCTCCTCCAGCCGTTACCTCAAATGTGGCCTACCTGTGAAAGGGGTAAACGTGTCTTAGGGCAGGCAGGACAGAGGCAAAGGCAAAGGATAAATGTGCACAATGTTAGGTTTTATTAGCATAATAGTGGGCAACGTGTAGCGGTAGTAGAGGTGCATTCCATAATGTCCGCAAAATAGGAAAAATGACTTAGCCTACAAAAACAAACAATTAACAAAAGTGAAGTTCTCTAATGAAACCAATATCAAAATTGACTTCATCCAAAATCTGGATTTAGCCTGGGAAACAGGCTACTGGTAGGCCTAGGCTGCCTACTACTGTGAAACAACATACTGCCTAAAGCCACACACCCTCCAGATCAGTGCTTACAGAACACTGGTAAAGCCATGTAGAAAAACCTTACTGGGATATTACAAAAGATTTTAATCCAAGTGTATGGATGTTTGATAAACTGTTTAATAAACGGAACAACCTGAGATGCTCTGTAGTTTCAGTTTTGCCAGCAACAATAACACTAACAGAAGCGCTTCCAATCCAGACTGAACCTAACACCGCTCCAGTCTTCCGCTCTCTCTCTACATGGACGTTACCACTAGGTGGTGTAGATGTATCCTTAGCCTCTGATACAGGGTCAGATGTTGAATGTGTTCAAGTGCATCAAACGCATTTTGGAAAAATTGTGACGACTGACTGATCTACAAATAGTTACTATAACTACAGAATAGTTACTGACGATACAGGATGATTTGTAGATCAGTCAATCGGCAGTTTGCTGCAATGTTGAAAAAGCCCATTGTTTCATCCCCCTAATAAAATGGTTAGGTTACAGGGATGGGTATTCAGATCCTAGACATGTGGTTAGGGAAAACCTTGACCGCCAGCACTCTGGATATCCAGAACTTTATCCTGGGTCGACTTGCACAAACAAATCAGTGTGTCCTCCATTTAGTATCTGTCGGACTCAAAGGACACACTTTGTCTCAGCGTCTTTAATCTACCACAATACCCATATGGAAGGCTTTCAGAGTCATGGTATGCGTCCCAAATGGTACCCTAAACCCTATATAGTGCATTACTACTTGTACTCTTATAATCTCCACAAGGCAGAGCCAGAAGAGGACTGGTCACCCCTCAGAGCCTGGTTCCTCTCTAGGTTTCTTCATACTGTAAGTTCCTTCCTTTGTAGGGAATTTTTCCTAGCCACCGTGCTTCAACACATGTATTGCTTGGTTTTGGGGGTTTTAGGCTGGGTTTCTGTATAAGCACTTTGTGACATCGGCTGATGTAAAAAAGGCTTTATAAATGCATTTGACTGATGATGACGATGATGATGATGATGATGATGAGTGTACAAAACATTAGGAACACCTGCTCTATGTTTGTTGTTTGGATTTTCTCTCTTCAGAGGACAGAAATATAATTTTTGTTTTTACAGCTTTTTTACTACATTCAGTCCATAATTTTTTTTTTAAACTTAGGGGGTGGATCAGCTTTAATATTGAAAATAGATTGTGGCTTCTATCAATGTAATTGTCTGCATCATTTCTAATTCTGCATATATATATATATATATATATATATATATATATTTATGTATTCTTTATATATGTTTTAATATATTTTTCTTTAATATTTTCCCCTAACCCTACCACCCCTCCCCTAATTGGAGTAGACTAATGGACAAGGACACTTCCAGCTTATACATACAGTGCAGTCGGAAAGTATTCAGACCCCTTGACTTTTTCCACATTTTGCTAAGTTACAGCCTTATTCTAAAATTGATTAAATAAATAAAAATCCTCATCAATTTACACACGGTACCCCATAATTACAAAGTGAAAACAGGTTTTTAGACATTTTTGCAAATAGTAAAAAAAATAACCGAAGTACATAGTTTTCATAAATATTGTTTCTACAACTTGATTGGAGTCCACCTGTGGTAAAATTCTATTGATTGGAAATGATTTGGAAAGGCACACACCAGTCTATATAAGGTCCCACAGTGCAAGAATCCAAGGGTCACTCTGACAGAGCTCCATAGTTATTCTGTGGAAATGGGAGAACCTTCCAGAAGGACAACCATCTCTGCAGCACTCCACCAATCAGGCCTTTATGGTAGAGTGTCCAAACGAAAGCCACTCCTCAGTAAAAGGCACATGACAGCCCACTTGGAGTTTGCCAAAAGGCACCTAAAAGATTCAGACCATGAGAAACAAGATTCTCTGGTCTGATGAAACCAAGATTGAACTCTTTGGCCTGAATGCCAAGCTTCATTTCTGAGGGATGTTTTTCAACGGCAGGGACTTGGAGACTAGTCAGGATCGAGGGAAAGATGAACGGAACAAAGTACAGAGAGATCCTTGATGAAAACCTGCTGCAGACCGCTCAGGACCTCAGACTGGGGTGAAGGTTCACCTTCAAACAGGACAACAACCCTAAGCACACAGCAAGACAGTGCAGGAGTGGCTGTAATCTCTGCTAAACGTGTTTCAACAAAGAGTAAAGGGTCTGAATACTTATGTGAATGTGATATTTCATTTTTTATATTTTATACATTTGTCAAAATTTATAAAAACCTGTTTTTGCTTTGTCATTATGGGGTATTATGTACCCAGTAGATTGATGAGGGGAAATAACAATTAAATACGTTTTAGAATAAGGCTGTAATGTAACAAAACGTGAAGGGGTCTGAATACTTTCCGAATGCGCTGTACTATATACATTTTATGGACACAGTATGTTTTACAATAGTTATCTTTTGTTTGGTTTTAGTCCCATTCTTCAGCTACCCTCAACCTCTCCAATCTACAGTTGATGTCGGAAGTTTACATACACCTTCGCCAAATACATTTAAACTCAGTTTTTCACCATTCCTGACATGTAATCATAGTAAACATTCCATGTCTTAGGTCAGTTAGGATCACCACTAAATTTTAAGAATGTGAAATGTCAGAATAATAGTAGAGAGAATGATTTATTTATGCTTTTATTTCTTTCATCACATTCCCAGTGGGTCAGAAGTTTACATACACTCAATTAGTATTTGGTAGCATTGCCTTTAAATTGTTTAACTTGGGTCACACGTTTCGGTTGCCTTCCACAAGCTTCCCACAATAAGTTGGGTGAATTTTGGCCAATTCCTCCTGACAGCTGGTGTAACTGAGTCAGGTTTGTAGGCCTCCTTGCTCGCACACGCTTTTTCAGTTCTGCCCTCAAATCTTCTATAGGATTGAGGTCAGGGCTTTGTGATAGCCTCTCCAATACCTTGACTTTGTTGTCCTTAAGCCATTTTGCACTTTCAAAATAAAGAAAGTCGCACACTACATATACAGTGAGGGAAAAAAGTATTTGATCCCCTGCTGATTTTGTACATTTGCCCACTGACAAAGAAATGATCCGTCTATAATTTTAATGGTAGGTTTATTTGAAAAGTGAGAGACAGAATAACAACAAAAAAATCTGTTTTTCTGGATTTATTTGTTGTTATTCTGTCTCTCACTGTTCAAATAAACCTACCATTAAAATTATAGACTGATCATTTCTTTGTCAGTGGGCAAACGTACAAAATCAGCAGGGGATCAAATACTTTTTTCCCTCACTGTATACTCTCCCAACAGTTTAATGGGTATTTACCAACGTTTTGGCATCACTGTGCCTTCCTCAAGCCATTTTGCCGCATCTTTGGAAGTATGCTTGGGGTCATTGTCCATTTGAAAGACCCATTTGTGACTAAGATTTAACTTCCTGACTGATGTCTTGAGATGTTGCTTCAATATATCTACATAGTTTTCCTACCTCATGATGCCATCTATTTTGTGAAGTGCACCAGTACCTCCTGCAGCAAAGCACCCCCATAACATGACGCTGCCACCCCTGTGCTTCACGGTTGGGATGGTGTTTTTCGGCTTGCAAGCCTCCCCCTTTTTCCTCCAAACATAACGATGGTCATTATGGCCAAACCGTTCTATTTTTGTTTCATCAGACCAGAGGACATTTCTCCAAAAAGTACGATCTTTGTCCCCATGTGCAGTTGCAAACCGTAGTCTGGCTCTTCATGGTGATTTTGGAGTATTGGCTTCTTCCTTGCTGAGCGGCCTTTCAGGTTATGTTGATATAGGACTCATTTTATTGTGGATATAGATTGTTTTGTACACGTTTCCTCCAGCATCTTCACAAGGTCCTTTGCTGTTGTTCTGGGATTGATTTGCACTTTTCGCACCAACGTACGTTAATCTCTAGGAGACAGAACGCGTCTCCTTCCTGAGCGGTATGACGGCTGTGTTGTCCCATGGTGTTTATACTTGTGTACTATTGTTTGTACAGAATAACGTGGTACCTTCAGCCGTTTGGAAATTGCTCCCAAGGATGAACCAGACTTGTGGAGGTCTACAATTTGTTTTCTGAGGTCTTTGCTGAATCTTTTAGATTTTCCCATGATGTCAAGCAAAGAGGCACTGAGTTTGAAGGTAGGCCTTAAAATACATTCACAAGTACACCTCCAATTGACTCAAATTATGTAAATTAGCCTATCAGAAGCTTCTAAAGCCATGACATAATTTTCTGGAATTTACCATGCTGTTTAAAGGCACAGTATGTAAACTTCTGACCCACTGGAATTGTGATACAGTGAGTTATAAGTGAAATAATCTGTCTGTAAACAATTGTTGGAAAGATGACTTGTGTCATGCACAAAGTAGATGTCCTAACCGACTTACCAAAACGATATTTTGTTAACAAGAAATGTGTGGAGTGGTTGAAAAACTAGTTTTAATGACTCCAACCTAAGTGTATGTAAACTTCCGACTTCAACTGTACATGTTTCATTTTAAAACATTTATCTTACAAAGGAGTTTAATCTAACTGCTTAACTATTTATCTGTACATGGAATTGTATGTTGTTTTTTTTGCTCATTTTTTTCAAATCTTTACAGGAAAATGCCACAGGCACTATCTGATGTGTGGATACATTTCACTGCAGTTGATGTAGAAGGAAAAGCTGTGTACATTTTCAAATACTGTGCCAAATCATATGTGAAGAATGCAACAAAGATGCAGAATAATCTGGCCAAGTGCATAAAGTTCCCTCAGCGCTCACAACAAGCAACCTCTGACAAAAGTCACTCTACTTCTATTCGAGGTGAATATGATGAATCAGACACCTTTTCGATAGCAACAGCTCATGGTCCTCCTGGAATCAGAAGTTTTTTGACTCAATGGAGGAACGTAGTCAGGTAAATGTTGATGAATGTCTTGCTCGAGCTGTGTATGCAACTGGTTCACCTCTGATGCTCACAGGCAATGTGTATTGGAAGAGATTTCTGAATGTTCTTCATCCAGCATACACCCTTCCAACCAGACATGCTTAATCTACTCATTTTCTGGATGCAGAGTTCAACATATTTCAAGTGAAGGTCAAGCAAATCATAGAGAAAGCAGACTGTATTTGGAAAAGGGTGCGTGCTCAGTCCCCTCTTGTACTCCCTGTTCACCCACGACTGCATGGCCAGGCATGACTCCAACACCATCATTAAGTTTGCAGACAACACAACAGTGGTAGGCCTGATCACTGACAACGACAAGGCAGCGTACAGGGAAGAGGTCAGAGACCTGGCCATGTGGTGCCAGGACAACAACCTCTCCCTCAACGTAACCAAGACTAAGGAGATGATTGTGGACAACAGGAAAAGGAGGACCGAGCACGCTCCCATTCTCATTGACAGGGCAGAAGTGGAGCAGATTGAGAGCTTCAAGTTCCTTGGTGTCCACATCACCAACAAACTATCATGGTCCAAACACACCGAGACAGTCATGAAGAAGGCACGACAGTGCCTCAAGAGACTAAAAATATTTGGCATGGATCCTCAGATCCTCAAAAAGTTCTACAGCTGCACCATCGAAAGCATCCTGACTGGTTGCATCACTGCCTGGTATGGCAACTGCTCGGCCTCCAACTGCAAGGCACTACAGAGGGTAGTGCGTACTGCCCAGTACATCACTGGGGACAAGCTTCCTGCCATCCAGGACCTCTATACCAGGCGGTGAAACCTATAGCAGTAGCCATGGATTGATGGAGACATTGCCATCATGTCTGATGTTCAGACTCTGCTTGCAGATGTAAGTGAAGAAATCCGTACTGCCCTGCCCACTTCACTTTTGCTCCAAGCAGCGGAAACTGCAGTTCTGAAATACTTCAAAAAGCATGAAGACTTCTGCCTGAAGCCCATACAGTGCCTTGCAAAAGAATTCACCCCCTTGGCGTTTTTCCTATTTTGTTGCATTACAACCTGTAATTTAAATAGATTTTTATTTGGATTTCATGTAATGGACATTAACAAAATAGTCCAAATTGGTGAAGTGAAATGAAAAAATTACTTCTTTAAAAAAAAGAAAAAAAAGAAAAAACGGAACAGTGGTGCTTGCATGTATTCGTGTATAGCGTGTATTCACCCCCTTTGCTATGAAGCCCCTAAATAAGATCTAGTGCAACCAATTACCTTCAGAAGTCACATAATTAGTTAAATAAAGTCCACCTGTGTGTAATCTAAGTGTCACATGATCTGTCACATGATCTCAGTAGAAAGAAACCTGTTCTGAAAGGCTCCAGAGTCTGCAACACCACTAAGCAAGGGGCACCACCAAGCACCACCACAACAAACCTGCCAAGAGAAGGCCGCCCACCAAAACTCACAGACCAGGCAAGGAGGGCATTAATCAGAGAGGCAACAAAGCTCGACAGCGGAGATTGGAGTATCTGTCCATAGGACCACTTTAAGCCGTACACTCCAAGGAGCTGGGCTTTACGGAAGAGTGGCCAGAAAAAAAGCCATTGATTAAAGGAAAACGCTATGTCTGGCGCAAACCCAACACCTCTCATCACCCCGAGAACACCATCCCCACATTGAACCATGGTGGTGGCAGCATCATGCTGTGGGGATGTTTTTCATCGGCAGGGACTGAGAAACTGGTCAGACTCGAAGGAATAGTGAATGGTGCTAAATAAAAGGAAATTCTTGAGGGAAACCTGTTTCATTCTTCCAGAGATTTGAGACTGGGACGGATGTTCACCTTCCAGCAGGACAATGACACTAAGCATACTGTTAAAGCAACACTTGAGTAGTTTAAGGGGAAGCATTTCAATGTCTTGGAATGGCCTAGTCAAAGCCCAGACCTCAATCCAATTGAGAATCTGTGGTATGACTTAAAGATTGCTGTACACCAGTGGAACCCATCCAACTTGAAGGAGCTAGAGCAGTTTTCCCAGTGGCTAGATGTGCCAAGCTTATAGAGGCATACCCCAAGAGACTTGCAGCTGTAATTGCTGCTAAAGGTGGCTCTACAAAGTATTGACTTTGGGGGGTGAATAATTATGCACGCTCAAGTTCTGTTTTGTTGTCTTATTTCTTGTTTGTTTCACAATAAAAAATATTTTGCATCTTCAAAGTGGTAGGCATGTTCTGTAAATCAAATGATACAAACCCCCCAAAAATTTATTTTAATTCCAGGTTGTAAGGCAAGAAAATAGGAAAAATGCCAAAGGGGGGGAATAATTTCGCAAGCAACTGTACACGCTGCAGCGTACATGTTGTTCCCCAAGTATGCTGGCAAGAGCATCTGTCTGGGGCAGAGATCAACAAGGCCCATGGGGTCATCACTACCGTGCCTTGCCACCTTGGCCTGGATGAGGGCAAGGTTCTTGGCACTCTGGCGAAGTACACTTCCAAGCAAGGGCTTTGGGATGGAGATGCAATATGGCACTCGTGCCAACATATCTCATCAGCCACCTGGTGGAAGGGACTTTGTGGATCTGAGGCTCTTTCCCCTGTTGCCTCCATCATCCTCCAAATCCCACCAATATAAGCCGCATCAGAGCGCAACTGGTCCTTGTTTGGGAACACACACACCAAAGCACGCAACAGGCTGACCAATACAAGGTTTGAAAAATTGGTGTCCATCCAGGACAATTTTAGGCTTTTGTGCCTGACAACAAGCCATCCTCAACAAGGTTGGAAAGTGACAGTGAAGATGAGGCCTAGGTTGAAAATGTTTTTGGGAGATGCAATGGATCATTGGGGATCATTCAATATTCCCTTTATTTTGTTGTTCAGTGAAATCATCCCATGTGAAGAGTCAACTCATTTAATTAAAGTTCAATTCGTTACTAAATTGTTTTTTTAAATTTCTATTGGAAGGATTTAATCATTTGCAATCATGTCTACTTATGATGAGGTAAAAGAAGATTTCCATAAGATTTGGTAAATATATCCAATGCTAAAAAATATCCAAATTTAAATGGTATTAATAATAATTTGCATATATTTCCGTTAATTCCCATATACTCCTGTTAATTCCCACGGAAAGTTTCCACCTCTGAATATTCCCCAAAATGTGCAACCCTACCCCTAACCCTAAACTAACCTTAGAACTAACCTTAACCGCAAAATCTTAAAACTAAGCCCAACCCTAACTCCTAACTCCTAACCCTAATCCCTAACCAATAACCCTAAATGTAACTGTCACGATCGTTTTCAGAAATGGACCAAGGCGCAGCGTGCATTGAGTTGCAAATTTTTTTATTCAATGGAACATAAAAAACAACAAAAAACGAACAGATCGGACCAAACGTAGTGCTCACACGCATTAACCAAAATACAATAAGCCACAAACACAGGTGGGAAAAGGACTACACTAAGTATGATCCCCAATTAGAGGTAATGACAATCAGCTGCCTCTAATTGGGAACCGTACACAAAACCAACCTAGAAATACAACAAACAGAACCCCCCCTAGTCACGTCCTGACTTAAATCACCATAGAGAACCCAGAGGGCTCTCCATGGCCAGGACGTGACAGTACCCCCAAAGGTGCGGACTCCGGCCGCAAAACCTGAAACTCGATTGGGGAGGGTTCGGGTGGGCCACTAGCGTTGGTGGCGGCTCCGTTGCAGGACGTAGCACCCGCCCAGACTGCGGATCCGGCCATGGAGCCGGGCTGAACGCCGTGCCTGGACTGGTTACCGGCGCAGAGGAAAGCTCCGGCCTAGAGGCAGGACTGGACGCCATGCCTGGACTGGGCACTGGCGCAGCTGAAGGCTACGGCCTAGGAGCATGACTGGACGCCGTGCTTGGACTGGGCACCGGCGCAGAGGAGGGCCTCGGCCCTGGCACCGGGCTGGGAAGGCGCACTAGAGGCCTGCTGCATGGAGCCGGCACAGGTTGCACCGGACTGGTGACACGCTCTTCAGGGCGAGTGCGGGGAGCCGGCACAGGACATACCAGGCTGGGAAGGCGCACTGGAAGCCTGGTGCGTGGAGCCGGCGCAGGTTGCACCGGACTGGTGACACGCACTTCAGGGTGAGTGCGGGGAGCCGGCACAGGACCTACCGGACTGGGAAGGCGCACTGGAAGCCTGGTGCGTGGAGCCGGCACAGGTTGTACCGGACTGGTGGCACGCACTTCAGGGCAAGTGCGGTGGGCCAGCACAAGAAGTACCGGGCTGGGAAGGCGCACTGGAAGCCTGGTACGTGGAGCCGGCGCAGGTTGCACCGGACTGGTGACACGCTCTTCAGGGCGAGTGCAGGAAGCCGGCACAGTACGTACCGGGCTGGACAGACGCTCCTCTAGGCGCCTGCGCTGCAGCATATTCCTAGCCAACACCTCTCTCCGATAACCTTCCTTAAACTCCTCATACGTCCCCCATTCAGGCTCTGGCTCTCTCCTCTGCTCGGCCGACAGCCCCATGTGCCCCCCAAAAGAAATCTTGGAGTTGCCCTTGGGCTCCTTGTGGCCGCGGACCCTGGCGTCGTCGCTGTCCCTCATTCCTCCTCGGCGACTCCCACCAAGGAAGGGTCTCGCATCCTCCCAGTATTTCCTCCCAAGTCCAACTCTCCTTCGGCGCCTTCGTTGCACGCTGCTTTGTCCTGGACTGGTGGGTTATTCTGTCACGATCGTTTTCAGAAATGGACCAAGGCGCAGCGTGCATTGAGTTCCACATTTTTTTATTCAATGGAACATAAAAAACAACAAAGACCTAACAGATCGGACCAAACCTAGTGCTCACACGCACTAACCACAATACAATAACCCACAAACACAGGTGGGAAAAGGACTACACTAAGTATGATCCCCAATTAGAGTTAACGACAACCAGCTGCCTCTAATTGGGAACCATACACAAAACCAACCTAGACATACAACAAACAGAACAAAACCCCCCCTAGTCACGCCCTGACTTAAATCACCATAGAGAACCCAGAGGGCTCTCCATGGCCAGGACGTGACAGTAACCCTAACCTTCAACCTAACCCCTAAGCCTAAAAAAAAAACATTTTTCCACTTTTCATGACTTCTGGTCCCCACAAGGATAGTAAAACTAAACCACACACACGCTCCTGTCCCTTAGGTTTAGCCTGCTGGTTTCTTCTCACCTGGCGGAGCTGTCAACTAGTAAGGACAAACAGAGACTCGTTTAGGGACAGTTGAAAAATGGAATGGGTGGTGGCAATGGAAAACTGACCAAAGGGGAACTGTGAATGTTTTATAATACACACTCAACAACATAATTTTGATCAAATTAATTCCCTACACGATTCCTGACTAAAGTCAAAACTCGTAGTTCATCTATTATCTTTAGCTCTTATCCAAAGGAACTTGCCCTGAATACCATTGTTAATCCTACAGCTATTGGATGCTGTAATCATGAGCCTATGAACTAGAGTTAAACTGTTAGCATTGAGGTGTGCCCTAGTAGGAAGACCACTTTGTGCAGCTCATCCTGCACTATCAAGTCTACTTCTGATAAGCTTCCCAGTGAAGCATTAAAAACAACCAAGCAACCCAGAAAAGTGCTAAAAAATAGCCCATATTGACATGAGCAGACTGAGAAACAAGGTTCATAGAGTCAATAACTTGCTTGTAACAGATGACATTCATATTCTGACAATCTCTGAAACTCACTTAGATAATACCTTTGATGATACAGTGGTAGCAATACATGGTTATAACATTTTCCGAAAAGACAGAAGTGCCAACGGTCTATATAAAGATCAGACTACATAAAGAACCACATTCCTGTAAAGCTTAGAGAAGATCTAATGTTAAATACTGTTGAAGTAATATGGCTACAGGTTCATCTGCCTCACCTAAAGCCCATTCTTGTGGGAAGCTGCTATAGACCACCAAGTGCTAACAGTCAGTATCTGGATAACATGTGAAATGCTTGATAATGTATGTGATATCAACAGAAAATAATATTTTCTTGGTGATTTAAATATTGACTGGCTCTCATCAAGCTGCCCACTCAGGAAAAATCTTCAAACTGTAACCAGTGCCTGCAACCTGATTCAGGTTGTTAGTCAACCTACCAGGGTATTTACAAAGAGCACAGGAATTAAATAATCAACATGTATTGATCACATCTTTACTAATGCTGCAGAAATGTAACCAGTCAATGCAACCAGACGCTGCATTGACACATTTATGAAACTACTTACTCCAGTTACTAATAAGCAAGCACCCATTAAGAAAATGACTGTAAAAACTGTTAAATCCCCTTGCATTGATGAGGAATTGAAAAATGTTATGGAAAGTGTATGCCCTCAGGCCTGAAGGGAAGCTAAAGTCATTCCGCTACCCAAGAATAGTAAAGCCCCCTTTACTGGCTCAAATAGCCGACAAATCAGCCTGTTACCAACCCTTAGCATACTTCTGGAAAATTGGTGTTTGACCAGATACAATGCAATTTCACAGTAAACAAATTGACAACAGACTTTCAGCACAAATATAGGGATGGACACTCAACAAGCAAGGTCGCTTACACAAATCAATGATGATTGGCTGATAGAAATTGATGATACAATGATTGTGGGGGCTGTCTTGTTAGACTTCAGTGCAGCTTTTGTCATTATCTATCATAGTATGCTGCTGGAAATACTTGTGTTATGGCTTTACACCCCCTGCTATAATGTGGATAAATAGTTACTTGTCTAACAGAACACAGAGGGTGTTCTTTAATGGAAGCCTCTCAAACATAATCCAGGTAAAAGCAGGGATTCCCCAGGGTAGCTGTTTAGGCCCCTTGCTTTTTAAAATCTTTACTAACGACATGCCACTGGCTTTGAGTAAGGCCAGTGTGTCTATTGATGCGGATGACTCAACACTATACACGTCAGCTACTGCAGCAACTGAAATGACTGCAAAACTTACAAAGAGCTGCAGTTAGTTTCGGAATGGGTAGCAAGGCATAAGTTAGTCCTAAATATTTCCAAAACTAAAAGCTGTTCCATAAGCTGTAAAATGTCATGGTCAAAACATATTGATACAGTATCTAAGATGGGGAGAAGTCTGTCCGTAATAAAGCGCTGCTCTTAACAACATTATCAACTAGGCAGGTCCTATAGGCCCTGGTTTTGTCGCACCTGGACTACTGTTCAGTCGTGTGGTCAGGTGCCACAAAGAGGGACTTGGGAAAATTGCAGTTGGCTCAGAACAGGGCAGCACTGCTGGCCCTTAAAAGTACACAGAGGGCTAACATTAATGACATGCATGTCAATCGCTCATGGCTCAAAGTGGAAGAGAGATTGACTTCCTCATTACTTGTTTTTGTAAGAGGTGTTGACAAGCTGAAGGTACTGAGCCGTCTGTTTAAACTACTGGCACACAGCTCGGACACCCATGTATACTCCACAAGACATGCCACCAGAGGTCTCTTCGTTGTCCCCAAGTCCAGAACAGACTATGGGAGGTGCACAGAACTACATAGAGCCATGACTACATGGAACTCTATTCCACATCAGGTAACTGATGCAAGCAGTAGAATCAGATTTAAAAAGCAGGTAAAAATACAGCTTATGGAACAGCGGGGACTGTGAAGTAACACAAACATAGGCACAGACACATGCACTATACACACACGTACACATGGATTTTGCGTTGTAGATATGTGGTAGTGGAGTATGGGCCTGAGGGCACACACTTAGTGTGTTGTGAATTCTGTAATTAATGTATTGTAATGTTTTTAAATGTTTTAAAAACTACCTTATTTCTGTTGGACCGCAGGAAGAGTAGCTGCTGCCTTAAAAGGAACTTTTGGGGATCCATAATAAATACAAATACAGTAGTGAGTATATACATTTTCATACTGGTCACCCATGGGAATCAAACCCACAACCCTGGCATTGCAAGAACCATGCTCTACCAACCTGAGCTACACGGGACCACCTGTGTTAGTTCGCCGTTGCATTTAGTGAGAGATATACTTAAAGTTTAATTTCTAACCATTACCAAACCAACTCTTAATGTCGAATCAAACTAAAGAGTCATAGTCTAAGCCAGGCCAGGCGTTTTGGCTGGGTTTTCTTACCCTGCATTTTGATCATCTGACCTCAAAAGGCCGATAAAGCAATTTCTCACACCATGATCATCTAACGTAATTATCCAATTAGTCCAAATTATGTGGATTTACTTCAAATGAATTATTTTGCAGACAATTACTCTCATCAGAAGCCTATGCTTTAGCCTAATGCACCAAATTATTTTCCTATCTAAGGACATTATCAACATAAATATTTAACTTATCAAGCATTTTATCTAAGAAAATGTATTATATTTCAAGGCAAAGTAGCCATTTTCATTCACTATAGAAATATTGCACATGTAACAACATAAATGCTGAGGATATGGCTTTTGCAAGCGCCAACATCCCTCTCAAAAAAGTTGACAAGCCAAAATGCACCATTCATGAACACACAACAAACTTTATTAGTCACATGCGTCGAAATAAACAGATGTAGACCTTACCGTGAAATGCTAACTTACAAGCCCTTAACAAACAGTGCAGTTCAAGAAAGAGTTAAGAAAATATTTTCCAAAAAAACTAAAGTAACACAATAATAACGAGGCTATACACAGAAGGTACCGTTACCAAGTCAATGTGCAGGGGTACAGGTTAGTTGAGGTAATTTGTATATGTAGGTAGGGGTGAAGTGATTATGCATAGATAATAAACAGTGAGTAGCAGTAGTATAAAAAACAAATGGAAGGGGGAGTCAATGTAAATAATCCGGGTGGCCATTTGATTAATTGTTCAGCAGTCTTATGGGTTGGGGGTAGAAGTGGTTAACCAACACGGGACAGTTAAGCTAACGTAGGCTAATGTGATTAGCATGAGGTTGTAAGTAACATTAACTTTTTCCAGGACTGAGACATATCAGATATGGGCAGAAAGCTTAAATTCTTGTTAATCTAACTGCACTGTCCAATTTACAGTAGCTATTACAGTGAAAGAATACCATGCTATTGTTTGAGGAGAGTGCACAATTATGAACTTGAAAATGTATTAATAAACCAACTAGGCACATTTGGGCAGTCTTGATAGAACATTTTGAACAGAAATGAAATTGGGCCAGCAACCGAAATTTTGCTAGTTCAAATCGCCGAGCTGACAAGATAAAAATCTGTCGTTCTGCCCTTGAACAAGTTAACCTACTGTTCCTAGGCCGCCATTGTAATTAAGAATTTGTTCTTAACTGACTTGCCTAGTTAAATAAAAAAATATATAAAAAAAGTTTACAACTTTGCACATACACTGCCTACACAAAAACTAAATTGCGCCTGGGCTGGAATAATACATTACGGCCTTTCTCTTGCATTTCAAAGATGGTGGTACTATTATCTTTTACCAGATCTGTGTTATATTCTCCTACATTAATTTCACATTTCCACAAACTTGTTTCATTTCAAATGGTATGAAGAATATGCATATCCTTGCTTCAGTTCCTGAGCTACAGGCAGTTAGATTTGGGTATGTCATTTAGGCAAAAAATTGTTTAAAAAATGGCCGGATCCTTAAGAGGTTTTTAGCCTTTTGGTCCTAGACTTGGCACTCTGGTACCGCTTGCTGTGCGGTAGGTGAGAGAACAGTCTATGACTTAGGTGACTGGAGTCTTTGACAATTTTCTGGGCTTTCCTCTGACACCGCCTAGTATATAGGTCCTGGATGGCAGGAATCTTGGCCCCAGTGATGTGCTGGCCCGTACGCACTGTAGCGCCTTACGGTCTGATGCCGAGCAGTTGCCATAACAGGCGGTGATGCAACCGGTCAGGATGCTCTCGATGGTGCAGTTGTAGAACAAATCTTGTCAGTCTCCAGAGGGGGAAAAGGTGTTGTCGTGTATTCTTCATGTGTTTGGACCATTATAGTTTGTTGGTGATGTGTACACCAAGGAACTTAAAACTCTCAACTTCACTACAGCCCTGTCAAAGTTAATGGGGGCCTGTTTGGCCAGCCTTTTCCTGTCAGTCAACGATCAGCTCATTTGTCTTGCTCAAATTGAGGGAGAGGTTGTTGTCCTGGCACCACACTGCCAGGTCTCTGACCTCCTCCCTATAGGCTGTCTCATCATTGTCGGTGATCAGGCCTACCACTGATGTGTCATCAGCAAACTTAATGATGGAGTTTGGCCACGCAGTCATGGGTGAATAGGGAGTACAGGTGGGGACTAAGCACACACCCCTGAGGGGCCCCCGTGTTGAGGATCAGCGTGGTGGAGGTGTTGTTGCCTACCCATACCACCTGGGGGCGGCCCATCAGGATGTCCAGGATCCAGTTGCAGAGGGAGGTGTTTAGTCCCCAGGGTCCTTAGCTTAGTGATGAGCTTGATGGGCACTATATTGCTGAAGTCTGAGTTGTAGTCAATGACCAGCATTCTCACATAGGTGTTCCTATTGTCCAGGTGTGAAAGGGCAGTATGGAGTGCGATTGAGTTTGCGTCATCTGTGGATCTGTTGGGGTGGTATATGAATTGGAGTGAGTCTAGGGTATCTGGGATGATGCTGTTGATGTTAGCCATGACCAGCCTTTCAAAGCACTTCATGGCTACCGACGTGAGTGCAACAGGTCGGTAATCATTTAGGAAGGTAACCTTCGCTTCTTTGGCCACAGGGACTATGGTGGTCTGCTTGAAACATGTAGGTATTACAGAATCGATCAACAAGAGGATGAAAATGTCAGTGAAGACACTTGCCAGTTGGTCCACGCATGCTTTGAGTACATGTCCTGGTAATCCTTCTGGCCCCTCGGCTTTGTGAATATTGACCTGTTTAAAGGTCTTGCTCACATCGGCTACCGAGAGCGTGATCACACAGTCGTCCGGAACAGCTGGTGCTCTCATGCATGCTTCAGTTTTGCTTGCTTCGAAGCGAGCATAAAAGGCAATTAGCTCGTTTGATAGGCTCGCATCACTGGGCTGCTCACAGCTGGGTTACCTTTTGTAGTCCATAATAGTTTTCAAGCACTGCCACATCCGACAAGCTTCAGAGCCGGTGTCGTAGGATTCAATCTTAATCCCGTATTGACGCTTTGCTTGTTTGATGGTTCGTATGAGTGCATAGCGGGATTTCTTACAAGTGTCCGGATTAGGCACAAGGCACAAGGCAGTTAACCCACTGTTCCCCGGGCGCCGAAGGGTTAAATGCGGAAGACACATTTCAGTTGAAGGCATTTGGTTGTACAACTGACTAATAATGGTGACTTTGACTTTGACTCTATTGACTATACTGAAAATATTTAATCTTTTGACTCTATTGACTATATTGACTCTATTGACTCTTGACCATATTGCATTTATTGACTATATTGACTCTATTGACCCTATTGACTCTATTGACTCTATTGACTATTGACTATATTGACTCTTTTGACCATATTCACCATGTTGACCATATTGACTCTATTGACAATATTGACCCTATTGACTCTATTGACTCTGTTGACTTTATTGACTATATTGACTCTTTAGACCCTATTGACCCTATTGACTATTGACTCTATTGACTGAATTGACTACATTGACTATTTTGACTCTATTGACTCTATTGAATATTTTGACTATATTGATACTATTGACCATATTTACTCTATTGACTATATTGATTCTATTGATTCTATTGATTCTATTGACTCTATTGACTATATTGACCCTATTGACTATATTGACTCTATTACCTATATTGTCTATATTGACTCTATTGACAATATTGACTATATTGACTCTTTAGACCCTATTGACCCTATTGACTATTGACTCTATTGACTGAATTGACTACATTGACTATTTTGACTCTATTGAATATTTTGACTATATTGATACTATTGACCATATTTACTCTATTGACTATATTGACTCTATTGATTCTATTGATTATATTGACTCTATTGACTATATTGACCCTATTGACTCTATTGACTCTATTGACTATTGACTATATTGACTCTTTTGACCATATTCACCATGTTGACCATATTGACTCTATTGACAATATTGACCCTATTGACTCTATTGACTCTGTTGACTTTATTGACTATATTGACTCTTTAGACCCTATTGACCCTATTGACTATTGACTCTATTGACTGAATTGACTACATTGACTATTTTGACTCTATTGACTCTATTGAATATTTTGACTATATTGATACTATTGACCATATTTACTCTATTGACTATATTGATTCTATTGATTCTATTGATTATATTGACTCTATTGACTATATTGACCCTATTGACTATATTGACTCTATTACCTATATTGTCTATATTGACTCTATTGACAATATTGACTATATTGACTCTTTAGACCCTATTGACCCTATTGACTATTGACTCTATTGACTGAATTGACTACATTGACTATTTTGACTCTATTGAATATTTTGACTATATTGATACTATTGACCATATTTACTCTATTGACTATATTGACTCTATTGATTCTATTGATTCTATTGATTATATTGACTCTATTGACTATATTGACCCTATTGACTATATTGACTCTATTACCTCTATTGTCTATATTGACTCTATTGACAATATTAACTATTTTTATTCTATTGACTATACTAACTATATTGACTCTATTGACTATATTGACCCTATTGACTATATTGACTCTATTTAATATACTGACCCTATTGACTATATTAACTATATTGACCATGTTGACTATATTGACTCTGTCTCTATTGACCATATTGCCTCTATTGACTATATTGACCCTATTGACTCTATTGACTCTATTGACTTGTCATGAGAATGTTGCTATCTCAATTGTTGACATAAACTATCACTCAAGTTTTGAATAATTCCCAGAGGTTGTAAGGCTCTGGTCAATAAAGAATTTAGACAAAACCCCACATCTGCAATTGGTCCAGAAGTGTTTATTCATGAGAATTCTGATCTTAAAAGGTGTACACAGTCTTTTATATGGTACAATGTTGAAATACAAAAAATACAAAGGCCCCACCATATTCCCCACCCTTTCCAGGAAATAGTGTTTTCCCACAATACCCATTCATTCCTTATCACAATCTTTGCAACATAAGTCAACCTTGGACAGCTCCTAACCGTCCCTCCCGTCCCTAGGACCAGAAGCCTTCCCACATATGTCTGATTAGAACTAAGAATGCTTTGTTCTCACAGACTTCTTCTCACAAGTCGTACCATCCTGTTCCACTCTCTACACAATATTCATTTATAGACAAACACATTAATTGGACTACCATTTTGTCTTATAACCCTATCTCTATTGCATACATTTTCAGAATGGAATATTCTTAGATGTACAAACATTTAGTCATTAAACATAAAATCTATAACATGACTATATTGACTCTTTAGACCATATTGACCCTATTGACTCTATTGACTGAATTGACTATATTGACTATTTTGACTCTATTGACTCTATTGAATATTTTGACTATATTGATACTATTGACCGTATTTACTCTACTGACTCTATTGACTATATTGACTCTATTGATTATTTTGATTATATTGACTCTATTGACTATATTGACCCTATTGACTATATTAACTATATTTAATATACTGACCCTATTGACTATATTAACTATATTGACCATATTGACTATATTGACTACATTGACTCTGTTGTCTCTATTTAATATACTGACCATATTGACTCTATTGACCCTATTGACTATTTTGACTCTATTGAATATTTTGACTATATTGATACTATTGACCGTATTTACTCTACTGACTCTATTGACTATATTTACTCTATTGATTCTATTGATTATATTGACTCTATTGACTATATTGACCCTATTGACCCTATTGACTATATTGACCATATATGGTCAGTATATATTACCCCATTGACTATATATATGAACACTTTTGACTCTATTGACTATATAGACCTTTTTTTATTTATTTCACCTTTATTTAACCAGGTAGGCAAGTTGAGAACAAGTTCTCATTTACAACTGCGACCTGGCCAAGATAAAGCAAAGCAGTTTGACACATACAACAACACAGAGTTACACATGGAGTAAACAAACATACAGTCAATAATACAGTAGAAAAACAAATATATATACAATGTGTGCAAATGAGGTAAGATAAGGAAGGTAAGGCAATAAATAGGCCATGGTGGCGAAGTAATTTAATATAGCAATTAATGGTAGATGTGCAGTAGATGAATGTGCAAAATAGAAATACTGGGGTGCAAAGGAGCAAGATAAATAAATACGGTAGGGGATGAGGTAGTTGGTTGGGATATTTACAGATGGGCTATGTACAGGTGCAGTGATCTGTGAGCTGCTCTGACAGCTGGTGCTTAAAGCTAGTGAGGGAGATTTCAGTGATTTTTGTAGTTTGTTGCAGTCATTGGCAGCAGAGAACTGGAAGGAAAGGCAGCAAAAGGAGGAATTGGCTTTGGGGTTGACCAGTGAGATATACCTGCTGGAGCGCGTGCTACGGGTGGGTGCTGCTATGGTGACCAGCGAGCTGGGCTTTACCTAGCAGGGACTTGTAGATGACCTGGAGCCAGTGGGTTTGGCGACGAGTATGAAGCGAGGGCCAGCCAACGAGAGCGACATCATTGATGTATACAGAGAAGAGAGTCGGCCCAAGAATTGAACCCTGTGGCACCCCCATAGAGACTGCCAGAGGCCCGGAAAACAGGCCCTCCGATTTGACACACTGAACTCTATCGGAGAAGTAGTTGGTGAACCAGGCGAGGCAATCATGTGAGAAACCAAGGCTGTTGAGTCTGCCAATAAGGATGTGGTTATTGACAGGGTCAAAAGCCTTGGCCAGGTCAATGAATACGGCTGCACAGTAATGTCTCTTATCGATGGCGGTTATGATATCATTTAGGACTTTGAGCGTGACCAGCTCTGACCAGCTCTGAAGCCAGATTGCACAGCGGAGAAGGTACGGTGGGATTCTAAATGGTCGGTAATCTGTTTGTTAACTTGGCTTTCGAAGACCTTAGAAAGGCAGGGTAGGATAGATATAGGTCTGTAGCAGTTTGGGACAAGAGTGTCTCCCCTTTGAAGATGGGGATGACCACAGCTGCCTTCCAGTCTTTGGAATCTCAGACGACATGAAAGGGAGGTTGAACAGGCTAGTAATAGGGGTTGCAACAATTTCGTCAGATAATTTTAGAAAGAAAGGGTCCAGATTGTCTAGCCCGGCTGATTTGTATGGGTCCAGATTTTGCAGCTCTTTCAGAACATCAGCTAACTGGATTTGGGAGAAGGAGAAATGGGGGAGGCTTGGGCGAGTTGTGTGGGGGGTGGAAAGCATGGCCAGCTGTAGAAAAATGCTTACTGAAATTCTCAATTATAGTGGATTTATCGGTGGTGACAGTGTTTCCTAGCCTCAGTGCAGTGGGCAGCTGGGAGGAGGTGTTCTTATTCTCCATGGACTTTACAGTGTCCCAGAACGTTTTGGAGTTTGTGTTACAGGAAGCAAATTTCTGCTTGAAAAAGCTAGCCTTGGCTTTCCTAACTGCCTGTGTATATTGGTTCCTAACTTCCCTGAAAAGTTGCATATCACGGGGATTGTTCGATGCTAATGCAGAATGCCACAGGATGTTTTTGTGCTGGTCAAGGGCAGCCAGGTCTGGAGAGAACCAAGGGCTATACCTGTTCCTGGTTCTACATTTCTTGAATGCTTATTTAAGATGGTGAGGAAGGCACTTTTAAAGAATAACCAGGCATCCTCTACTGATGGGATGAGCTCAATATCCTTCCAGGATACCCGGGCCAGGTCGATTAGAAAGGCCTGCTCGATTAAGTGCTTTAGGGAGCGTTTGACAGTGATGAGGGGAGGTTGTTTGACCGCAGACCCATTACGGATGCAGGCAATGAGGCAGTGATCGCTAAGATCTTGGTTGAAAACAGCAGAGGTGTATTTGGAGGGAAAGTTGGTTAGGATGATATCTATGATGGTGCCCGTGTTTGCGGGTTTGGGGTTGAGGGCATCAAGCTTAGATTGTAGGATGGCCGTTGTTAAGCATGTCCCAGTTTAGGTCACCTAGCAGCACGAGCTCTGAAGATAGATGGGGGGCAATCAGTTCACATATGGTGTCCAGAGCACAGCTGGGGGCAGAGGGTGGTCTATAGGAAGCAGCAACGGTGAAGGACTTGTTTCTAGAAAGGTGGTTTTTAAAAAGTAGAAGTTCAAATTGTTTGGGTACAGACCTGGATAGTAAGACAGAACTCTGCAGGCTATCTCTGCAGCAGATTGCAACACCGCCCCCTGTGGACGTTCTATCTTGTCTGATTTCAGGGTTTTTGGTGGTCTTCCTAAGCCAGGATTCAGACACGGCTAGGACACCCTACTGACTACTTTGACCCTATTTACTATATTGACCCTATTGAACCTATTTACTATATAGACTTTATTGACCCTATTTACTATATTGACCCTATTTACTAAATTGACCCTATTGACTATATAGACCCTATTGACTACATTGTCCTTATTTACTATATTGAATCTATTTACTGTATTGACTATATTGACTCTATTCATCCTATTGACTATATTGACTCTTTTGACATTGTTGAGTATATTGACCCTATTGACTCTATTGACTCTATTGACCCTATTTACTATATTGACCATATATACCATTTTGATTCTATTGACCCTATTGATTATATTGACCCTATTTATTCTATTTACCCTATTGACTATATTGACCCTATTGATTCTATTGACTCGATTGATCGTATTGACCATTTTTACTATATTGACTCTATTGACCACATTGACTATATTGACCCTATTGATTCTATTTACCCTATTGACTATATTGACTCTATTTACTCTATTAACTGTATTAACTATATTGTCTCTATTGACTCTTTTGACCCAATTAACTATTGACTATATTTACTCTATTGGCCCTTTTGACAATATTGACCCTATTGACAATATTGACCCTTTCGACTCTATTGACTACAATTGACTATATAGACCCTATTGACTTTATAGACCCAATTGGCTCTACTGACCATGTTTACTATATTGACCGTATTGACTATATTGACCCTATTGACTATATTGACTATATTGACCCTATTGGCTATATTGACTATATTGAGCCTATTGACTATTTTGACTATATTGACCCTATTGACTATGTTGACCCTATTGACTATTTTTACTATATTGACTATATTTACCCTATTGACAATATTGACTCTATTGACTATATTGACTCTATTGACTATATAGACCCTATTGACTATATAGACCCTATTGACACTATTTGCATTGCAAATGTAGATGTGGTGCATTCCCATTAGACATATATCTATCTATCTATCTATCTATCTATCTATCTATCTATCTATCTATCTATCTATCTATCTATCTATCTATCTATCTATCTATCTATCTATCTATCTATCTATCTATCTATCATTGCACGCTCTGCTCTTCTTGTGTCAAGGTCGATAAATTAGACGTTTGATGTTATAGGCCAGACAACCGGGATGCACTGTCGGGATCATACACATGATGTATGACCAGTTATTGTGGCTCAATAAAAATGTAGATATGTTGGCTATCTTCATATTTTATAGGTTATTAATCGCAAAAAAAAAAAGAATTTCCTATGACTAACAAAATGCTAAACATGCGTGTATTATTGTCATTCAAAGGCAATAGCCCTATGATCATAATCATAGGTTACGATATGGTTTTATGTTTTGGAAAACAGATACAAGTCTTACATTATTATAGCTATCGGTGTAATTCAGGTGCGACAGTCAGTGTTATGGCCAGTATAATATAATCATCTGTTGCAAATACCAGACATACCTAACCACCCCTATGATCCACCCCTTTTCCATGTCTTTGACGCAATAACCGTGATACTCGGTGGACAGACCTATCAAACACAGCAATGAGCCTCCTCGATATGTTTCCGAAAAGACAATGATGTAATCAGTAGGCCTACTCCAGCACATCATTTCCCTGTATCTGTCACTTGAGCCCTTGGGATGCGCCTCTGTCCTGACAGCCTGGTCGACTCGCCTACACAGACAGTTGTGTTGCACTCCCCCATCTGGCATGGACAAGACGCAGCGCGCCTCAGAGAAAGAAACTGACGTGTTTTGCGCATTTCCTGCACCAGTGTTTAGACGGTCGGGGGAGAAAAGGGAGGTCTGCAGGAAACCAAGAACAGCAACGGCGAGAAAACAGCCTGGGAGTTTAAGGAGCGAACAGAAACCAAGTACAGCAACGGCGAGAAAACAGCCTGAGAGTATAAGGAGCGAACAGAAACCAAGAAAACCACAACAGAGTCGACCTGCAACTATACACTGCTTGAGCAATTTACAAGTCGGGTAGCCGGTTTGGGAAACATCCCAAATGCTCGGCGAGGAGGCAGCAGTCTCTTCCAACCGTGGAATACGAGCGTTTCCAAAGCCTAGTGGAGTTGCCGAGGTGCTGCATGGTCGTATTTTTGCTTCATATAAGCTTCTCAATACGTTTATATATTATATTCAAAAGAAAGGCTTTGTCTGGTTAAACCCCAAATGTGGATTATCATTGGGAAAACCAAGACCGCCAGAGAGCAAAAACGTGACAATTTACTCTCACTAGACTGTTTCGGGAGGACTCTACTGCATCCGATTGGTAGACTATGTGTGTACTAGAGTGAGACGGGACAGCATTTTCCCGTTACATTCAAGTCTCAACCCATTAAAACCGTGGTCTTAATTTGAGGATTCAAACACAACATACAACTAGGCTAAATGATGTATGACCAGTTGAAGTGTTTGGGTTAAAGGAATATATTGTAAACAACCACTCTTGTTCCAAGTCCTATTGAGGAGGATTACATCACCGCCATGGTGGTTTTCAATGGGTTATTGAAGATCAAGATTTGTGAGGCGTTGGACTTGAAACCGACAGCTTGGTCTCTCAGGCATGCGGTTGGTCCAAAGACCCAGACTTTTCTCTTAGACACATACATTGCACTAAACGTGGATGACTCGCGTGTGGGCCAAACTTCCACCAAACAGAAAACCAACAGCCCTGCGTGGAACGACGAGTTTGTTACAGAGGTGCACGAAGGAAGGAAAATCGAACTGTCGGTGTTTCATGACGCGCCAATTGGATATGACGATTTCGTGGCCAACTGCATCATACAGTTCGAAGATATATTGCAGAATGGCAGTAAGCACTACGAGGAATGGGTATGCTTTGGCCCCTTATTATTTGGTGTTCCTTGTGCATAGTGTCTTTTACCAAGTTGTTTTCATCTCACTCTCAGCATCCTCGTGCCCATACGATTAGACTAAATTATTATACAGTCTCCATTATTATTTTGCAAAACAGTCTAGGCCTTGAATTAATGTTCCTTTATCATTAACATCACAATCACAAAAGCCCCTGGCTGGCATCCATCCACCACTGGTTTCCTGGCACTCTAGGTCACCTGTATCATGTCAGGATCTGATAGATCTATGCGCAAATATCCCCGTTGCGTAGGAACGGTGGAGAGGAGGGTGCTTACAAGCCTGTCATAAATATTCCTATCAGCTGCGATGTAGGCAGCCTGCATTCTGAGAAAAGCAACATGTTTCCATGTCAAAAGCAAGAGTGAGTTAAAATCCAATGTGGGATGGGAAGGCCAGGCAAGTAGGCCTGTAAGGCTGTGTTTACACAGGCAGACCAATTTTGAACCCCCCACACACACACACACACTAATTGGTGTTCTGATAATGGATTACGAACACGTCATGCATCTACATTTACATTTAAATGTGTCCACCGTGTCCACATGTGTCTGTTCTCGCGTTCCCATTGTGTGCAGAGAAATCCGCACACAATGCAAGGCAGACCACCTCCTGATGTGGTCAGCCAGATCTTAACACAATCAGACCACAAAGCGACTTGTGTGCGTCTAGACTCGTCATTTCAATGGTATATTCATATTCTGAAATCAGAAGTTGCATGTACGTGTCAAGTGTAGACATTACTTGAGAGCCTATTGCTGAGCCTGTGACAACTTGCAATTGATTTGTCATTTGCATATGTCTTGGAAACCATGATGCCCTTGAGATGGAATGCTCATGGGGACAAAAGTCCACATACAGAGAAGTCTTTCACAACCTTCCAGATAAATACTGGAATCATGGGGTTGCCTTAGGGCCATGTGCTCTCTTGTATAAGATAGGCAGCTGCAGACTCATTTGAGAAGACATGCAGCACATGATTACACCTAATGAAGGGTCATGAACATGTGGTGCCGACAGACTGTTTTTCAAAATCTACAATCGTCCACCATATTAGATGATCAATGCTATGTCCAACACATCTACAATAAACTCTGACATGTTGTTTGGATTATGAGACAGATCATGTGACATAGAGAATGTAATACTTGATGATGGTCTGTGGGTACGGTTACATGCACACAATAATATGATTACTGTGAATAGTCTGATTAATATAATAGTTTGATTTAAACGTTTACATGCTTTTTTCCCTAATAATCCTGTTTACATGGACACATCTGAAATCAGGCTACCTGATGGGACTTTAATAAATGCAGAAAACCGCCAATCAAAATAAATGTTCTACCACAGCAACCAATGACCATGTTATTTTTGTGATGCCTATTTGATTCTGAGTACGGACATATAACGTTTGTATGTGAAAACAATTTCTATGACGCATAACATTACTTTCAGTTTTTCCCGAACTGACTTTACTTGCGCAAAAGACTGAAGGACACTTGCGCTGCTCGTGATAGCACATGCACAGATCAAATACAGTGCTGTGACTCTGATTAAGGCATTTACACAACCTAATCATTTAGGGCTCATCTGTTTTAATCAGCTTATGCTTACTTCGATTATGACTTTACTCCGATTAAGATAAGCAGAGTATGGCGTTTACATGACTAAGGCCATACTCAGCCTATTGCCATAATCATTTTAATATTGCATTATTAGTGTGCATGTAAACATACTCTGTGTGAGGAAGGATATAGATATTTTACTGTTGAATTGCAGTCATGAAAGCTATAGGCCCACTCCCTTCAAAATAGGCACACCTTCCTCAAGATTTTCACTACAGGAGAGTAGGTGAGGGTGAGGTTCCCTGAAGGGAAGTAGGCCAGGTTTTGTGGACGTCTACATATCCTTACAGATTCTGACCCCAAGGACATCCAAATATCAGCGTCTTTCCTGACTACATCACTTCACATACACTGCCCAACATAAAATAAACATAATAAATCCACTAAAACATAGTTCATAAATATGTCATTACAGTATGAGATTGAACTGTATGCGTTCCCGGTTCCACATTGCCACATCCAAAACTCCAGAGCTGTTCATATTAGGCCATGATAACAATGTTGATTAGACAATCATAGACAGGAACAAAAGTTTAAAAGAATCAAATAATCTAGATACTCCTCATCACTGATAATCAGTGGTGAGATGGATAACATGGACATATTATAATAAAGGGTATATTCACAAAAATACTGGGACTATTCATTGTCTTGAAGCCAATTTTGTTCCTCAGTATGCCACTAAAGTAAAGGCTATTATGACACTCCCTGTGAGGGAGGAACATTTTCATAAATACTGGATGGCTTTATTCCTCTTGTGAGTAGTTCTGTTCTCTTGGCCTCAGTGTGGCAGATAGATAGGTGTGCTCTGTTATCCTGGCCTCGGCGTGGCAGGTGGATAGATAGGTGTGCTCTGTGCTCCTGGCCTGTACTCTACTGACAGCTTTCACATACAGTACAGGCTGAAGAGGGATCTCTTGTCTTTGTTGTCCAGTTTATTTGTCATATGCACAGGATACACATGGTACACAGTACAATGAAAGGCTGACATACAGGTTCACTCTCGACAGTGTGTCTGAGGTAGGCGGGAGCTTGGATTATTGATTAGACTCTATCAGGTCCATTGTGGGGTGGAGGAGAAGGTATACAGCTCGTTGACGGGCCAGGGAAGCTCAGGGCAATAGGGTTTCTGTCTGTTTGACTTGTCGGGCTGGGAATGTTCTGTGCTGACGTTGATGGATCAGGCTCTGTCATCGCCTTGCATGTCTGAGGAGGGTGTGCTTGGTTCATAGGACTACGGGCGCTCTGTTCTCGGCTGGCTGGACTGGGCTGAAGGAGTTCTGTCCTTAGCTTACCCTCCCTCTCATTATCACTTCTAGGTAGTTTGGAGATTGCATCCCTGGGAGCAAAATGTCAGTTTAGGGGTGTTTGTAAGTGCTAAGCATTGTGTATGTATTCCAGATGGAGAGACTTGTCCTGCTCTGACCTAAACAGCATTGCTCTCTGTGTCCTTTCCTTCCATTTCTCTTTGCTCCTTGTGTCCTTTCCTTCCATCTTTCATTTCTCCTTGTGTCCTTTCTTTCCATCTCTCCTTGCTCTCTGTATCCTTTCCTTCCATCTCTCCTTGCTCTCTGTGTCTTTTCCTTCCATCTCTTCTTGCTCCTTGTGTCCTTTCTTTCCATCTCTCCTTGTGTCCTTTCCTTCCATTTCTTCTTGCTCCTTGTGAATGTGCAGCTCCTCATAGGTGGGCCCCATGATTAATGTCCAAAAAGCAAGGCATGTTGCCTAATTTAGAAGGTTTGCTTACGATTGCTCCTAGAAGAATCTGTCTGAACTTGTAGAACGTGTAGACATGCACTCTAAGATGCACAGGTGTATGCATGCACAGACATAGTACTCTCTCTCTCTCTCTCTCTCTCTCTGTCTCTCTCACACACACACACAAACACATAGAAAAAATATATATCGGAGGGATACACATGCTGACTCAAACATTACCGTCACAATAGCGGTGTTTTTCATGCTTCATTTAGTTCATGTTTTTTTCAGAATGTCTCTGTCTTTTGACAATGGGCCTTTGTGAGTTTCTGTGACTATGTTAGAACGTGTTAATTAGGAGGATTGAGCAGGAGTTGGTATAGTATGGCTTTGATTGTAGACTATCCAAGACAATGAGAAGTGTATTTGAGCTAATGCATTTCATACCGTTTTAGTCCACAATAGGTAGTGTGTAAAACATCTTCATTTGCTTTCAGTCAAGGCAGTCAGTCCAGCGGAGTTGGTAATAGGGAGAGTGAAGTGTGAGATTGTCCAGCTGTGTAAACTTCAGTGGCTGAGTGTTATGAGGGTGGGGTGAAACAGTAGGTGTCGGCCAGGGCAGGCCTCTTTGTCTGGGCCCCTCCTGTGTCTGCCTTATCCTCAGACAGCAGCTGCCTCTATCCCCCTCCTGTCTCTATGCTAGCCCCAGGCTTCGTAGCCTCTCTCTGTCTCTCTCCACATCCTGTCTCATTGCTAGCCCCAGGGTTCGTAGCCTCTCTCTGTCTCTCTCCACATCCTGTCTCATTGCTATCCCCAGGCTTCGTAGCCTCTCTCCCCCTCCTGTCTCTATGATAGTCCCAGGCTTCGTAGCCTCGTCTCATTGCTAGTCCCAGGCTTCGTAGCCTCTCTCCCCCTCCTGTCTCTATGCTAGCCCCAGGCTTCGTAGCCTCTCTCTGTCTCTCTCCCCCTCCTATCTCATTGCTAGCCCCAGGCATTGTAGCCTCTCTCCTCCTCCTGTCTCATTGCTAGCCCCAGGCTTCGTAGCCTCTGTCTGCTTCTCACCCCGTCCTGTCTCATTGCTAGCCCCAGGCTTCGTAGCCTCTCTCCCCCTCCTGTCTCATTGCTAGCCCAATTGAATTTGACTTAACTCCAGTGTGAATGTGTGTGTGCGACAGAGCGCGAAAGAGTGGCAGAGGCAGAAACGGAGAGTGAGCATGTGTGATGGAGTAAGAGAGAGTGTGAGAACCAGAGGGAGACTTTTCTCTGAACCTCTGGTGGGATTCCATCCTTACTTGAGTATAGTAGAGGAGAACAAGGAGGCCACATTGTGTTTCAGATGGTCTTGTAACACCATACTTCCTTTCTATAAACCCTAGAGAATGGGAACTGTTATTTTCCTCTGCGTTGTGAACCAAAAAGTTGCTTAGATCTGAACAGGCTGGTTATGGAGCCAGGCTGTTTTTAGAAATGATCAACAAAGTAAACAAACCTGTCTGAACCTGTCAGCCCAATTGTGTGATGTCGACTCAGTCAGGCACATAAAATGTGGGTGTGCCGGTGTACTTGTGTGTGTGACCACACTTTTGAGTGTTGAACTACCACGTGTTCCCTAGAAAAGCTCCATGCCCTATAGGTAGGACAGGCACAAACTGCCCGAACTAACAGTGTTCTACTTCTTCTTCTACTTCTTCAGCTACTACTACTTCATCTAGTACTTCTTCATCTACTACTTCTTTATCTACTACTTCAGCTTGTTAGATATTACTGCACTGTCGGAACTAGAAGCACAAGCATTTCGCTACACTCGCATTAACATCTGCTAACCATGTGTATGTATTTTTACTACTCCTTCAACTACTACTTCTTCTTCTACTACTTCTTCATCTACTACTTCTTTAGCTACTACTCCTTCACCTACTACTTCTTCATCTACTACTTCTTTAGCTACTACTCCTTCACCCACTACTTCTTTATCTACTACTTCTTCAACTACTTCTTCAACTACTACTACTTCTTCATCTCCTACTTCATCCGCTACTACTTCATCACCTACTACTTCTTCATTTACTACTTCTTCACTACTACTTCTTCAACTACTACTCCTTCAACTACTACTACTTCTTCACCTTCTACTTTATCCGCTACTACTTCATCAATTACTACTTCTTCATCTACTACTTATTCAGCTACTACTTCTTCGTGTACTACTTAATCCTCTACTACTTCATCCTCTACTTTTTCATCAACTGCTACTTTTTAATCTAATACTTCATCTACTACTTCTTTGTGTACTACTTCTTCATCTACTACTACATCAGCTACTACTTCTTCATCTTTTACATCATAATCTAGTACTTCTTCCTCTACTACTTTATAATCTACTACTTCTTCAGCTACTACTTTATAACTATTACTTATTCATCTACTGCTTCATAAACTACTACAACTTCATCTACTACTTCATAACTACTACTTTTTCTTCTACTACTTCTTAATCTACTACTTCTTAATATTTTACATCATAATTTACTGCTTCTTGAACTACTACTTTATTATCTACTACTTCTTAATCTACTACTTCATTTTCTACTACTTCTTCATGTACAGTGGCTTGTGAAAGTATTCACGCCTTTAGCATTTTTCCTATTTTGTTGCCTTACAACCTGGAATTGAAATAGATTTTTTGGGGGTTTGATTTACACAGCATGTCTACCACTTTGAAGATGCAAAATATTTTTTATTGTGAGACAAACAAGAAATAAGATTTTAAAAAATGGGTTCCGCTGGTGTACAGCAATCTTTAAATCATACCACAGATTCTCAATTGGATTGAGGTCTGGGCTTTGACTAGGCCATTCCAAGACATTTAAATGTTTTCTATTTAAACAACTCGAGTGTTGCTTTAGCAGTATACCTAGGGTCCTGCTGGAAGGTGAACCTCTGTCCAAGTCTCAAATCTCTGGAAGACTGAAACAGGTTTCCCTCAAGAATTTCCCTGTATTTAGCGCCATCCATCGTTCCTTCAATTCTGACCAGTTTCCCAGTCCCTGCCGATGAAAAACATCCCCACAGAATGATGCTGCCACCACCATGGTTCACTGTGGTTGTTGTGTTTGCGCCAGACATAGCGTTTTCCTTGATGGCCAAAAAGCTCAATTTTAGTCTCATCTGACCGGAGTACCTTCTTCCATATGTTTGGGGAGTCTCCCACATGCCTTTTGGCGAACACCAAACATGTTTGCTTATTTATTTCTTTAAGCAATGTTTTTTTTCTGTCCACTCTTCCTTAATGCCCAGCTCTGTGGAGTGTACAGCTTAAAGTGGTCCAATGGACAGATACTCCAATCTCCGCTGTGGAGCTTTGCAGCTCCTTCAGGGTTATCTTTGGTCTCTTTGTTGCATCTCTGATTAATGACCTCCTTTCCTGGTTTTGGTGGGCGGCCCTCTCTTGGCAGGTTTGTTGTGGTGCCATATTCTTTTCTATTTCTAATAATGGATTTAATGGTGCTCCGTGGGATGTTCAAGGTTTCGGGTACTTTTTTATAACCCAACCCTGATCTGTACATCTCCACAATTTTGTCCCTGACCTGTTTGGAGAGCTCCTTGGTCTTCATGGTGCCGCTTGCTTAGTGGTACCCCTTGCTTAGTGGTGTTGCAGACTCTGGGGCCTTGTGTATCTATACTGAGATGTGACAGATCATGTGACACTTAGATTGCACACAGGTGGACTTTATTTAACTAATTATGTGACTTCTGAAAGTAATTTGTTGCACCAGATCTTATTTAGGGGCTTCATAGCAAAGGGGGTGAATACTTTTGCACGTACCACTTTTCCATTTTTTAAATTTTATTTTTTTAAACAGTTATTTTTTTCCTTTCACTTCACCAATTTTTACTTTTTTGTGTATGTCCATTACATGAAATCCAAATAAAATCCATTTAAATTACAGGTTGTAATGCAACAAAATAGGAAAAACACCAAGGGGGATGAATGCTTTTGCAAGGCACTGTACTTCTTTTTCATGTACTACTTCTTCATCAGCTACTACTTCTTCATCATCAACCATCAGACTGTTGAACAATTAATCAAATGGCCACTAACAATTGATTAAATGCCCCACCCCCTTTTATTTCATACTGCTGCTACTCACTGTTTATTATCTATGCATAGTCACTTCATCCCTACCTACATGAACAAATTACCTCGACTAACCTGTACCCCCACACATTAACTCGGTACCGGTACCTCCTGTATATTGCCTCATTTATTTTTGTTTAAATATTTGATTAACTCTTTCTTGAACTGCATTGTTGGTTAAGGGCTTGTAAATAAGCATTTCAGGGTAAGGTCTACACCTGTTGTATTCGGAGTATGTGACTAATACATTTTCATTTGATTTGATACTACTTCTTCATCTACTACTTCTTTGTCTACTACTCCTTCCTCCACTACCTTTTCATTTATTACTTCTTTGTGTACTACCTCTTCATTTACTACTTCTTTGTGTACTACTTCTTCATATACTACTTCTTCATCTACTTCTTCTTCAATACTACGTCTTCACCTGCTACTTCTTTGTGGTCTACTTCTTCATCTACTACTCCTTCATCTACTACTTCATAATCTACTACTTTTTAATCTTCTACTTCAGAGTCTATTACTTCTTCATATATTACTTCAGAATCTACTACTTCTTTGTGTGTTACTTCTTCCTCTACTACTTCTTCATCTACTACTTCATCAGCTACTACTTATTCATCTTTTACATCATAATCTAGTACTTATTCCTCTACTACTTTACAATCTACTACTTCTTCATCTACTACTTCTTCTCTACTACTTCATCATGTACTACTTCTTCAGTAATGCTTCATCACCTACTACTTCTTCATCAGCTACTACTTCTTCATCTACTACTTCATAACTACTACTCCTTCAGATACTACTTCACTACTACTACTTCCTAGACTACTACTTCATTGTGTACTACTTCTTTGGGTACTACTTTTTTTGTACTACTTATTTTTGTGTTACTTCTTCATCTACTACTTACTTCATCTACTACTTCATCCGCTACTACTTCATCAAGTACTACTTTTTCATCTAATTCTCAAACTACTACTTGTTTTCGTACTACTTCTTCCACAACTACTTCATCTGCTACTATTTCTTCATATTTTACATCATAACCTAGTACTTCTTCCTCTGCTACTTTATTATCTACTACTTTTTCCCCTGCTTCTTCATAATCTACTACTTCTTCAACTACTACTTGTTTGTGTACTACTTCATCATGTACTACTTCTTCAGTAATGCTTCATCACCTACTACTTCTTCATCAGCTACTACTTCTTCATCTACTACTTCATAACTACTACTCCTTCAGCTACTACTTCACCACTACTACTTCCTAGACTACTACTTCATTGTGTACTACTTCTTTGGGTACTACTTTTTTTGTACTACTTATTTTTGTGTTACTTCTTCATCTACTACTTACTTCATCTACTACTTCATCCGCTACTACTTCATCAAGTACTACTTTTTCATCTAATTCTCAAACTACTACTTGTTTTCGTACTACTTCTTCCACAACTACTTCATCTGCTACTATTTCTTCATATTTTACATCATAACCTAGTACTTCTTCCTCTGCTACTTTATTATCTACTACTTTTTCCTCTGCTACTTCATAATCTACTACTTCTTCAACTACTACTTGTTTGTGTACTACTTCTTCCACAACTACTTCATCTGCAACTATGTCTTCATATTTTACATCATAGTCTAGTACTTCTTCTCTACTACTTTATAAACTACTACTTTTTAATCCTCTACTTTAAAATCTACTACTTCTTCATCTACTTCTTCATAACTACTACTTTTTCCACGACTGCTTCTTCATCTACTACTTCTTCACTACTACTTTATCATGTATACTTCTTCTCTACTACTTCATCATCTCCTACTTCTTAAGCTACTACTTCTTTACCTACTACGTCATAACTACTACTTCTTCACCTACTACTTCTACATGTATCACCTCATAATCTACTACTTGTTTGTATACTACTTCTTTGGGTACTACTTTTTTGTGTACTACTTATTTGTGTATTACTTCTTCACCTACTACTTACTTAGTCTACTACTTCCTCATCTACTACCTCTTCAACTACTACCGATTTAGGAAATGTGTTGTTTATTATTCTATAATTATTAATTATTATTCTATCATTTTCTTTCTCTTCTATTTCTCCCATTCCTTGATCTCTCTCTATCTCTCCCTCCTCTGCATTGCCATTACAGAGGAAATGGTCTGCTGTAATTGTTTTTGATGGATTGTGTGTGCAGGCCCTGCTGTGTGTTGTTCAGCAGCAGCAGTGATGACAGTAGAAGCAGCACTCATTTTGAACAGTGAGTTAAATCCTTAAATATGTCAGTGCTCAGCTCGGCTCCACTGTGGGCCTACCCGGAGCATTCAACCGCATTCAACAGATCTCTGACTTTGCCCTCCCCCAGTCCTAACCCCTAACCTTAACCTCAAGGAAAGGGAAAAACTGACTTGAGATCAGCGTTTAGAAGTAACTTCTCTTACCAACTCAACGACCACACAATGTGTTTGGGGGACTGTTAAACAGGTGCACGAGCTGCACTCCCGTGGGGAGGAACTTAAAAACAGGTGTACAAGTGATTGGGGATTGTTAACAGAGGTTACAGGGGAGGTTTAGATGAGTGTTGAGAGGGTGTGTGCATGACAGCCCAGACAACCAGGATGGGTTCAAATCAACACATATTCCACCAGAAGTGGGGTCAATTAGTCATTGAAAACAATTTAAAGTAAGTCATTCATTGTCAGCCCAAAGTCCAAATCATATTTCACTCCACTCTAGGTTCACTGGGTACAAACAGACATTTTCACATAGCTGTGATAAGCGCTACTTAACAATATTTACTGTTTGTCAATGTCTCTGACAACCAGGGGAAAAGCACTTCACATGACATGATACATCACAATACATCACATTAGCCTGAGGATTGCACAGTATCTCCCTTACTCCCTAGGCACTGTGTATCTTCACTGCTCCAGCCAATTTGCTGATGTTGTTGACTTTTCCAGGAGCTGGACATGTTGAGAAAGGTTTTCTAGTTCTTCCTTTCATAGACGCTGGGAGACCAGTGGAGACCAGTGGAGACCAGCGGAGACTAGCGGAGACAAGTGGTGGACGGCTTTAGGGATCAGCTTTGACATAGAGAGAGTGTGTGTAGGACCCAGGCATCAGGAGTCAACGCCTGGTCACATCAACACCACACTCACACACACACACACACACACACACCACAAATTCACACAAAAACACACACAACAGCCCCCACCTGCTTGCCTACTGAGCTGTCTCCTCACCCCTGTCCACAAACTCATTCTCATAATCCCAGTTAATCTCTCTCTTTGTCTCTCCCTGTCTCTTTCTATATCTCTGCCTTTCTCTCCCTCTTTGTCTCACTCTCTCTCTCTGTCTTTCTGTCTCTCTCTATTTATATTCTCTATCTTTCTATTCTCTCTCTCTCTCTCTCTCTCTCTCTCTCTCTCTCTCTCTCTCTCTCTCTCTCTCTCTCTCTCTCTCTCTCTCTTTCTATTCTCTCTCTCTCTTTCTATTCTCTCTTTATATTCTCTCTCTCTTTATATTCTCTCTCTCTTTATATTCTCTCTCTCTGTCTCTCTCTCTCCTCTCCCACACACGTGTTCTCTCTCTTAACTGGAGTAGGTTTAAGTCACTGTACAATGGCGGGTCACCATGTACTCAGATGCAAACACAAAATGGATGATTTAACCACAGACTCAGACCAGGTGGACCGCGCAGAATATGTGGTTCTACCTATGTACATATTATTGTTCTTAGGCCAATGTGCCAAACTGGTCAACCCTAGCTTGGTTTAGTGGGTTTGTGTGCTGTTGGCATTTGTCTGTATTTGATGGGAGTAACAAAGAATGCTTTTCTACTGAATTATTATATTTGTCATTTTGGTTTTTGCTCTTTCCATTCTCTATAAAAATGCATAGTGCTGTAGAACACTGTTTCTCTATGAAGATGTAGAACACTGTTTCTCTATGAAGATGTAGAACACTGTTTCTCTATGAAGATGTAGAACACTGTTTCTCTATGAAGATGTAGAACACTGTTTCTCTATGAAGATGTAGAACACTGTTTCTCTATGAAGATGTAGAACACTGTTTCTCTATGAAGATGTAGAACACTGTTTCTCTATGAAGATGTAGAACACTGTTTCTCTATGAAGATGTAGAACACTGTTTCTCTATGAAGATGTAGAACACTGTTTCTCTGTAGAGATATAGAACACTGTTTCTCTATAAAGATGCATAGTACTGTTTCTCTATAAAGATGCATAGTACTGTAGAACACTGTTACTCTATAAAGATACATAGTACTGTAGAACACGGTTTCTCTATGGAGATGCATAATACTGTAGAACACTGTTTCTCTATGAAGATGTAGAACACAGTTTCTCTATAAAGATGTAGAACACTGTTTCTCTATAAAGATGTAGAACACTGTTTCTCTATGAAGATGTAGAACACGGTTTCTCTATAAAGATGTAGAACACTGTTTCTCTATAAAGATGTAGAACACAGTTTCTCTATAAAGATGTAGAACACTGTTTCTCTATAAAGTTGTAGAACACTGTTTCTCTATGAAGATGTAGAACACGGTTTCTCTATGAAGATGCATAGTACTGTAGAACACTGTTTCTCTATAAAAATGTAGAACACTGTTTCTCTATAAAGATGCATAGTACTGTTTCTCTATAAAGATACATAGTACTGTAGAACACGGTTTCTCTATGGAGATGCATAATACTGTAGAACACTGTTTCTCTATGAAGATGTAGAACACAGTTTCTCTATAAAGATGTAGAACACTGTTTCTCTATAAAGATGTAGAACACTGTTTCTCTATGAAGATGTAGAACACGGTTTCTCTATAAAGATGTAGAACACTGTTTCTCTATAAAGATGTAGAACACTGTTTCTCTATGAAGATGTAGAACACGGTTTCTCTACGAAGATGCATAGTACTGTAGAACACTGTTTCTCTATGAAGATGTAGAACACTGTTTCTCTATGAAGATGTAGAACACAGTTTCTCTATAAAGATGTAGAACACTGTTTCTCTATAAAGTTGTAGAACACTGTTTCTCTATGAAGATGTAGAACACGGTTTCTCTATGAAGATGCATAGTACTGTAGAACACTGTTTCTCTATAAAAATGTAGAACACTGTTTCTCTATAAAGATGTAGAACACTGTTTCTCTATGAAGATTTAGAACACTGTTTCTCTATAAAGATGTAGAACACTGTTTCTCAATAAAGATGTGGAACACTGTTTCTCTATAAAGATGTAGAACACTGTTTCTCTATGAAGATGTAGAACACTGTTTCTCTATAAAGATGTAGAACACTGTTTCTCTATGAAGATGCATAGTACTGTTTCACTATAAAGATGTAGAACACTGTTTCTCTATAATGATGTAGAACACTGTTTCTCTATGAAGATGCATAGTACTGTTTCTCTATGAAGATGCATAGTACTGTTTCTCTATGAAGATGCATAGTACTGTAGAACACTGTTTCTCTTTGAAGATGTAGAACACTGTTTCTCTATAAAGATGTAGAACAATGTTTCTCAATAAAGATGTAGAACACTGTTTCTCTATGAAGATGTAGAACACGGTTTCTCTATGAAGATGCATAGTACTGTAGAACACTGTTTCTCTATGAAGATGTAGAACACAGTTTCTCTATAAAGATGTAGAACACTGCTTCTCTATAAAGTTGTAGAACACTGTTTCTCTATGAAGATGTAGAACACGGTTTCTCTATGAAGATGCATAGTACTGTTTCTCTATGAAGATGCATATTACTGTTTCTCTATAAAGATGTAGAACACTGTTTCTCTATAAAGATGTAGAACAATGTTTCTCAATAAAGATGTAGAACACTGTTTCTCTATGAAGATGTAGAACACGGTTTCTCTATGAAGATGCATAGTACTGTAGAACACTGTTTCTCTATGAAGATGTAGAACACTGTTTCTCTATGAAGATGTAGAACACGGTTTCTCTATGAAGATGCATAGTACTGTAGAACACTGTTTCTCTATGAAGATGTAGAACACTGTTTCTCTATGAAGATGTAGAACACTGTTTCTCTATGAAGATGCATAGTACTGTTTCTCTATGAAAATGCATATTACTGTTTCTCTATAAAGATGTAGAACACTGTTTCTCTATAATGATGTAGAACACTGTTTCTCTATGAAGATGCATAGTACTGTTTCTCTATGAAGATGCATAGTACTGTTTCTCTATGAAAATGCATAGTACTGTTTCTCTATGAAGATGCATAGTACTGTTTCTCTATGAAGATGCATAGTACTGTTTCTCTATGAAGATGTATAGTACTGTTTCTCTATAAAGATGCATAGTACTGTTTCTCTATGAAGATGCATAGTACTGTTTCTCTATAAAGATGCATAGTACTGTTTCTCTATGAAGATGCATAGTACTGTTTCTCTATGAAGATGCATAGTACTGTTTCTCTATAAAGATGCATAGTACTGTGGAGCACTGTTTCTCTATAAAGATGCATAGTACTGTAGAACACTGTTTCTCTTTGAAGATGTAGAACACAGTTTCTCTATAAAGATGTAGAACACTGTTTCTCAATAAAGATGTAGAACACTGTTTCTCTATGAAGATGTAGAACACGGTTTCTCTATGAAGATGCATAGTACTGTAGAACACTGTTTCTCTATGAAGATGTAGAACACAGTTTCTCTATAAAGATGTAGAACACTGTTTCTCTATGAAAATGCATAGTACTGTTTCTCTATGAAGATGCATAGTACTGTTTCTCTATGAAGATGCATAGTACTGTTTCTCTATGAAGATGCATAGTACTGTTTCTCTATAAAGATGCATAGTACTGTGGAGCACTGTTTCTCTATAAAGATGCATAGTACTGTAGAACACTGTTTCTCTTTGAAGATGTAGAACACTGTTTCTCTATGAAGATGTAGAACACGGTTTCTCTATGAAGATGCATAGTACTGTAGAACACTGTTTCTCTATAAAAATGTAGAACACTGTTTCTCTATAAAGATGCATAGTACTGTTTCTCTATAAAGATACATAGTACTGTAGAACACGGTTTCTCTATGGAGATGCATAATACTGTAGAACACTGTTTCTCTATAAAGATGTAGAACACTGTTTCTCTATGAAGATGTAGAACACGGTTTCTCTATGAAGATGTAGAACACGGTTTCTCTATGAAGATGCATAGTACTGTAGAACACTGTTTCTCTATAAAGATGTAGAACACTGTTTCTCTATGAAGATGTAGAACACTGTTTCTCTATGAAGATGCATATTACTGTTTCTCTATAAAGATGTAGAACACTGTTTCTCTATAAAGATGTAGAACAATGTTTCTCAATAAAGATGTAGAACACTGTTTCTCTATGAAGATGTAGAACACGGTTTCTCTATGAAGATGCATAGTACTGTAGAACACTGTTTCTCTATGAAGATGTAGAACACTGTTTCTCTATGAAGATGTAGAACACGGTTTCTCTATGAAGATGCATAGTACTGTAGAACACTGTTTCTCTATGAAGATGTAGAACACTGTTTCTCTATGAAGATGTAGAACACTGTTTCTCTATGAAGATGCATAGTACTGTTTCTCTATGAAAATGCATATTACTGTTTCTCTATAAAGATGTAGAACACTGTTTCTCTATAATGATGTAGAACACTGTTTCTCTATGAAGATGCATAGTACTGTTTCTCTATGAAGATGCATAGTACTGTTTCTCTATGAAAATGCATAGTACTGTTTCTCTATGAAGATGCATAGTACTGTTTCTCTATGAAGATGCATAGTACTGTTTCTCTATGAAGATGTATAGTACTGTTTCTCTATAAAGATGCATAGTACTGTTTCTCTATGAAGATGCATAGTACTGTTTCTCTATAAAGATGCATAGTACTGTTTCTCTATGAAGATGCATAGTACTGTTTCTCTATGAAGATGCATAGTACTGTTTCTCTATAAAGATGCATAGTACTGTGGAGCACTGTTTCTCTATAATGATGTAGAACACTGTTTCTCTATGAAGATGCATAGTACTGTTTCTCTATGAAGATGCATAGTACTGTTTCTCTATGAAAATGCATAGTACTGTTTCTCTATGAAGATGCATAGTACTGTTTCTCTATGAAGATGCATAGTACTGTTTCTCTATGAAGATGTATAGTACTGTTTCTCTATAAAGATGCATAGTACTGTTTCTCTATGAAGATGCATAGTACTGTTTCTCTATAAAGATGCATAGTACTGTTTCTCTATGAAGATGCATAGTACTGTTTCTCTATGAAGATGCATAGTACTGTTTCTCTATAAAGATGCATAGTACTGTGGAGCACTGTTTCTCTATAAAGATGCATAGTACTGTAGAACACTGTTTCTCTTTGAAGATGTAGAACACTGTTTCTCTATAAAGATGTAGAACACTGTTTCTCAATAAAGATGTAGAACACTGTTTCTCTATGAAGATGTAGAACACGGTTTCTCTATGAAGATGCATAGTACTGTAGAACACTGTTTCTCTATGAAGATGTAGAACACAGTTTCTCTATAAAGATGTAGAACACTGTTTCTCTATGAAAATGCATAGTACTGTTTCTCTATGAAGATGCATAGTACTGTTTCCCTATGAAGATGCATAGTACTGTTTCTCTATGAAGATGCATAGTACTGTTTCTCTATAAAGATGCATAGTACTGTGGAGCACTGTTTCTCTATAAAGATGCATAGTACTGTAGAACACTGTTTCTCTTTGAAGATGTAGAACACTGTTTCTCTATGAAGATGTAGAACACGGTTTCTCTATGAAGATGCATAGTACTGTAGAACACTGTTTCTCTATAAAAATGTAGAACACTGTTTCTCTATAAAGATGCATAGTACTGTTTCTCTATAAAGATACATAGTACTGTAGAACACGGTTTCTCTATGGAGATGCATAATACTGTAGAACACTGTTTCTCTATGAAGATGTAGAACACAGTTTCTCTATAAAGATGTAGAACACTGTTTCTCTATAAAGATGTAGAACACTGTTTCTCTATGAAGATGTAGAACACGGTTTCTCTATAAAGATGTAGAACACTGTTTCTCTATAAAGATGTAGAACACTGTTTCTCTATGAAGATGTAGAACACGGTTTCTCTACGAAGATGCATAGTACTGTAGAACACTGTTTCTCTATGAAGATGTAGAACACTGTTTCTCTATGAAGATGTAGAACACAGTTTCTCTATAAAGATGTAGAACACTGTTTCTCTATAAAGTTGTAGAACACTGTTTCTCTATGAAGATGTAGAACACGGTTTCTCTATGAAGATGCATAGTACTGTAGAACACTGTTTCTGTATAAAAATGTAGAACACTGTTTCTCTATAAAGATGTAGAACACTGTTTCTCTATGAAGATTTAGAACACTGTTTCTCTATAAAGATGTAGAACACTGTTTCTCAATAAAGATGTGGAACACTGTTTCTCTATAAAGATGTAGAACACTGTTTCTCTATGAAGATGTAGAACACTGTTTCTCTATAAAGATGTAGAACACTGTTTCTCTATGAAGATGCATAGTACTGTTTCACTATAAAGATGTAGAACACTGTTTCTCTATAATGATGTAGAACACTGTTTCTCTATGAAGATGCATAGTACTGTTTCTCTATGAAGATGCATAGTACTGTTTCTCTATGAAGATGCATAGTACTGTAGAACACTGTTTCTCTTTGAAGATGTAGAACACTGTTTCTCTATAAAGATGTAGAACAATGTTTCTCAATAAAGATGTAGAACACTGTTTCTCTATGAAGATGTAGAACCACGGTTTCTCTATGAAGATGCATAGTACTGTAGAACACTGTTTCTCTATGAAGATGTAGAACACAGTTTCTCTATAAAGATGTAGAACACTGCTTCTCTATAAAGTTGTAGAACACTGTTTCTCTATGAAGATGTAGAACACGGTTTCTCTATGAAGATGCATAGTACTGTAGAACACTGTTTCTCTATAAAGATGTAGAACACTGTTTCTCTATGAAGATGTAGAACACTGTTTCTCTATGAAGATGCATATTACTGTTTCTCTATAAAGATGTAGAACACTGTTTCTCTATAAAGATGTAGAACAATGTTTCTCAATAAAGATGTAGAACACTGTTTCTCTATGAAGATGTAGAACACGGTTTCTCTATGAAGATGCATAGTACTGTAGAACACTGTTTCTCTATGAAGATGTAGAACACTGTTTCTCTATGAAGATGTAGAACACGGTTTCTCTATGAAGATGCATAGTACTGTAGAACACTGTTTCTCTATGAAGATGTAGAACACTGTTTCTCTATGAAGATGTAGAACACTGTTTCTCTATGAAGATGCATAGTACTGTTTCTCTATGAAAATGCATATTACTGTTTCTCTATAAAGATGTAGAACACTGTTTCTCTATAATGATGTAGAACACTGTTTCTCTATGAAGATGCATAGTACTGTTTCTCTATGAAGATGCATAGTACTGTTTCTCTATGAAAATGCATAGTACTGTTTCTCTATGAAGATGCATAGTACTGTTTCTCTATGAAGATGCATAGTACTGTTTCTCTATGAAGATGTATAGTACTGTTTCTCTATAAAGATGCATAGTACTGTTTCTCTATGAAGATGCATAGTACTGTTTCTCTATAAAGATGCATAGTACTGTTTCTCTATGAAGATGCATAGTACTGTTTCTCTATGAAGATGCATAGTACTGTTTCTCTATAAAGATGCATAGTACTGTGGAGCACTGTTTCTCTATAAAGATGCATAGTACTGTAGAACACTGTTTCTCTTTGAAGATGTAGAACACTGTTTCTCTATAAAGATGTAGAACACTGTTTCTCAATAAATATGTAGAACACTGTTTCTCTATGAAGATGTAGAACACGGTTTCTCTATGAAGATGCATAGTACTGTAGAACACTGTTTCTCTATGAAGATGTAGAACACAGTTTCTCTATAAAGATGTAGAACACTGTTTCTCTATGAAAATGCATAGTACTGTTTCTCTATGAAGATGCATAGTACTGTTTCTCTATGAAGATGCATAGTACTGTTTCTCTATGAAGATGCATAGTACTGTTTCTCTATAAAGATGCATAGTACTGTGGAGCACTGTTTCTCTATAAAGATGCATAGTACTGTAGAACACTGTTTCTCTTTGAAGATGTAGAACACTGTTTCTCTATGAAGATGTAGAACACGGTTTCTCTATGAAGATGCATAGTACTGTAGAACACTGTTTCTCTATAAAAATGTAGAACACTGTTTCTCTATAAAGATGCATAGTACTGTTTCTCTATAAAGATACATAGTACTGTAGAACACGGTTTCTCTATGGAGATGCATAATACTGTAGAACACTGTTTCTCTATGAAGATGTAGAACACAGTTTCTCTATAAAGATGTAGAACACTGTTTCTCTATAAAGATGTAGAACACTGTTTCTCTATGAAGATGTAGAACACGGTTTCTCTATAAAGATGTAGAACACTGTTTCTCTATAAAGATGTAGAACACTGTTTCTCTATGAAGATGTAGAACACGGTTTCTCTACGAAGATGCATAGTACTGTAGAACACTGTTTCTCTATGAAGATGTAGAACACTGTTTCTCTATGAAGATGTAGAACACAGTTTCTCTATAAAGATGTAGAACACTGTTTCTCTATAAAGTTGTAGAACACTGTTTCTCTATGAAGATGTAGAACACGGTTTCTCTATGAAGATGCATAGTACTGTAGAACACTGTTTCTGTATAAAAATGTAGAACACTGTTTCTCTATAAAGATGTAGAACACTGTTTCTCTATGAAGATTTAGAACACTGTTTCTCTATAAAGATGTAGAACACTGTTTCTCAATAAAGATGTGGAACACTGTTTCTCTATAAAGATGTAGAACACTGTTTCTCTATGAAGATGTAGAACACTGTTTCTCTATAAAGATGTAGAACACTGTTTCTCTATGAAGATGCATAGTACTGTTTCTCTATGAAGATGCATAGTACTGTTTCTCTATGAAGATGCATAGTACTGTAGAACACTGTTTCTCTTTGAAGATGTAGAACACTGTTTCTCTATAAAGATGTAGAACAATGTTTCTCAATAAAGATGTAGAACACTGTTTCTCTATGAAGATGTAGAACACGGTTTCTCTATGAAGATGCATAGTACTGTAGAACACTGTTTCTCTATGAAGATGTAGAACACAGTTTCTCTATAAAGATGTAGAACACTGCTTCTCTATAAAGTTGTAGAACACTGTTTCTCTATGAAGATGTAGAACACGGTTTCTCTATGAAGATGCATAGTACTGTAGAACACTGTTTCTCTATAAAGATGTAGAACACTGTTTCTCTATGAAGATGTAGAACACTGTTTCTCTATGAAGATGCATATTACTGTTTCTCTATAAAGATGTAGAACACTGTTTCTCTATAAAGATGTAGAACAATGTTTCTCAATAAAGATGTAGAACACTGTTTCTCTATGAAGATGTAGAACACGGTTTCTCTATGAAGATGCATAGTACTGTAGAACACTGTTTCTCTATGAAGATGTAGAACACTGTTTCTCTATGAAGATGTAGAACACGGTTTCTCTATGAAGATGCATAGTACTGTAGAACACTGTTTCTCTATGAAGATGTAGAACACTGTTTCTCTATGAAGATGTAGAACACTGTTTCTCTATGAAGATGCATAGTACTGTTTCTCTATGAAAATGCATATTACTGTTTCTCTATAAAGATGTAGAACACTGTTTCTCTATAATGATGTAGAACACTGTTTCTCTATGAAGATGCATAGTACTGTTTCTCTATGAAGATGCATAGTACTGTTTCTCTATGAAAATGCATAGTACTGTTTCTCTATGAAGATGCATAGTACTGTTTCTCTATGAAGATGCATAGTACTGTTTCTCTATGAAGATGCATAGTACTGTTTCTCTATGAAGATGCATAGTACTGTTTCTCTATAAAGATGCATAGTACTGTGGAGCACTGTTTCTCTATAAAGATGCATAGTACTGTAGAACACTGTTTCTCTTTGAAGATGTAGAACACTGTTTCTCTATAAAGATGTAGAACACTGTTTCTCAATAAAGATGTAGAACACTGTTTCTCTATGAAGATGTAGAACACGGTTTCTCTATGAAGATGCATAGTACTGTAGAACACTGTTTCTCTATGAAGATGTAGAACACAGTTTCTCTATAAAGATGTAGAACACTGTTTCTCTATGAAAATGCATAGTACTGTTTCTCTATGAAGATGCATAGTACTGTTTCTCTATGAAGATGCATAGTACTGTTTCTCTATGAAGATGCATAGTACTGTTTCTCTATAAAGATGCATAGTACTGTGGAGCACTGTTTCTCTATAAAGATGCATAGTACTGTAGAACACTGTTTCTCTTTGAAGATGTAGAACACTGTTTCTCTATAAAGATGTAGAACACTGTTTCTCAATAAAGATGTAGAACACTGTTTCTCTATGAAGATGTAGAACACGGTTTCTCTATGAAGATGCATAGTACTGTAGAACACTGTTTCTCTATGAAGATGCATAGTACTGTTTCTCTATGAAGATGCATAGTACTGTTTCTCTATGAAAATGCATAGTACTGTTTCTCTATGAAGATGCATAGTACTGTTTCTCTATAAAGATGCATAGTACTGTTTCTCTATGAAGATGCATAGTACTGTTTCTCTATAAAGATGCATAGTACTGTAGAACACTGTTTCTCTTTGAAGATGTAGAACACTGTTTCTCTATGAAGATGTAGAACACTGTTTCTCAATAAAGATGTAGAACACTGTTTCTCTATGAAGATGTAGAACACGGTTTCTCTATGAAGATGCATAGTACTGTAGAACACTGTTTCTCTATGAAGATGTAGAACACAGTTTCTCTATAAAGATGTAGAACACTGTTTCTCTATAAAGTTGTAGAACACTGTTTCTCTATGAAGATGTAGAACACGGTTTCTCTATGAAGATGTAGAACACTGTTTCTCTATAAAGATGTAGAACACTGTTTCTCTATAAAGATGTAGAACACGGTTTCTCTATGAAGATGTAGAACACTGTTTCTCTATAAAGATGTAGAACACTGTTTCTCTATGAAGATGCATAGTACTATTTCTCTATAAAGATGTAGAACACTGTTTCTCTATAATGATGTAGAACACTGTTTCTCTATGAAGATGCATAGTACTGTTTCTCTATGAAGATGCATAGTACTGTTTCTCTATGAAAATGCATAGTACTGTTTCTCTATGAAGATGCATAGTACTGTTTCTCTATAAAGATGCATAGTACTGTTTCTCTATGAAGATGCATAGTACTGTTTCTCTATGAAGATGCATAGTACTGTTTCTCTATGAAGATGCATAGTACTGTTTCTCTATGAAGATGCATAGTACTGTTTCTCTATAAAGATGCATAGTACTGTTTCTCTATAAAGATGCATAGTACTGTTTCTCTATAATGATGTAGAACACTGTTTCTCTATGAAGATGAATAGTACTGTTTCTCTATGAAGATGCATAGTACTGTTTCTCTATAAAGATGCATAGTACTGTTTCTCTATGAAGATGCATAGTACTGTTTCTCTATGAAGATGCATAGTACTGTTTCTCTATGAAGATGCATAGTACTGTTTCTCTATGAAGATGCATAGTACTGTTTCTCTATAAAGATGCATAGTACTGAGGAGCACTGTTTCTCTATAAAGATGCATAGTACTGTAGAACACTGTTTCTCTTTGAAGATGTAGAACACTGTTTCTCTATAAAGATGTAGAACACTGTTTCTCAATAAAGATGTAGAACACTGTTTCTCTATGAAGATGTAGAACACGGTTTCTCTATGAAGATGCATAGTACTGTAGAACACTGTTTCTCTATGAAGATGTAGAACACAGTTTCTCTATAAAGATGTAGAACACTGTTTCTCTATAAAGTTGTAGAACACTGTTTCTCTATGAAGATGTAGAACACGGTTTCTCTATGAAGATGTAGAACACTGTTTCTCTATAAAGATGTAGAACACTGTTTCTCTATAAAGATGTAGAACACGGTTTCTCTATGAAGATGTAGAACACTGTTTCTCTATAAAGATGTAGAACACTGTTTCTCTATGAAGATGCATAGTACTGTTTCTCTATGAAGATGCATAGTACTGTTTCTCTATGAAAATGCATAGTACTGTTTCTCTATGAAGATGCATAGTACTGTTTCTCTATGAAGATGCATAGTACTGTTTCTCTATAAAGATGCATAGTACTGTTTCTCTATAAAGATGCATAGTACTGTTTCTCTATGAAGATGCATAGTACTGTTTCTCTATGAAGATGCATAGTACTGTTTCTCTATGAAGATGCATAGTACTGTTTCTCTATAAAGATGCATAGTACTGTTTCTCTATAAAGATGCATATTACTGTTTCTCTATAATGATGTAGAACACTGTTTCTCTATGAAGATGAATAGTACTGTTTCTCTATGAAGATGCATAGTACTGTTTCTCTATGAAGATGCATAGTACTGTTTCTCTATGAAGATGCATAGTACTGTTTCTCTATGAAGATGCATAGTACTGTTTCTCTATGAAGATGCATAGTACTGTTTCTCTATGAAGATGCATAGTACTGTTTCTCTATAAAGATGCATAGTACTGTGGAGCACTGTTTCTCTATAAAGATGTCGAACACTGTTTCTCTATAAAGATGTCGAACACTGTTTCTCTATGAAGATCCATAGCACTTAGTAGTGTAACATAACATTGTAGGATAACATAACATTGTAGGGTAACATAATGTAGTAGGGTAACTCAACAGAGTAGTGTAACATAACATAATAGGTTAACATAACATTGTAGTGTAACATAACATAGTAGGGTAACATAACATAGTAGTGTAACATAACATAGTAGTGTAACATAACATTGTAGGGTAACATAACATAGTAGTGTAACATAACGTAGTAGTGTAACATAACATAGTAGTGTAACATAACATAGTAGTGTAACATAACATAGTATGGTAACATAACATAGTAGTGTAACATAACATAGTAGTGTAACATAACATAGTAGTGTAACATAACATAGTAGTGTAACATAACATAGTATGGTAACATAACATAGTAGTGTAACATAACATAGTAGTGTAACATAACATAGTAGGGTAACATAACATAGTAGGGTAACATAACATAGTAGTGTAACATAACGTAGTAGTGTAACATAACGTAGTAGTGTAACATAACATAGTAGTGTAACATAACATAGTAGTGTAACATAACATAGTAGGGTAACATAACATAGTAGGGTAACATTACATAGTAGGGTGACATGACATAATATGGTAACATGAGATAGTAGGGCAACACTACTCACTGGTCAAACCTGTTTTTCTATACAGTATATTTTCAGTGGTTGAGGTAAGATAAACATATTCCACTGCACTGCTTGGGTAGTGGGGTAGTTCCATTTATAGTGTGGTGTGAACGGGTGCGAACAGCTTGTTATGTGGTTATGGTGCGGTTTAGGGTGTCGCCGCTTGTGGTGTAGAGTAGATTGAGGGATAGGTCCGAGTAGTTGAGTGGAGTTCTGCTGGATGACTGGTGAGTTGTTTGGGAGCTGTATGTTTCAGCTGAATGTCTGAAGTGACGGGTCCCTTGCTCATCGTTGACCCTGTTTCCCAGTGGGACGGTGTAGAGGAGTGGACAGCAGTGTCCTCTCCGTGGCCAGGAGGAAACAGGCTGGGGGCTGCGTCTAAAAATACCAGCGGTGCGTTTGAGTCACACTGTAGGCTCCATCCACTTCCTGTTTTCATTCTCCAAGTTTACTTCCCAGAGAGAAAGAGAGGGTGGGGAGAGAGAGAAGTGGGAAGGGGTAGGGAGATGGAGAAGAGAGACAGATAGCTTTATCTGTTGCTTGTGTAGTGTTCTCCTCCTCTTCAAACCCCTGGTGAAACTAGGCTTTCTGGAAAAGCTGCTGCCTGTCTCTTTCTACCCTAACGTACTCTGACACTACATTTCAGACGGAATGGCATTCTGCCTGTCTCTCTCTACCCTAAGGTACAGTACTCTGACACTACATTTCAGCCGGAATAGCATGCTGCCTGTCTCTCTCTACCCCAAGGTACAGTACTCTGACACTACATTTCAGACAGAATAGCATACTGCCTGGCTGCTTTTCCTTCACTCTGCAGTCCAACTCATCCAAAACCATCTCAATTGGATAGATGTAGAGAAGAGTGATGGTAGGTCACCTGATGATACCTTAGGACCCCTTAAGATGAGATAGCATCCCCTCCAACACACATTCAGTATCCTTACTGACATAGAAACAAACACACAACTAACAAACGGTCCTCTCATCTCTCTGTAACACACACAGCACAGACACCATCGCTTTCATCCCCCTTCATTTGCACATGCATTCTCACTCAGTTAACACTCAACTGCTTTCAGTTTGTATTCCTTTGTGGTGGACTGTGACTTGTGTTGGACTGTAACTGTGTGTGTATTTGTGTCCGTTCGTCTGTCGGTCTGTGTATCTGTCTGTGTGTGTCAGGAATGCTCTCAACTGTCAGCCTGTGATTAGGTCTTATTAAAATGTAGCTGTTGGTCATTAGTCCTTATCAGTGTTGTAAACTTTACTAATGTACCTGGTTCACACTGGTAGTTTGAAGTGTGTCAGGTCGGTGTGTGTAGCTGGTGCATAAAGTCAGGCGCAAGAGAGCAGAGATAAGTGAACAACGTATTTTACTATGACGGCACAAAGTAAACAATTTACAACGTGCCCAAAATAACGGTATCCATAACACATGGTTGAAAACAGCACCCCGGCGAATAAACCAGCCGGAAAGGTACCGACATGAACAAAGAACAATCACGCACACAAACATGGGGGAACCAGAGGGTTAAATACATGAACAAGTAATTGGGGAATGAAAACCAGGTGTGTGGAAAACAAGGACAAAACAAATGGAAAATGAAAAGTGGATCGGCGATGGCAAGAAGACCGGTGACGTCGACCGCCGAACGCCGCCCGAACAAGGAGAGGGGCCGACTTCGGGCGGAAGTCGTGACAAAGTGACTCAAATCCCCAACATTTTTAATATCTATATTTTTCCTGCAGCACATGGAATCGTATATTTCAAGTCACATTTTAAACCACCTTTGTAAGTGGTTTGAAATCAGTTACACATCTAATTGATAAAATACTAAATACAATATTCCCGGCCATACGACTTGTCTCTGAATGGTCAAAACTTGATTTATTTTCCTGAAGTGGTAAGCCACACAAGCTCACAGAACGGGACTGCCGAGTGCTGAATCGTGTAGCGCGTAAAAATCGTCTGTCCTCGGTTGCAACACTCACTACTGAGTTCCAAACTGCCTCTTGCAGCAATGTCAGCACAATAACTGTTCGTTGGGAGCTTCATAAAATGGGTTTCCATGGCCAAGCAGCCACGCACAAGCCTAAGATCACCATGAGCAATGCCAAGCATCGGCTGGAGTGGTGTAAAGCTTGCAACCATTGGACTCTGGAGCAGAGGAAAAGCGTTCTCTGGAGTGATGAATCATGCTTCCCCATCTGGCAGTCCGACGGACTAATCTGGGTTTGGCAGATGCCAGGAGAACGCTACCTATACCAATGCATAGTGCCCACTGTAAAGTTTGGTGGAGGAGGAATAATGGTCTGGGGCTGTTTTTCATGGTTCGGGCTAGGCCCCTTAGTTCCAGTGAAGGGAAATTTTAACTCTACAGCATACAATGACATTGTGGAAGGACTAACATTGTGGAAGCACAGCATACGATTCTGTGCTTCCAAATTTGTGGCAACAGTTTGGGGAAGTCCCTTACCTGTTTCAGCTTTTTTTCTTTCAAGATTGGTGTGGAAGAACTTGACTGGCCTGCACAGATCCCTGACCTCAACCTCATCGAACAGTTTTGGGATGAATTGGAACGCCGACTGCGAGCCTGGACTAATCGCCCAACATCAGTGCTCGACCTCACTAATGCTCTTGTGGGTAAATGGAAGCAAGTCCCAGCAGCAATGTTCCAACATCTAGTCGAAAGCCTTCCCAGAAGAGTGGAGGCTGTTATCGCAGCAAAGGGGGGGACCAACTCCATATTAATGCCCATGACTTTGGAATGAGATGTTCGACGAGCAGGTGTCCCCAAACCTTTGGTCATGTAGTGTAGTCTATACACTTCCCATTTATGTTTAAGAGCCGTTTGATGAGTCTATTTTAATGTGGTCTGATATCCTCAGCTTAGAAATAGGATCAAACACATTGCTGAAATAGTTGTCTGGGTTTTAAGTGCATCTTCAATGGGATTGAGAAGTCCTGTTTATTCCTATAGCATCATCAGACATTTAACACAAAGAGTTTTAGTCCTCATGCTGGAGTGATGACAAACTGTGCCAAGGGACCAGAAAAGAGACTAGTTGGCAGTCCGGTCTACTACTACATGTGTGTAATCTGATAGCACTGTGATAGATTGTGCCTTTACTTAAGCTGCCCTTGTATTTGGCCAGTAGAGCACAGGTTTGTCTCTTTGACCCTTCAGCAGGGGCTACCTGTTCCTCTCCATCAGTTCAGGACAGAGCAGATGAACCCAGATCAGCTCACTCTGCTGCACCAGATAGAATCCCTCCAGCTAGGCCTGTCAACAATGCTAGTCCTTCAACAATGCTAGTGCTTCCACAATGCTAGGCCTTCCACAATGTTAGGCCTGTCAACAATGTTAGTCCTTCAACAATGCTAGGCCTTCCACAATGCTAGGCCTTCCACAATGCTAGGCCTTCCACAATGCTAGGCCTTCCACAATGCTAGTCCTTCAACAATGCTAGTGCTTCCACAATGCTAGGCCTTCCACAATGCTAGGCCTTCCACAATGCTTGGCCTTCCACAATGCTAGGCCTGTCCACAATGCTTGGCCTCCCACAATGCTAGGCTGTAAGTGGAGACAATGCTACTCACTGCATGATGTTATTGAGGTGGGTCAGAGAAGGATGTGGGAGTTAACTCAGAAGAAGACTGGAAATGTACAATAGGATATGAGTTTCTGGAGGGATGTGTGTGCGTGCGTGGATACATGTGTGCTAACATGCATGTGTGCGTGCTTGTGTGTCTTTATGTTCATTGTCAGGGTGGGATGGCAGATGAATGTGAGTGGCTCATACCTCTGTCCTACTTTCACACAGGATAAGAAGAAGAGGAGGATGGATGGGGAGAGAGGGCTCTAGAGAGTGAGAGCGAGAGAGAGAGAGGAGAGAGAAGCGAGAGGGAGTCAGAGAGAGACAGAGAATCAAAATGTAGATAATATGAATAAGAGTTGATACAATTAGAGGCAGGATCCATATGATAACATAATGTCAAAGAAATTCAGACATAGGTGTACATCTTTGGCCCAATGTTGTCGGGGTTCGGGTTTGGACAGAGTAGGCTGTCTTTGTAAATAAGAATTTGTTCTTAACTGACTTGCCTAGTTAAATAAAGGTAAAAAATATCAAATTGAATTGGCTAATGTGTGTGTTGTGTGTGTGAATGGTCAGTGCTGTGCTGAGGAAACAGTGATGACAGATGGGAGTGGGAGGACTACACACCTTTCAAGCTGAGAGAGAGAGCGAGAACAGAAAAGAAAAGAGGGATTGGGGAACAGTGTGACATGATATGACATAGAGAGGGAGAGAGGGAGAGAGTGAGAGAAGGAGCCAAGGAGGAAAGGATGGATTGTGGAACAGAATGAGACATCAGCGATAGAGAGGAGAGAGAGAGTGAAGGAGAGGAAAGAGAAAGGAGAAACAAAGGACAGAGAGAGTCCATGTACTATTTGATCCACTGTATCATGGTGAAGAGAGCTAGGTTCCCAGGTCTCACACTAACGAGACACTCTAATTGCCCTAGCAGCTTATAGGACAGCCCCTTCCCCCAGCCCCCTCACTATTCAGCATGTGAACAGGCCTATGTTCTCTTCTCACTTATATAACTGACGTCCCCATCGCCCTGTGACTGTCCCCACCGGCCCTCCCAGACTTGCCAGGTTGTGCTCCAAAAACCACTCACCAGATTATAATTTAGTTTCAAAGGAAATTAATCCAAGATTACATCTGTCCATTCTGTTAGCACACAGCAGCACCATGACATTGTGGAGCAGAATTGGGGCTCTACGTAACATCATCGATGTGTCATCCATCCATCCTCTCCCTGTCTCTGTCTCTGTCTCTCTCTCTGTCTTTCGAGAGTGTCTTCCTGGAAAGCAGATGGCCGGCAGTGTCAATCAGTAGTGTGGGAGTGATACTGACTCATTGGCTTTTCCTCTCTGAAGTGTTTGACAGCCCGGCTCTGTGATGTAGGGCAGACAAGGTACATGTTACCGGTAGGTGGTTAGAAACCCATAGACAGGCAGGGAGGGGTCCATCTCTTGGGTGCATCTTAATAATCTAAAGTGGTTTCCTCTCCTCATCTCCTTGTCTTTGATCTCTGATGTTAAAGAATGGGATAGGTGAAAGCACATTTCCCGTGGGCATCTTCCATTCTGCTTTCACCAGCCCAGTGTTTTGACATCAGTGTAATGTGACGCCACAATGGTGGCCATTGTTTATCTCCTGCTACATGTTTTAGTTTGTGTATTATCGTCTTCTCCATCAGATGTCTTTAGGGTCCGCCTGATTTCCAGCGGATAGCTGTCCTGTCACTTGAGCTGCTCACTGGCGAAAGTTGCTGCATCATTATTCAGTAGGGACAAATGAATGAGAGACAGACATGGCTGTCGAGGGGGGACAGGGATGAGTGGCCACTGACAGAAGAGCGTGTGTGTGCGTGCAATTAATATTTAAAAGCTTACTCTTTTCATGGTTCGCTTCCCTAAACCCATCCAAAAAGCATTTCTCTCATACTCACACACACACATCGTATCTCCAAACAGTTTGGCCCTGTTGGAGTAATGAGGTATAATTAGGTCGCTCTGGCTAGTTGTGGCAGAGGACAGAGTGTGTGGAAGGGTGAGAGGAGTGTGTGTGCGTGTGCCGGCTGGAGAAGACCACCAGAGACTGTAGTCCGTGGATTTGAGACCTCTGCTGTTGACCAAATGCCCACTGTTCATCTGCTGGAGGAAGTAGAGCATCATGTGGGTTCTTGGGCCAATAACACATGCTAGATATCCTCCCTATCCTTTTAGTCTGGCTAACGCCTAATTCCATGTCCTCCAGACTTCAGAGTCTGGAATGTCTGTTTTGATGTTGTCGGCATGATGCGTCAATAATGAAGGGGAGGGGCTTTTTTATTGATTGGTTCTCCTTTTTGTCTTTTTCACACCCCCAAGCGCCTTCCCTTCCAATACAACTGTTGGATTTTCAACCAACCAGGAAAGAACAAAAAACTTTGAGAGAACCAATCAAAGCTCAGAAATAAGCACATCTCTGCTCGAATACTACATTTACAACGGCCTCCTGTCCAAACCAGTGTGTCACAGCTCTCCCTTGCTGTGAGTCACGTGAGTTGCATCAGCCAGGCTACTATCCATCACTCTTTCTCTATTTCCACCGGGCAAAAACTGGTTGAAATAACGATTTGAAAACAGTAATCAATGACATGGTGAAATTTTTGTTGATTTCACGTTGAATTCACGTTAGTTGACCACTCAAACAAACGTAGGCCTAAATCAAAACTAGACGTTGAACTGACGTCTGTGGGATCTTTCTCTATTAACCAATACAACTTTCAAACCAATATATATTTTTGCCAACTTTAGCATCCCACCAACTTTTCTTCATATCTGAAAGCCTATACTTTTATTTCTGCCAACCGACCCAGTCGTGATTACAGTAAAGTTCTGCTTACCTGAATTCAACATTTATTAAATATATTCTTTTCTCACCCATTTACACACACACAAAGTGAAATCATGTTTTTAGACATTTTTTCAAATGTTTTGAAAATGATATACAGAAATATCTAATTTACATAAGTATTCACACCCCTGAGTAAATACATGTTAAAATCACCTTTGGCAGCGACTACAGCTGTGACTCGTTCTGGGTATGTCTCTAAGAGCTTTGCAAATCTGGATTGTACAATATTATTATTCTTTAAAAATTATTCAGGCTCTGTCAAGTTGGTTGTTGATCATTGCTAGAGTGCCGTTTTCAAGTCTTGCCGTAGATTATCAATTTGATTTAAGTGAAAACTGTAACTAGGCCACTCAGGAAAATTCAATGTCATCTTGGTAAGCAACTCCAGTGTAGATTTGACCTTGTGTTTTTGGTTATTGTCCTGCTGAAAGGTGAATTTGTCTCCCATTGTCTGTTGGAAAGCAGACTGAACCAGGTTTCCCTCTATGATTTTGCCTGTGCTTAGCTTTATTATGCTTCTTTTTATCAAAAAAACAACTCCCTAGTCCTTGCCGATGACAAGCATACCCATAACATGATGTAGCCACCACCATGCTTGAAAATATGAAGAGTGGTAGTCAGTAATGTGTTGTGTTTGATTTACCCCAAACTTTACGCTTTGTATTCAGGACATAAAGTAAATTTCTTTGCAAAATTTTACAGTTTTACTTTAGTGCCTTATTGCAAACAGGATGCATGTTTTGGAATATTTACATTTTGTACAAGCTTCCTTCTTTTCACTCTGTCGTTTACAATAGTATTGTGGCGCAACTGCGGCAGGTAGCCTAGCAGTTAAGAGTGTTGGGCCAGTAACCGAAAGATCGCTGGTTCAACCCCCCCAGCCAACTAGGTGAAAAATGTGTCGATGTGCCCTTGAGCAAGGCACTTAACCATAATTGCTCCTGTAAGTCACTCTGGATAAGAGCGTCTGATAAATGACTAAAATTATTTAAAAAATGTGTTGATCCATCCTCAGTTTTCTCCTATCACAGCCATTAAACTCTGTAACTGTTTTAAAGTTACCATTGGCCTCATGGTGAAATCCCTGAGCAGTTTCCTTCCTCTCCGGTGACTGAGTTAGGAAGGACACCTGTATCTTTGTAGAGACTGGGTGTATTGATACACCATCCAAAGTGTCATTAATAACTTCACCATGCCTCAAAGGGATATTCTGAGAGATTACATGGCGCTGGAGGGGATGGCTGCCGTTTTACGGGCTCCTAACCAACTGTGCTATTTTGTTTGTTTTTGTTTGTTTTTGTTGTTAGTTGTTGTTTGTAACTTATTTTTTTACTTATTTTTGCATAATGTTGCTGCTACCGTCTCTTATGACCGAAAATAACTTCTGGACATCAGAACAGCAAACACTCACCACAAACTGGACAAAGATTTTTCCTTTTCCAACACAAAGGATATACTGCTTTCTCGGGAACGGGCCCAAATCCCTGTCATTTGCATGAAGAAAAGACAGAGAAAAATTGGGTGGAGGTCGGGCTGCCTTCTGAGAATTCGTAGGCGAGTGAGTAAACCTCCACTTTGGGTGGTGGACCATTATTGAAACACACAGGAAACTGTTGAGTGTGAAAAACCCAGCAGCGTTGCAGTTCTTGACACACTCAAACCGGTGCACCTGGCACCTACTACCATACCCCATTCAAAGGCACTTAAATATTTTATCTATTATTTAACCTGTCTCCTCCCCTTCATCTACACCAGGTATTCCCAAACTGGGGTGCGCAATGTTGGTACGCCAAATTAAAAAGTGATTCACATTTTTTTTTTAAATATATTTTACTTTTCTTCACATTTTTAAACAGTCCATTTATATTTTCCAATGGGGTTATACTTTTGGGTGAGTTTTTTTTCTCGCCTGAGTATCCTCGTCTTACTGCCAAAATTAAAATTAAACCATCTAGTGTTTAGCGAAATAACAACACAATGTCAAATACAGGTAGCCTAGTCAAATAATTAACATCCAATCACATTAACCGTTACTCTCTCGCTGGAATCCACTAACTGTCCGCATGTAGCCAAACGTAGCTGCTGCTCATGTTGGTATCTGTACTGATGGCGCAAAAGCCATGACAGGGAGACATAGTGGAGTGGTAACGCGCTTGCAAGCAGTTGCTCCCGGCGCCACTTGGGTACACTGCAGCATCCACCGAGAGGCTCTTGCTGCCAAGGGAATGCCTGACAGCTTGAAAGACTTTTTGGACACTACAGTGAAAATGGTTAACTTTGTTATAGCGCGGCCCCTGAACTCTCGTGTATTTTCTGCACTATGCAATGATATGGGCAGTGACCATGTAAACATAGAGAAGTGCACTGGTTTTAAGAAGGGGCAAAGTATTGACACGTTTTTTTTAATTGAGAGACGAGCTTAAAGATTTCTTTACTGACCATGAGTTTCACTTGTCTGACCGCTTGCATGATGACGAGTTTCTCACACAACTGGTCTATCTGCGTGATGTTTTTTCTCGCCTGAATGATCTGAATTTAGGATTACAGGGACTCTCCGCAACTGTATTCAATGTGCGGGACAAAATTGAGGCTATGATTATTAAGAAGTTGGAGCTCTTCTCTGTCTGCATTAAGGACAACACACCTGTCTTCCATCAAATCAAATTGTATTGGTCACATACACATGGTTAGCAGATGTTAATGCGAGTGTAGCGAAATGCTTGTGTTTCTAGTTCAGACAGTGCAGTAATATCTTTCAAGTAATCTAACAATTCCCCAACAACTACCTAATACACACAAATCTACAGGGGTAAATGAGAATATGTACATATACGCATATGAATGAGCGATGGCCGAGTGGCATAGGCATGGTGCAATAGATGGTATAAAATACAGTATATACATATGATATGAGTAATGTAAGATATGTGAACATTATTAAAGTGGCATTATTTAAAGTAGCATTATTTAAAGTGACTAGTGATCCATGTATTAATTAATTGGGTCTCAATGTAGGCAGCAGCCTCTCTGAGTTAGTGACTGCTGTTTAGCAGTCTGATGGCCTTGAGATAGAAGTTGTTTTTCAGTCTCTCGGTCCCAGCTTTGATGCACCTGTACTGTAGTTTGCCCGGGGTGAAGCTTTGTGCAGACCGCACCACCCTCTGGATAGTTGAGGGCAGTGCAGTTGCCGTACCAGACTGTGATACAGCCCGACAGGATGCTCTCGATTGTGCATCTGTAAAGGTTTGTCAGGGTTTTGGGTGACAAGCCATTTCTTCAGCACCTTCTTCACCACACTGTCTGTGTGGCTGGACCATTTCAGTTTGTCTGTGATGTGTACACAGAGGAACTTAAAACTTTTCACCTCGACTGCAGTCCCTTCGATGTGGATAGAGGAATGCTCCCTCTGCTGTTTCCTGAAGTCCACGATCATCTCCTTTGTTTTGTTGACGTTGAGTGAGAGGTTGTTTTCCTGACACCACACTCCGAGTGCCCTCACCTCCTCCCTGTAGGCTGTCTCATCATTAATGGTAATCAAGCCCTCTACTATTGTGTCGTCTGCAGACTTGATGATTGAGTTGGAGGCATGCATGGCCACGCAGTTGTGGGTGAACAGGGAGTACAGGAGGGGGCTGAGCACACACCCTTGTGGGGCCCCAGTGTTGAGGGTCAGCGAAGTGGAGATGTTGTTTCCTACCTTCACCACCTGGGGGCGGCCCATCAGAAAGTTCAGGACCCAATTGCACAGGGCGGAGTTGAGACCCAGGGCCTCCAGCTTGATGATGAGCTTGGAGGGTGTTGAACGCTGAGCTGTCGTCAATGAACAGCATTCTTACATAGGTACTCCTCTTGTCCAGATGGGATAGGGCAGTGTGCAGTTTGATGGCGATTGCATCGTCTGTGGACCTGTTGGGGCGGTATGCAAACTGAAGAGGGTCTAGGGTGGCCGGTAAGGTGGAGGATATATGATCCTTGACCCGTCTCTCAAAGCACTTCATGATGACAGAAGTGAGTGCTACGGGGCGGTAGTCATTTAGTTCAGTTATCTTTGCCTACTTGGGTACAGGAACAATGGTGGCCATCTTTAAGCGTGTGGGGACAGCAGACTGGGATTGGGAGCAATTGAATATGTCCGTATGCTCAGATGACGCGGCTAAGGATCCCGTCTGGGCCAGCAGCCTTGCGAGGAATAACACGTTTAAATGTTTTACTCACGTCGGCCACGGAGAAGGAGCGGGGCTGGGTGCAGTCCTTGTTAGCGGGCCACGACGGTGGCACTTTATTATCCTCAAAGCGGGCAAAGAAGGTGTTTAATTTGTCTGGAAACGTGAAGTCAGTGTCCGTGACTTTGTTGGTTTTCTTTTTGTAGTCCGTTATTTCCTGTAGACCCTGCCACATACGTCTCGTGTCTGAGCTGTTGAATTGTGACTCCACTTTGTCCCAGTACGGGCATTTTGCTTGTTTGATTGCCTTGCGGAGGGAATATCTAAACTGTTTATATTCAGCCATATTCCCAGACCTCTTTCCATGGTTAAATGCCGTGGTTCACGCTTTCAGTTTTAATAGTCACAGTGGGTACAACATCTCCAATGCACTTCCTTATAAACTCACTCACCGAGTCAGTGTATAGATCGATGTTGTTCTCTGAGGCAGACCGGAACATATCCCAGTCCGCAAGATCAAAACAATCTTGAAGCGTGGATTCCCATTAGTCAGACCAGCGTTGAAGGGTTCTCGTCACTGGTACGTCCTGTTTGAGTTTCTGCCTATAAGACGGTAGGAGCAAGATGGCGTCGTCGTCGGATTTTCCGAAAGGAGGGCAGGGGAGGGCTTTGTATGCATCGCAGAAGTTAGAGTAGCAGTGATCGAGTGTATTACCCCCGCGAGTACTGCAGTCAATATGCTGAAAGAATTTAGGTAGCCTTGTTCTCAAATTTGCTTTGTTAAAATCCACAAGCTACAATAAATGCAGCCTCAGGATATATGGTTTCCAGTTTACATAGAGTCCAGTGAAGTTCCTTGAGGGCCGTTGTGGTGTCTGCTTGAGGGTGAATGTACACAGCTGTGACGATAACTGACAAGATCACTCTTGGGAGGTAATATGGCCGGCATTTGATTGTAAGGAATTCTAGGTCCGGTGAGCAGAAGGACTTGAGTTCCTGTATGTTGTTATGATTACACCATGAGTTGTTAATCATGAAGCATACACCCCCCCGCCCTTCCTCTTCCCAGAGAGGTGTTTATCTCTGTTGGCGCGATGCATGGAGAAGCCCGTGGCTGAACCGATTCTGACAACATATCCAAGAGAGCCATATTTCCGTGAAACAGAGAATGTTACAATCTCTGATGTCTCTCTGGAGGGCAACCCTTGCTCGAATTTCATCTACCTTATTGTCAAGAGACTGGACATTGGCGAGTAGTTTCTTCGGGAGCGGTGGGTGATGTGCACGTCTACGAAGCCTGACCAGGAGGCCGCTCCGTTTGCCCCTTCTGTGGCGCCGTTGTTTTGGGTTCGCTTCTGGTCGTATTCCCAGTCGTATTCCCAGTCGTAATGTTGGTAAGTTGACGTCGCTCTTATATCCAATAGTTCTTCCCTGCTGTATGTAATAAGACTTAATATTTCCTGGGGTAACAGTGTAATAAATAATACATAAAAAAAAACTCAATACTGCATAGTTTCCTAAGGACTCAAAGCAGGCGACCATCTCTATTGGCGCCATCTTGTATGATTTTCTGTGCGCAAATTAACTTACGGACAATGTCAAATGTGATATAGCGAAGCACCTGAGTGAGTTGGGTGCGCAATTACGCAGGTACTTTCCCAAAACGTAAGACACAAACAACTGGATTAGTTATCCCTTTCATGCCCTGCCTCCAGTCCACTTACCGATATCTGAACAAGAGAGGCTCATCGAAATTTCAACAAGCGGTTCTGTGAAAATTTTATTTAATCAGAAGCCACTGCCAGATTTCTGGATAGGACTGCGCTCAGAGTATCCTGCCTTGGCAAATCGCTCTGTTAAGACGCTGATGCCCTTTGCAACCTATGTGAGAGTGGATTCTCGACCCTCACTAGCAGGAAAACTATATACAGGCAAGACTGTGTGTGGAAAATGATTTAAGACTGAGACTCTTCAATACAACCCAACATTGCAGAGTTATGTGCATCCTTTCAAGCACACCCTTCTCATTAACCTGTAGTGAGTTATTCACAATTTTCAATGAACAAAAAAGGTTTTATATGTAAGATGGTTAATTAAAGAGCAACATTTTTGATTATTATTATATTATTATTTGTGCCCTGGTCCTATAAGAGCTCTTTCTCACTTCCCACGAGTCGGGTTGTGACAACAACTCAAACTCATTCTTATGTGTAATACATTTATTGTGTAGTGTGTGTGTGGCAGGCTTACAATGATGGCAAAAAACAACATTTGAGAGTGCGCTGACTCCGGTGGTAGAGGGGTTACGCAGCTGGAGGTTGAATGTTTGAAGGGGTACGGGACTATAACAAGTTTGGGAACCACTGATCTACACTGACTGAAATGGATTTAAGTGACATCAATAAGGGATAATAGCTTTTACCTGGATTCACCTGGTCAGTCTATGTCATGGAAAGAGCAGGTGTACCTACCCTCAGTGTATGTGTGTTGACTGTGATTAGGTAGCCTAAGTGTGTATTGTCTGTTTAATGAACAATATAGCCTAACTATTGATTTCATGTGCATGGCACAGCCATATAGCCTGCACAGACCAGAAACATAACTAAACTCCAAATATGCCATTTTATTATTTTGACAATAAATGTTTTACCTGAAACTTAAATTAATAGCCCAGGCTTTTATTTTCTTAAATCACTGGACACGACTTGCGCTCATTAGAGACAGGCTTCTATTTGAGCCAGGCGTCTATTTCCTTATCTTCTTGGGGAGCAGCAAGGTGATTTGGGGTGCAAGCGCCCCACTCCCGACACTACCAGGTGAAATGCAAGGCAAAATCCAAAAATTGAATTATTAAAAATGCACCAATATACAAGTGTTTCATACTCATCAAAAGCTCTGCTTCTTGGCAATATCACAGCGTTGTCGGATTTCAAAAAGGATTTACGGCGTAAGCACTACATTTGATTGTTTGAGGGTAGCACCTTCAATATTTTCCATGACCATGAAATCTTTAGCCAGCGCGGTCGATAGAAAATGCATTTCACAGGGAAAACCTGTGCCTTACCTTTTGTAGAACTTTTGCAGAGGGCTTCCTAAGTGTCCAACGAAGACAATCCATGGGTATTTGGTTAGAAAAAGTAATTTATTATATCCTTAAATCTCCGTTTGGTTGGCACCTTGTGTTCAGAAAATCCAACGTGATTAGAACGCGTTCATTTAAACCTATAAACTTTCTCTCAACAAAACAAAAAACAATTAAAATGCATCCTTAGCTTATCTTTTATGATTAAAAGTGATAATATTTCACTTGGATGGTCACCTAAATGTTATATAAGTCAAATAAAGTGGACCGCTCAGCCAAACGTGCGCCCAAAAACGTGCAACTGAAAAATAGCCCCCCTGACTAAAACCTCTACCGATTGAACACAATGGTTCCGATTGCCTTTAAACTTTACCTATACACTGCTGACATCCAGTGGAAGCAATAGGTACTACATTCAGTGTCCTGGTATAAATACTTTTCAATAGGCAGTCTCTCTAAGTGAGCCATAAGCCACCAGAATGACATTTCCAGATGGAAATTTCTCTGGTTTTTGCCTGCCAAATGAGTTATATTACACTCACAGACAAAATGTTAACACTTTTGGAAACCTCAGAGTGTTTCCTATCCAATAGTACTAATTATGTGCATATCCTATTTTCTGAGCCTGAGTGGCAAGCATTTTACTTTAGGCACGCCAGACTCTCCAAAACCGACCCCTCAGCTGCTACTCCCTAACAAGTTAAGGCGCACAGCTTTTGCTCATTTGTATAGTTCATTGTTTAATTCCAGCATTCACTTTCAGCATTTTAATCAATTTCTTAATTTCCTGCATTAATATGGTAGCGTTCATAAACTGTGTCACGTTTCTTTTGTCTTAGTATGACTCTATTTAGAAGAAAAACAACTTTCTTGACAGAATAATTGTTCTCTTTGACTCTGAATATTTGGCTGTTTTAACTTTCGCCACTAGAGGGCGATCAGACGGTTTCTTGGGGTCTGTACTTCCGAAGTTGTTGACTGTTTTTGTGGTTGCCAGTTGGCTAGTAGTATTCAGTTGTGAGTAGCCAATGGCTATCAGTTTTTTACTGGCAATAAAAACTGTTTTTTAATGGCGATAAAAATGGATGATGGCTGTAATTTTTTCAAGTCAATAACTGAACTATTTTATGTACTAAATCACACATTAAACCCTGTAAACAATTCATTTAGACCAGGCTTTTATTTGAAATAGGCGTTTATTACCTGAAATGTGTGCTGTTTCCTTGCTATTAAAAGCGATAGGCGGCTATTTGAGACTGTGTTTAATTGAAGTTTTACGGTACTCTTATAATGTTTCTTAGGACCTGAATAATGGATATCCTTGTGGTGGTGTATATTCAATGGATGCATTAAAGTAGATGTCCAGCCACATCTAATAGTTCTACATGTGAACAGGAGGTATTAAAGGCTTATCCCGACAAGAATGTGGTTAAAAATGGGACTGTGCTCTAAAAAACATTGGCTGTCTGTAAAGGGCATACCTTAAAGTCTGTCTGTAAAGGACATACCTTAAAGTCTGTCTGTAAAGGGTTTACCTTAAAGTCTGTATGTAAAGGGCATACCCTAAAGTCTCTAAAGGGCATACCTTGAAGTCTGTAAAGTACATACCTTAAAGTCTGTCTGTAAAGGGCATTCATGTCTTAGTTGAGCTGCGTTTTGTGTATCGCCTGTCCCTGATGTTTAGATGCAGGCCCAGTCGGCTGCTAGAGCTGTGCTCTGTTCTGCACTGTTCTGCTATGTTCTGTTCTGTTCTATTCTGTCTAGTGTGAGTGCATTAGCAGCAGGAGCCAGGCCAACCATGAACTTTTCTCTGCAGACAGAGCAAGGTGGCTGGATTGTGTGTTTGTTGGTTGTGTGTGCGTGTGCGAAATGTCTCCAGGTGCATCTCTCAAAAAGGCTCCACTGAGGCAAGCTCCCTGGGTCTCTAGTGTGTATGTCTGTTTTGTAGGGTTGAGATGACATTGTAATATTGTTCCATGCTAATAGAAACGTCTTCATCCCGCTACCTGACTTTGAAGTGAATTGCTGTTTGAAAAAATACCCCCGAGACATGCTAGAAATGTAACATTTTCCTTCAGCATTATCACCAGAGTCATCTCTGTGTTGCCATCCCCAGTGTTGATCCATGCTCGCACACACACACGCACACATGCACACATGCACACACACACACACACACTATAGGCTTATAATCGGCACCTAGGCAAATCAGATGGCTGTACAGTGTAGCCTATTTCCTCGTTCAAACAAAAAAGAAACAGCTAATCAGAGGGTCTGCATTTTGAATTATCTCACTATAATTAAAGAATTGTCTGCCATTCATGACAGCTGGTGTTTTTCAGACACCAGTTGTGCTCCTTCACTTGTGTAGTCTGTACCTTGATGGCTATTTGCAAATGATGATTGATTGACACTTATGGCTTTTTGCAAATCCTAATATGTGTAACAGGTTACACAGAAACGCAATTGGTTTATTTGAATGCATACCTTTCTAACTGAATGTGATTCTCATTAACAAAGACTGTATTTGAAAATACAATGAAAAATTCTATATCACAGTAAACATCTGTGTGACTCCCACAGGCTTTATAGAGTGTATGAGTTTCCGTGTGGTTGTGTGTTTCAGTGAGAGTGCTCCGGTGTGTGTCACGCCTGGCTCGGGTCACTGAGGCCAAACAATGTACCCTATGTTCTCTATGCTCATGTAATCTCTCTCTCTCTCTCTCTCTCTCTCTCTCTCTCTCTCTCTCTCTCTCTCTCTCTCTCTCTCTCTCTCTCTCTCTCTCTCTCTCTCTCTCTCTCTGTCTCACCTCTCTCTTTCTTTCTCTCTCCCTCTCTGTCTGTCTGTCTGTCTGTCTGCCTGTCTCTCTCTCTCTCTCTCTCTCTCTCTCTCTCTCTCTCTCTCTCTCTCTCTCTCTCTCTCTCTCTCTCTCTCTCTCCCTCTCTGTCTGTCTCTCTCTCGCTCTCTCAGCCTCCCCTCTCTCTCTCTTTCTCTCAAATTCAAATTCAAGCTGCTTTATTGGCATGAAAAACATGAACACTATAGTTACTGCTTACTATGCAGATGTTATTATTCAGTGTTCCTCAGGCTATGGCAGGCAAATACATATTTGGCTGCAAGAGGAGCCGTGGCTGCTCTTTTAGTTTTTCCTCTGGGTTAAATAAATTACAATTTGGAATAAATGTAGTAATTTCTGTGAATTATTAATCTCTTGGTGAGGAATATTTCTCACAGTAAAGGAGAAAGTGCATCTGTTTCTACCTCCCCTGTCGTGCAGTCTCGCTCTCTGTCTATCTCTCAGTCTCGCTCTCTGTCTATCTCTCTTTCTCTCTGTCTCCCTCTCTCTCTCTTTCTCTCTCTCTCTCTCTCTCTCTCTCTCTCCCTCTCTCTCTCACTGCCAGATTTCTGGATAGGGCTGCGCTCAGAGTTTCTTGCCTTGGCAGAACGCGCTCTTAAGACACTGATGCCCTTTGCAACCACGTGCCTATGTGAGAGTGGATTCTCAGCCCTCACTAGCAATGAAACTAAATACAGGCACTGACTGTGTGTGGAAAATGATTTAAGACTGAGACTCTTCTCCAATATAACCTAACATTGCAGAGTTAAGTGCATCCTTTCAAGCACACCCTTCTCATTAACCTGTGGTGACTTATTCACCATTTTTTATGAACAAATAAGGTTTAAATGTAAGATGGCTAAATAAAGAGCAAAATTATTGATTATTATTATATTATTATTTGTGCCCTGGTCCTATAAGAGCTCCTTCTCACTTCCCACGAGTCGGGTTGTGACAAAAACTCAAACTCATTCTTATGTGTAATAAAAGTATTGTGTAGTGTGTGTGTGGCAGGCTTACAATGATGACAAAAAACAACATTTGAGAGTGCGCTGACCCCGGTGGTAGAGGGGGTACGCAGCTGGAGGTTGAATGTTTGAAGGGGTACGGGACTATAAAAAGTTTGGGTATAGCCTACAAATAGCTATAGCCTACCAAGTGGTGGTATAGGCCTCCTGCAAATCATTGTTGTTTGTTCCGGAACAAGTTGAATATTATATCCTTCAGCTATATTTCATCACCATAAGTTTGTTCAACTTCTTTAAACATAATTGTATGATCCTGTACGAGCTTATGATGAAAATATGTTGCCTACCTCTAATAGTACTACTCGTCACTGTTGCCTACCTCTAATAGTCCAACTCATCTCTGTTGCCTACCTCTAATAGTCCAACTCATCACTGTTGCCTACCTCTAATAGTCCAACTCATCTCTGTTGCCTACCTCTAATAGTCCAACTCATCTCTGTTGCCTACCCCTAATAGTCCAACTCATCTCTGTTGCCTACCTCTAATAGTCCAACTCATCTCTGTTGCCTACCTCTAATAGTCCTACTCATCTCTGTTGCCTACCTCTAATAGTCCTACTCATTTCTGTTGCCTACCTCTATTAGTCCTACTCATTTCTGTTGCCTACCTCTATTAGTCCTACTCATCATGGTTGCCTACGTCTAATAGTCCTACTCACCACTGTTGCCTACCTCAAGTAGTCCTACTCATCACTGTTGCATACCTCTAATAGTTCTACTCATCACTGTTGCCTACCCCTAATAGTACTACTCACCACTGTTGCCTACCTCAAGTAGTCCTACTCATCACTGTTGCATACCTCTAATAGTACCTACTCATCACTGTTGCATACCTCTAACAGTCCTACTCATCACTGTTTCCTACCTCTAATAGTCCTTACTCATCACTGTTCCTACCTCTAATAGTCCTACTCATCACTGTTGCACACTTCTAATAGTTCTACTAATCACTGTTGCCTACCCATAATAGTCCTACTCATCACTGTTGCCTACCTCTAATAGTCCAACTCATCTCTGTTGCCTACCTCTAATAGTCCTACTCATCACTGTTGCCTACATCAATAAGTCCTACTCATCACTGTTGCCTACCCCTAATAGTACTACTCATCACTGTTGCCTACCTCTAATAGTCCAACTCATCTCTGTTGCCTACATCTAATAGCCATACTCATCACTGTTGCCTACCTCTAATAGTCCAACTCATCTCTGTTGCCTACCTCTAATAGTCCAACTCATCTCTGTTGCCTACCTCTAATATTCCTACTCATCACTGTTCCCCAGCTCCAATAGTCCTACTCATCATGGGTGCCTACCCCTAATAGTCCTACTCATCACTGTTGCCTACCTCAAGTAGTCCTACTCATCACTGTTTCCTACCTCTAATAGTTCTACTCATCACTGTTGCCTACCCCTAATAGTACTACTCATCACTGTTGCCTACCTCTAATAGTCCTACTCATCACTGTTTCCTACCTCTAATTGTCCTTACTCATCACTGTTCCTACCTCTAATAGTCCTACTCATCACTGTTGCATACTTCTAATAGTTCTACTAATCACTGTTGCCTACCCATAATAGTCCTACTCATCACTGTTGCCTACATCAATTAGTCCTACTCATCACTGTTGCCTACCCCTAATAGTACTACTCATCACTGTTTCCTACCTCTAATAGTCCTACTCATCACTCTTGCCTACCTCTAATAGTCCTACTCATCACTGTTGCATACCTCTATTAGTTCTACTCATCACTGTTGCCTACCCCTAATAGTCCTACTCATCACTGTTTCCTACCTCTAATTGTCCTTACTCATCACTGTTCCTACCTCTAATAGTCCTACTCATCACTGTTGCATACTTCTAATAGTTCTACTAATCACTGTTGCCTACCCATAATAGTCCTACTCATCACTGTTGCCTACCCATAATAGTCCTACTCATCACTGTTGCCTACCTCAATTAGTCCTACTCATCACTGTTGCATACCTCTAATAGTCCTACTCATCACTGTTGCCCAGCTCCAATAGTCCTATTCATCACTGTTGCCTACCCCTAATAGTCCTACTCATCACTGTTGCCTACCTCAATTAGTCCTACTCATCACTGTTGCATACTTCTAATAGTTCTACTAATCACTGTTGCCTACCCATAATAGTCCTACTCATCACTGTTGCCTACATCAATTAGTCCTACTCATCACTGTTGCCTACCCCTAATAGTACTACTCATCACTGTTTCCTACCTCTAATAGTCCTACTCATCACTCTTGCCTACCTCTAATAGTCCTACTCATCACTGTTTCCTACCTCTAATAGTCCTTACTCATCACTGTTCCTACCTCTAATAGTCCTACTCATCACGGTTGCATACTTCTAATAGTTCTACTAATCACTGTTGCCTACCCATAATAGTCCTACTCATCACTGTTGCCTACCTCTAATAGTCCTACTCATCACTGTTGCATACCCCTAATAGTACTACTCATCACTGTTTCCTACCTCTAATAGTCCTACTCATCACTCTTGCCTACCTCTAATAGTCCTACTCATCACTGTTGCATACCTCTATTAGTTCTACTCATCACTGTTGCCTACCCCTAATAGTCCTACTCATCACTGTTTCCTACCTCTAATTGTCCTTACTCATCACTGTTCCTACCTCTAATAGTCCTACTCATCACTGTTGCATACTTCTAATAGTTCTACTAATCACTGTTGCCTACCCATAATAGTCCTACTCATCACTGGTGCCTACCCATAATAGTCCTACTCATCACTGTTGCCTACCTCAATTAGTCCTACTCATCACTGTTGCATACCTCTAATAGTCCTACTCATCACTGTTGCCCAGCTCCAATAGTCCTATTCATCACTGTTGCCTACCCCTAATAGTCCTACTCATCACTGTTGCCTACCTCAATTAGTCCTACTCATCACTGTTGCATACTTCTAATAGTTCTACTAATCACTGTTGCCTACCCATAATAGTCCTACTCATCGCTGTTGCCTACATCAATTAGTCCTACTCATCACTGTTGCCTACCCCTAATAGTACTACTCATCACTGTTCCTACCTCTAATAGTCCTACTCATCACTGTTGCATACTTCTAATAGTTCTACTAATCACTGTTGCCTACCCATAATAGTCCTACTCATCACTGTTGCCTACATCAATTAGTCCTACTCATCACTGTTGCCTACCCCTAATAGTACTACTCATCACTGTTTCCTACCTCTAATAGTCCTACTCATCACTCTTGCCTACCTCTTATAGTCCTACTCATCACTGTTGCATACCTCTATTAGTTCTACTCATCGCTGTTGCCTACCCCTAATAGTCCTACTCATCACTGTTGCCTACCTCTAATAGTCCTACTCATCACTGTTTCCTACCTCTAATAGTCCTTACTCATCACTGTTCCTCCCTCTAATAGTCCTACTCATCACTGTTGCATACTTCTAATAGTTCTACTAATCACTGTTGCCTACCCGTAATAGTCCTACTCATCACTGTTTCCTACCTCTAATAGTCTTACTCATCACTGTTGCATACCTCTATTAGTTCTACTCATCACTGTTGCCTACCCCTAATAGTCCTACTCATCACTGTTGCCTACCTCTAATAGTCCTACTCATCACTGTTTCCTACCTCTAATAGTCCTTACTCATCACTGTTCCTACCTCTAATAGTCCTACTCATCACTGTTGCATACTTCTAATAGTTCTACTAATCACTGTTGCCTACCCATAATAGTCCTACTCATCACTGTTGCCTACCTCAATTAGTCCTACTCATCACTGTTGCATACCTCTAATAGTCCTACTCATCACTGTTGCCCAGTTCCAATAGTCCTACTCATCACTGTTGCATACTTCTAATAGTTCTACTAATCACTGTTGCCTACCCATAATAGTCCTACTCATCACTGTTTCCTACCTCTAATAGTCTTACTCATCACTGTTGCATACCTCTATTAGTTCTACTCATCAATGTTGCCTACCTCAAGTAGTCCTACTCATCACTGTTGCCTACCTCAAGTAGTAATACTCATCACTGTTGCCTACCCATAATAGTCCTACTCATCACTGTTGCCTACATCAATTAGTCCTACTCATCACTGTTGCCTACCCCTAATAGTACTACTCATCACTGTTTCCTACCTCTAATAGTCCTACTCATCACTCTTGCCTACCTCTAATAGTCCTACTCATCACTGTTGCATACCTCTATTAGTTCTACTCATCACTGTTGCCTACCCCTAATAGTCCTACTCATCACTGTTTCCTACCTCTAATTGTCCTTACTCATCACTGTTCCTACCTCTAATAGTCCTACTCATCACTGTTGCATACTTCTAATAGTTCTACTAATCACTGTTGCCTACCCATAATAGTCCTACTCATCACTGTTGCCTACCCATAATAGTCCTACTCATCACTGTTGCCTACCTCAATTAGTCCTACTCATCACTGTTGCATACCTCTAATAGTCCTACTCATCACTGTTGCCCAGCTCCAATAGTCCTATTCATCACTGTTGCCTACCCCTAATAGTCCTACTCATCACTGTTGCCTACCTCAATTAGTCCTACTCATCACTGTTGCATACTTCTAATAGTTCTACTAATCACTGTTGCCTACCCATAATAGTCCTACTCATCACTGTTGCCTACATCAATTAGTCCTACTCATCACTGTTGCCTACCCCTAATAGTACTACTCATCACTGTTTCCTACCTCTAATAGTCCTACTCATCACTCTTGCCTACCTCTAATAGTCCTACTCATCACTGTTTCCTACCTCTAATAGTCCTTACTCATCACTGTTCCTACCTCTAATAGTCCTACTCATCACTGTTGCATACTTCTAATAGTTCTACTAATCACTGTTGCCTACCCATAATAGTCCTACTCATCGCTGTTGCCTACATCAATTAGTCCTACTCATCACTGTTGCCTACCCCTAATAGTACTACTCATCACTGTTTCCTACCTCTAATAGTCCTACTCATCACTCTTGCCTACCTCTAATAGTCCTTCTCATCACTGTTGCATACCTCTATTAGTTCTACTCATCACTGTTGCCTACCCCTAATAGTCCTACTCATCACTGTTGCCTACCTCTAATAGTCCTACTCATCACTGTTTCCTACCTCTAATAGTCCTTACTCATCACTGTTCCTACCTCTAATAGTCCTACTCATCACTGTTGCATACTTCTAATAGTTCTACTAATCACTGTTGCCTACCCATAATAGTCCTACTCATCACTGTTGCCTACCTCTAATAGTCCTACTCATCACTGTTGCATACCTCTAATAGTCCTACTCATCACTGTTGCCCAGCTCCAATAGTCCTACTCATCTTTGTTGCCTACCCCTAATAGTCCTACTCATCACTGTTGCCTACCTCTAATAGACCTACTCATCACTCTTGCCTACCTCTAATAGTCCTACTCATCACTGTTGCCTACCTCTAATAGTCCTACTCATCACGGTTGTTTACCTCTAATAGTCCTACTCATCACTCTTGCCTACCTCTAATAGTCCTACTCATCACTGTTGCATACCTCTATTAGTTCTACTCATCACTGTTGCCTACCCCTAATAGTCCTACTCATCACTGTTGCATACCTCTAATAGTCCTACTCATCACTGCTGCCCAGCTCCAATAGTCCTACTCATCTTTGTTGCCTACCCCTAATAGTCCTACTCATCACTGTTGCCTACCTCAATTAGTCCTACTCATCACTCTTGCCTACCTCTAATAGTCCTACTCATCACTCTTGCCTACCTCTAATAGTCCTACTCATCACTGTTGCCTACCTCTAATAGACCTACTCATCACTCTTGCCTACCTCTAATAGTCCTACTCATCACTGTTGCCTACCTCTAATAGTCCTACTCATCACGGTTGTTTACCTCTAATAGTCCTACTCATCACTCTTGCCTACCTCTAATAGTCCTACTCATCACTGTTGCATACCTCTATTAGTTCTACTCATCACTGTTGCCTACCCCTAATAGTCCTACTCATCACTGTTGCCTACCTCTAATAGTCCTACTCATCACTGTTTACTACCTCTAATAGTCCGTACTCATCACTGTTCCTACCTCTAATAGTCCTACTCATCACTGTTTCCTACCTCTAATAGTCCTTACTCATCACTGTTCCTACCCATAATAGTCCTACTCATCACTGTTGCCTACCTCAATTAGTCCTACTCATCACTGTTGCATACCACTAATAGTCCTACTCATCACTGTTGCCCAGCTCCAATAGTCCTATTCATCACTGTTGCGTACCCCTAATAGTCCTACTCATCACTGTTGCCTACCTCAATTAGTCCTACTCATCACTGTTGCATACTTCTAATAGTTCTACTAATCACTGTTGCCTACCCATAATAGTCCTACTCATCACTGTTGCCTACATCAATTAGTCCTACTCATCACTGTTGCCTACCCCTAATAGTACTACTCATCACTGTTTCCTACCTCTAATAGTCCTACTCATCACTCTTGCCTACCTCTAATAGTCCTACTCATCACTGTTTCCTACCTCTAATAGTCCTTACTCATCACTGTTCCTACCTCTAATAGTCCTACTCATCACTGTTGCATACTTCTAATAGTTCTACTAATCACTGTTGCCTACCCATAATAGTCCTACTCATCACTGTTGCCTACCTCTAATAGTCCTACTCATCACTGTTGCATACCCCTAATAGTACTACTCATCACTGTTTCCTACCTCTAATAGTCCTACTCATCACTCTTGCCTACCTCTAATAGTCCTACTCATCACTGTTGCCTACCCATAATAGTCCTACTCATCACTGTTGCCTACCCATAATAGTCCTACTAATCACTGTTGCCTACCTCTAATAGTCCTACTCATCACTGTTGCATACCTCTAATAGTCCTACTCATCACTGTTGCCCAGCTCCAATAGTCCTACTCATCTTTGTTGCCTACCCCTAATAGTCCTACTCATCACTGTTGCCTACCTCAATTAGTCCTTCTCATCACTCTTGCCTACCTCTAATAGTCCTACTCATCACTCTTGCCTACCTCTAATAGTCCTACTCATCACTGTTGCCTACCTCTAATAGACCTACTCATCACTCTTGCCTACCTCTAATAGTCCTACTCATCACTGTTGCCTACCTCTAATAGTCCTACTCATCACGGTTGTTTACCTCTAATAGTCCTACTCATCACTCTTGCCTACCTCTAATAGTCCTACTCATCACTGTTGCATACCTCTATTAGTTCTACTCATCACTGTTGCCTACCCCTAATAGTCCTACTCATCACTGTTGCCTACCTCTAATAGTCCTACTCATCACTGTTTACTACCTCTAATAGTCCGTACTCATCACTGTTCCTACCTCTAATAGTCCTACTCATCACTGTTTCCTACCTCTAATAGTCCTTACTCATCACTGTTCCTACCCATAATAGTCCTACTCATCACTGTTGCCTACCTCAATTAGTCCTACTCATCACTGTTGCATACTTCTAATAGTTCTACTAATCACTGTTGCCTACCCATAATAGTCCTACTCATCACTGTTGCCTACATCAATTAGTCCTACTCATCACTGTTGCCTACCCCTAATAGTACTACTCATCACTGTTTCCTACCTCTAATAGTCCTACTCATCACTCTTGCCTACCTCTAATAGTCCTACTCATCACTGTTTCCTACCTCTAATAGTCCTTACTCATCACTGTTCCTACCTCTAATAGTCCTACTCATCACTGTTGCATACTTCTAATAGTCCTACTCATCACTGTTGCATACCCCTAATAGTACTACTCATCACTGTTTCCTACCTCTAATAGTCCTACTCATCACTGTTGCCTACCTCAATTAGTCCTACTCGTCACTGTTGCATACCTCTAATAGTCCTACTCATCACTGTTGCCCAGCTCCAATAGTCCTATTCATCACTGTTGCCTACCCCTAATAGTCCTACTCATCACTGTTGCCTACCTCAATTAGTCCTACTCATCACTGTTGCATACTTCTAATAGTTCTACTAATCACTGTTGCCTACCCATAATAGTCCTACTCATTGCTGTTGCCTACATCAATTAGTCCTACTCATCACTGTTGCCTACCCCTAATAGTACTACTCATCACTGTTCCTACCTCTAATAGTCCTACTCATCACTGTTGCATACTTCTAATAGTTCTACTAATCACTGTTGCCTACCCATAATAGTCCTACTCATCACTGTTGCCTACATCAATTAGTCCTACTCATCACTGTTGCCTACCCCTAATAGTACTACTCATCACTGTTTCCTACCTCTAATAGTCCTACTCATCACTCTTGCCTACCTCTAATAGTCCTACTCATCACTGTTGCATACCTCTATTAGTTCTACTCATCGCTGTTGCCTACCCCTAATAGTCCTACTCATCACTGTTGCCTACCTCTAATAGTCCTACTCATCACTGTTTCCTACCTCTAATAGTCCTTACTCATCACTGTTCATCCCTCTAATAGTCCTACTCATCACTGTTGCATACTTCTAATAGTTCTACTAATCACTGTTGCCTACCCGTAATAGTCCTACTCATCACTGTTTCCTACCTCTAATAGTCTTACTCATCACTGTTGCATACCTCTATTAGTTCTACTCATCACTGTTGCCTACCCCTAATAGTCCTACTCATCACTGTTGCCTACCTCTAATAGTCCTACTCATCACTGTTTCCTACCTCTAATAGTCCTTACTCATCACTGTTCCTACCTCTAATAGTCCTACTCATCACTGTTGCATACTTCTAATAGTTCTACTAATCACTGTTGCCTACCCATAATAGTCCTACTCATCACTGTTGCCTACCTCAATTAGTCCTACTCATCACTGTTGCATACCTCTAATAGTCCTACTCATCACTGTTGCCCAGTTCCAATAGTCCTACTCATCACTGTTGCATACTTCTAATAGTTCTACTAATCACTGTTGCCTACCCATAATAGTCCTACTCATCACTGTTTCCTACCTCTAATAGTCTTACTCATCACTGTTGCATACCTCTATTAGTTCTACTCATCAATGTTGCCTACCTCAAGTAGTCCTACTCATCACTGTTGCCTACCTCAATTAGTCCTACTCATCACTGTTGCATACTTCTAATAGTTCTACTAATCACTGTTGCCTACCCATAATAGTCCTACTCATCACTGTTGCCTACATCAATTAGTCCTACTCATCACTGTTGCCTACCCCTAATAGTACTACTCATCACTGTTTCCTACCTCTAATAGTCCTACTCATCACTCTTGCCTACCTCTAATAGTCCTACTCATCACTGTTGCATACCTCTATTAGTTCTACTCATCGCTGTTGCCTACCCCTAATAGTCCTACTCATCACTGTTGCCTACCTCTAATAGTCCTACTCATCACTGTTGCCTACCCCTAATAGTCCTACTCATCACTGTTTCCTACCTCTAATTGTCCTTACTCATCACTGTTCCTACCTCTAATAGTCCTACTCATCACTGTTGCATACTTCTAATAGTTCTACTAATCACTGTTGCCTACCCATAATAGTCCTACTCATCACTGTTGCCTACCCATAATAGTCCTACTCATCACTGTTGCCTACCTCAATTAGTCCTACTCATCACTGTTGCATACCTCTAATAGTCCTACTCATCACTGTTGCCCAGCTCCAATAGTCCTATTCATCACTGTTGCCTACCCCTAATAGTCCTACTCATCACTGTTGCCTACCTCAATTAGTCCTACTCATCACTGTTGCATACTTCTAATAGTTCTACTAATCACTGTTGCCTACCCATAATAGTCCTACTCATCACTGTTGCCTACATCAATTAGTCCTACTCATCACTGTTGCCTACCCCTAATAGTACTACTCATCACTGTTTCCTACCTCTAATAGTCCTACTCATCACTCTTGCCTACCTCTAATAGTCCTACTCATCACTGTTTCCTACCTCTAATAGTCCTTACTCATCACTGTTCCTACCTCTAATAGTCCTACTCATCACTGTTGCATACTTCTAATAGTTCTACTAATCACTGTTGCCTACCCATAATAGTCCTACTCATCGCTGTTGCCTACATCAATTAGTCCTACTCATCACTGTTGCCTACCCCTAATAGTACTACTCATCACTGTTTCCTACCTCTAATAGTCCTACTCATCACTCTTGCCTACCTCTAATAGTCCTTCTCATCACTGTTGCATACCTCTATTAGTTCTACTCATCACTGTTGCCTACCCCTAATAGTCCTACTCATCACTGTTGCCTACCTCTAATAGTCCTACTCATCACTGTTTCCTACCTCTAATAGTCCTTACTCATCACTGTTCCTACCTCTAATAGTCCTACTCATCACTGTTGCATACTTCTAATAGTTCTACTAATCACTGTTGCCTACCCATAATAGTCCTACTCATCACTGTTGCCTACCTCTAATAGTCCTACTCATCACTGTTGCATACCTCTAATAGTCCTACTCATCACTGTTGCCCAGCTCCAATAGTCCTACTCATCTTTGTTGCCTACCCCTAATAGTCCTACTCATCACTGTTGCCTACCTCTAATAGACCTACTCATCACTCTTGCCTACCTCTAATAGTCCTACTCATCACTGTTGCCTACCTCTAATAGTCCTACTCATCACGGTTGTTTACCTCTAATAGTCCTACTCATCACTCTTGCCTACCTCTAATAGTCCTACTCATCACTGTTGCATACCTCTATTAGTTCTACTCATCACTGTTGCCTACCCCTAATAGTCCTACTCATCACTGTTGCATACCTCTAATAGTCCTACTCATCACTGTTGCCCAGCTCCAATAGTCCTACTCATCTTTGTTGCCTACCCCTAATAGTCCTACTCATCACTGTTGCCTACCTCAATTAGTCCTACTCATCACTCTTGCCTACCTCTAATAGTCCTACTCATCACTCTTGCCTACCTCTAATAGTCCTACTCATCACTGTTGCCTACCTCTAATAGACCTACTCATCACTCTTGCCTACCTCTAATAGTCCTACTCATCACTGTTGCCTACCTCTAATAGTCCTACTCATCACGGTTGTTTACCTCTAATAGTCCTACTCATCACTCTTGCCTACCTCTAATAGTCCTACTCATCACTGTTGCATACCTCTATTAGTTCTACTCATCACTGTTGCCTACCCCTAATAGTCCTACTCATCACTGTTGCCTACCTCTAATAGTCCTACTCATCACTGTTTACTACCTCTAATAGTCCGTACTCATCACTGTTCCTACCTCTAATAGTCCTACTCATCACTGTTTCCTACCTCTAATAGTCCTTACTCATCACTGTTCCTACCCATAATAGTCCTACTCATCACTGTTGCCTACCTCAATTAGTCCTACTCATCACTGTTGCATACCACTAATAGTCCTACTCATCACTGTTGCCCAGCTCCAATAGTCCTATTCATCACTGTTGCGTACCCCTAATAGTCCTACTCATCACTGTTGCCTACCTCAATTAGTCCTACTCATCACTGTTGCATACTTCTAATAGTTCTACTAATCACTGTTGCCTACCCATAATAGTCCTACTCATCACTGTTGCCTACATCAATTAGTCCTACTCATCACTGTTGCCTACCCCTAATAGTACTACTCATCACTGTTTCCTACCTCTAATAGTCCTACTCATCACTCTTGCCTACCTCTAATAGTCCTACTCATCACTGTTTCCTACCTCTAATAGTCCTTACTCATCACTGTTCCTACCTCTAATAGTCCTACTCATCACTGTTGCATACTTCTAATAGTTCTACTAATCACTGTTGCCTACCCATAATAGTCCTACTCATCACTGTTGCCTACCTCTAATAGTCCTACTCATCACTGTTGCATACCCCTAATAGTACTACTCATCACTGTTTCCTACCTCTAATAGTCCTACTCATCACTCTTGCCTACCTCTAATAGTCCTACTCATCACTGTTGCCTACCCATAATAGTCCTACTCATCACTGTTGCCTACCCATAATAGTCCTACTAATCACTGTTGCCTACCTCTAATAGTCCTACTCATCACTGTTGCATACCTCTAATAGTCCTACTCATCACTGTTGCCCAGCTCCAATAGTCCTACTCATCTTTGTTGCCTACCCCTAATAGTCCTACTCATCACTGTTGCCTACCTCAATTAGTCCTTCTCATCACTCTTGCCTACCTCTAATAGTCCTACTCATCACTCTTGCCTACCTCTAATAGTCCTACTCATCACTGTTGCCTACCTCTAATAGTCCTACTCATCACGGTTGTTTACCTCTAATAGTCCTACTCATCACTCTTGCCTACCTCTAATAGTCCTACTCATCACTGTTGCATACCTCTATTAGTTCTACTCATCACTGTTGCCTACCCCTAATAGTCCTACTCATCACTGTTGCCTACCTCTAATAGTCCTACTCATCACTGTTTACTACCTCTAATAGTCCGTACTCATCACTGTTCCTACCTCTAATAGTCCTACTCATCACTGTTTCCTACCTCTAATAGTCCTTACTCATCACTGTTCCTACCCATAATAGTCCTACTCATCACTGTTGCCTACCTCAATTAGTCCTACTCATCACTGTTGCATACTTCTAATAGTTCTACTAATCACTGTTGCCTACCCATAATAGTCCTACTCATCACTGTTGCCTACATCAATTAGTCCTACTCATCACTGTTGCCTACCCCTAATAGTACTACTCATCACTGTTTCCTACCTCTAATAGTCCTTACTCATCACTGTTCCTACCTCTAATAGTCCTACTCATCACTGTTGCATACTTCTAATAGTTCTACTAATCACTGTTGCCTACCCATAATAGTCCTACTCATCACTGTTGCCTACCTCTAATAGTCCTACTCATCACTGTTGCATACCCCTAATAGTACTACTCATCACTGTTTCCTACCTCTAATAGTCCTACTCATCACTATTGCCTACCTCTAATAGTCCTACTCATCACTGTTGCATACCTCTATTAGTTCTACTCATCACTGTTGCCTACCCCTAATAGTCCTACTCATCACTGTTTCCTACCTCTAATTGTCCTTACTCATCACTGTTCCTACCTCTAATAGTCCTACTCATCACTGTTGCATACTTCTAATAGTTCTACTAATCACTGTTGCCTACCCATAATAGTCCTACTCATCACTGTTGCCTACCCATAATAGTCCTACTCATCACTGTTGCCTACCTCAATTAGTCCTACTCATCACTGTTGCATACCTCTAATAGTCCTACTCATCACTGTTGCCCAGCTCCAATAGTCCTATTCATCACTGTTGCCTACCCCTAATAGTCCTACTCATCACTGTTGCCTACCTCAATTAGTCCTACTCATCACTGTTGCATACTTCTAATAGTTCTACTAATCACTGTTGCCTACCCATAATAGTCCTACTCATCGCTGTTGCCTACATCAATTAGTCCTACTCATCACTGTTGCCTACCCCTAATAGTACTACTCATCACTGTTCCTACCTCTAATAGTCCTACTCATCACTGTTGCATACTTCTAATAGTTCTACTAATCACTGTTGCCTACCCATAATAGTCCTACTCATCACTGTTGCCTACATCAATTAGTCCTACTCATCACTGTTGCCTACCCCTAATAGTACTACTCATCACTGTTTCCTACCTCTAATAGTCCTACTCATCACTCTTGCCTACCTCTAATAGTCCTACTCATCACTGTTGCATACCTCTATTAGTTCTACTCATCGCTGTTGCCTACCCTAATAGTCCTACTCATCACTGTTGCCTACCTCTAATAGTCCTACTCATCACTGTTTCCTACCTCTAATAGTCCTTACTCATCACTGTTCATCCCTCTAATAGTCCTACTCATCACTGTTGCATACTTCTAATAGTTCTACTAATCACTGTTGCCTACCCGTAATAGTCCTACTCATCACTGTTTCCTACCTCTAATAGTCTTACTCATCACTGTTGCATACCTCTATTAGTTCTACTCATCACTGTTGCCTACCCCTAATAGTCCTACTCATCACTGTTGCCTACCTCTAATAGTCCTACTCATCACTGTTTCCTACCTCTAATAGTCCTTACTCATCACTGTTCCTACCTCTAATAGTCCTACTCATCACTGTTGCATACTTCTAATAGTTCTACTAATCACTGTTGCCTACCCATAATAGTCCTACTCATCACTGTTGCCTACCTCAATTAGTCCTACTCATCACTGTTGCATACCTCTAATAGTCCTACTCATCACTGTTGCCCAGTTCCAATAGTCCTACTCATCACTGTTGCATACTTCTAATAGTTCTACTAATCACTGTTGCCTACCCATAATAGTCCTACTCATCACTGTTTCCTACCTCTAATAGTCTTACTCATCACTGTTGCATACCTCTATTAGTTCTACTCATCAATGTTGCCTACCTCAAGTAGTCCTACTCATCACTGTTGCCTACCTCAATTAGTCCTACTCATCACTGTTGCATACTTCTAATAGTTCTACTAATCACTGTTGCCTACCCATAATAGTCCTACTCATCACTGTTGCCTACATCAATTAGTCCTACTCATCACTGTTGCCTACCCCTAATAGTACTACTCATCACTGTTTCCTACCTCTAATAGTCCTACTCATCACTCTTGCCTACCTCTAATAGTCCTACTCATCACTGTTTCCTACCTCTAATAGTCCTTACTCATCACTGTTCCTACCTCTAATAGTCCTACTCATCACTGTTGCATACTTCTAATAGTCCTACTCATCACTGTTGCATACCCCTAATAGTACTACTCATCACTGTTTCCTACCTCTAATAGTCCTACTCATCACTGTTGCCTACCTCAATTAGTCCTACTCATCACTGTTGCATACCTCTAATAGTCCTACTCATCACTGTTGCCCAGCTCCAATAGTCCTATTCATCACTGTTGCCTACCCTAATAGTCCTACTCATCACTGTTGCCTACCTCAATTAGTCCTACTCATCACTGTTGCATACTTCTAATAGTTCTACTAATCACTGTTGCCTACCCATAATAGTCCTACTCATCGCTGTTGCCTACATCAATTAGTCCTACTCATCACTGTTGCCTACCCTAATAGTACTACTCATCACTGTTCCTACCTCTAATAGTCCTACTCATCACTGTTGCATACTTCTAATAGTTCTACTAATCACTGTTGCCTACCCATAATAGTCCTACTCATCACTGTTGCCTACATCAATTAGTCCTACTCATCACTGTTGCCTACCCCTAATAGTACTACTCATCACTGTTTCCTACCTCTAATAGTCCTACTCATCACTCTTGCCTACCTCTAATAGTCCTACTCATCACTGTTGCATACCTCTATTAGTTCTACTCATCGCTGTTGCCTACCCCTAATAGTCCTACTCATCACTGTTGCCTACCTCTAATAGTCCTACTCATCACTGTTTCCTACCTCTAATAGTCCTTACTCATCACTGTTCATCCCTCTAATAGTCCTACTCATCACTGTTGCATACTTCTAATAGTTCTACTAATCACTGTTGCCTACCCGTAATAGTCCTACTCATCACTGTTTCCTACCTCTAATAGTCTTACTCATCACTGTTGCATACCTCTATTAGTTCTACTCATCACTGTTGCCTACCCCTAATAGTCCTACTCATCACTGTTGCCTACCTCTAATAGTCCTACTCATCACTGTTTCCTACCTCTAATAGTCCTTACTCATCACTGTTCCTACCTCTAATAGTCCTACTCATCACTGTTGCATACTTCTAATAGTTCTACTAATCACTGTTGCCTACCCATAATAGTCCTACTCATCACTGTTGCCTACCTCAATTAGTCCTACTCATCACTGTTGCATACCTCTAATAGTCCTACTCATCACTGTTGCCCAGTTCCAATAGTCCTACTCATCACTGTTGCATACTTCTAATAGTTCTACTAATCACTGTTGCCTACCCATAATAGTCCTACTCATCACTGTTTCCTACCTCTAATAGTCTTACTCATCACTGTTGCATACCTCTATTAGTTCTACTCATCAATGTTGCCTACCTCAAGTAGTCCTACTCATCACTGTTGCCTACCTCAATTAGTCCTACTCATCACTGTTGCATACTTCTAATAGTTCTACTAATCACTGTTGCCTACCCATAATAGTCCTACTCATCACTGTTGCCTACATCAATTAGTCCTACTCATCACTGTTGCCTACCCCTAATAGTACTACTCATCACTGTTTCCTACCTCTAATAGTCCTACTCATCACTCTTGCCTACCTCTAATAGTCCTACTCATCACTGTTGCATACCTCTATTAGTTCTACTCATCACTGTTGCCTACCCCTAATAGTCCTACTCATCACTGTTGCATACCTCTATTAGTTCTACTCATCGCTGTTGCCTACCCCTAATAGTCCTACTCATCACTGTTGCCTACCTCTAATAGTCCTACTCATCACTGTTTCCTACCTCTAATAGTCCTTACTCATCACTGTTCATCCCTCTAATAGTCCTACTCATCACTGTTGCATACTTCTAATAGTTCTACTAATCACTGTTGCCTACCCGTAATAGTCCTACTCATCACTGTTTCCTACCTCTAATAGTCTTACTCATCACTGTTGCATACCTCTATTAGTTCTACTCATCACTGTTGCCTACCCCTAATAGTCCTACTCATCACTGTTGCCTACCTCTAATAGTCCTACTCATCACTGTTTCCTACCTCTAATAGTCCTTACTCATCACTGTTCCTACCTCTAATAGTCCTACTCATCACTGTTGCATACTTCTAATAGTTCTACTAATCACTGTTGCCTACCCATAATAGTCCTACTCATCACTGTTGCCTACCTCAATTAGTCCTACTCATCACTGTTGCATACCTCTAATAGTCCTACTCATCACTGTTGCCCAGTTCCAATAGTCCTACTCATCACTGTTGCATACTTCTAATAGTTCTACTAATCACTGTTGCCTACCCATAATAGTCCTACTCATCACTGTTTCCTACCTCTAATAGTCTTACTCATCACTGTTGCATACCTCTATTAGTTCTACTCATCAATGTTGCCTACCTCAAGTAGTCCTACTCATCACTGTTGCCTACCTCAATTAGTCCTACTCATCACTGTTGCATACTTCTAATAGTTCTACTAATCACTGTTGCCTACCCATAATAGTCCTACTCATCACTGTTGCCTACATCAATTAGTCCTACTCATCACTGTTGCCTACCCCTAATAGTACTACTCATCACTGTTTCCTACCTCTAATAGTCCTACTCATCACTCTTGCCTACCTCTAATAGTCCTACTCATCACTGTTGCATACCTCTATTAGTTCTACTCATCGCTGTTGCCTACCCCTAATAGTCCTACTCATCACTGTTGCCCAGTTCCAATAGTCCTACTCATCACTGTTGCATACTTCTAATAGTTCTACTAATCACTGTTGCCTACCCATAATAGTCCTACTCATCACTGTTTCCTACCTCTAATAGTCTTACTCATCACTGTTGCATACCTCTATTAGTTCTACTCATCAATGTTGCCTACCTCAAGTAGTCCTACTCATCACTGTTGCCTACCTCAATTAGTCCTACTCATCACTGTTGCATACTTCTAATAGTTCTACTAATCACTGTTGCCTACCCATAATAGTCCTACTCATCACTGTTGCCTACATCAATTAGTCCTACTCATCACTGTTGCCTACCCCTAATAGTACTACTCATCACTGTTTCCTACCTCTAATAGTCCTACTCATCACTCTTGCCTACCTCTAATAGTCCTACTCATCACTGTTGCATACCTCTATTAGTTCTACTCATCGCTGTTGCCTACCCTAATAGTCCTACTCATCACTGTTGCCTACCTCTAATAGTCCTACTCATCACTGTTGCCTACCCCTAATAGTCCTACTCATCACTGTTTCCTACCTCTAATTGTCCTTACTCATCACTGTTCCTACCTCTAATAGTCCTACTCATCACTGTTGCATACTTCTAATAGTTCTACTAATCACTGTTGCCTACCCATAATAGTCCTACTCATCACTGTTGCCTACCCATAATAGTCCTACTCATCACTGTTGCCTACCTCAATTAGTCCTACTCATCACTGTTGCATACCTCTAATAGTCCTACTCATCACTGTTGCCCAGCTCCAATAGTCCTATTCATCACTGTTGCCTACCCCTAATAGTCCTACTCATCACTGTTGCCTACCTCAATTAGTCCTACTCATCACTGTTGCATACTTCTAATAGTTCTACTAATCACTGTTGCCTACCCATAATAGTCCTACTCATCACTGTTGCCTACATCAATTAGTCCTACTCATCACTGTTGCCTACCCCTAATAGTACTACTCATCACTGTTTCCTACCTCTAATAGTCCTACTCATCACTCTTGCCTACCTCTAATAGTCCTACTCATCACTGTTTCCTACCTCTAATAGTCCTTACTCATCACTGTTCCTACCTCTAATAGTCCTACTCATCACTGTTGCATACTTCTAATAGTTCTACTAATCACTGTTGCCTACCCATAATAGTCCTACTCATCGCTGTTGCCTACATCAATTAGTCCTACTCATCACTGTTGCCTACCCCTAATAGTACTACTCATCACTGTTTCCTACCTCTAATAGTCCTACTCATCACTCTTGCCTACCTCTAATAGTCCTTCTCATCACTGTTGCATACCTCTATTAGTTCTACTCATCACTGTTGCCTACCCCTAATAGTCCTACTCATCACTGTTGCCTACCTCTAATAGTCCTACTCATCACTGTTTCCTACCTCTAATAGTCCTTACTCATCACTGTTCCTACCTCTAATAGTCCTACTCATCACTGTTGCATACTTCTAATAGTTCTACTAATCACTGTTGCCTACCCATAATAGTCCTACTCATCACTGTTGCCTACCTCTAATAGTCCTACTCATCACTGTTGCATACCTCTAATAGTCCTACTCATCACTGTTGCCCAGCTCCAATAGTCCTACTCATCTTTGTTGCCTACCCCTAATAGTCCTACTCATCACTGTTGCCTACCTCTAATAGACCTACTCATCACTCTTGCCTACCTCTAATAGTCCTACTCATCACTGTTGCCTACCTCTAATAGTCCTACTCATCACGGTTGTTTACCTCTAATAGTCCTACTCATCACTCTTGCCTACCTCTAATAGTCCTACTCATCACTGTTGCATACCTCTATTAGTTCTACTCATCACTGTTGCCTACCCCTAATAGTCCTACTCATCACTGTTGCATACCTCTAATAGTCCTACTCATCACTGTTGCCCAGCTCCAATAGTCCTACTCATCTTTGTTGCCTACCCCTAATAGTCCTACTCATCACTGTTGCCTACCTCAATTAGTCCTACTCATCACTCTTGCCTACCTCTAATAGTCCTACTCATCACTCTTGCCTACCTCTAATAGTCCTACTCATCACTGTTGCCTACCTCTAATAGACCTACTCATCACTCTTGCCTACCTCTAATAGTCCTACTCATCACTGTTGCCTACCTCTAATAGTCCTACTCATCACGGTTGTTTACCTCTAATAGTCCTACTCATCACTCTTGCCTACCTCTAATAGTCCTACTCATCACTGTTGCATACCTCTATTAGTTCTACTCATCACTGCTGCCTACCCCTAATAGTCCTACTCATCACTGTTGCCTACCTCTAATAGTCCTACTCATCACTGTTTACTACCTCTAATAGTCCGTACTCATCACTGTTCCTACCTCTAATAGTCCTACTCATCACTGTTTCCTACCTCTAATAGTCCTTACTCATCACTGTTCCTACCCATAATAGTCCTACTCATCACTGTTGCCTACCTCAATTAGTCCTACTCATCACTGTTGCATACCACTAATAGTCCTACTCATCACTGTTGCCCAGCTCCAATAGTCCTATTCATCACTGTTGCGTACCCTAATAGTCCTACTCATCACTGTTGCCTACCTCAATTAGTCCTACTCATCACTGTTGCATACTTCTAATAGTTCTACTAATCACTGTTGCCTACCCATAATAGTCCTACTCATCACTGTTGCCTACATCAATTAGTCTACTCATCACTGTTGCCTACCCCTAATAGTACTACTCATCACTGTTTCCTACCTCTAATAGTCCTACTCATCACTCTTGCCTACCTCTAATAGTCCTACTCATCACTGTTTCCTACCTCTAATAGTCCTTACTCATCACTGTTCCTACCTCTAATAGTCCTACTCATCACTGTTGCATACTTCTAATAGTTCTACTAATCACTGTTGCCTACCCATAATAGTCCTACTCATCACTGTTGCCTACCTCTAATAGTCCTACTCATCACTGTTGCATACCCCTAATAGTACTACTCATCACTGTTTCCCTACCTCTAATAGTCCTACTCATCACTCTTGCCTACCTCTAATAGTCCTACTCATCACTGTTGCCTACCCATAATAGTCCTACTCATCACTGTTGCCTACCCATAATAGTCCTACTAATCACTGTTGCCTACCTCTAATAGTCCTACTCATCACTGTTGCATACCTCTAATAGTCCTACTCATCACTGTTGCCCAGCTCCAATAGTCCTACTCATCTTTGTTGCCTACCCCTAATAGTCCTACTCATCACTGTTGCCTACCTCAATTAGTCCTTCTCATCACTCTTGCCTACCTCTAATAGTCCTACTCATCACTCTTGCCTACCTCTAATAGTCCTACTCATCACTGTTGCCTACCTCTAATAGACCTACTCATCACTCTTGCCTACCTCTAATAGTCCTACTCATCACTGTTGCCTACCTCTAATAGTCCTACTCATCACGGTTGTTTACCTCTAATAGTCCTACTCATCACTCTTGCCTACCTCTAATAGTCCTACTCATCACTGTTGCATACCTCTATTAGTCTCTACTCATCACTGTTGCCTACCCCTAATAGTCCTACTCATCACTGTTGCCTACCTCTAATAGTCCTACTCATCACTGTTTACTACCTCTAATAGTCCGTGACTCATCACTGTTCCTACCTCTAATAGTCCTACTCATCACTGTTTCCTACCTCTAATAGTCCTTACTCATCACTGTTCCTACCCATAATAGTCCTACTCATCACTGTTGCCTACCTCAATTAGTCCTACTCATCACTGTTGCATACTTCTAATAGTTCTACTAATCACTGTTGCCTACCCATAATAGTCCTACTCATCACTGTTGCCTACATCAATTAGTCCTACTCATCACTGTTGCCTACCCCTAATAGTACTACTCATCACTGTTTCCTACCTCTAATAGTCCTTACTCATCACTGTTCCTACCTCTAATAGTCCTACTCATCACTGTTGCATACTTCTAATAGTTCTACTAATCACTGTTGCCTACCCATAATAGTCCTACTCATCACTGTTGCCTACCTCTAATAGTCCTACTCATCACTGTTGCATACCCCTAATAGTACTACTCATCACTGTTTCCTACCTCTAATAGTCCTACTCATCACTCTTGCCTACCTCTAATAGTCCTACTCATCACTGTTGCATACCTCTATTAGTTCTACTCATCACTGTTGCCTACCCCTAATAGTCCTACTCATCACTGTTTCCTACCTCTAATTGTCCTTACTCATCACTGTTCCTACCTCTAATAGTCCTACTCATCACTGTTGCATACTTCTAATAGTTCTACTAATCACTGTTGCCTACCCATAATAGTCCTACTCATCACTGTTGCCTACCCATAATAGTCCTACTCATCACTGTTGCCTACCTCAATTAGTCCTACTCATCACTGTTGCATACCTCTAATAGTCCTACTCATCACTGTTGCCCAGCTCCAATAGTCCTATTCATCACTGTTGCCTACCCCTAATAGTCCTACTCATCACTGTTGCCTACCTCAATTAGTCCTACTCATCACTGTTGCATACTTCTAATAGTTCTACTAATCACTGTTGCCTACCCATAATAGTCCTACTCATCGCTGTTGCCTACATCAATTAGTCCTACTCATCACTGTTGCCTACCCCTAATAGTACTACTCATCACTGTTCCTACCTCTAATAGTCCTACTCATCACTGTTGCATACTTCTAATAGTTCTACTAATCACTGTTGCCTACCCATAATAGTCCTACTCATCACTGTTGCCTACATCAATTAGTCCTACTCATCACTGTTGCCTACCCCTAATAGTACTACTCATCACTGTTTCCTACCTCTAATAGTCCTACTCATCACTCTTGCCTACCTCTAATAGTCCTACTCATCACTGTTGCATACCTCTATTAGTTCTACTCATCGCTGTTGCCTACCCCTAATAGTCCTACTCATCACTGTTGCCTACCTCTAATAGTCCTACTCATCACTGTTTCCTACCTCTAATAGTCCTTACTCATCACTGTTCATCCCTCTAATAGTCCTACTCATCACTGTTGCATACTTCTAATAGTTCTACTAATCACTGTTGCCTACCCGTAATAGTCCTACTCATCACTGTTTCCTACCTCTAATAGTCTTACTCATCACTGTTGCATACCTCTATTAGTTCTACTCATCACTGTTGCCTACCCCTAATAGTCCTACTCATCACTGTTGCCTACCTCTAATAGTCCTACTCATCACTGTTTCCTACCTCTAATAGTCCTTACTCATCACTGTTCCTACCTCTAATAGTCCTACTCATCACTGTTGCATACTTCTAATAGTTCTACTAATCACTGTTGCCTCACCCATAATAGTCCTACTCATCACTGTTGCCTACCTCAATTAGTCCTACTCATCACTGTTGCATACCTCTAATAGTCCTACTCATCACTGTTGCCCAGTTCCAATAGTCCTACTCATCACTGTTGCATACTTCTAATAGTTCTACTAATCACTGTTGCCTACCCATAATAGTCCTACTCATCACTGTTTCCTACCTCTAATAGTCTTACTCATCACTGTTGCATACCTCTATTAGTTCTACTCATCAATGTTGCCTACCTCAAGTAGTCCTACTCATCACTGTTGCCTACCTCAATTAGTCCTACTCATCACTGTTGCATACTTCTAATAGTTCTACTAATCACTGTTGCCTACCCATAATAGTCCTACTCATCACTGTTGCCTACATCAATTAGTCCTACTCATCACTGTTGCCTACCCTAATAGTACTACTCATCACTGTTTCCTACCTCTAATAGTCCTACTCATCACTCTTGCCTACCTCTAATAGTCCTACTCATCACTGTTTCCTACCTCTAATAGTCCTTACTCATCACTGTTCCTACCTCTAATAGTCCTACTCATCACTGTTGCATACTTCTAATAGTCCTACTCATCACTGTTGCATACCCCTAATAGTACTACTCATCACTGTTTCCTACCTCTAATAGTCCTACTCATCACTGTTGCCTACCTCAATTAGTCCTACTCATCACTGTTGCATACCTCTAATAGTCCTACTCATCACTGTTGCCCAGCTCCAATAGTCCTATTCATCACTGTTGCCTACCCCTAATAGTCCTACTCATCACTGTTGCCTACCTCAATTAGTCCTACTCATCACTGTTGCATACTTCTAATAGTTCTACTAATCACTGTTGCCTACCCATAATAGTCCTACTCATCGCTGTTGCCTACATCAATTAGTCCTACTCATCACTGTTGCCTACCCCTAATAGTACTACTCATCACTGTTCCTACCTCTAATAGTCCTACTCATCACTGTTGCATACTTCTAATAGTTCTACTAATCACTGTTGCCTACCCATAATAGTCCTACTCATCACTGTTGCCTACATCAATTAGTCCTACTCATCACTGTTGCCTACCCCTAATAGTACTACTCATCACTGTTTCCTACCTCTAATAGTCCTACTCATCACTCTTGCCTACCTCTAATAGTCCTACTCATCACTGTTGCATACCTCTATTAGTTCTACTCATCGCTGTTGCCTACCCCTAATAGTCCTACTCATCACTGTTGCCTACCTCTAATAGTCCTACTCATCACTGTTTCCTACCTCTAATAGTCCTTACTCATCACTGTTCATCCCTCTAATAGTCCTACTCATCACTGTTGCATACTTCTAATAGTTCTACTAATCACTGTTGCCTACCCGTAATAGTCCTACTCATCACTGTTTCCTACCTCTAATAGTCTTACTCATCACTGTTGCATACCTCTATTAGTTCTACTCATCACTGTTGCCTACCCCTAATAGTCCTACTCATCACTGTTGCCTACCTCTAATAGTCCTACTCATCACTGTTTCCTACCTCTAATAGTCCTTACTCATCACTGTTCCTACCTCTAATAGTCCTACTCATCACTGTTGCATACTTCTAATAGTTCTACTAATCACTGTTGCCTACCCATAATAGTCCTACTCATCACTGTTGCCTACCTCAATTAGTCCTACTCATCACTGTTGCATACCTCTAATAGTCCTACTCATCACTGTTGCCCAGTTCCAATAGTCCTACTCATCACTGTTGCATACTTCTAATAGTTCTACTAATCACTGTTGCCTACCCATAATAGTCCTACTCATCACTGTTTCCTACCTCTAATAGTCTTACTCATCACTGTTGCATACCTCTATTAGTTCTACTCATCAATGTTGCCTACCTCAAGTAGTCCTACTCATCACTGTTGCCTACCTCAATTAGTCCTACTCATCACTGTTGCATACTTCTAATAGTTCTACTAATCACTGTTGCCTACCCATAATAGTCCTACTCATCGCTGTTGCCTACATCAATTAGTCCTACTCATCACTGTTGCCTACCCCTAATAGTACTACTCATCACTTTTTCCTACCTCTAATAGTCCTACTCATCACTCTTGCCTACCTCTAATAGTCCTTCTCATCACTGTTGCATACCTCTATTAGTTCTACTCATCACTGTTGCCTACCCCTAATAGTCCTACTCATCACTGTTGCCTACCTCTAATAGTCCTACTCATCACTGTTTCCTACCTCTAATAGTCCTTACTCATCACTGTTCCTACCTCTAATAGTCCTACTCATCACTGTTGCATACTTCTAATAGTTCTACTAATCACTGTTGCCTACCCATAATAGTCCTACTCATCACTGTTGCCTACCTCTAATAGTCCTACTCATCACTGTTGCATACCTCTAATAGTCCTACTCATCACTGTTGCCCAGCTCCAATAGTCCTACTCATCTTTGTTGCCTACCCCTGCGGGCTAAAACCTGCGGGCTCACCTTCACCGCAGCCAATGTGAGAAAAACATTTAAATGTGTTAACCCTCGCAAGGCTGCCGGCCCAGATGGCATTCCTGGTCGTGTCCTCAGAGCATGCGCAGACCAGCTGGCTGGTGTGTTTACGGACATATTCAATCAGTCCCTATCCCAGTCTGCTGTTCCCACATGCTTCAAGAGGGCCACCATTGTTCCTGTTCCCAAGAAAGCTAAGGTGACTGAGCTAAATGACTATCGCCCCGTAGCACTCACTTCCGTCATCATGAAGTGCTTTGAGAGATTAGTCAAGGATCATATCACCTCCATCCTGCCAGACACCCTGGACCCACTCCAATTTGCTTACCGTCCCAATAGGTCCACAGACGACGCAATCGCAATCACACTGCATACTGCCCTAACCCATCTGGACAAGAGGAATACTTATGTAAGAATGCTGTTCATCGACTACAGCTCAGCATTTAACACCATAGTTCCCTCCAAGCTCGTCATTAAGCTCGAGACCCTGGGTCTCGACCCAGCCCTGTGCAACTGGGTCCTGGACTTCCTGACGGGCCGGTCCCAGGTGGTGAGGGTAGGAAACAACATCTCCACCCCGCTGATCCTCAACACTGGGGCCCCACAAGGGTGTGTTCTCAGCCCTCTCCTGTACTCCCTGTTTACCCATGACTGCGTGGCCAAGCACGCATCCAACTCAATCATCAAGTTTGCTGACGACACTACAGTGGTAGGCTTGATTACCAACAACGACGAGACGGCCTACAGAGAGGAGGTGAGGGCCCTCGGAGTGTGGTGTCAGGAAAATAACCTCTCACTCAATGTCAACAAAACAAAGGAGATGATCGTGGACTTCAGGAAACAGGAGAGGGAGCACCCCTATCCACATCGAGGGGACAGTAGTGGAGAAGGTGGAAAGTTTTAAGTTCCTCGGCGTACACATCACGGACAAACTGAATTGGTCCATCCACACAGACAGCGTGGTAAAGAAGGCGCAACAGCGCCTCTTCAACCTCAGGAGGCTGAAGAAATTTGGCTTGTCACCAAAATCACTCACAAACTTTTACAGATGCACAATCGAGAGCATCCTGTCGGGCTGTATCACCGCCTGGTACGGCAACTGCTCCGCCCACAACCGTAAGGCTCTCCAGAGGGTAGTGAGGACTGCACAACGCATCACCGGGGTTAAACTACCTGCCCTCCAGGACGCCTACACCACCCGATGTCACAGAAAGGCCAAAAGATCATCAAGGACAACAACCACCCGAGCCACTGCCTGTTCACCCCGCTATCATCCAGAAGGCGAGGTCAGTACAGGTGCATCAAAGCTGGGACCGAGAGACTGAAAAACAGCTTCTACCTCAAGGCCATCAGACTGTTAAACAGCCATCACTAACATTGAGTGGCTGCTGCCAACATACTGACTTAAATCTCTAGCCACTTTATACATAGGAATTGGATGTAACAAATGTATCACTAGCCACTTTAAACAATTTTGTATATAATGTTTACGTATCCGACATACTCATATCAAATGTATACACTGTACTCTAAACCATCTACTGTATCTTGCCTATGCCGTTAGGTCATCGACCCAAATCTCTAGCCACTTTAATAATTATAATTGGATGAAATAATGTATCACTAGCCACTTTAAACTTTAAACAATGCCATAGCCACTTTAATAATTATAATTGGATGAAATAATGTATCACTAGCCACTTTAAACAATGCCATTTATATAATGTTTACATATCCTACATTACTCATCTCATATATATGTGTATATACTGTACTCCATACCATCTACTGCATCTTGCCTATGCCGGTCAGCCATCGCTCATCCATATATTTATATGTACATACTCGTATTCATTCCTTTACTCTTGTGTGTATAAGGTAGTTGTTGTGAATTTGTTAGATTACTTGTTAGATACTACTGCATGGTCGGAACTAGAAGCACAAGCATTTCGCTACACTCGCATTAACATCTGCTAACCATGTGTATGTGACAAATAAAATTTGATTTGATTTGATTTGCCTACCTCAATTAGTCCTACTCATCACTGTTGCATACTTCTAATAGTTCTACTAATCACTGTTGCCTACCCATAATAGTCCTACTCATCACTGTTGCCTACATCAATTAGTCCTACTCATCACTGTTGCCTACCCCTAATAGTACTACTCATCACTGTTTCCTACCTCTAATAGTCCTACTCATCACTCTTGCCTACCTCTAATAGTCCTACTCATCACTGTTTCCTACCTCTAATAGTCCTTACTCATCACTGTTCCTACCTCTAATAGTCCTACTCATCACTGTTGCATACTTCTAATAGTTCTACTAATCACTGTTGCCTACCCATAATAGTCCTACTCATCACTGTTGCCTACCTCTAATAGTCCTACTCATCACTGTTGCATACCCCTAATAGTACTACTCATCACTGTTTCCTACCTCTAATAGTCCTACTCATCACTCTTGCCTACCTCTAATAGTCCTACTCATCACTGTTGCATACCTCTATTAGTTCTACTCATCACTGTTGCCTACCCCTAATAGTCCTACTCATCACTGTTTCCTACCTCTAATTGTCCTTACTCATCACTGTTCCTACCTCTAATAGTCCTACTCATCACTGTTGCATACTTCTAATAGTTCTACTAATCACTGTTGCCTACCCATAATAGTCCTACTCATCACTGTTGCCTACCCATAATAGTCCTACTAATCACTGTTGCCTACCTCTAATAGTCCTACTCATCACTGTTGCATACCTCTAATAGTCCTACTCATCACTGTTGCCCAGCTCCAATAGTCCTACTCATCTTTGTTGCCTACCCCTAATAGTCCTACTCATCACTGTTGCCTACCTCAATTAGTCCTACTCATCACTCTTGCCTACCTCTAATAGTCCTACTCATCACTCTTGCCTACCTCTAATAGTCCTACTCATCACTGTTGCCTACCTCTTATAGACCTACTCATCACTCTTGCCTACCTCTAATAGTCCTACTCATCACTGTTGCCTACCTCTAATAGTCCTACTCATCACGGTTGTTTACCTCTAATAGTCCTACTCATCACTCTTGCCTACCTCTAATAGTCCTACTCATCACTGTTGCATACCTCTATTAGTTCTACTCATCACTGTTGCCTACCCCTAATAGTCCTACTCATCACTGTTGCCTACCTCTAATAGTCCTACTCATCACTGTTTACTACCTCTAATAGTCCGTACTCATCACTGTTCCTACCTCTAATAGTCCTACTCATCACTGTTTCCTACCTCTAATAGTCCTTACTCATCACTGTTCCTACCCATAATAGTCCTACTCATCACTGTTGCCTACCTCAATTAGTCCTACTCATCACTGTTGCATACCACTAATAGTCCTACTCATCACTGTTGCCCAGCTCCAATAGTCCTATTCATCACTGTTGCGTACCCCTAATAGTCCTACTCATCACTGTTGCCTACCTCAATTAGTCCTACTCATCACTGTTGCATACTTCTAATAGTTCTACTAAACACTGTTGCCTACCCATAATAGTCCTACTCATCACTGTTGCCTACATCAATTAGTCCTACTCATCACTGTTGCCTACCCCTAATAGTACTACTCATCACTGTTTCCTACCTCTAATAGTCCTACTCATCACTCTTGCCTACCTCTAATAGTCCTACTCATCACTGTTTCCTACCTCTAATAGTCCTTACTCATCACTGTTCCTACCTCTAATAGTCCTACTCATCACTGTTGCATACTTCTAATAGTTCTACTAATCACTGTTGCCTACCCATAATAGTCCTACTCATCACTGTTGCCTACCTCTAATAGTCCTACTCATCACTGTTGCATACCCCTAATAGTACTACTCATCACTGTTTCCTACCTCTAATAGTCCTACTCATCACTCTTGCCTACCTCTAATAGTCCTACTCATCACTGTTGCATACCTCTATTAGTTCTACTCATCACTGTTGCCTACCCCTAATAGTCCTACTCATCACTGTTTCCTACCTCTAATTGTCCTTACTCATCACTGTTCCTACCTCTAATAGTCCTACTCATCACTGTTGCATACTTCTAATAGTTCTACTAATCACTGTTGCCTACCCATAATAGTCCTACTCATCACTGTTGCCTACCCATAATAGTCCTACTAATCACTGTTGCCTACCTCTAATAGTCCTACTCATCACTGTTGCATACCTCTAATAGTCCTACTCATCACTGTTGCCCAGCTCCAATAGTCCTACTCATCTTTGTTGCCTACCCCTAATAGTCCTACTCATCACTGTTTCCTACCTCAATTAGTCCTACTCATCACTCTTGCCTACCTCTAATAGTCCTACTCATCACTCTTGCCTACCTCTAATAGTCCTACTCATCACTGTTGCCTACCTCTAATAGACCTACTCATCACTCTTGCCTACCTCTAATAGTCCTACTCATCACTGTTGCCTACCTCTAATAGTCCTACTCATCACGGTTGTTTACCTCTAATAGTCCTACTCATCACTCTTGCCTACCTCTAATAGTCCTACTCATCACTGTTGCATACCTCTATTAGTTCTACTCATCACTGTTGCCTACCCCTAATAGTCCTACTCATCACTGTTGCCTACCTCTAATAGTCCTACTCATCACTGTTTACTACCTCTAATAGTCCGTACTCATCACTGTTCCTACCTCTAATAGTCCTACTCATCACTGTTTCCTACCTCTAATAGTCCTTACTCATCACTGTTCCTACCCATAATAGTCCTACTCATCACTGTTGCCTACATCAATTAGTCCTACTCATCACTGTTGCCTACCCCTAATAGTACTACTCATCACTGTTTCCTACCTCTAATAGTCCTATTCATCACTCTTGCCTACCTCTAATAGTCCTACTCATCACTGTTTCCTACCTCTAATAGTCCTTACTCATCACTGTTCCTACCTCTAATAGTCCTACTCATCACTGTTGCATACTTCTAATAGTTCTACTAATCACTGTTGCCTACCCATAATAGTCCTACTCATCACTGTTGCCTACCTCTAATAGTCCTACTCATCACTGTTGCATACCCCTAATAGTACTACTCATCACTGTTTCCTACCTCTAATAGTCCTACTCATCACTCTTGCCTACCTCTAATAGTCCTACTCATCACTGTTGCATACCTCTATTAGTTCTACTCATCACTGTTGCCTACCCCTAATAGTCCTACTCATCACTGTTTCCTACCTCTAATTGTCCTTACTCATCACTGTTCCTACCTCTAATAGTCCTACTCATCACTGTTGCATACTTCTAATAGTTATACTAATCACTGTTGCCTACCCATAATAGTCCTACTCATCACTGTTGCCTACCCATAATAGTCCTACTCATCACTGTTGCCTACCTCAATTAGTCCTACTCATCACTGTTGCATACCTCTAATAGTCCTACTCATCACTGTTGCCCAGCTCCAATAGTCCTATTCATCACTGTTGTCTACCCCTAATAGTCCTACTCATCACTGTTGCCTACCTCAATTAGTCCTACTCATCACTGTTGCATACTTCTAATAGTTCTACTAATCACTGTTGCCTACCCATAATAGTCCTACTCATCGCTGTTGCCTACATCAATTAGTCCTACTCATCACTGTTGCCTACCCCTAATAGTACTACTCATCACTGTTTCCTACCTCTAATAGTCCTACTCATCACTCTTGCCTACCTCTAATAGTCCTTCTCATCACTGTTGCATACCTCTATTAGTTCTACTCATCACTGTTGCCTACCCCTAATAGTCCTACTCATCACTGTTGCCTACCTCTAATAGTCCTACTCATCACTGTTTCCTACCTCTAATAGTCCTTACTCATCACTGTTCCTACCTCTAATAGTCCTACTCATCACTGTTGCATACTTCTAATAGTTCTACTAATCACTGTTGCCTACCCATAATAGTCCTACTCATCACTGTTGCCTACCTCTAATAGTCCTACTCATCACTGTTGCATATCTCTAATAGTCCTACTCATCACTGTTGCCCAGCTCCAATAGTCCTACTCATCTTTGTTGCCTACCCCTAATAGTCCTACTCATCACTGTTGCCTACCTCAATTAGTCCTACTCATCACTCTTGCCTACCTCTAATAGTCCTACTCATCACTCTTGCCTACCTCTAATAGTCCTACTCATCACTGTTGCCTACCTCTAATAGACCTACTCATCACTCTTGCCTACCTCTAATAGTCCTACTCATCACTATTGCCTACCTCTAATAGTCCTACTCATCACGGTTGTTTACCTCTAATAGTCCTACTCATCACTCTTGCCTACCTCTAATAGTCCTACTCATCACTGTTGCATACCTCTATTAGTTCTACTCATCACTGTTGCCTACCCCTAATAGTCCTCCTCATCACTGTTGCCTACCTCTAATAGTCCTACTCATCACTGTTTACTACCTCTAATAGTCCGTACTCATCACTGTTCCTACCTCTAATAGTCCTACTCATCACTGTTTCCTACCTCTAATAGTCCTTACTCATCACTGTTCCTACCTCTAATAGTCCTACTCATCACTGTTTCCTACCTCTAATAGTCTTACTCATCACTGTTGCCTACCTCTAATAGACCTACTCATCACTCTTGCCTACCTCTAATAGTCCTACTCATCACTGTTCCTACCTCTAATAGTCCTACTCATCACTGTTTCCTACCTCTAATAGTCTTACTCATCACTGTTGCATACCTCTATTAGTTCTACTCATCAATGTTGCCTACCCCTAATAGTCCTACTCATCACTGTTGCCTACCTCTAATAGTCCTACTCATCACTGTTTCCTACCTCTAATAGTCCTACTCATCACTCTTGCCTACCTCTAATAGTCCTACTCATCACTCTTGCCTACCTCTAATAGTCCTACTCATCACTGTTGCCTACCTCTAATAGTCCTACTCATCACTCTTGCCTACCTCTAATAGTCCTACTCATCACTCTTGCCTACCTCTAATAGTCCTACTCATCACTGTTGCCTACCTCTAATAGACCTACTCATCACTCTTGCCTACCTCTAATAGTCCTACTCATCACTGTTGCCTACCTCTAATAGTCCTACTCATCACGGTTGTTTACCTCTAATAGTCCTACTCATCACTGTTGCCTACCTCTAATAGTCCTACCCATCACTGTTGCCTACCTCTAATATCCATACTCATCACATCACTCTTGCCTACCTCTAATAGTCCTACTCATCACTGTTGCCTACATCAATTAGTCCTACTCATCACTGTTGCTTACCCCTAATAGTACTACTCATCACTGTTGCCTAGCTCTAATAGTCCAACTCATCTCTGTTGCCTACCTCTAATAGCCATACTCATCACTGTTGCCTACCTCTAATAGTCCAACTCATCTCTGTTGCCTACCTCTAATAGTCCAACTCATCTCTGTTGCCTACCTCTAATAGTCCAACTCATCTCTGTTGCCTACCCCTAATAGTCCAACTCATCTCTGTTGCCTACCTCTAATAGTCCTACTCATTTCTGTTGCCTACCTCTATTAGTCCTACTCATCATGGTTGCCTACGTCTAATAGTAATCACTGTTGCCTACCTCTAATAATCCTACTCATCATGGTTGCCTATGTCTAATAGTCATCACTGTTGCCTACCTCTAATATTCCTACTCATCACTGTTCCCCAGCTCCAATAGTCCTACTCATCATGGGTGCCTACCCCTAATAGTCCTACTCATCACTGTTGCCTACCCCTAATAGTACTACTCATCACTGTTGCCTACCTCTAAAAGTCCTACTCATCACTGTTTCCTACCTCTAATTGTCCTTACTCATCACTGTTCCTACCTCTAATAGTTCTACTCATCTCTGTTGCCTACCTCTAATAGTCCTATTCATCACTGTTGCCTACCTCTAATAGACCTACTCATCACTCTTGCCTACCTCTAATAGTCCTACTCATCACTGTTGCCTACCTCTAATAGTCCTACTCATCACGGTTGTTTACCTCTAATAGTCCTACTCATCACTGTTGCCTACCTCTAATAGTCCTACCCATCACTGTTGCCTACCTCTAATATCCATACTCATCACATCACTGTTGCCTACCTCTAATAGTCCTACTCATCTCTGTTGCCTACCCCTAATAGTCCAACTTATCACTGTTATCTACCTATAATAGTCTTACTCATCACTGTTGCCTACATCTAATAGTCCAACTCATCACTGTTGCCTACCTCTAATAGTCCAACTCGTCTCTGTTGCCTACCTCTAATAGTCCAACTCATCTCTGTTGCCTACCTCTAATAGTCCAACTCTTCTCTGTTGCCTACCTCTAATAGTCCAACTCATCTCTGTTGCCTACCTCTAATAGTCCTACTCATCTCTGTTGCCTACCTCTAATAGTCCTACTCATTTCTGTTGCCTACCTCTATTAGTCCTACTCATCACTGTTGCCTACCTCTAATAGGCCAACTCATCTCTGTTGCCTACCTCTAATAGTCCTACTCATCACTGTTGCCTACATCAATTAGTCCTACTCATCACTGTTGCCTACCCCTAATAGTACTACTCATCACTGTTGCCTAGCTCTAATAGTCCAACTCATCTCTGTTGCCTACCTCTAATAGCCATACTCATCACTGTTGCCTACCTCTAATAGTCCAACTCATCTCTGTTGCCTACCTCTAATAGTCCAACTCATCTCTGTTGCCTACCTCTAATAGTCCAACTCATCTCTGTTGCCTACCCCTAATAGTCCAACTCATCTCTGTTGCCTACCTCTAATAGTCCTACTCATTTCTGTTGCCTACCTCTATTAGTCCTACTCATCATGGTTGCCTACGTCTAATAGTCATCACTGTTGCCTACCTCTAATAATCCTACTCATCATGGTTGCCTATGTCTAATAGTCATCACTGTTGCCTACCTCTAATATTCCTACTCATCACTGTTCCCCAGCTCCAATAGTCCTACTCATCATGGGTGCCTACCCCTAATAGTCCTACTCATCACTGTTGCCTACCTCTAATAGTTCTATTCATCACTGTTGCCTACCCCTAATAGTACTACTCATCACTGTTGCCTACCTCTAATAGTCCTACTCATCACTGTTTCCTACCTCTAATTGTCCTTACTCATCACTGTTCCTACCTCTAATAGTCCTACTCATCTCTGTTGCCTACCTCTAATAGTCCTATTCATCACTGTTGCCTACATCAATTAGTCCTACTCATCACTGTTGCCTACCCCTAATAGTACTACTCATCACTGTTGCCTAGCTCTAATAGTCCAACTCATCTCTGTTGCCTACCTCTAATAGCCATACTCATCACTGTTGCCTACCTCTAATAGTCCAACTCATCTCTGTTGCCTACCTCTAATAGTCCAACTCATCTCTGTTGCCTACCTCTAATAGTCCAACTCATCTCTGTTGCCTACCCCTAATAGTCCAACTCATCTCTGTTGCCTACCTCTAATAGTCCTACTCATTTCTGTTGCCTACCTCTATTAGTCCTACTCATCATGGTTGCCTACGTCTAATAGTCATCACTGTTGCCTACCTCTTATAATCCTACTCATCATGGTTGCCTATGTCTAATAGTCATCACTGTTGCCTACCTCTAATATTCCTACTCATCACTGTTCCCCAGCTCCAATAGTCCTACTCATCATGGGTGCCTACCCCTAATAGTCCTACTCATCACTGTTGCCTACCTCTAATAGTTCTACTCATCACTGTTGCCTACCCCTAATAGTACTACTCATCACTGTTGCCTACCTCTAATAGTCCTACTCATCACTGTTTCCTACCTCTAATTGTCCTTACTCATCACTGTTCCTACCTCTAATAGTCCTACTCATCACTGTTGCATACTTCTAATAGTTCTACTAATCACTGTTGCCTACCCACAATAGTCCTACTCATCACTGTTGCCTACATCAATTAGTCCTACTCATCACTGTTGCCTACCCCTAATAGTCCAACTCATCTCTGTTGCCTACCTCTAATAGTCCTACTCATCACTGTTGCCTACATCAATTAGTCCTACTCATCACTGTTGCCTACCCCTAATAGTACTACTCATCACTGTTGCCTACCTCTAATAGTCCAACTCATCTCTGTTGCCTACCTCTAATAGCCATACTCATCACTGTTGCCTACCTCTAATAGTCCAACTCATCTCTGTTGCCTACCTCTAATAGTCCAACTCATCTCTGTTGCCTACCTCTAATAGTCCAACTCATCTCTGTTGCCTACCCCTAATAGTCCAACTCATCTCTGTTGCCTACCTCTAATAGTCCTACTCATTTCTGTTGCCTACCTCTATTAGTCCTACTCATCATGGTTGCCTACGTCTAATAGTCATCACTGTTGCCTACCTATAATAATCCTACTCATCATGGTTGCCTATGTCTAATAGTCATCACTGTTGCCTACCTCTAATATTCCAACTCATCACTGTTCCCCAGCTCCAATAGTCCTACTCATCATGGGTGCCTACCCCTAATAGTCCTACTCATCACTGTTGCCTACCTCAAGTAGTCCTACTCATCACTGTTTCCTACATTTAATAGTTCTACTCATCACTGTTGCCTACCCCTAATAGTACTACTCATCACTGTTGCCTACCTCTAATAGTCCTACTCATCACTGTTTCCTACCTCTAATTGTCCTTACTAATCACTGTTCCTACCTCTAATAGTCCTACTCATCACTGTTGCATACTTCTAATAGTTCTACTAATCACTGTTGCCTACCCATAATAGTCCTACTCATCACTGTTGCCTACATCAATTAGTCCTACTCATCACTGTTGCCTACCCCTAATAGTCCAACTCATCTCTGTTGCCTACCTCTAATAGTCCTACTCATCACTGTTGCCTACATCAATTAGTCCTACTCATCACTGTTGCCTACCCCTAATAGTACTACTCATCACTGTTGCCTACCTCTAATAGTCCAACTCATCTCTGTTGCCTACCTCTAATAGCCATACTCATCACTGTTTCCTACCTCTAATAGTCCAACTCATCTCTGTTGCCTACCTCTAATAGTCCAACTCATCTCTGTTGCCTACCCCTAATAGTCCAACTCATCTCTGTTGGCTACCTCTAATAGTCCTACTCATTTCTGTTGCCTACCTCTATTAGTCCTACTCATCATGGTTGCCTACGTCTAATAGTCATCACTGTTGCCTACCTCTAATAATCCTACTCATCATGGTTGCCTATGTCTAATAGTCATCACTGTTGCCTACCTCTAATATTCCTACTCATCACTGTTCCCCAGCTCCAATAGTCCTACTCATCATGGGTGCCTACCCCTAATAATCCTACTCATCACTGTTGCCTACCTCAAGTAGTCCTACTCATCACTGTTTCCTACATTTAATAGTTCTACTCATCACTGTTGCCTACCCCTAATAGTACAACTCATCTCTGTTGCCTACCCCTAATAGTCCAACTCATCTCTGTTGCCTACCTCTAATAGTCCTACTCATTTCTGTTGCCTACCTCTATTAGTCCTACTCATCATGGTTGCCTACGTCTAATAGTCATTACTGTTGCCTACCTCTAATAATCCTACTCATCATGGTTGCCTATGTCTAATAGTCATCACTGTTGCCTACCTCTAATATTCCTACTCATCACTGTTCCCCAGCTCCAATAGTCCTACTCATCATGGGTGCCTACCCCTAATAGTCCTACTCATCACTGTTGCCTACCTCAAGTAGTCCTACTCATCACTGTTTCCTACATTTAATAGTTCTACTCATCACTGTTGCCTACCCCTAATAGTACTTCTCATCACTGTTGCCTACCTCTAATAGTCCTACTCATCACTGTTTCCTACCTCTAATTGTCCTTACTCATCACTGTTCCTACCTCTAATAGTCCTACTCATCACTGTTGCATACTTCTAATAGTTCTACTAATCACTGTTGCCTACCCATAATAGTCCTACTCATCACTGTTGCCTACATCAATTAGTCCTACTCATCACTGTTGCCTACCCCTAATAGTACTACTCATCACTGTTTCCTACCTCTAATAGTCCTACTCATCACTCTTGCCTACCTCTAATAGTCCTACTCATCACTGTTGCATACCTCTATTAGTTCTACTCATCACTGTTGCCTACCCCTAATAGTCCTACTCATCACTGTTGCCTACCTCTAATAGTCCTACTCATCACTGTTTCCTGCCTCTAATAGTCCTTACTCATCACTGTTCCTACCTCTAATAGTACTACTCATCACTGTTGCATACTTCTAATAGTTCTACTAATCACTGTTGCCTACCCATAATAGTCCTACTCATCACTGTTTCCTACCTCTAATAGTCTTACTCATCACTGTTGCATACCTCTATTAGTTCTACTCATCACTGTTGCCTACCCCTAATAGTCCTACTCATCACTGTTGCCTACCTCTAATAGTCCTACTCATCACTGTTTCCTACCTCTAATAGTCCTTACTCATCACTGTTCCTACCTCTAATAGTCCTACTCATCACTGTTGCATACTTCTAATAGTTCTACTAATCACTGTTGCCTACCCATAATAGTCCTACTCATCACTGTTGCCTACCTCAATTAGTCCTACTCATCACTGTTGCCTACATCAATTAGTCCTACTCATCACTGTTGCCTACCCCTAATAGTACTACTCATCACTGTTTCCTACCTCTAATAGTCCTACTCATCACTCTTGCCTACCTCTAATAGTCCTACTCATCACTGTTGCATACCTCTATTAGTTCTACTCATCACTGTTGCCTACCCCTAATAGTCCTACTCATCACTGTTGCCTACCTCTAATAGTCCTACTCATCACTGTTTCCTGCCTCTAATAGTCCTTACTCATCACTGTTCCTACCTCTAATAGTACTACTCATCACTGTTGCATACTTCTAATAGTTCTACTAATCACTGTTGCCTACCCATAATAGTCCTACTCATCACTGTTTCCTACCTCTAATAGTCTTACTCATCACTGTTGCATACCTCTATTAGTTCTACTCATCACTGTTGCCTACCCCTAATAGTCCTACTCATCACTGTTGCCTACCTCTAATAGTCCTACTCATCACTGTTTCCTACCTCTAATAGTCCTTACTCATCACTGTTCCTACCTCTAATAGTCCTACTCATCACTGTTGCATACTTCTAATAGTTCTACTAATCACTGTTGCCTACCCATAATAGTCCTACTCATCACTGTTGCCTACCTCAATTAGTCCTACTCATCACTGTTGCCTACCCCTAATAGTCCTACTCATCACTGTTGCCTACCTCTAATAGTCCTACTCATCACTGTTTCCTGCCTCTAATAGTCCTTACTCATCACTGTTCCTACCTCTAATAGTACTACTCATCACTGTTGCATACTTCTAATAGTTCTACTAATCACTGTTGCCTACCCATAATAGTCCTACTCATCACTGTTGCCTACCTCAATTAGTCCTACTCATCACTGTTGCCTACCCCTAATAGTACTACTCATCACTGCAGCACTCAGAGGCCTTCTCAGTAGCACTCAGAGACCTTCTCAGCAGCACTCAGGCCTTCTCAGCAGCACTCAGAGACCTTCTCAGCAGCACTCAGAGGCCTTCTCAGCAGCACTCAGAGACCGTCTCAGCAGCACTCAGGCCTTCTCAGCAGCACTCAGAGACCTTCTCAGCAGCACTCAGAGACCTTCTCAGCAGCACTCTGGCCTTCTCAGCAGCACTCAGAGACCTTCTCAGCAGCACTCAGGCCTTCTCAGCAGCACTCAGAGACCGTCTCAGCAGCACTCAGGCCTTCTAAGCAGCACTCAGAGACCTTCTCAGCAGCACTCAGAGGCCTTCTCAGCAGCACTCAGAGACCTTCTCAGCAGCACTCAGAGGCCTTCTCTGCAGCAGTGAGAAGCCTTCTCAGCAGCACTCAGAGACCTTCTCAGCAGCACTGAGAGGGGCGGCACCAGGTAGCAAGAATATACTACTTGTCACTCTCACAGCCTGCATTGTACGCGCTTCAAAAGAACTGATCTACAAAATGTCCGACATCTTTTTCTTGGCTATCCATCTGTAGTACACTCTTAGGAAAAAGGGTTTCAAAAAGGTTCTTCGGCTGTCCCCATAGGAGAACCCTTTTTGATTCCAGGTAGAACCCTTTTTGATTCCAGGTAGAACCCTTTTTGGTTCCATGTAGAACCCTATGTCGAAAGGGTTCTACCTGGAACCAAAAAGGGTTCTTTAAAGGGTTCTCCTATGGGGAAATGCTTACTTACAAGCCCTTAACCAACAATGCAGTTCAAGAAATAGAGTTAAGAAAATATTTACTAAATAAACTAAAGTGAAAAAAATGATATCTATGAATTCAGCAACAAAAGAAACAGTGTTAACTGCATTTATTTTCAGCAAACTTAACAAGTGTAAATATTTCTATGAACATAACAAGTTTCAACAATTGAGACATAAACTGAATACGTTCCACAGACATGTGACTAACAGAAATTGAATCATGTGTCCCTGAACAAAGGACAGGGACAAAATGTCTTCCTGAACAAAGTGGCCACCAGCTGCATTAAGTCCTGCAGTGCATCTCCTTCTCACGGAGTGCTCCAGATTTGCCAGTTCTTGCTGGGAGATATTACCCCACTCTTCCACCAAGATACCTGCAAGTTCCCTGACATTTCTGGGAGGAATGGCCCTAGCCCTCACCCTCCGATCCAACAGGTCCCAGACGTGCTCAATGGGATTAAGATCCGGGCTCTGCACTGGCCATGGCAGAACACTGACATTCTTGTCTTGCAGGAAATCACGCACAGAACGAGTAGTATGGCTGGTGGCATTGTCATGCTGGAGGGTCATGTCAGGATGAGCCTGCAGGAAGGGTACCACATGAGGGAGGAGGATGTCTTCCCTGTAACGCACAGCATTGAGATTGCCTGCAATGACAACAAGCTCAGTCCGATGATGCTGTGACACACCACCCCAGACCATGACGGACCGTCCACCTCCAAATCGATCCCGCTCCAGAGTACAGGCGTCAATGTAACGCTCATTCCTTCGGCAATAAACGCGAATAAAACCATCACCTCTGGTGAGACAAAACCGCGACTCGTCAGTAATACCCCTCTACCCTCTCTGTCTCTACTACCCCTCCACCCTCTATCTGTCTCTAATACCCCTCTACCCTCTCTGTCTCTACTACCCCTCCACCCTTTCTCTGTCTCTACTATCCCTCTACCCTCTCTGTCTCTTCTACCCCTCCACCCTCTCTCTGTCTCTACTACCCCTCTACCCTCTCTGTCTCCACTGCCCCTCTACCCTCTCTCTATCACTACTACCTCTGTCACTACTACCTCTGTCACTACTACCTCTGTCACTACTACCTCTGTCTCTCTTCCTCTGTCTCTACTACCTCTGTCACTACTACCTCTGTCACTACTACCTCTGTCACTACTATCTCTGTCTCTACTACCTCTGTCACTACTACCTCTGTCACTATTACCTCTGTCACTACTACCTCTGTCACTACTACCTCTGTCTCTACTACCTCTGTCACTATTACCTCTGTCACTACTAACTCTTTCTTCTACCTCTGTCACTACTACCTCTGTCTCTACTACCTCTGTCACTATTACCTCTGTCACTACTACCTCTGTGACTACTACCTCTGTCACTACTACCTCTGTCTCTACTACCTCTGTCTTCTACCTCTGTCACTATTACCTCTGTCACTACTAACTCTGTCTTCTACCTCTGTCACTATTACCTCTGTGACTACTACCTCTGTCACTACTACCTCTGTCACTACTACCTCTGTCTCTACTACCTCTGTCTCTACTGCATCTGTCACTACTACTTCTGTCACTACTACCTCTATCTCTACTACCTCGGCCACTACTACCTCCACCTCTACTACCTCCGTCTTCTACCTCTGTCACTACTACCTCTGTCTCTACTACCTCTGTCACTACTACCTCTGTCACTACTGCATCTGTCTCTACTACCTCTTTCACTACTACCTCTGTCACTACTACCTCTGTCACTACTGCATCTGTCTCTACTACCTCTGTCACTACTACCTCTGTCTCTACTACCTCTGTCACTACTACCTCTGTCACTACTGCATCTGTCACTATTACCTCTGTCACTATTACCTCTGTCACTACTAACTCTGTCTTCTACCTCTGTCTCTACTACCTCTGTCTCTACTGCATCTGTCACTACTACCTCTGTCACTACTACCTCTGTCACTACTGCATCTGTCACTACTGCATCTGTCTCTACTACCTCTTTCACTACTACCTCTGTCACTACTACCTCTGTCACTACTGCATCTGTCTCTACTACCTCTGTCACTACTACCTCTGTCTCTACTGCATCTGTCACTACTACCTCTGTCACTACTACCTCTGTCACTACTGCATCTGTCACTACTGCATCTGTCTCTACTACCTCTTTCACTACTACCTCTGTCACTACTACCTCTGTCACTACTGCATCTGTCTCTACTACCTCTGTCTCTACTACCTCTGTCTCTACTACCTCTGTCACTACTACTTCTGTCACTACTGCATCTGTCACTACTACCTCTGTCACTACTACCTCTGTCACTACTACCTCTGTCACTACTGCATCTGTCACTACTACCTCTGTCACTACTGCATCTGTCACTACTACCTCTGTCACTACTACCTCTGTCACTACTGCATCTGTTGCCTACCTCTAATAGTCCTACTCATCTCTGTTGCCTACCTCTAATAGTCCTACTCATTTCTGTTGCCTACCTCTATTAGTCCTACTCATCATGGTTGCCTACGTCTAATAGTCCTACTCATCACTGTTGCCTACCTCAAGTAGTCCTACTCATCACTGTTGCCTACCTCAAGTAGTCCTACTCATCACTGTTGCCTACCTCAATTAGTCCTACTCATCACTGTTGCCTACCCCTAATAGTACTACTCATCACTGTTGCCTACCTCTAATAGTCCTACTCATCACTCTTGCCTACCTCTAATAGTCCTACTCATCACTGTTGCCTACCTCTAATAGTCCTACTCATCACTGTTGCCTACCTCTAATAGACCTACTCATCACTCTTGCCTACCTCTAATAGTCCTACTCATCACTGTTGCCTACCTCTAATAGTCCTACTCATCACGGTTGTTTACCTCTAATAGTCCTACTCATCACTGTTGCCTACCTCTAATAGTCCTACCCATCACTGTTGCCTACCTCTAATATCCATACTCATCACATCACTGTTGCCTACCTCTAATAGTCCTACTCATCTCTTTTGCCTACCCCTAATTGTCCAACTTATCACTGTTATCTACCTATAATAGTCTTACTCATCACTGTTGCCTACATCTAATAGTCCAACTCATCACTGTTGCCTACCTCTAATAGTCCAACTCATCTCTGTTGCCTACCTCTAATAGTCCAACTCATCTCTGTTCCCTACCTCTAATAGTCCAACTCATCTCTGTTGCCTACCTCTAATAGTCCAACTCATCTCTGTTGCCTACCTCTAATAGTCCTACTCATCTCTGTTGCCTACCTCTAATAGTCCTACTCATTTCTGTTGCCTACCTCTATTAGTCCTACTCATCATGGTTGCCTACGTCTAATAGTCCTACTCATCACTGTTGCCTACCTCAAGTAGTCCTACTCATCACTGTTGCCTACCTCAAGTAGTCCTACTCATCACTGTTGCATACCTCTAATAGTTCTACTCATCACTGTTGCCTACCCCTAATAGTACTACTCATCACTGTTGCCTACCTCTAACAGTCATACTCATCACTGTTTCCTACCTCTAACAGTCCTACTCATCACTGTTGCCTACCTCTAATAGTCCTACTCATCTCTGTTGCCTACCTCTAATAGTCCTACTCATCACTGTTGCCTACCTCTAATAGTCCTACTCATCACTGTTGCCTACCTCTAATAGTCCTACCCATCACTGTTGCCTACCTCTAATATCCATACTCATCACATCACTGTTGCCTACCTCTAATAGTCCTACTCATCTCTTTTGCCTACCCCTAATTGTCCAACTTATCACTGTTATCTACCTATAATAGTCTTACTCATCACTGTTGCCTACATCTAATAGTCCAACTCATCACTGTTGCCTACCTCTAATAGTCCAACTCATCTCTGTTGCCTACCTCTAATAGTCCAACTCATCTCTGTTCCCTACCTCTAATAGTCCAACTCATCTCTGTTGCCTACCTCTAATAGTCCAACTCATCTCTGTTGCCTACCTCTAATAGTCCTACTCATCTCTGTTGCCTACCTCTAATAGTCCTACTCATTTCTGTTGCCTACCTCTATTAGTCCTACTCATCATGGTTGCCTACGTCTAATAGTCCTACTCATCACTGTTGCCTACCTCAAGTAGTCCTACTCATCACTGTTGCCTACCTCAAGTAGTCCTACTCATCACTGTTGCATACCTCTAATAGTTCTACTCATCACTGTTGCCTACCCCTAATAGTACTACTCATCACTGTTGCCTACCTCTAACAGTCATACTCATCACTGTTTCCTACCTCTAACAGTCCTACTCATCACTGTTGCCTACCTCTAATAGTCCTACTCATCTCTGTTGCCTACCTCTAATAGTCCTACTCATCACTGTTGCCTACCTCTAATAGTCCTTCTAATCACTTATTATTATTATTATTATTATTATTATTACAATTAGAAGATCATCACTTCTCACAATGGTGCTCGTTTAGTAAAGTTAGATCAAAGCACAATCTATGTCTTGCAAGATCACATAACGATTCATTTGCATTTTACATAACATACAGTGGGGAAAAAAAGTATTTAGTCAGCCACCAATTGTGCAAGTTCTCTCACTTAAAAAGATGAGAGAGGCCTGTAATTTTCATCATAGGTACACTTCAACTATGACAGACAAAATGAGGAAAAAAAATCCAGAAAATCACATTGTAGGATTTTTTATGAATTTATTTGCAAATTATGGTGGAAAATAAGTATTTGGTCAATAACAAAAGTTTATCTCAATACTTTGTTATATACCCTTTGTTGGCAATGACAGAGGTCAAACGTTTTCTGTAAGTCTTCACAAGGTTTTCACACACTGTTGCTGGTATTTTGGCCCATTCCTCCATGCAGATCTCCTCTAGAGCAGTGATGTTTTGGGGCTGTCGCTGGGCAACACGGAATTTCAAAGATTTTCTATGGGGTTGAGATCTGGAGACTGGCTAGGCCACTCCAGGACCTTGAAATGCTTCTTACGAAGCCACTCCTTCGTTGTTCGGCGGTGTGTTTGGGATCATTGTCATGCTGAAAGACCCAGCCACGTTTCATCTTCAATGCCCTTGCTGATGGAAGGAGGTTTTCACTCAAAATCTCACGATACATGGCCCCATTCATTCTTTCCTTTACACGGATCAGTCAGTCCTGGTCCCTTTGCAGAAAAACAGCCCCAAAGCATGATGTTTCCACCCCCATGCTTCACAGTAGGTATGGTGTTCTTTGGATGCAACTCAGCATTCTTTGTCCTCCAAACACGACGAGTTGAGTTTTTACCAAAAAGTTCTATTTTGGTTTCATCTGACATTCTCCCAATCCTCATCTGGATCATCCAAATGCTCTCTAGCAAACTTTAGACGGGCCTGAACATGTACTGGCTTAAGCAGGGGACACGTCTGGCACTGCAGGATTTGAGTCCCTGGTGGCGTAGTGTGTTACTGATGGTAGGCTTTGTTACTTTGGTCCCAGCTCTCTGCAGGTCATTCACTAGGTCCCCGTGTGGTTCTGGGATTTTTGCTCACCGTTCTTGTGATCATTTTGACCCCACGGGTGAGATCTTGCGTGGAGCCCCAGATCGAGGAAGATTATCAGTGGTCTTGTATGTCTTCCATTTCCTAATAATTGCTCCCACAGTTGATTTCTTCAAACCAAGCTGCTTACCTATTGCAGATTCAGTCTTCCCAATCTGGTGCAGGTCTACAATTTTATTTCTGGTGTCCTTTGACAGCTCTTTGGTCTTGGCCATAGTGGAGTTTGGAGTGTGACTGTTTGAGGTTGTGGACAGGTGTCTTTTATACTGATAACAAGTTCAAACAGGTGCCATTAATACAGGTAATGAGTGGAGGACAGAGGAGCCTCTTAAATAATAAGTTACAGGTCTGTGAGAGCCAGAAATCTTGCTTGTTTGTATGTGACCAAATACTTATTTTCCACCATAATTTGCAAATAAATTCATTAAAAATCCTACAATGTGATTTTCTGGATTGTTTTCCCTCATTTTGTCTGTCATAGTTGAAGTGTACCTATGATGAAAATTACAGGCCTCTCTCATCTTTTTAAGTGAGAGAACTTGCACAATTGGTGGCTGACTAAATACTTTTTTGCCCCACTGTAACTGAATGTAATAGCATAACATAGTAGGCCTATTACGTTACTGTTACACCAAAAATACCTATTTTCTACTGACATTTTAGGATGGTTAGCCGATTCTGAATAGTTTATAAAAAATTATCATGCACCAAAACTCAATATAGCCACTAGGCAGGACAGGTGCTTTGATTGAAACAAAATACAAGAAAGGCTAATAGTTTCTTAACACCATCTGCTCAAGAAACAGTAATTCGAGAAGATCTAAATGCATATTCCCATGAAACTGATTGAGATCAATCAAATGATTGGCGTTAGAAGAGAGAGAGTGAGGGAGAGATGACGTTACTGGAGAGAGAGAGAGAGAGAGAGAGAGAGAGAGAGAGAGAGAGAGAGAGAGAGAGAGAGAGAGAGGGGTGAAATTACTGGAGAGAGAGAAAGTGAATGAGAGGTGACATTACTTTAGAGAGAGAGGGTGAGGGAGAGGTGATTTTACTGGAGAGAGAGAGGTGACATTAACTGGAGAGATATAGAAGAGAGAGAGTGAGGGAGAGGTGAATTAACAAAAATGATATACTGTTGAAGTCGGAAGTTTATATACACTTAGGTTCAACCACTCCACAAATGTCTTGTTTACAAACTATAGTTTTGGCAAGTCGGTTAGGACATCTACTTTGTGCCTGACCCAAGTAATTTTTCCAACAATTGTTTACAGACAGATTATTTCACTTATAATTCACTGTATCACAATTCCAGTGGGTCATAAGTTCACATACACTAAGTTGACTGGGCCAGCTTGGAAAATTCCAGAAAATGATGAATCATGGCTTTAGAAGCTTCTCATTTGAGTCAATTGGAGGTGTACCTATGGATGTATTTCAAGGCCTACCTTCAAGCTCAGTGCCTCTTTGCTTGACATCATGAGAAAATCTAAATAAATCAGCCAAGACCTCATAAAAAAGATTGTAGACCTCCACAAATCTGGTTCATCCTTGGGAGCAATTTCCAAACGCCTGAAGGTACCATGTTCATCTGTACAAACAATAGTACGCAAGTATAAACACCATGGGACCACGCAGCCATCATACCGCTCAGGAAGGAAACGCGGCTCAGGAAGGAAACGCGTTCTGTCTCCTAGAGATGAACGTAATTTAGTGCGAAAAGTGCAAATCAATCCCAGAACAACAGCAAAGGACCTTGTGAAGATGCTGGAGGAAACAAGTACAAAAGTATCCATATCCACAGTAAAACGAGTCCTAGTAAATCGACATAACCTGTTGTGGGGGTGCTTTGCTGCAGGAGGGACTGGTTCACTTCACAAAATAGCATACTTCCAAAGTTGTCTTAAGGACATCAAAGTCAAGATATTGGAGTGACCATCACAAAGCCCTGACCTCATTCCCATAGAAAATTTGTGGGCACAACTGAAAAAGTGTGTGCGAGCAAGCAGGCCTATAACCTGACTCAGTTACACCAGCTCTGTCAGGAGGAATGGGCCAAAATTCACCCAACTTATTGTGGGAAGCTTGTGGAAGGCTACCCGATACGTTTGACCCAAGTTAAACAATTTAAAGGCAATGCTACCAAATACTAATTGAGTGGATGTAAACTTCTGACCCACTGAGAATGTGATGAAAGAAATAAAAGCTGAAATAAATCATTATCTCTACTATTATTCTGACATTTCACATTCGTAAAATAAAGTGGTGATCCTAACTGACCTAAGAAAGGGAATTTATACTAGTATTAAATGTCAGGAATTGTGAAAACTGAGTTTAAATGTATTTGGCGAAGGTGTATGTAAACTTCCGACTTGAACTGTAAGTGAAAACACTTTAACTAATTGATAGGTCTACCTTTACTTATTACTTGTGAGACCTTTCATTATCCTCCCTCCTCATGAGGGAGAGAAATTAGAAAATATCTTAAAGATACAGTATGTGGGTTTTTGGTAGATGAATTACAAGACACAAGGTTATGTTTAATACTTACAAAAGGCAGAAAAGTTTCTCCCAAACTAAGTAGAGGTGTTGATATTAGTTGGCAGTGGTTTTTACTTCAACATTGTGTTTTGATGTATTTCTAATACCTTTTTAAGACTTTTCTGGTAGATGTTGTCGAATAACCCTTTTCCATCTTTTTGTCCAGAAATCAAAGCCTTTGCTTATTCAACATTTTTAGGATGGAAAATTGTTGAAAAATGTAGGTATGCCTTCATTTCTAAAATATATAGTCTTAGCTTGACATGCTGCTGTGAACTTCACATGTTGGTGCTCATGGGTCATTTTACATGGAAATGACCGGGTGTACTTAGTGGGTGTGTGTGTGTGCGTGTGCGTGTGTGTGTGCGTGTGTGTGTGTTAAGGGACACTGTATGGGGATGAGTGTGCCTTGTGTTTAGAGTGTAGCACTCAAAGCAGTCACTGACATATCAGTGTCGGTGCATATCGTTGCATACTGAATACAGAACTGTCTCATCTCTCTCGGTATATCTGTCTGTCTGTTTTAATGTTTCTATGGTTATATTATTTAGGCCTACAGGATATCCCCTACTACTTCAATTCCCTTTTTTTTTTGAAGTATTCTGATTACACTTGCAAGTACACTCAGAAAAAAAGGTGCTATCTAGAACCTAAAATGGTTATTTGGCTGTCCCCATAGGAGAACCCTTCAAATAACCCTTTTTGGTTCCAGATAGAACCCTTTCCACAGAGGGTTCTACATCGAACCCAAAATAGTTTTACCTGGAACCAAAAATTGTTCTACCTGAATCCCTTTTGGATCCCTTTTTTCTAAGAGTGTAAGAATATACAGAAACCGTTTTTTTTTTTTTTTGTATTTAAAAAGTTGAGTAAGAAAATTGAATGTCCCCCACCCTGGCTACATGTAATTTCACCACATGACAAGGAGCATGTGACTCTGGCAGTGTTGATGCACCTAAAAGAGTTAATACAGGTTGAGTAATGGAAGATATTTAAAGCATTCTGAGTGGATTGGTCACAGTTTGATGATGAGAAGCAGTATGTTCTGACTCACTCTAATGTACCTAGCTGCAGTCTATCTGTATAGGGAACAGATTATGCTATATCTATCCCTCTTCTCCATTTGGTGTAAGTTCTATATATGGATTCTGTCTATCTGCAGATGTAATATACTACAACTACATCACACGATATTCAGTGTGAAAATAGATCATGTAGTGTTCTTGTCTAAGACACTCTATAGTTGCTTAAGCACTGTTGTTGTGGTTGTATATAGTTCCAGCCAACAGACACCCACACAGACACCCACACAGATGTGGTTGTATACAGTTCCAGCCCACACAGACACAGACATGATAATAATATAATATGTACACAACACACATCTGTATCTATTTTTCTTTCTCTCTGGAGTGCACACACACACACACACACACACACACTCCCAACCTTTCCTTCCTTAGTTTGTGTCTATATTTAATTAATGGCCCCTGCACCTGTGAGACTGAGCGCACCCAGTAGGCTGCTGATGAATGGAGGCCTGTGCCCTCACAGGATAGAAGCTGGGGGTGGGGGCCATTGCGGGTCGCATAGCGGGATAACAAACATGTAGCCACTCCACCATGGCTCTGTCTCTTCTCCGTCCAGATAACAACATCACCATACACGGTTCTCCCTGCTTCCACACGGCTGAAAATACTGTATGTTATTTCAGGGTTTCCCAAACTCGGTCCTGGGGCCCCACCTGTGTGCACGTTTAGTTTTTTGCACTAGCACCACACAGCTGATTCAAATAATCAAAGCTTGATGTTGAGTTGGGTATTTGAATCAGATGTGTAGTGCTAGGGCAAAAAACTAAATGTGCACACAGGTGGGGCCCCAGGACCGAGTTTGGGAAAACCTGCTTTATTTTATATTATACATTGGGTGGTTCTAATCCTGAATGCTGATTGGTTAAAACCACATTCCAGCCGGTGTCTATTCCACAAGTTACCACTGGCTAAATCTATGAAGTTAAAATGCTATTTACTCTGTTCCATCTGGCTGCGCAATCCACTGTCTCATCAGCCCAGCCAGGCACTTTATAAACTTGATCTCCACTACAAAAAGCATCTAGATATTATCTCAAATTTCTTTTAGACTAACATTTAGTTTTCAACAGCGGAGATTTGTATAAACCTTGCTGTCTGTCTCAGATATTTGCAACATTATTTCAATATTCAAATTCGATATCCAGCTGTCCCACAGTATTGAACATGTCGTGAGTCGGGACAAGACAGACAGGTAGGCAGCGTTTCTCAGCCAGTCTAAATCATGAATCAGCTGGCATCCTTTTATGGATATATACAAAGAAATGTCAATTGAAAAAAGGTAAAACAAAACTAAGTGCAGCTAGTTATCAGTTTTCCAGCTTCAGTTTGAAGTTATTGTGTTAGCTGTGTTGTTGGCTAGCTCCTCTGAACAACAGTGTCCTGTCGAGAGAGCACATTTTCTATGCCAGGTGAAATCGCACCTCATTAGCTCATTGTTATGGATGTGTCCAAATAAATGTCACTAGAATACAGGTTAATGCAAATGCAGCTACTGTTGTTATTCTGGCTGCACTGTTTGACGTGACTGTAAGTTAGCCGTAGTCGGCTAGCTAGCAAGCAAGCAATAAGAACGTTGCCAGCCAGTGTGGCAATGGAACATTTAGAATGATCGACTGGGTAACGTCCATAGATACAGAACAAAAAGACTGAACAACTGGGTCACGTCTCTGGCAACTGAACCAATAGAACGAACGACCAGACGGCTTAGGTAGCAACCCTAGATTTGTTTTGGGACTATATCTTGTGGAAGGATGAAATAGTATGAATAAATTCATCAAAATAATGTTTTAATGAAAATATGTCAATCATTATTTGAATATGTTGGAAACCCGTTGTATAAAAGTGATAATGGTCTTGACTTCTTCTCGGGCCTAACAACACCCGTGCCAATATATCCTCCAAACACCGGCTTCTCTGGAAATATTGCTTTAGTATAATATTTTTACTACTGATATTGATTACTGCATTGTTGTTAAAGAGCTTGCAAGAAAGGCGTTACACTGTACTTGTGCACGTGACAATAAAAAACTTTTAACTTCTCAGCAGCACTCAGAGACCTTCTCAGCAGCACTCAGAGACCTTCTCAGCAGCACTCAGAGACCTTCTCAGCAGCACTCAGAGACCTTCTCAGCAGCACTCAGAGACCTTCTCAGCAGCACAGGCCTTCTCAGCAGCACTCAGAGACCTTCTCAGCAGCACTCAGAGGCCTTCTCAGCAGCACTCAGAGACCTTCTCAGCAGCACTCAGAGACCTTCTCAGCAGCACAGGCCTTCTCAGCAGCACTCAGAGACCTTCTCAGCAGCACTCAGAGGCCTTCTCAGTAGCACTCAGAGACCTTCTCAGCAGCACTCAGGCCTTCTTAGCAGCACTCAGAGACCTTCTCAGCAGCACTCAGAGGCCTTCTCAGCAGCACTCAGAGACCGTCTCAGCAGCACTCAGGCCTTCTCAGCAGCACTCAGAGACCTTCTCAGCAGCACTCAGAGACCTTCTCAGCAGCACTCTGGCCTTCTCAGCAGCACTCAGAGACCTTCTCAGCAGCACTCAGGCCTTCTCAGCAGCACTCAGAGACCGTCTCAGCAGCACTCAGGCCTTCTAAGCAGCACTCAGAGACCTTCTCAGCAGCACTCAGAGGCCTTCTCAGCAGCACTCAGAGACCTTCTCAGCAGCACTCAGAGGCCTTCTCTGCAGCAGTGAGAAGCCTTCTCAGCAGCACTCAGAGACCTTCTCAGCAGCACTGAGAGGCGGCACCAGGTAGCAAGAATATACTACTTGTCACTCTCACAGCCTGCATTGTACGCAGCTTCAAAAGAACTGATCTACAAAATGTCCGACATCTTTTTCTTGGCTATCCATCTGTAGTACACTCTTAGGAAAAAGGGTTTCAAAAGGTTCTTCGGCTGTCCCCATAGGAGAACCCTTTTTGATTCCAGGTAGAACCCTTTTTGATTCCAGGTAGAACCCTTTTTGGTTCCATGTAGAACCCTATGTCGAAAGGGTTCTACCTGGAACCAAAAAGGGTTCTTTAAAGGGTTCTCCTATGGGGAAATGCTTACTTACAAGCCCTTAACCAACAATGCAGTTCAAGAAATAGAGTTAAGAAAATATTTACTAAATAAACTAAAGTGAAAAAAATGATATCTATGAATTCAGCAACAAAAGAAACAGTGTTAACTGCATTTATTTTCAGCAAACTTAACAAGTGTAAATATTTCTATGAACATAACAAGTTTCAACAATTGAGACATAAACTGAATACGTTCCACAGACATGTGACTAACAGAAATTGAATCATGTGTCCCTGAACAAAGGACAGGGACAAAATGTCTTCCTGAACAAAGTGGCCACCAGCTGCATTAAGTCCTGCAGTGCATCTCCTTCTCACGGAGTGCTCCAGATTTGCCAGTTCTTGCTGGGAGATATTACCCCACTCTTCCACCAAGATACCTGCAAGTTCCCTGACATTTCTGGGAGGAATGGCCCTAGCCCTCACCCTCCGATCCAACAGGTCCCAGACGTGCTCAATGGGATTAAGATCCGGGCTCTGCACTGGCCATGGCAGAACACTGACATTCTTGTCTTGCAGGAAATCACGCACAGAACGAGTAGTATGGCTGGTGGCATTGTCATGCTGGAGGGTCATGTCAGGATGAGCCTGCAGGAAGGGTACCACATGAGGGAGGAGGATGTCTTCCCTGTAACGCACAGCATTGAGATTGCCTGCAATGACAACAAGCTCAGTCCGATGATGCTGTGACACACCACCCCAGACCATGACGGACCGTCCACCTCCAAATCGATCCCGCTCCAGAGTACAGGCGTCAATGTAACGCTCATTCCTTCGGCAATAAACGCGAATAAAACCATCACCTCTGGTGAGACAAAACCGCGACTCGTCAGTAATACCCCTCTACCCTCTCTGTCTCTACTACCCCTCCACCCTCTATCTGTCTCTAATACCCCTCTACCCTCTCTGTCTCTACTACCCCTCCATCCTTTCTCTGTCTCTACTACCCCTCTACCCTCTCTGTCTCTTCTACCCCTCCACCCTCTCTCTGTCTCTACTACCCCTCTACCCTCTCTGTCTCTACTGCCCCTCTACCCTCTCTCTGTCACTACTACCTCTGTCACTACTACCTCTGTCACTACTACCTCTGTCACTACTACCTCTGTCTCTCTTCCTCTGTCTCTACTACCTCTGTCACTACTACCTCTGTCACTACTACCTCTGTCACTACTACCTCTGTCTCTACTACCTCTGTCACTACTACCTCTGTCACTATTACCTCTGTCACTACTACCTCTGTCACTACTACCTCTGTCTCTACTACCTCTGTCACTATTACCTCTGTCACTACTAACTCTTTCTTCTACCTCTGTCACTACTACCTCTGTCTCTACTACCTCTGTCACTATTACCTCTGTCACTACTACCTCTGTGACTACTACCTCTGTCACTACTACCTCTGTCTCTACTACCTCTGTCTTCTACCTCTGTCACTATTACCTCTGTCACTACTAACTCTGTCTTCTACCTCTGTCACTATTACCTCTGTGACTACTACCTCTGTCACTACTACCTCTGTCACTACTACCTCTGTCTCTACTACCTCTGTCTCTACTGCATCTGTCACTACTACTTCTGTCACTACTACCTCTGTCTCTACTACCTCCGTCACTACTACCTCCACCTCTACTACCTCCGTCTTCTACCTCTGTCACTACTACCTCTGTCTCTACTACCTCTGTCACTACTACCTCTGTCACTACTGCATCTGTCTCTACTACCTCTTTCACTACTACCTCTGTCACTACTACCTCTGTCACTACTGCATCTGTCTCTACTACCTCTGTCACTACTACCTCTGTCTCTACTACCTCTGTCACTACTACCTCTGTCACTACTGCATCTGTCACTATTACCTCTGTCACTATTACCTCTGTCACTACTAACTCTGTCTTCTACCTCTGTCTCTACTACCTCTGTCTCTACTGCATCTGTCACTACTACCTCTGTCACTACTACCTCTGTCACTACTGCATCTGTCACTACTGCATCTGTCTCTACTACCTCTTTCACTACTACCTCTGTCACTACTACCTCTGTCACTACTGCATCTGTCTCTACTACCTCTGTCACTACTACCTCTGTCTCTACTACCTCTGTCACTACTACCTCTGTCACTACTGCATCTGTCACTATTACCTCTGTCACTATTACCTCTGTCACTACTAACTCTGTCTTCTACCTCTGTCTCTACTACCTCTGTCTCTACTGCATCTGTCACTACTACCTCTGTCACTACTACCTCTGTCACTACTGCATCTGTCACTACTGCATCTGTCTCTACTACCTCTTTCACTACTACCTCTGTCACTACTACCTCTGTCACTACTGCATCTGTCTCTACTACCTCTGTCTCTACTACCTCTGTCTCTACTACCTCTGTCACTACTACTTCTGTCACTACTGCATCTGTCACTACTACCTCTGTCACTACTACCTCTGTCACTACTACCTCTGTCACTACTGCATCTGTCACTACTACCTCTGTCACTACTGCATCTGTCACTACTACCTCTGTCACTACTACCTCTGTCACTACTGCATCTGTCACTACTGCATCTGTCTCTACTGCATCTGTCACTACTACCTCTGTCACTACTACCTCTGTCACTACTACCTCTGTCACTACTGCATCTGTCTCTACTACCTCTGTCTCTACTACCTCTGTCTCTACTACCTCTGTCACTACTACCTCTGTCACTACTGCATCTGTCACTACTACCTCTGTCACTACTACCTCTGTCTCTACTACCTCTGTCTCTACTACCTCTGTCACTACTGCATCTGTCACTACTGCATCTGTCACTACTACCTCTGTCACTACTGCATCTGTCACTACTACCTCTGTCTCTACTACCTCTGTCACTACTACCTCTGTCACTACTGCATCTGTCACTACTACCTCTTTCACTACTACCTCTGTCTCTCTGTCCCTGCATATTATTATTTGACCCTGCTGGTCATCTATGAACATTTAGAAATCTTGGCCATGTTCTGTTATAATCTCCACCCGGCACAGCCAGAAGAGGACTGGCCACCCCTCATAGCCTGGTTCCTCTCTAGGTTTCTTCCTAGGTTCTGGCCTTTCTAAGGAGTTTTTCCTAACCACCGTGCTTCTACACCTGCATTGCTTGCTGTTTGGGGTTTTAGGCTGGGTTTCTGTACAGCACTCTGTGACATCAGCTGAAGTAAGAAGGGCTTTATAAATACATTTGATTGATTGATTGATTGATTGATTGTTTATACTGCATATCTCCCACTCTGTGGAACCTTTAAGGGAGGAAGAGAGGGAAGGAGAGTGATTGCAAGGCAGTCAACTCCTCACATGTGTGTGCCCTATTTGCTCTGCTCTTTACCCCAGTCTGGCTGTGGGGGGTCTTCATGTACCGCTGTCTTTACTGTGCAGGCAATGGGTGGGTTTGTTGGATGGATCTGGGGCATATTGGAGAGAGAGAGATATGAGGGCAGCCTAGAGTGTTGTATTGTGTTAGGATGGCTTGGGAAGGCTGCAATGTCTATAATTGTAGCATATAATCTATGAAAGCCACCTACAGCTGCAGCCTAGTTCTGCCATATATCCTTTTAGAATGCATTATGGTGGAATGATGGATTTGTCACTGTAGCGCCCCGCCTTATCCACCTCATATCTAGCCCATGTCCTCTCTGCAGTGCTTTATCAAAACAGCCCATGTCCTCTCTGCAGTGCTTTATCAAAACAGCCCATGTCCTCTCTGCAGTGCTTTATCAAAACAGCCCATGTCCTCTCTGCAGTGCTTTATCAAAGCAGCCCATGTCCTCTCTGCAGTGCTTTATCAAAACAGCCCATGTCCTCTCTGCAGTGCTTTATCAAAACAGCCCATGTCCTCTCTGCAGTGCTTTATCAAAACAGCCCATGTCCTCTCTGCAGTGCTTTATCAAAACAGCCCATGTCCTCTCTGCAGTGCTTTATCAAAACATCCCATGTCCTCTCTGCAGTGCTTTATCAAAACAGCCCATGTCCTCTCTGCAGTGCTTTATCAAAGCAGCCCATGTCCTCTCTGCAGTGCTTTATCAAAGCAGCCCATGTCCTCTCTGCAGTGCTTTATCAAAACAGCCCATGTCCTCTCTGCAGTGCTTTATCAAAACAGCCCATGTCCTCTCTGCAGTGCTTTATCAAAACAGCCCATGTCCTCTCTGCAGTGCTTTATCAAAACAGCCCATGTCCTCTCTGCAGTGCTGTGCTTTATCAAAACAATACCAGATTAGGAAATGGATGTGAGTGCAGTGGCCTGGCTTAACACAATTCTGCAGACGTGTGTGTGTGTGTACCTGTGTGTGTGTGTGTGTGTGTGTGTCTTTGTGTGTGTGTGTCTGTCTGTGTGTGTGTGTGTCTGTGTGTACTGTGCAGAGGGGGATTATGGACTGGCCGTGGGAGGCTGCTGCTGGTAGAAACTCTCTGAGCCCCAGCCGCCGCAATCCCTGCCCACTCTCTCTTATGAGCTGAGCTAACAAACACACACACACACACTCGCTCAATCTCGTCTGCCTATGCCCAGTAGAACCCCCAGGGAGCTCAGGCTTGGCAATCGATGGGCGAGAGTGTGTGTGGGGGGTTTAGAGAGCCGTGGGTGAACGGATGTATACGCTCCATGTGGCCACTAAGCTGTAACTCAGGACTCTCCTGGTCTTGTACTGCAGTGTTCAGCAACCTGATAACATGGTGTTACTGTACACACACACACACACACACACACACACACACACGTCTACAGGACTGCGTTTATAAGCGAGGCCACTGCAATTCCATCCCATTTCCCCATTAAGTTTTCATTAGCTACTGAGAGCCATTACTGCAGAAGCATCCCTCTCCTCTGCTGCTCAAATCAATACTGTACTGTACAGTATGTGTGTGTGCCTGTTTGTAAGTGGAGGCTGGTGGGATGAGATATGGGAGGACGGCCTCAGAGTCAAACGAGGTGGAATTCCAGAGAAAACTTGGTTTCCATACGTTTGATGTGTTTAATATTGTTCCATTTATTCCATTCCAGAACTTGGGCCCGTCTTCCTATAGCTCCTTCCACCAGCCTTCTCTGGTGTGTGTCTGTGTGTGTGTGTGTGTGTGTGTTTGTGTGTGTGTGTGTGTACTGTCACTGATATGGTTTCACGCTGCCATACCATACTATAAAATGGTTTCAGTCCAGTATGAAGGCTGACAGTTTGTTGTGTTGTGTTGTTCTCTTCCAGATTGACTTGGAGCCTGAGGGGAGGGTGTACGTCATCATGGACCTGTCTGGATCCTCTAGTGATGGTAAGGCAAGATGTGCCTCCCACTCTCTCGTTTTCGCTTTCAATTACATTGCATTCAATTTAAGGGCTTTATTGGTATAAACAATAAAAAAATGAATGCTAAACCTTACACTCACAAAAGTTCTAAAAGAATAAAGACATTTAAAATGCTGTATTGGCATGGGAAACATTGGGGTGGGAGTATGGGTGTGGCCAAGGGTGTGGGTGTGGCCAAGGGGGTGAGTATGTCCAGAGGGGCGGGGGTGCTGTCCAGGTGGTTGGGGGTGTCCAGGGGGTGTGTCCCGGGGGGTGGCTTCAATTATTTATTTGGTTTCTCGCTCCTTTCTTCTCTTCTCTCTCATTCTCTCTCTCCTTAATGTGACAGTGGCAGTGAGAGAAGTCTGTATGAGTTAGATATATGGCTTGATAATCATTGTTACATCAGGAAATGGACAATTAGCATTTCCTGTGACTGTTAGTAGCGCTAGTGACTCACTGGAAAGTAGGAGTAAAAATATGTCCGAATGGCAACCATTGGTCTGTCTCTGTCAACAATAATAATACACCCTGACATTTATCATGAACTACATCATCATAAGTACTCTGATTATTTCATTACCATTTTCATGAGTTAGTGTATCACGCCCGCACAGTGCAACGTTTTCCTGCGATGGATAAGGTTAGGGTTCAGTTGCCTTTACACCTGATGAGTGAATTAACTGTACATATTCAAATGTAAATCCATTGTTGTAAAATATGATTTGCTTTGATAGTAAGAGACATTCATGTCCTTTTATCCTAGCTAGATGTCAGAACAAGGGTAGTGTCCTCAGTACCTGTAATATAAAACAGGATAGTGTAGAGATCAAGGGGAGGGCTTTCCTTTGTCTCTGGCTATAGCTACATGGTTATTAATTCATGCTACATAACCCTGGATGTAGCCCTCGGCTGTACGATTCTCTCTTTCAATGCCCCTTTCACATATTAATTGATTATTCAATTGTACATAAAGACGGACTCCAGTTTTCTGAAAAATAGTTTTACTATGTCTGCTGCCTTGAATAGACCACAGTAATTTAATTGATAAGAGAGGACAAGAGGACAAGAGGACGAGAGCACTGTGCTCTTAATGTGTCGGAAGTTTACATACACCTTAGCCAAATACATTTAAACTCTGTTTTTAACAATTCCTGACATTTAATCCTAGTAAAAATTAATTATCTTAGGTCAGTTAGGATCACCACTTTATTTTAAGAATGTGAAATGTCAGAATAATAGTAGAGATAATGATTTATTTCAGCTTTTATTTCTTTCATCACATTCCCATTTGCTCAGAAGTTTAAATCCACTCAATTAGTATTTGGTAGCATTGCCTTTAAATTGTTTCACTTGGGTCAAATGTTTCGGGTAGCCTTCCACAAGCTTCTCACAATAAGTTGGTTGAATTTTGGCCCATTCCTCCTGACAGAGCTGGTGTAACTGAGTCAGGTTTGTAGGCCTCCTTGCTCGCACTCGCTTTTTCAGTTCTGCCCACACATTTTCTATGGGATTGAGGTCAGGGCTTTGTGATGGCCACTCCAATACCTTGACTTTTTTTGTCCTTAAGTCATTTTGCCACAACTTTGGAAGTATGCTTGGGGTCATTGTCCATTTGGAAGACCTATTTGCGACCAAGCTTTATTTTCCTGACTGATGTCTTGAGATGTTGCTTCAGTATATCCACATACCTTTCCTTCCACATGAGCCATCTATTTTGTGAAGTGCACTAGTCCCTCCTGCAGCAAAGCACCCCCACAACATGATGCTGCCACCCTCGTGCTTCACGGTTGGGATGGTGTTCTTTGACTTGCAAGTATCCCCCTTTTTCCTCCAAACATAACAATGGTCATTAAGGCCAAACAGTTCTATTTTTGTTTCATCAGACCCGAGGACATTTCTCCGAAAAGTACAATCTTTGTCAATCAATCAATCAAATGTATTTATAAAGCCCTTCTCTTTACATCAGCTGATGTCACAGAGTACTGTACAGAAACCCAGACTAAAACCCCAAACAGCAAGCAATGCAGGTGTAGAAGCATGGTGGCTAGGAAAAACTCCCTAGAAAAGCCAGAACCTAGGAAGAAACCTAGAAAGGAACCAGGCTATGAGGGGTGGCCAGTCCTCTTCTGGCTGTGCCGGGTGGAGATTATAACAGACTATGGCCAAGATGTTCAAATGTTCATAGATGACCAGCAGGGTCAAATAATAATAATGTGTCCCCATTTGCAGTGGCTTCTTCCTTGCTGAGCGGCCTTTCAGGTTATGTCGATATAGGACTTGTTTTACTGTGGATATAGATACTTTTGTACCTGTTTCCTCCAGCATCTTCACGGGGTCCTTTGCTGTTGTTCTGGGATTGATTTGCACTTTTTGCACCAAAGTATGTTCATCTCTAGGAGACAGAATGCGTCTCCTTCCTGACTCAAATGATGTCAATTAGCCTATCAGAAGATTCTAAAGCCATGACATCATTTTCTGGAATTTTTCAAGCTTTTTAAAGGCACAGTCAACTTAGTGTATGTAAACTTCTGACCGACTGGAATTGTGAAACAGTGAATTATAAGTGAAATAATCTGTCTGTAAACAATTGTTAGAAAAATTCATTGTGTCATGCACAAAGTAGAAGTCCTAACCGGCTTGCCAGTTGCCGGTGAAACTGGAGGGCGCGTAATTCAAATAAATTCTAATATTTACTATAGCAGTTAAACTTTTAGTTACATATAAGTGTCTTATATCGGCTGAAAGCTTAAATTCTTGTTAATCTAACTGCAATTTACAGTAGCTATTACAGTGAAAACATGCCATGCGATTGTTTGAGGACGGCACCCCACATCAAAATATTTTTTCCACCGGCACAGGTTTCATCCATTCACATACAGTGGGGAAAAAAAGTATTTAGTCAGCCACCAATTGTGCAAGTTCTCTCACTTAAAAAGATGAGAGAGGCCTGTAATTTTCATAATAGGTACACTTCAACTATGACAGACAAAATGAGGAAAAAAAATCCTGAAAATCACATTGTAGGATTTTTAATGAATTTATTTGCAAATTATGGTGGAAAATAAGTATTTGGTCACATACAAACAAGCAAGATTTCTGGCTCTCACAGACCTGTAACTTATTATTTAAGAGGCTCCTCTGTCCTCCACTCATTACCTGTATTAATGGCACCTGTTTGAACTTGTTATCAGTATAAAAGACACCTGTCCACAACCTCAAACAGTCACACTCCAAACTCCACTATGGCCAAGACCAAAGAGCTGTCAAAGGACATCAGAAACAAAATTGTAGACCTGCACCAGGTTGGGAAGACTGAATCTGCAATAGGTAAGCAGCTTGGTTTGAAGAAATCAACTGTGGGAGCAATTATTAGGAAATGGAAGACATACAAGACCACTGATAATCTTCCTCGATCTGGGGCTCCACGCAAGATCTCACCCGTGGGGTCAAAATGATCACAAGAACGGTGAGCAAAAATCCCAGAACCACACGGGGACCTAGTGAATGACCTGCAGAGAGCTGGGACCAAAGTAACAAAGCCTACCATCAGTAACACACTACGCCGCCAGGGACTCAAATCCTGCAGTGCCAGACGTGTCCCCTGCTTAAGCCAGTACATGTTCAGGCAAGTCTAAAGTTTGCTAGAGAGCATTTGGATGATCCAGATGAGGATTGGGAGAATGTCAGATGAAACCAAAATATAACTTTTTGGTAAAAACTCAACTCGTCGTGTTTGGAGGACAAAGAATGCTGAGTTGCATCCAAAGAACACCATACCTACTGTGAAGCATGGGGGTGGAAACATCATGCTTTGGGGCTGTTTTTTCTGCAAAGGGACCAGGACGACTGATCCGTGTAAAGGAAAGAATGAATGGGGCCATGTATCGTGAGATTTTGAGTGAAAACCTCCTTCCATCAGCAAGGGCATTGAAGATGAAACGTGGCTGGGTCTTTCAGCATGACAATGATCCCAAACACACCGCCTGGGCAACGAAGGAGTGGCTTGAAGAAGCATTTCAAGGTCCTGGAGTGGCCTAGCCAGTCTCCAGATCTCAACCCCATAGAAAATCTTTGGAGGGAGTTGAAAGTCCGTGTTGCCCAGAGACAGCCCCAAAACATCACTGCTCTAGAGGAGATCTGCATGGAGGAATGGGCCAAAATACCAGCAACAGTGTGTGAAAACCTTGTGAAGACTTACAGAAAACGTTTGACCTCTGTCATTGCCAACAAAGGGTATATAACAAAGTATTGAGATAAACTTTTGTTATTGACCAAATACTTATTTTCCACCATAATTTGCAAATAAATTCATAAAAAAATCCTACAATGTGATTTTCTGGATTTTTTTTTCTCATTTTGTCTGTCATAGTTGAAGTGTACCTATGAAAATTACCGGCCTCTCTCATCTTTTTAAGTGAGAGAACTTGCACAATTGGTGGCTGACTAAATACTTTTTTTCTCCACTGTATAGAGATATTTGCTTACTTTTTGAAAATCTTCCTCTGATTTGTCATCCAAAGGGTCCCAGAGATAACATGTAGTGTCGTTTTGTTAGATAAAAAAAATATATACATATTCCAAAAAGTCTGTATAGTTGGCGCCATCGATTTGAGTAATCCACTCGTTCAACTTGCAGAGAAAGGAATCCGAAAATCTACCCCTAAACTTTGTTTCAACAAGTCAAAATACGTTTCTACTTACTCTTCAGATACCCTAAAATGTAATCAAACCATAATATTTATTTCAGAAAGAAGTATGTTCAAATAGGAAACCGATTTTAGCAGGTGCGCAACTTCATCATGGCACGCCATCACATGGATTTCCTAGACATACAATAACTGTTATTATTAATTACTGTTATTATTATTCGTTTTTGAAGTTACAAGTCTGAAACTTTGAACATAGACTGCTGACACCCTGTGGAAGCCATAGGAATTGCACCCAGGGAGCTATTTTACAATATGAGCTTTTCTAAGAGGATGGGTCTCTCAAAAATCTAGGTTGGTTTTTCTTTGGATTTTCTCCTACCTTATCTATTGTGTTATGTTCTCCTACATTATTTTAACATTTCTACAAACTTCAAAGTGTTTTCTTTCCAAACTGCAACAGGCAGTTTGCTTTGGGCACGTCATTCTGCCGGAAATTGAGAAAAAGGGGCCTGATCTCTAAGAAGTTTTAATGACTCCAACCTAAGTGTATGTAAACTTCTGACTTCAACTGTACATGTGTGTGCACTTGTTAGTGTGTTTCTGTGTTTGTGTTTGTGTGTGACCTATCATTTTCCCCACAATAACTCTTCTTCTTCCTAGCCAGTGTATCCCTTTCCCACTAATCGTGTTGCACTCATTCGCTGCATTCATGACCTGTGTCAAGTCCACAGTCAATACAAGGGACCAATATGTAGAACAAATCTCTGGGTTTCGATGTAATCTCCAGCTAGACTGGCGGGTTAAAGACGTCTAGGAACACAGAGTTCTGGCACACACAAACATGGGTTATATGTGTGTTCTAGCTGTGTTGTAACTGCGTTAAAAAAGTGTTATATCTGTATTATAACTGTGTTCTAGCTGTGTTATAAATGTGTTCTAGCTGTGTTATAACTGTGTTCTAGCTGTGTTATAACTGTTCTAGCTTTGTTACAACTTTGTTATAGCTGTATTATAACTGTGTTCTAGCTGTGTTATAACTGTTCTAGCTGTGTTACAACTTTGTTATAGCTGTATTATAACTGTGTTCTTGCTGTGTTATAACTGTGTTCTAGCTGTGTTAAAACTGTGTTATAACTGTGTTCTTGCTGTGTTATAAATGTGTTCTAGCTGTGTTATATCTGTTCTAGCTGTGTTATAACTGTGTTCTAGCTGTGTTATAAATGTGTTCTAGCTGTGTTATAACTGTTCTAGCTGTGTTACAACTTTGTTATACATGTGTTCAAGCTGTGTTATAACTGTGTTATAGCTGCGTTATAATTGTGTTATAACTTTTTTACAGCTGTGTTACAACTGTGTTACAATTGTGTTATAACTGTGTTACAGCTGTGTCATAGCTATGTTCTAGCTGTGTTGCTCTCTTATAACTGTGTTATAGCGGTGTATAACTGTTTTACAGCTGTGTTAACTGTGTTGCAACTGTTATAACTGTGTTACAGCTATGTCAAAACTGTGTTCTAGCTGTATTATAACTGTGTTATAGCTGCATTATAATTGTGTTATAACTGTGTTATAGCTGTGTTATAACTGTTTTACAGCTGTGTTACAACTGTGTTGCAACTGTGTTATAACTGTGTTACAGCTGTGTCCTAGCTGTGTACTAGCTGTGTTATAACTGTGTTATAGTTGTGTTATAACTGTGTCACAGCTGTTTTTGGCTGTTATAGCTGTGTTATAGCTGTGTTATAACTGTGTTATAGCTGTGTTATAGCTGCGTTGTAGCTGCATTGTAGCTGTGTTATAGCTGGGTTGTAGCTGTGTTATAGCTGGGGTTGTGGCTTTGGTGAGTCAAATCATCAAGTTGGAGAAGTGTTAGTGAAGAATGGCAGAGTACAGACGATCCCCTGTCATCCATGTTGAGAGTATGCCCAACTCGCTGAGTGAAGAACAAAAGAGGAGAGAGAGGGAAAAGAAAAGAAATGAGAGAGATTGGGAGGAGGAGAAAGGAGAGAGATATGGAGAGAGAGAGAAAGGAGATAGAGATGGAGAGGGAGAGAAAGGAGAGATAGATGGAGAGGGAGAGAAATGAGAGAGAGGCAAAATGAGAGAGAGATGGAGAGGGAGAAAAAGGAGGGAGAGATGGAGAGGGAGAGAAAGGAGTGTAAGCAGCTTGTTTTGTACTAAAGGAGCTGGCAGGCATCTGTGACGAGACTCACTGGCTGCCTGCCTCCCGTCAGTACTGGTCTGCATCAACAAGCCCTTAAACACACACACACACACACAGACACAGACACAGACACAGACATGCTCATACCACACACACACACATACAGACACGCTCATACCACACACACACACACACACACATACAAATCACAAATGAGTCACAGGCAGTCAGTTAGTAAGTATAGGTATGTAGTGTTTTAGAGTGATATAAAAGGAAACAGTATTTCTATGTGTCAGACAGATTTGAGTTATGCATGATTGTGCCCACGCCTGTGCTCACTGCAAGACAACATTTATACCATGTTCTCAGGTTCAGTTTGAAATCAGTAACTTGCCACAGAGCCAGCCACTATTAACCCCAATTCATTAACCACTAGACCTTTCTTCAGCTAAAACACTTTCTATCATCACTTTCTTCACAGATCAGATCAGGTTTTAAATGATGAGGCCATTCTGTGTGGGGTATACATTTATAATATCGTAAGTGAAGCTATGACCTTACCTAGTAGATACACTATACAGTATATATACAAACGTATGTGGACACCCCTTCAAATGAGTGCATTCGCTATTACAGCCACACCTGTTGCTGACAGGTGTATAAAATCGAGCACACAGCCATGCAATCTCCATAGACAAACATTGTCAGTAGAATGGCCTTACTGAAGAGCTCAGTGACTTTCAACGTGGCACCGTCATAGGATGCCACCTTTACAACAAGTCAGGTCATCAAGTTCCTGCCCTGCTAGAGCTGTCCTGGTCAACTGTAAGTGCTGTTATTGTGAAGTGGAAACGTTGAAGAGCAACAACAGCCACACAAGTTCACAGAACGGGGCCAGTGATTGCTGAAGCAAATCGTCTGTCCTTGGTTGCAACACTCACTACGAGTTCCAAACTGCATCTGGAAGCAACGTCACCACAGGAACTATTCGTTGGGAGCTTCATAAAATGGGTTTCCATGGCCGAGCAGCCGCACACAAGCCTAAGATCACCATGAGCAATGCCAAGCGTTGGCTGGAGTGGTGTAAACCTCGTTGACATTGGACTCTGGAGCAGTGGAAACGAGGTCTCTGGAGTGATGAATCACGCTTCTGGCAGTCCAATGGACGAATATGGGTTTGGCGGATGCCAGGAGAACGCTACCTAGTGCCAACTGTAAAGTTTGGTGGAGGAGGAATAATTGTCTGGGGCTGTTTTTCATGGTTCGAGCTAGGCCCCTTAGTTCCAGTGAAGGGAAATCTTAATGCTACAGCGTGCAATGACATTCTAAACGATTCTGTGCTTCCAACTTTGTGGCCACAGTTTGGGGAAGGACCTTTCCTGTTTCAGCATGACAATGCTACTGTGCACAAAGCGAGGTCCATACAAAAATGGTTTGTCGAGATCAGTCTGGAAGAACTTGACTGGCCTGCACAGAGCCCTGACCTCAACCCCATCCGAACACCTTTGGGATGAATTGGAACGCCGACAGCAAGCCATGCCTAATCGCACAACATCAGTACCTGACCTCACTAATGCTCTTGTGGCTGAATGGAAGCAAGTTCCGTCAGCAATGTTCCAACATCTAGTGGAAAGCCTTCCCAGAAGAGTGGAGGCTGTTGTACCATAGCAGCAAAGGGGGAACCAACTTTGTAATGAGATGTTTGATGAGGAGGTGTCCACATGCTGTTGGTCATCTAGTGTATGTACTGGAAGGGCTCTGCATGGCTGGGCTACAGAACTAAAAGTGCTGAACTACAGTTCCCATCATTCAGTAGTGCAGGGATTGCATCCATTGCCGTAGTAGTAAAACTGATGGAAGATGGAAGTGGGCTCTTTAGTGCATTCTGGGAGAGTGAGGCAGAAAATATTGCTCCCTCCAAAGCACCATGAAGATGTAATCTGCTGGGTCAAGTTGTTTGTTATGATCCGTCTCTCTCCATCTCTCCCTCCATCTCCCTCCAGCTCTCCCTCTCTCTCCCTCCTCTACTCTCACTCGGCTCTCTCTCTCTCTCTCTCTCTCTCTCTCTCTCTCTCTTTGTCTCTCTCTAGTGATGATACATAAGAATTTTCAGGAACATTTGCTGGAACTGATTGCGGTATTTAAGAAAGTGAAAGAAATAAAGAGGGAGAGAGATATAGAAGGAAAGAGATGGAGGGAGATAGTTATTAGTAAAGTTGGTTCTCTGTAATGGAGCTGCTGTTACATCATAGCAAAATGAAAGAGAAAGAGAGAGTTGAGATGAGGAATACAGTAAATGCCTCTCACTTCAATAAAAGCCATTCTATCCTACTTTACTCAATTTATCCCACTTTCTCCCTCTTTCTCTCTCTCCCTGTCTCTCTGTCTGTCTGCCCGTCTGTCCATCTGTCTGGGGTAAAGCCTGTGGATGCCAAATGGCCTGCTCTCTCGGGGTGTAATGCACACTATTCTTCAAGGCCAGTACTAATTGGCAGACTGGTCAATGGTGCTATTCTGGCTGAGGGTGTGTGATTGACACCAGACACGCACACACACACACACACAGTGGGAGGGATCTGGGTGATGATGAGAGACAACCGACTACAAATGTCTTCAACACGCTGTAGGTCTAGGCTCTACTGGGCCTCACCCCGTCAAGCCTAACCTCTTAACACTATGACGGTCAGGACAAAGCGCAGAAGACCTCAGCATCTTTATTAAGTTGTGTACAGGCCAGGGTTATATTGACAGCTCAGAGCTAAGGGTGTGTAGACTAAAGTGGATTGTGTTCGTTTGACTCAGTGACATTCTGAGTAGACCTATTCAATTTGACATACCATGGGCAGTACAGTACAGTATGATAACATTATAGTATAGGACAGTACAATAACAGTATAGTACAGTGTGAAACAGTATAGTATAGTACAGTACAGTATAATAACATCCTTCTACTTTACAGTATGATAACAGTATAGTACAGTACAATAACAGTATAGTACATTAAATTATGATAACAGTATAGTACAGTATGATAACAGTATAGTGCAGTACAGTATGATAACAGTATAGTATAATACATTATTATAACAGTATATTATAGTATGGCATGATAACATTATAATATAGTGTAGTACAGTACAGTATGATAACAGTATAGTACAGTACATTATGATAAAAGTATAGTACAGTACAGTATGATAACAGTATAGTACAGTGCGGTATGGTATGGTAACATTATACTACAGTACAGCATGATAACAGTATAGTATGGTATGATAACATTATAGTATAATACAGCATTATAACAGTATATTATAGTATGGCATGATAACATTATAGTATAGTGTAGTACAGTACAGTACAGTATTATAACAGTATAGTAAAGTACAGTATGGTAGCAGTATAGTACATTATGATAACATAGTATAGTACAGTATGATAACAGCATAGTATTGTACAGTTTGATAACAGTACAGCAAAGTATTATAACAGTATATAATAGTACAGTATGATAACAGTATATTACAGTACAGTATGGTTACAGTACAGTATGATAACAGTATATTACAGTACAGTACAGCGGATCCTAAATTAAAAGTTTTGAGGTTATGCTGCGGGACTTAGAGGTCATTTGTAGTTTAGTACGTTACCCTGCGTCACTACTCCATTGCTCCATACCACCACAAGGGGGAGTTAAAGCACTGATTATGCTTTTGGGTCCCAAGGCCTAATGTGTCTCTACCTGACAATGAATGGGCGACATAAACCAAATAGAAACTGATAATTGTGCACAACTTCAACATTGAATTTCAATTAACTGAGTGATGAGGATGAATAAGGTTATTCAATTCTATTCCATGATATTGGGGTGGCAGGTAGCCAAGTGGTTAGAGCGTTGGACTAGTAACCGAAAGGTTGCAAGATCTAATCCCTGAGCTGACAAGGTAAAGATTTGTCGTTCTGCCCCTGAACAAGGCAGTTAACCCACTGTTCCTAGGCCATCATTGAAAATAAGAATTTGTTCTTAACTTAATTTGCCTAGTTAAATAAAGGTAAATTAAAAATATTCTTATGATATATGTGTTTACTGAATATAAGCAAGTGATGTCTGCTTAATAATCAAATTGATGGCGCAGTCATATAGCCTCGGCACCTATATAAATCTGAGTGACTCACTTAGTCATTGCTTTGGATCAAAATAAATAAGTACCAACATTCTTTCTGATAGTCTGTAATAAATAAATGTTTTGGTTATCCTGACCTAGATACCATGTATTAGTCTCTAAAAGGAAAGATATTACCACGTCTTTTGCGCATGTCATTTTCCAGATTTGCCCTAACAAAAAATGCCCCTTAGATATTAATTTAGAATCCTCCAATCCTCTAAATGTAATTATTGGCGGAGAAGCATATAGATTGCAAAATAGTTGGGAAGAGATTTGATGGGCACATGGTTTATGAATTGACACGCAATTTTCCGTTCCTCCTGAAAACGCCCACATGCACTTAAAACATTTGGATAATAAAGCATTTAAAGGCTGACGTTGGTTGAGTTGATGCGTTCATGAATTAAATCGCTTTAGCTGGCATGTTGCGGATCATCTCATGAAGATGCACATGGGCCTATTTATATAATGAATATGAATTCGGAGGGCAGAAATTAAATATTAAAGATTACAACCGCTCACTTTCGGTTATTTGAAAACGAAAATATCTCCAAAATACCGTTATTGTTTTAAACAAGAATGATATTGAAAATGATATTGTGAACTTTGCAAACAACGTTTCCAGTCCGAGAATGAGAATGGTAAATGACTGTAATTAATACATTCATTCAATACATTGGATTACAAAATAAGCCATCCATCCACCCATTATAAGCTATTAGCAGGACAATAGACTCTTGCCAAGAAGTAGGGTAGAGGGAGAATTGTATTGTTACGGATGAATGTTTTCAGTTAATGCCAAACAAGTTTGATCAGGTTTAAAACTTCTTAGGGGAGCGGCAGCTGAGGTGTCAGTTTTGGAGAGTCTGGCGTGCCCAAAGTAAAATGCCTGCCACTCAGGCCCAGAAACTAGGATATGAACATAATTAGTACTATTGGATAGGAAACACTCTGAAGTTTCTAAGAGTGTTAAAATATTGTCTGTGAGTATAACAGAACTGATATAGCAGGCGAAAACCCAAGGAAAATCCATCCGGATTTGCAGTTGTTTTTTGTAAATGATCATCTTCTCCATTGTGCCTATTGCATACAACTGTATGTAGGACTGAGACTGCAGTGCCTATGGCTTCCACTAGATGTCAACAGTCAACAGTCAAAGACTGGGAATTCTAGCAGTGACCAGAACGGATAGGGAGAGGAAATTGTCAGGCGACCACCACAAATATATTTTTGAGTATACATTGCACAATTTAAATTCATATGGTTTAAACAAGTAAACACACTCTCAGTCAACAATATAAGACACTGAGAGCACTGTGTATGTTCTCTGATGAATTTTAAGTCAATGTGATGTGAAATATCAATATATACGCTAGGAGAAGTAATTCTAAGAAGTTAATTGATCTACCGTTTCTATCATAGGCCACTGTAATCGATGGGGTCTCAGGGCGGTACCATTCTGCTCATCTGATGAAGGTGCACATGGATCAGATTCAAACTTTGAAGACCGAGATCGAGTCATTGAAAAGAGAAAGAGAAACATTCTCTGAGGGCAGAGATACGGGCGACAGCTGATGCATTGGTCCAGAGCCAGGTGGTATTGTCAGAGAGTCAGGCACACCTGTGAGATCTGGAACTCCACCTCCGACAGGCGGGTTCGTCAGGTCGTCGGTTCACCTTGACATTTCCATTCCTCTTCTGACAACAGAACTTGACCAACTGCTCATCAGGCACAGCAAGGGCCGTCCGGACCGTTATGTTGTTCTGCTATTCCAAGGATGTGTAACCAAAGAGAGATACCACGAGTGGACACAGAATACCAACTGGGATGGATCCCGAGGCAAATGTGGCTTACCAGTGAACCTCCAGATGTTCATCATTAATACTGTGTCTCAGAAGTTTCTGTCCATGACTGATACAGCCCGAAAAAGAATTAAAGACAGAGTTAATGAGTACTTAAGGTCACCAAGAAAGTCTGGACATGACCTGCTCTCCCTTATGTAAGGAATTAGGCACTTAACATCTGTACTGTACTGTATTTTGTATTTATTTATTTTATTTAAACTTTATTTAACCAGGTAGGCAGTTGAGAACAAGATCTCATTTACAACTGCAACTTGGCCAAGATAAAGCAAAGCAGTGCGACAAAAACAACAACACAGAGTTACACATAAACAAATGTACAGTGGTTCCTCCTAAAAGTTGCGAGCTTAGAGGTACCCAGCGTCACGGCTTCATTGCTCCAGACCACCACAAGGGGGAGATAGAGCACTCATTATGCATTTGGGTCCCAAGGTTTTTATATGACCAATCATATCGAGTGGTTCCAATGATGAATTTTGACGCGAGCCACGCTTGCCTTCTTCAACAAAAATGGTTGACAAAACATTACGGTGGAACCAGATGTAAGTTGTTATAACGTCATAATGAGTCAAGCAAGCTAGCTAATGTTAGGAGAAATCATTTGTAATTCGTGTTGTTTAATGTTTTAGGGACTCCTGAGAAAACCAGCAAACCAGGCTGTTGTCTTGTGAAACAGTGGATGTAAAGAATCTAGCTAGGTAAAGCGTTTACTGCAAATTGAATGTACAATTGTGTAAGCTTGCCTTGCATGAAGTAGCTGAAGTAACATAGCTAGCGAACTATTTAATTGCTTATTGTGTAGTGGAGGATAAAAATAACTTTGCCTATGGATGTGTAGCTAGCTACAGTATGTAGCCGATCTGAGTATGGACCCTAAAACGTTTGGTATGAATATTAGTTCAGAATCTATGAACCTCAGCTATCATAGTTGTTGTATCAACTTCAAGTCTGAATGGCATTAATGAAGCCTATGGATAGAGTAGAATATAATAACTTTCTTGTGCCAAGGATGCAAGTTCTGTAGTTATTACCACGCATGAGATTCCCACATTGTAGCCTGTAAATTGAATATATTCACTGATCATGTACTCTTCCTTGGCAAATAAAGGTGTGGTTCATGTATGAATCTCTGAGACATAATTTTTCGTCATATCCAACTCCATTATTTGAATGTTGCTGTGTCTGCATGTACAGTGAGGGAAAAAACGTATTTGATCCCCTGCTGATTTTGTACATTTGCCCACTGACAAAGAAATGATCAGTCTATAATTTTAATGGTAGGTTTATTTGAACAGTGAGAGACAGAATAACAACAAAATCCAGAAATGTTTTATAAATTGATTTGGATTATAATGAGGGAAATAAGTATTTGACCCCCTCTCAATCAGAAAGATTTCTGGCTCCCAGGTGTCTTTTATACAGGTAACGAGCTGAGATTAGGAGCACACTCTTAAAGGGAGTGCTCCTAATCTCAGTTTGTTACCTGTATAAAAGACACCTGTCCACAGAAGCAATCAATCAGATTCCAAACTCTCCACCATGGCCAAGACCAAAGAGCTCTCCAAGGATGTCAGGGACAAGATTGTAGACCTACACAAGGCTGGAATGGGCTACAAGACCATCGCCAAGCAGCTTGGTGAGAAGATGACAACAGTTGGTGCGATTATTCGCAAATGGAAGAAACACAAAAGAACTGTCAATCTCCCTCGGCCTGGGGCTCCATGCAAGATCTCACCTCGTGGAGTTGCAATGATCATGAGAACGGTGAGGAATCAGCCCAGGACTAGACGGGAGGATCTTGTCAATGATCTCAGGGCAGCTGGGACCATAGTCTCCAAGAAAACAATTGGTAACACACTACGCCGTGAAGGACTGAAATCCTGCAGCGCCCGCAAGGTCCCCCTGCTCAAGAAAGCACATATACATGCCCGTCTGAAGTTTGCCAATGAACATCTGAATGATTCAGAGGACAACTGGGTGAAAGTGTTGTGGTCAGATGAGACCAAAATGGAGCTCTTTGGCATCAACTTGGAGGAGGAGGAATGCTGCCTATGACCCCAAGAACACCATCCCCACCGTCAAACATGGAGGTGGAAACATTATGCTTTGGGGGTGTTTTTCTGCTAAGGGGATAGGACAACTTCACCGCATCAAAGGGACGATGGACGGGCCCATGTACAGTCACATCTTGGGTGAGAACCTCGACCCATTGAAAATGGGTCGTGGATGGGTATTCCAGCATGACAATGACCCAAAACACACGGCCAAGGCAACAAAGGAGTGGCTCAAGAAGAAGCACATTAAGGTCCTGGAGTGGCCTAGCTAGTCTCCAGACCTTAATCCCATAGAAAATCTGTGGAGGGAGATGAAGGTTCGAGTTGCCAAACGTCAGCCTCGAAACCTTAATGACTTGGAGAAGATCTGCAAAGAGGAGTGGGACAAAATCCCTCCTGAGATGTGTGCTAACCTGGTGGCCAACTACAAGAAACGTCTGACCTCTGTGATTGCCAACAAGGGTTTTTCCACCAAGTACTAAGTCATGTTTTGCAGAGTGGTCAAATACTTATTTCCCTCATTAAAATGCAAATCAATTTATAAAACATTTCTGGATTTTGTTGTTATTCTGTCTCTCACTGTTCAAATAAACCTACCATTAAAATTATAGACTGATCATTTCTTTGTCAGTGGGAAAACGTACAAAATCAGAAGGGGATCAAATACTTTTTCCCTCACTGTAAGTATTACAATTATACACTTCAACAGTGTTTACCACTCCTGCTCCTGGGACACCAATGATTACACATTGTAACAATGCAATAGACTAGAAACATGATTGATTTGTAATTCATATATACAGAAAAACACTATGCATATCTAACTCCCTTCATCTGCATTAATCTGAGGACACAGGATAGTATTTCAATGAGATACTTCATTTAAACCAATGGAGAATGTGAAACGCTTTATTGAAAGAAGTTCATTATCCAGGTGTTATAAATACATAAATGCATTATAATTATGATAATTGTAATATTATAGTATAAATACAAGCTCAATCTGTACTTCAATTCACATATGGTGTGCATTATAAAAGGAGGAAGAAAGACGAGGTGGGGAGAGGTGTAGAAGACAGAAAGGGAAAGAGGCAAGAACAGAGGCAGACAGCATATGAATCATGAATTACAGCGTTACCCTAATATTCTCTCAGTTCATCACAATTGCGGTGTCACCTAACCAGCCTTGGGCCACCAGTTGGCCCGAAGGTTATCTTTAAGAGCGGGTGAGGTGGCCATGACGGGAGTGGCTTCCTCTCTCACATCAAAACATACCTGCAGACGAGAGACAAATGGATAGAGAGAGAGTGTGATTAAGCCTTGTTTTTTTTATTGTAACACTGTCAGTCATCTTAAATCAGGAGGTGAAATGTAAAACTGACCTTGGATCATTAACTCTGGGACTACTACATCTCTGTCTGTATTTCAATGTAAAGCATCTCTTTAATAATACTTCCTGTTGACCCGACCAAGTGACATCTCACCTATGATCATGCTGTGCCCTCTGTGTCGGCCAGTTCAGATGCGGGAGGGGTTCATCAAAACAGCTGATATAACCTAGAGGAGTTAGGTAGAAGGGGGAGAGGGATGAAGTGAAGAAGAGAGACTGTTATTGTGTGTGTGGTCTCACCTGGTGTCCACACTAAGTAGCTACAGAGTACTTTATGCTGAAAAACAGACACATGAAGACAAACAATAGAAGACAATATCAATAGAAGATACGGTATGTGACGCAGACACCTATCGGAGTGTACCTGAAACATTTAAATATAGAGGGCTATGTGTCTCACCATTTGGTTATTGCAAGGCTAACCCCCATGGAAATCATGACTTGGCAGCAACAGATAGTCCAGTGAAAATGGCTGTGTTTATGTGGTGTAAATCTGAAAATTAGCAGCTGACATTTTAATTTTTTTTTAAATAATGCATGTGAGACAGGTTCCATGTACAACAAGACAGGCAGAGATGGAGAAAACGAACACAGAACAGTTTAATTACCTCTCGTTATGGACACGTTTGCCAGCAATAAAGCTTCCACAGCCTGTTCCTCGGACAGTGAACATCTGGCAATATCTAAATTTTTGACCCGTTGGTCAGCTCGCTCTCTGAAAGTAAAGAAACCAGCTTATTTTTTATAGATATGAAAACAATAACTGAGAAATGGCCGTTCAATCTAAAGCAGCAGATGTAATTTTTAGGATTCGTCAATACAGCCCAGTGCTGCTTACCTGAGATGCCATCTTCGTAGGTGTCTGCTTTGACTTCCTTTGTTTCGGAAAAAGTTGCTTTCAGAACATTTATTTTTGATAGAAAATAAAAAAGGTTTTGCTCTCGACAAAAAGACACAAATGTACCTCCATAGCATGTAACATTTTGCCTGTGAATAACCACACCTTTATAGAAACGTGCTACTGTATGCAGAATTCTTGACGCACAACCGAAGATGCTGCCATATCCTGCCAGCACACCCACAAGCGAGCCACTCAGGAGCAGAATGATGATGCGTGGAAGAGGGAAAGGAATGAGATGGGAACAGCAATTTGTTGCAAGTTGAGGAGGAGGGCTAATAGCTGAACAATAAACTATTCAACCTTTACTAAAGAATAGTCTAATAGCCAAGCTAGGTGTGGGAAAAAAACTCCTATCACAGACCAGATTTGGCCTAACAACCAAGGGGTAGCTTGCTACTCAATGTAATAAAGTAATGACTTTTCAAATGAGTTACCTTACACGTTATGTTGGCTGACAATTTGTTAGTTACGCTGTCCAAACGAACCACATAGCATATCATTACAGCAGTATATACCGGTATGTTAGCTAGCTAACTAACGTTAGTAGTTATACATCAAACTTGCCAGTATATTAACTACAGGCTATCTAACTACCCAACGTTTATTGACTTGATTATTCTTGTCATTCTTAGCTTAGCTAAATGGTATAGTCGTTGTGCTTTCTCAGTTGACATTTGGGTGCTTTCGTAAATTCGCTCTGGCTATCTATAGGCTGGACAATTGAACGAGTCTAAATTCACTCAATGCTGAAAAGCAGCTTAAGAACGTTGACTAAACTGGACCACTAGCGCGAGCCCATAGCAAATGAATGGAATCGAACGTTCGCAGAGCCTGTTTTGACTGGAGTGATGCTTAGAATTTGGCGAAATAGACAGATGACTATATTTTCCTCATGGGAAGACCGCAGAGTTCCAATATTATTTTTGTTGTTTACATTTTGTTGTTTACATTTTAACTATAGAACAACGTGAGCAGGTCTCATTGCAAGCAATAGCGAAGCAGGCATTGTAACGTTGAACAATAAGCTGGGAATATAACGTTCGGAAAGCGAGTTGGTGCCACGGTGCTCAATAGAACTAATAGGAGCTGGTAGGGTGAAAACTGCACTAAACTAAGGCCTGTTTTTTCGCAATTACTTCAAAACGACGGCAAGCAGCTGGGTAATATGGTCATATTATGAAACTGGGCTCGACGGCAGATGCAATGAACTAGTTTTTATCAGAAAACGACGTTGTTCAAAAATTTGATTGTCCTGCCTACTATCTACACGGATTTCAGAGCACTCTCGTCTGAGTGTAGCAGAGCGCAGAATAATTACTTCACGAGCGCTCAACACCTGTTGAATATGGCCAGTGTCAGTAAACGTCACAATTAAATTGTTTCCAGCAGAACATTTACAGTCACCAACGCTCTGGTTAAGACGAAAACTGCCTTACCAGCTCTGCTAGGGCAAGTAAAATGGTCAGAGTGGTCTCATTTGTGTCTGGAAGTAGCTACATTTACAAACTGACAAGTTTTCTCTGAATGGAAACACCATAATATTAATCAAATTAATGAAGCCAAATTTCTTAAAATCAATCCCATATACTATGTTATTACAAAAAAGGTTTTAAATTCTCTGGTAATGCCAATACGGAAAACTATCAAATGCTTCTCAAAGATGTCCTCTGGTGGTAAAACTAGCGATAACTTGCAGTAACAGGCTGAGAAATAAATGACATGCCACAGAATGCTGCAGCTACATGCCGGGTGTGCCGCAGTATGAAGCAACTTTTAAAGGAGGAACACAACAGAAAAATCTATGTACAGTGTGTGCAAATGTAGAAGAGTAGGGAGGTAAAGCAATAAATAGGCCATAAAGGCAAAATAATTACAATTTAGCATTAACACTGTAGTGATAGATGTGCAGATGATGATGTGCAAGTGGAGATACTGGGGTGCAAAAGAGCAAGAAGATAAATAACAATATGGGGATGAGGTAGTTGGATGTGCTGTTTACAGATTGGCTGTGTACAGGTACAGTGATCGGTAAGCTGCTCTGACAGCTGATGCTTAAAGTTAGAACGCGCCCAGCTTTCTTTCCTCTTATAACGTTTCAGTTACCATCCGTGTAAAATATGATCGCTATTATTCATAAAGAATACATAAGGATACATTATTAATGATATTTGATTTGTTTGTGAAAAGATGAGAGGTATAACTTGAACGCGTTCTCTTCACTGTACAACGGGCGAGTAGACTGACAATGCTTGGTGGAGTAGCTGAACATAACGTGCCAACCAAACGGAGATTCATGGATATAATGAATTACTTTTTCTAACAAAAGAACCATGGATTCTCTTGTTTGGACACTTAGGAAGCCCTCAGCAGAAGTTATTTGAAAGGTAAGCGATTTATATTAGCTGTGATATGGACATTTTGAGAACCGAGCTGGATATGAATTTATGCTAATGTGGAAAATATGTGAGGTACTAGCCTCAAACAATCAAATGTGCTGCTTTCGCCATAAAGCCTTTTTGAAATCTGACAACGCAGTGATATTGCCAAGAAGCAGAGCTTTTGATGGCTATGCAACACTTGTATATCGAAGAATGTTAGATATTAAGAATTTTTATTTTGAATTTGCCGCGTTATGTTTGCTCTGAGGAGATTAACAGTATAGTACAGTACAGTATAGTAACACTATAGTACAGTATGACAACAGTACAGTACAGTATGATAACAGTATACGGTAGTATAGTACAGTACAGTATGATAACAGTATAGTAAAGTATAGTATGATAACATTATAGTATAGTACAGTACAGTATACAGTAGTATAGTACAGTACAGTATGATACAGTATAGTAAAGTATAGTATGATAACAGTATAGTATAGCACAGTACAGTATGATGACAGTATTCAGATTCAGAAAACTTTAATCTCCTCAGAGAGGCAATTCATCTTGCAGCAGTCAACTTGTAAAAAATTTAAAATAAATAGCAAAGGATATTTACAAGCAAATAGGCAGGGTAAGTGTAGTTTCATAGTGCAAGTGCTAAGTGCAATTAGTCCAACATTTTGTTAAGTTTCAGAATTGGGATTCAGAATATATTTTTTTAACCGACCAGAGGGAATGAGCTGGAATTCAGGGTGGAGTGGATGGGAAGAGTCAACCGCTAATTTATTTGCCTACTGGAGGGCTCTGCCCAGGTAGAGAGATGACAGTTCTTGCTTCCCCATGATTTTTCCCGAAAGTCCTGAATATCTTGCCCAACCTATTTTTCTGTGCAACCTTGATATTCCCAAACCAGCAGGTCAAGCAGTAGGACAGAATGCTCTCAATGAATGATTTATAAAATAGAACCATGATGGTTAGATCAACATTAAAAAACTGCAGTTTCCATAGGAAATACAGTCTCTGTTGGCAGTTCTTAAAAATAGCGCACATACACTGATCCCAGGACAGCTTGTTGTCAATGACTAGCCCAAGGTATTTGTACGCCTCCACTATTGGTGTGTGAATTGATGTGTGAATGGTAGTGTTCCTTACAAAGCCAATCACCATGTCCTTTGTTTTGGTGTATTCAATTTTAGATGGGATGACTCACAGCAGACAGTAAAGTCATTCAGAGCCGGCCCATGCTCCGTCTCATCCCTTTCGAGAAGATTGAACAAAGCAGTATCGTCAGCATATTTGATCAGGTGGCACCCTGGGAACCGGCTCCGACAGTTGTCTGTCTACAGTATGTATAGTACTGGTGAAAGAACACTGCCCTGTGGCGTTCCAACTGAAGAAGTGTGTTGCCAACTCGTACCTGCTGACACCTATCAGTTAGGAAGTTGATTATCCATGTGATAAGCATCTAGTTCCAAATCTCCTCTCAGTCTGTCCGCGAGGACCAACGGATTGATTGTGTTAAATGCCGAGGAGAAATCTGCAAACATGATACGTACATGGGTTTTACTGCCCTCCAAATGCATGTACACCAGATGTAAGAGCGAGAGGATGGCATCATCTGTCCCTCTCTCTACCCGGTATGTAAATTGGTGGGGGTCAGGAAGGTGTCTGGTGGTGTTGATTATGTATGCCTTTTCAAGAGATTTCATAAAGAGAGAGATCAGAGCGACAGGTCTGTAATCATTTGACGCAGATGGATGAGATGTTTTTGGGACAGGTAAAACAATAAAAAATGTCCATAAAGATGGAATTTCCAATGTATCCAGGGACCCCTGGAAGAGAGAGCAGAAGACACTGCTCAGCTGAGTGGAACAGTGTTTCAAGACATGACCACTTATGTTATCAGGCCCCGGGCTCTATCGTGCTCCAGTGCTTTTGAACAATCGTTATACAACTTCCTCATTGATGACAAGCGCGCTCTTGGTTGCCATGACACCTCCTCAAGACAGGCCGGGGGAGCGACCCCTGTTTCAAAGCGGGTGAAGAACTTGTTTAGTTCATTGGCTGTAGAGAGGCACACTCTCTTGTCCAGGCAGGGATCGATACATTGCCTCCGTTGAAGGGGGCGTTTGCCATATTCTTAATACCCAACCAGGCAGACTGAGAGTCTCCTTGTGACATCATCTGTTGCACCTTATCCTTCTACTGGCATCTCACCTCTTTTATCTCTTTGTTCACCTCTCTCTGTACCTCTTTTCTTTCAAGTGGATTCCCAGAGGCAAACACTTATTTCTTCTTGGTAAGCACCACTTTCAATTCTCTGGTCACCCATGGTTTGTTGTTAGGAAATATCTTACATGTTTTTTTGGGGATCACCAAATCAACACAGAATAATATAGCCAGATATTACGTTAGTCAACTCGTTCAGGTCAGCTGATGATTCTTCAAATACACTCCAGGGGGTACAATCAAAGCATCCCTGCAATCAGTCAATACTGTCATTGTCCCACACCTGTATTTGTTTTTCCACCACCTTCTCCCTTTTGAGCAAGTGTTTATGTTGGTCGTAGAAATACATTGTTATGTTCTGATCCACCCACTGGAGGTCTGGCAAAGGATGAATACGCTTTGGGGACCGAGCCATAACACAAGTCAATTATCATATTTTTCCTTGTTAGACAAGTCACATACTGGGTGTAAGTACTTAGTGTGCTTGAGAGTGCAGCTATTGAAATCCCCCATGATGAATTTGGGCGCATCAGGGGAAATCGCATCAAGCTCTTGAGTGAGGTTAAAAATGATGTCAGCTGCATTGACACTGTTTGCTCTTGGATGGATATAAACAACTGTCAGAAAAAGCATGGTGAATTCACGGGGGAGGGAGAAGGGGTGCAGTGACACTGACAGCAGCTCTGTATCAGGAGTGCAGATTTATTTCCTGACAATTGTAGTTTTACACCATCTATCATTCATCAGAACACAGACTGCGCCTCCGTGCTCGGGTACCTGTAGTTTCACTGTCTCTGTCCATCTGAGTAATAGTGAATCCGTCAGGGGTGACTTCAGAGTCGGGGACCGCCTCCGACAGCCAAGTTTCAGAAAAGGCTATCACACAGGCCTCCATGTATTCATATAGATATCGCTAGTGTGCCCGCAATTTGTCCATTTCCCCTTAAGCGATTGGACATGAGGGAGCAGGATAGTTAGAAGTGGGATCTTTGTTTTGTTCCTCCTCAACCTCTGGCCACACCTCTTTTCCTTCTTAGTAGTCCTTCACCTGGGTTGTGTTGTCTCACCATCTCTGCAGGTCTGTATTTAACCTTTATTTAACTAGACAAGTCAGTTAAGAACAAATTCTTATTTTACAATGACAGCCTACCCCGGCCAAACCCTGCCCTAACCCGGATGACGCAGGGTCAATTGTGCGCCGCCCTATGGACTCCCGATCACGGCCGGTTGTGATACAGCCTGGGATCAAACCAGGGTCTGTAGTGACGCCTCTAGCACTGAGATGCAGTGCCTTAGACCACTGCACCACTCGGGAGCCCATTTGATCCATTCCCTTTGATCAATTTCCTTTGATCCATTCTCCCAAACGTGAGTTATTACAATGTAAAAGATAGTCTCTGCTATAGTGGATGTGTGGTGGCGCCGACTTTCTCAGAAGTTCGCATGATGTTTCAATTTACCAGCAAAAGTCATCCAAGTAGAAGAATAATCCACTGTACGCACTTCATGTCGCTCTACCGTAGCCTAATCGGTAATCCGATGCAAGACTATTAAACTACTATAAACAAAGAAACAAAAACGGACAAGTTTAATGAGCGAACAAACGCTGCAGGGCACCACTGCGCAGCGCCCCAGTACAGTATGATAACAGTATAGTACAGTATGATAACAGTATAGTACAGTACAGTATGCTAACATTAATGTACTGTACATTAAATTATGATAACAGTATAGTACAGTACAGTATGATAACATTAATGTATAGTACAGTACAGTATGATAACATTATAGTATAATACAGCACAGTATGATAACAGTATAGTATAATACAGTACAGTATGATAACAGTATACTACGGTTTGATACCAGTATAGTACAGTAAAGTGTGATAGCATTATAGTATAGTACTGTACAGTATGATAACAGTACAGTACAGTATGATAGCAATATAGTATAGTACAGTATGCTAACATTAATGTATAGTACATTAAATTATAACAGTATAGTACAGTGCAGTATGATAGCAATATAGTATAATACAGTACAGTATGATAACAATATAGTACAGTATGATAAAAGTATAGTACATTATAGTATGATAGCATTATAGTATAGTACAGTACAGTATGATAACAGTACAGTACAGTATGATAGCAATATAGTATAGTACAGTATGATTACATTATAGTACAGTATGATATCAGTATAGTACAGTACTGTATGATCACAGTCTAGTACAGTATAGTATGATAACAGTATAGTGCAGTATGATAGCAATATAGTACAGTACAGTGTGATAACAGTATAGTATATTACAGTATGATAACAGTATAATGCAGTACAATACAGTATGATAACAGTATAGTATAGTACAGTACAGTGTGATAACAGTATAGTACAGTATGATAACAGTAAAATAAAGCACAGTACAGAATGATAACAGTATAGTACAGTAAAGTATGATATCATTGTAGTATAGTACACTATGATAACAGTATAGTACAGTATGATAACAGTATAGTACAGCACAGTATGATAACAGTATAGTACAGTATGATAACAGTATAGTACAGTATGATAACAGTATAGTACAGCACAGTATGATCGCCATATAGTACAGCACAGTATGATAACAGTACAGTTGATTGTAGCTTCCAGGGCCTGTTGTCTCTCTCCTCCCCTGTTAGCTTGGAGGCTAATGGATTGATTGTAGCTTGCAGGGCCTGTTGTCCCCCTCCTCCCCTGTTAGCTTGGAGGCTAATGGATTGATTGTACCAGTCAGCACGTATAGCTTTCTTGTTTGTTTGTTGTCTATGTAGAGTTGAGGAGAGCTTTGCGTCTATAAGGGGACCAATGATATCTTGGTCTATTACAGTGCAACAGTAAACTGTCATTATTTTAGAATGTGTTTACATTAAACACAAGCATCAAAACTAGGCTGCACAACATGTTCCTATTGGGTATGGGCTGGGGTCGATTTTGAACTGGCAGTCTGTCTTGACTTGCAGGCCTGAAGGTGAGTGTTGTTGAGGAGAGGCAGATCTACAATAGTGTTTTATGTGCGTGTGTTTGTGTGTGTCTGTCTGTTCTATGTGTCTGTGAAAGCGACAGGGACACCAGTGTTTACTCATCACTATGAAAGTGACAGTCCCGGATCCTTACATAGGCAAGCTTAACCCACACACACACACACACACACACACACACACACACACACACACACACACACACACACACACACACACACACACACACACACACAGAAACACTGATCCCCCACACTTTTTTTTTAATATGGGAGAGTAGCACACTCCACCTTTTTATGTAAATGTTAGCATGTCTCTCTCTCCCTCTTTCTTTCTCTCTCTCTCTCTCTTTTTTAATATGGGAGAGTAGCACACTCCACCTTTTTATGTAAATGTTAGCATGTCTCTCTCTCCCTCTTTCTTTCTCTCTCTCTCTCTCTTTTTTAATATGGGAGAGTAGCACACTCCACCTGTTTATGTAACTGAGCTAAATGAATATCACTCACTTCCGTCATCATGAAGTGCTTTGAGAGACTAGTCAAGGATCATCCTACCAGACACCCTAGACCCACTCCAATTTGCTTACCGTCCCAATAGGTCCATAGACGACGCAATCGCAATCACACTGCACACTGCCCTAACCCATCTGGACAAGAGGGAATGTAAGAATGCTGTTCATCGACTACAGCTCAGCATTTAACACCATAGTACCCTCGCCATTAAGCTCGAGACCCTAGGTCTCGACCCAGCCCTGTGCAACTGGGTCCTGGACTTCCTGACGGGCCGGCCCCAGGTGATGAGGGTAGGAAACAACATCTCCACCCCGCTGATCCTCAACACTGGGGCCCCACAAGGGTGCGTTCTCAGCCCTCTCCTGTACTCCCTGTTCACCCATGACTGCGTGGCCAAGCACGCCTCCAACTCAATCATCAAGTTTGCTGACTACACTACAGTGGTAGGCTTGATTACCAACAACAACGAGACGGCCTACAGGGAGAAGGTGAGGGCCATCAGAGTGTGGTGTCAGGAAAATAACCTCTCACTCAACGTCAACAAAACTAATGAGATGATCGTGGACTTCAGGAAACAGCAGAGGGAGCACCCCCCTATCCACATCGACGGGACAGTAGTGGAGAATGTGGAAAGTTTTAAGTTCCTCGGCGTACACATCACGGACAAACTGAAATGGTTCACCCACATAGACAACGTGGTGAAGAAGGCGCAACAGCGCCTCTTCAACCTCAGGAGGCTGAAGAAATTTGGCTTGTCACCAAAAACACTCACAAACTTCTACAGATGCACAATCGAGAGCATCCTGTCGGGCTGTATCACCGCCTGGTACGGCAACTGCTCCGCCCACAACCGTAAGGCTCTCCAGAGGATAGTGAGGACTGCACAACGCATCACTGGGGGTAAACTACCTGCCCTCCAGGACACCTACACCACCCGATGTCAAAGGAAGGCCAAAAAGATCATCAAGGACAACAACCACCCGAGCCACTGCCTGTTCACCCCGCTATCATCCAGAAGGCGACGTCAGTACAGGTGCATCAAAGCTGGGACCGAGAGACTGAAAAACAGCTTCTATCTCAAGTCCATCAGACTGTTAAACAGCCTAGTGGTTAGAGTGTTGGACTAGTAACCGAAAGGCTGAAAGTTAAAATCCCCGAGCTGACAAGGTACAAATCTGTCGTTCTGCCCCTGAACAGGCAGTTAACCCACTGTTCCTAGGCCGTCATTGAAAATAAGAATTTGTTCTTAACTGACTTGCCTAGTAAAATAAAGGAAAAATAAAAAAATTTAGTAGCTGCTGCCAACATACTGACTTAAATCTCTAGCCACTTTAAATAATAGAAAATTGTATCACTAGCCACTTTAAACAATTTTGTGTATAATGTTTACATATCCGACATTACTCATATCAAATGTATACACTGTACTCTATACCATCTACTGCATCGTGCTTATGCCGGTCAGCCATCGCTCATCCATATATTTATATGTACATACTCGTATTCATTCCTTTACACTTGTGTGTATAAGGTAGTTGTTGTGAAACTGTTAGATTACTTGTTAGATACTACTGCATGGTCGGAACTAGAAGCACAAGCATTTCGCTACACTCGCATTAACATCTGCTAACCATGTGTATGTGACAAATAAAATTTGATTTGATGTAAATGTTAGCATGTCTCTTTCTCTTTTTTAATATGGGAGAGTAGCACACTCCACCTATTTATGTAAATGTTAGCATGTCTCTTTCTCTCTCTCTCGCTCTCTCTCTCTCGCTCTCTCGCTCTCTCTCTTTCTCTTTTTTAATATGGGAGAGTAGCACACCCACCTGTTGATGTAAATGTTAGCATGTCTCTCTCTCTCTCTTTTTCTCTTTTTTCATTTGGTAGAGTAGCACAGTCCACCTGTTTATGTAAACGTGTGTCAGCCAGCTCTGGGCCAGACCGACACTAGCACATGTCTATTAGCATGTCTCTCTTTATTCCAAAAGAATAAAGACATTTCAAACGTCATATTATGTATAGTTACAGTGTTGTAATGATGGGCAACATAGTTAAAGTACTAAAAGGAAAATAAATAAACTAAAATATGAGTTGTATTTACAATGAATTTTGTTCTTCACTGGTTGCCCTTTTCTTGTAGCAACAGGTCACAAATCTTGCTACTGTGATTGCACACTGTGGTATTTCACCCAGTAGAATTCAAAATTTGATTTGTTTTTGAATTCTTTGTGGGTCTGTGTAATCTGAGGGAAATGTGTGTCTCTAATATGGTCATACATTTGACAGGAGGTTAAGAAGTGCAGCTCAGTTTCCACTTCATTTCGTGGGCAGTGTGCACATAGCCTGTCTTCTCTTGAGAGCTTGGTCTGCCTTCGGTAGCCTTTCTCAATAGCAAGGCTATGCTCACTGAGTCTGTACATAATCAAAGATTTCCTTAATTTTGGGTCAGTCGCTGTGTACTCTTTGTTTAGGGCCAAATAGCATTCTAGTTAGCTCTGTTTTTTTTGTAAATTCTTTCCAGTGTCAAGTAATTATATTTTTGTTTTCTCATGGTTTGGTTTGGTCTAATTGTGTTGCTGTCCTGGAGCTTTGTGGGGTCTCTTTGTGCTTGTAAACAGAGCCCCAGGACCAGCTTGCTTAGGAGGCTCTTCTCAGTAGGTGATGGCTTTGTTATAGAAGGTTTGTGAATCGCTTCCTTTTTGGTGGCTGTAGAATTTAACGTCTCTTTTCTGGATTTTGATCATTAGCGGGTATCAGCCTAATTCTGCTCTGCATGCATTATTTGGTGTTTTACGTTGTACAAAGGGGATATTTTTGCAGAATTCTGCATGCAGAGTCTCAATTTGGCCCTTCATGCCTTCTCTCTCAGATTGTTCACAGCTTTTCTGAAGTTACCTGTGGCTCTAGGGCAACGGTGTCTAGATGGAATTTGTATTTGTGGTCCTGGCGACTGGACCTTTTTTGGAACACCATTATTTTTGTCTAACTGAGATTTACTGTCAGGGCCCAGGTCTGGCAGAATCTGTGCAGAATATTTAGGTGCTGCTGTACAGTGCCTTTCAAAAGTATTCATCCCCTTGGTGTTTTCCTATTTTGTTGCATTACAACCTGTAATTTAAATGGATTTTTATTTGTCAGGGAAAAAGTTGTGGAGAAGTACAAATCAGGGTTGGGTTATAAAAAAATATCTGAAACTTTGAACATCCCACGGAGCACCTTTAAATCCATTATAAAAAAATTGAAAGAATATGGCACCACAACAAACCGTCCAAGAGAGGGCCGCCCACCAAAACTCACGGACCATGCAAGGAGGGCATAAATCAGAGAGGCAACAAAGAGACCAAATATAACTCTGAAGGAGCTGCAAAGCTCCACAGCGGAGATTGGAGTATAGGTCCATAGTATAGCTTTAAGCCATACACTCCACAGAGCTGGGCTTTATGGAAGAGTGGCCAGAAAAAAGCCATTGCTTAAAGAAGAAAATAAGCAAACATGTTTGGTGTTCGCCAAAAGGCATGTGGGAGACTCCCAATACTTATGGAAGAAGGTACTCTGGTCAGATAAAACTAAGATGTAGCTTTTTGGTCATCAAGGAAAACATTATGTCTAGCAAACCCAACACCTCTCATCACCCCGAGAACATCATCCTCACAGTGAAGAATGGTGGTGGCAGCATCATGCTGTGGGGATGTTTTTCATCGGCAGGGACTGGGAAACTAGTCAGAATTGAAGGAATGATGGATGGTGTTAAATACAGGGAAATTATTGAGGGAAACCTGTTTCAGTCTTCCAGAGATTTGAGGCTGGGACAGAGGTTCACCTTCCAGCAGGACAATGACCCTAAACATACCGCTAAAGCAACACTTGAGTTGTTTAAGGATAAACATTTACATGTCTTGGAATAGCCTAGTCAAAGCCCAGTCCTCAATCCATTTGAGAATCTGTGGTATGACTTAAAGATTGCTGTACACCTGTGGAACCCATCCAACTTGAAGGAGCTGGAGCAGTTTTGCCTTGAAGAATGGGCAAAAATCCCAGTGGCTAGATGTACAAAGCTTGTAGAGACATACCCCAAGAGACTTGCAGCTGTAATTGCTGCAAAAAGTGGCTCTACAAAGTACTGACTTTGTGGGTGGTGAATAGTTATGCACGCCTAAGTTTTCAGTTTCTTTTCTTATTTCTTGTTTGTTTCACAATAGTAAATATTTTGCATCTTCAAAGTGGTAGGCATGTTGTGTAAATCAAATGATACAATCCCCCCAAAAATCTATTTTAATTCCAGGTTGTAAGGCAACAAAATAAGAAAAATGCTAAGGGGGGTGAATACTTTCGCAAACCACTGTAGGCCCTCCTTGGTTGGTGACAGAAGCACCATATCATCTGCAAACAGTCAACATTTGACTTCAGATTCGAGTAGGGTGAGGCCGGGTGTTGCAGACGTTTCTAGTGCCCTCGCCAATTCGTTGATGTATATGTTGAAGGGTGTGGGGCTTAAGTTGCATCCCTGTCTGACCCCACGGCCCTATGGGAAGAAATGTGTGTGTTTTTGCCTATTTTAACCGCACACTTGTTGTTTGTGTACATGGATTTTATAATGTCGTATGTTTTTCCCCCAACACCACTTTCCATTCATTTGTATAGCAGACCCTCATGCCAAATTGAGTCAAAGGCTTTTTTTAAATCAACAAAGCATGAGAAGAATTAGCCTTTGTTTTGATTTGTTTGTCAATTAGTGTGTACAGGGTGAATATGTGGTCTATCATACGATAATTTGGTAAAAAAAACAATTTGTCATTTGATCAGTACATTGTTTTCCCTGAGGAAATGTACTAGTCTGCCATTAATGAGAATGCAGATGATTTTCCCAAGGTTGCTGTTGACGCATATCCCATGGTAGTTATTGGGGTTAAATTTGTCACCACTTTTGTGGATTGGGTTGATCAGTCCTTGGTTCCAAATATTAGGGAAGATGCCAGAGTTAAGGATGATGTTAAAGAGTTTTAGTATAGCCAATTTGAATTTGTTGTCTGTATATTTTATCATTTCATTGAGGATACCATCAACACCACAGGCCTTTTTGGGTTGGAGGGTTTGTATTTTGTCCTGTAGTTCATTCAAGGTAATTAGAGAATCCAGTGGGTTCTGGTAGTCTTTAATAGTTGTTTCTAGGATTTGTACTTGATCATGTATATGTTTTTGCTGTTTGTTCTTTGTTATAGAGCCAAAAAGATTGGAGAAGTGGTTTACACATACATCTCCATTTTGGATAGGTAATTCTTTGTTTTGTTTGTTTCGTGTTTTCCAATTTTCCCAGAAAGTGGTTAGAGTCAATGGATTCTTCAATTACATTGAGCTGATTTCTGACGTGCTGTTCCTTCTTTTTCCGTAATGTATTTCTGTATTGTTTAAGTGGTTCACCATATGGAAGGCGTAGACTCAGGTTTTCTAGGTCTCTATGTTTTTGGTTGGACAGGTTTCTCAATTTCTTTTTATGTTTTTGGATTCCTTATCAAACAATTTGTCATTGTTATTCATTTTCTTTGGTTTTCTGTTTGACATTTTTAGATTTGATAGGGAAGCTGAGAGGTCAAATATACTGTTAAGATTTTCTACTGACAAGTTTACACCTTCACTATTACAATGGACATTTTTGTGCAGGAAGGGATTGTATTTATTGTTGCCTAATTATTTTTTGGTAGGTTTCCACACTACATTCCTTCCATCTATAGCATTTCTTAATATTACTGAGTTCCTTTGGCTTTGATGCCTCATGATTGAGAATTGCTCTGTTCAAGTAGACTGTGATTTTCCTATGGTCTGATAGGGTTGTCAGTGGGCTGACTGTGAACGCTCTGAGAGACTCTGAGTTGAGGTCAGTGATAAAGTAGTCTACAGTACTACTGCCAAGAGATGAGCTATAGGTGTACCTACCATAGGAGTCCCCTCAAAGCCTACCGTTGACGATGTACATACCCAGTGTGCGACAGAGCTGCAGGAGTTGTGTCCTGTTTTTGTTGGTTACGTTGTCATAGCTGTGCCTAGGGGGGCATATGGGGGAGGGAATGCTGTCACCTCCAGGCAGGTGTTTGTCCCCCTGTGTGCTGAGGGTGTCAGGTTTTTGTCTGGTTCTGGCATTTAGGTTGCCACAGACTAGTACATGTCCCTGGGCCTGGAAATTATTGATTTCCCCCTCCAGGATGAGGAAGCTGTCTTCATTAAAGTATGGGGATTCATGTGGGTGGATATAAGTAGCACACAGGAGGACATTTTTCTCTGTTAAGATCATTTCCTTTTGAATTTCTAGCCAAATGTAAAATGTTCCTGTTTTAATTAATTTAATGGAGTGAGTTAGGTCTGCTCTATACCAAATTAGCATTCCCCCTGAATCCCTTCCCTGTTTCACACCTGGTTGTTTGGTTGATGGCACTACCAGCTCTCTGTAACCTAGAGGGCCGTCTCCTCTATACCATGTTTCTTGTAGGATGACAATGTCTGTATTTCCGATTTCTTTGGTGAAGTCAATGTTCCTACTCTTTCCGGCAAAGGCAGATGACCTCAGGCCTGGGATATTCCAGGATGTGATAGTAAAGGCTTTCTGTTTCATAAAGTGTCCAATGTTGTTGGTCGTGTGGTTTGGCCTCAGGCCAGTAAGTGTGAGCAGAGCCTGCTGAGCATCTGGTAAATGCCATTGGCTTGGGCTAGTGTATAAGTGGGGGTTGGGCCTGTTTGCCTGCTCACAGTCTGGGCGTATGTGTGACTTCCATGTTGAGGCCCTCTTTGCGGGGGTGGGGGGCATGGGGTGGGAAGGAGGGGCAAAGATCTGAGGGGGCCTAAATGGGATGTGGGCATGGTTGACTTGGGGGGGTGTTGATTGGTTGGGGTGAGGGTGTGGATGTGGCTGGTGGTGTTGTGGTCTGGACGTAGGTCACCTCGGCATGGGTCCTCTATGTGTAGGTCCAGGGTGCGGTCCCGTGGGTGTGGGAGAGTGTCTCGCTGGTCTGGGCACGGTGTCTATTGATCTGTTGCTCCTGTGTGAAGTGTTGTAGCTGCGTTTGAGAGCGATGTCCTTTAGGGTCCAGGCGAAGGTGGGCACTTTGCCTTGTATAGGTGGACCTGGTCATAAAGGCTGCTCAAGTCCAGGGTGGAGTGGTGGGCCGGGTAAACATTTGGTTTTGATGTTTGGACACCAGAGTTTAGACACACTGTGTTTGGGATATTTTTTTCTTCTTGTATATATTTCCTATTTGAGTCCATAAGGAGTACAATCTGTGTCTTGTGTATGTCCTCAGTGGATGTGGGGGGGCTATCAGGGTGGCTGACAAGGGGGTGCTCAGAGGGGGTGAGAACCCCTGGACTTGGGGTTCTTCATTTGTCTGTCCTGCTGTGATGTCGACGTGGTCAGGGTCTGGGGTGGACTGTTCTGCTGTGATGTTCAGACTTTTGTCGGGAGTTGAGGTGGGCTGTTCTGCTGCCTTCTCTGTGGGGGTGGCCACCTCTCTAGTGGGTTGTTCTATGTCACATTCCACCCCCCTCACCCTCTCCTCCAGCAGTCTGATCCTCTCCTCTAGTGCTCTGCTTTTTCTCCTGTTGAAGTTATCTCACCACAGTCCAGAGTGCAGATATGTCTCTCTCCACCTCCAGCTCTACTTGTCTGGTTGAGGGGATGTTGTTGTGCTGGACTGTTGTCTGGGTCTGTGCTGACTGGACTGTAATCACCTGCTGTTCCAGCTCCATCTGCCTTACCCCCAGCTGGGTAAATTTATCCTTCATTTCAATGAGGGAGTAGTACTCTGTGCTGGGAGGTTGACTTTCCACTTGGGGTTGCTCGTCTGTGGGGGTAAATAATTAAGAGGTATGGTCAGGGTGGGGGTATCTTTCTCAAGGGAGAGCTTCTCCTGCTGAGCTAATTCTTTGATTAGGTGAAAGTCCAGCTGAAACTGTTTGGGGTTGCCCTGTACCATTATTATTCCAGACTTATAGAGATTTATATTAGCTGACTCAGAGTCCTCGTTGTCTAGTATCCTGAGTTTCCACCCCTCGTTATCACCCCCCCTCTTAACAGAGCACTGTGCCATGCCAGGGGATGGTTTGTGTGGAAGATGAGATTGCTGATGTTCCCATTTTTATAATAGTCAGCAAAAATTGTCTCTTGATTTTCCATAAGGAGCTTAATTTTGTGCACTTTTCGTGTCTTATCATTCTTTACATACACAGGGTACTGTATTTTAATTACCTCCGAACAGCGGAAGGCAACTTCTAAGGCCTCTCCATTTGGTTGGAGTAGACAGTGCGACTCTCCTGCCATTGTTGGGATAAAGGGCGTTGACACCTCTCTCTTGACACGTCAGCGCTAATTAAAGTTGTATCAAGCTTGGCAGCCTTAATTTAGCATTCAGTCTTTATAAAGTAATCTAATGTATTTTTCTTCTTGGCTTTTGGAAATAAAATATAGCTTCAGACTAAACAATACTCACTCAGTTCCAGGTTGGATGGTGTTTTCAGGTTTCTGTTGTTTTCCAGAGCATTTGCTGTATAGCTTTGGAATAATAATCTTTGATGGTTGTAAGCCTTCCAGGTGATTCCGTAATTCCGTCCAAAATCAGGTTGTAGGTTTTGAGTTTTGATTTGGAGTGATGGTTATGTTGTAGAGGGTAGCATACGGTATATGTCCCTGACAAAAAAAATCCACGTTTATCTAACTCTAAATCTATATTTTTTAAGAACATGCTGAAAAATGCAGGAGCTCATCTGCTCATGATCTCTTCCTCTCTCTCTTTCTTCTATCTCTCTCTCTCTCTCCTCTCTCTCCTCTCTTTCTCTCTCTCTGACACACTTTCTTTATTTTGATGTTTCTCCTTGGGTCTTTAGACTGTGTACATCCTGTCACTTTCTCATTGTCTGTATCTCTGTCTATGTTGTTGCTTTAGCTGGCTGCTGCTGTAGGATACCATCCTTAAAGTGCTGTTGTTTTAAAGAGTGTCTCTCTCTCTGAGCAGTGCCACTGGAGTAGCTGTACTCTCCCGTTCTCAAAAACAAAGGGTGAAACAGGAAGAGCCCTATGCTGAGGAGGTCATGTGACCAGAGAGCTCGAGAGCTCATGTGACCAATAAGGCTCCATGGTTGTGTCCCAATCGCCTGGTGAAGCTTCCACTCCTCATATCCTCTCCTTCAGAGCTACCACTGAAACCTTGACAGATAATGGAGACCTTTTCTTACACATTTTGATCTTCGTCCCTCTGTGGATTAATACAATGAATTGTGTTTGCATGTTTTATGAATACCAATAAGGAGAAACAGCAGTAGAATATATAATGGCATAGATCTATTTTTTTTAAAGATTACAAATGGTAAAATTTGGACATGACAGTGTGTGAAAAATAGAAAAGGTGATGAGAGACCATAGGAACCACTTAATACAGTGAATTGAATATTGTGTAATGGCAGCCATGAAGGGAAGGAGATGAGGAAAGGACACCCTGTAAACAGTATGTAGACTCCGCTGATGTTTTGCTGGGTGTGGCAGTTGTAATGATTTCTGGATGGCTTAGTAGGCAGCTATGTGATGTCCCACTCTAGTTAAACTGTCATTAGCTGCTATAGCCCTGTCCAGGGTGAATAGTAACAAACACAGAGAAATCAGTGGAGGTTGTGTACTGATGACTCTGAGCTGAGGAGGACAGCAGCAGCAGCAAGGTTAGGTCAGCCGCCAGATATTTTCCAGCTCACATGGAGACCAGCTGTGCAACCTGTCTACCTGGCTTGTTTAGCACCCCAGACCACGTGCCCTGAAGGCTAGCATCATCTGCCCTGAAGGCACGCACCATCTGCCCTGAAGGCTAGCACCATCTGCCCTGAAGGCCAGCACCATCTGCCCTGAAGGCTCACACCATCTGCCCTGAAGGCTAGCACCATATGCCCTGAAGGCTGACACCATCTGCCCTGAAGGCTAGCACCATCTGCCGTGAAGGCTTACACCATCTGCCCTGAAGGCTCACACCATCTGCCCTGAAGGCTAACACCATCTGCTCTGAAGGCTAACACCACCTGCCCTGAAGGCTCACACCATCTGCCCTGAAGGCTAGCACCATCTGCCGTGAAGGCTTACACCATCTGCCCTGAAGGCTCACACCATCTGCCCTGAAGGCTGACACCATCTGCCCTGAAGACTCACACCATCTGCCCTGAAGGCTCACACCATCTGCCCTGAAGGCTCACACCATCTGCCCTGAAGGCTCACACCATCTGCCCTGAAGGCTAACACCATCTGCTCTGAAGGCTAACACCACCTGCCGTGAAGGCTTACACCATCTGCCCTGAAGGCTTACACCATCTGCCCTGAAGGCTTACACCATCTGCCCTGAAGGCTCACACCACCTGCCCTGAAGGCTCACACCATCTGCCCTGAAGGCTTACACCACCTGCCCTGAAGGCTGACACCATCTGCCCTGAAGGCTCACACCATCTGCCCTGAAGGCTTACACCAGGTCAATGCAATGGCAAAACAGTCCCTTTACTCCACTGTCAACTCTCCTCTGTAAACACTTTCTACCCCTGTTCTCTCTCTCTCTCTCTCTCTCTCTCTCTCTCTCTCTCTCTCTCTCTCTCTCTCTCTCTCTCTCTCTCTCTCTGTCTGTCTGTCTCATTCTCTCTTCCTCTCTCCCTCTCCCTTTCCATCTCCTCATCTTCCTCTCCCCTCCCTATTTGTGCAGAGTGAGGGAGAGAGTGAGTGACTCCGCAGCAGCACTTCCAGGACTGTGTTGTCCAGATGGCTGGTTAGATAACTGAGTGCTGTTGTCTTTGACTGTGATCCTCATTAGATCTCTCCCTCACTCACAAGTCTCAACCTCACAACCTAACACACAGGATGCCTTTGACCTTCACAGAGAGCTGTCCGTCCAGGCCTTGTTGTGACCTGCTTCCACTGTCCTTTACATACCTGTGTTCACCATCTCACCTAGAGTGAGTGTTCTACATCCTTGACTCGCATAGGGCTGAGACTGAAACCTGCTGTCATTGACTTGCTGTTGGTGACCTTTACAGAGGCATACTCTCACTAGAGATCACACACATGGTCCAAAGACAGTGATGCACTAGTATGACCCTACATGAACACCTGTGGTCCTATGTAAACTCAGCAAAAAAAGAAACATCCCTTTTTCAGGACCCTGTCTTTCAAAGATAATCAGATCTTCACAGATCTTCATTAAACACTTTTTCCCATGTTTGTTCAATGAACCGTAAACAACTAGTGAACATGCACCTGTGGAACAGTCGTTAAGACACTAACAGCTTACAGACGGTAGGCAATTAAGGTCACAGTTATGAAAACTTAGGACACTAAAGAGGCCTTTCTACTAACTCTGAAAAACACCAAAAGAAAGATCTGCGTGAACGTGTCTTAGGCATGCTGCAAGGAGGCATGAGGACTGCTGATGTGGCCAGGGCAATAAATTGCAATGTACGTACTGTGAGACGCCTAACACAGCGCTACAGGGAGACAGGACCGACAGCTGATCGTCCTCGCAGTGGCAGACCACGTGTAACACCTGCACAGGATCAGTACATCCAAACATCACAACTGCAGGACAGGTACAGGATGGCAACAACAACTGCCAGAGTTACACCAGGAATGCACAATCCCTCCATCAGTGCTCAGACTGTCCGCAATAGGCTGAGAGAGGCTGGACTAAGGGCTTGTATGCCTGTTGTAAGGCAGATCCTTACCAGACAACAACGTTGCCTATGGGCACAAACCCACAGACGCTGGACCAGACAGGACTGGCAAAAAGTGCTCTTCACCGACGAGTCGCGGTTTTGTCTCACCAGGGGTGATGGTCGGATTCGCGTTTATCGTCGAAAGAATGAGCGTTACACCGAGGTCTGTACTCTGGAGCAGGATCGATCATGGTCTGGGGCGGTGTGTCACAGCATCATCGGACTGAGCTTGTTGTCATTGCAGGCAATCTCAACGCTGTGCGTTACAGGGAAGACATCCTCCTCCCTCATGTGGTACCCTTCCTGCAGGCTCATCCTGACATCACCCTCCAGCATGACAATGCCACCAGCCATACTGCTCATTCTGTATGTGATTTCCTGCAAGACAGGAATGTCAGTGTTCTGCCATGGCCAGCGAAGAGCCCGGATCTCAATCCCATTGAGCACATCTGGGACCTGTTGGACCAGAGGGTGAGGGCTACGGCCATTCCCCCCAAAAATGTCCGGGAACTTGCAGGTGCCTTGGTGGAAGAGTGGGGTAACATCTCACAGCAAGAACTGGCAAATGTGGTGCAGTCCATGAGGAGGAGATGCTCTGCAGTACTTAACGCAGCTGGTGGCCACACCAGATACTGACTGTTACTTTTGATTTTGACCCCAATGTTAGTCACATGTCTGTGGAACTTGTTCAGATTATGTCTCAGTTGTTAAATCTTATTATGTTCATACAAATATTTACACATGTTAAGTTTGCTGAAAATAAACACAGTTGACAGTGAGAGAACATTTCTTTTTTTGCTGATTTTAGTTGTGTTGTTACACTGCGTGTAATGTCCAAATTGTTGAGTGGGTTGTGTTGTGCTGCGACTGGGCTGGATCAAGTGTCTGTCTGTCGGTTTCCAGTGGGTTGTGATTCATGCAGCTTTAATTGGGCCTGTGGATGGCTCCTGTGTGGAGAGTTGTGGGCCTTGGGATGTGGAGTGTACCATATTGCCCACACAGAGGACCAGGGAGTGCCTCTCATTCCTCCTCCTCTCCTCCTTCTCTTTCTCTCTCTCTTTACACACATAATGTATTTTTGTCTCTGTGTGTTTGCATGTTCGATCATGTACTGTACATGTACTTGCATTTACCTGTGTTTGCACTCGCTTGTGTACTCATGCATGAATGCAGTGCTCAATCTCAGTGATATGTAACAGGGATTGCTAGCAAGGTACGTCAATCACATATATGCAGGCCTAATGCTGTGAGCACATGATGTCTAATAGAGTGAGCACATGTTGTCTAATGTAGTGAGCACAAGTTGTCTAATGCATTAATAAACACATGTTGTCAAATGCCGTGAACTCATGCTGTCTAATGCAGTAAACACACATTGCCTAATGCAGTGAACACATGTTGCCTAATGCAGTGAACACATGTTGTCTAATGCAGTAAACACACATTGCCTAATGCAGTGAACACATGTTGTCTAATGCAGTAAACACACATTGCCTAATGCAGTGAACGCATGTTGCCTAATGCAGTGAACACATGTTGTCTAATGCAGTAAACACACATTGCCTAATGCAGTGAACACGTTGTCTAATGCAGTAAACACACATTGCCTAATGCAGTGAACACATGTTGCCTAATGCAGTGAACACATGTTGTCTAATGCAGTGAACACATTTTGTCTAATGCAGTGAACACATGTTGTCTAATGCAGTAAACACATTTTGTCTAATGCAGTGAGCACATGTTGTCTATTGCAGTGATTACATGTTGTCTAATGCTGTGAACACATGTTGTCAAATGCAGTGAACACATGTGTGTCTAATGTAGTGAACACGTTGTCTAATGCTGTTGTCTAGTGGAGTGAGTACATGTTGTCTAATATATGTTGTCTAATGCAGTAAACACGTTGTCTAATGCAGTGAACACATTTTGTCTAATGCAGTGGGCACATGTTGTATTATACAGTGATTACACGTTGTCTAATGCATTAATAAACACTTGTTGTCAAATGCCGTGAACTCATGCTGTCTAATGCAGTAAACACACATTGCCTAATGCAGTGATTACATTTTGTCTAATGCAGTGAGCACATGTCTAATGCAGTGAGCACATGTTGTCTAATGGAGTGAACACATGTTGTCTAATGCAGTGAGCACATGTTGTCTATTGCAGTGATTACATGTTGTCTATTTCAATGAACACATGTTGTCTAATGGAGTGAGCACATAATGTCTTATACAGTGAACACACATTGTCTTATGCAGTGAGCACAAGTTGTCTAATGTTGTGAGCACATGTTGTCTATTGCAGTGATTAAATGTTGTCTAATGCAGTGAACACATGTTGTCAAATGTAGTGAGCACATGTGTGTCTAATTTTGTGAACACATGTTGTCAAACACAGTGAACACATGTTGTCTAATGCAGTAAACACACATTGCCTAATGCAGTAAACACATGTTGTCTAAAACAGTGAACACATGTTGTCTAATGCAGTGAACACATTTTGTATAATGCAGTGAGCACATGTTGTCTAATGTAATGAATAAACGTTGCATAATGCAATGAACACAAGTTGTCTAATGCAATGAACACATGTTGTCTAATGCAGTGAACACATGTTGTCTAAAGCAGTAAACACATGTTGTCAAATGCAGTGAACACACGTTGCCTAATGTAGTGAACACATTTTGTCTAATGCAGTGAGCACATGTCTTATGCAGTGAGCATATCTTGTCTAATGCAATTAATACACTTTGCCTAATGCAGTGAACACACATTGTCAAATGCAGTGAACACATGTTGTCTAATGCAGTGAGCACATGTTGTCTAATGCAGTAAACACACATTGCCTAATGCAGTGATTACATTTTGTCTAATGCTGTGAGCACATGTTGTCTAATGCAGTGAGCACATGTTGTCTAATGCAGTGAACACATGTTGTCTAATGCAGTAAACACACATTGCCTAATGCAGTGAGCACATGTTGTCTAATGGAGTGAACACATGTTGTCTAATGCAGTGAGCACATGTTGTCTATTGCAGTGATTACATGTTGGCTATTGCAGTGAACACATGTTGTCTAATGGAGTGAGTTCATGTTGTCTTATGCTGTGAGCACATGTTGTCTAATGTAGTGAGCACATGTTGTCTAGTGGAGTGAGCACATGTTGTCTAATGCTGTGATTACATGTTGTCTAATGCAGTGCACACATGTTGTCAAACGCAGTGAACACATGTTGTCTAATGGAGTGAGCACATAATGTCTTATGCAGTGAACACACATTGTCTTATGCAGTGAGCACATGTTGTCTAATGCAGTGAGCACATGTTGTCTAATGCAGTGAGCATGTGTTGTCTAGTGGAGTGAGCACATGTTGTCTAATATATGTTGTCTAATGTAGTAAACACGTTGTCTAATGCAGTGAACACATTTTTTCTAATGCAGTGGGCACATGTTGTATTATACAGTGATTACACGTTGTCTAATGCATTAATAAACACTTGTTGTCAAATGCCGTGAACTCATGCTGTCTAATGCAGTAAACACACATTGCCTAATGCAGTGATTACATTTTGTCTAATGCAGTGAGCACATGTCTAATGCAGTGAGCACATGTTGTCTAATGGAGTGAACACATGTTGTCTAATGCAGTGAGCACATGTTGTCTATTGCAGTGATTACATGTTGTCTATTTCAATGAACACATGTTGTCTAATGCAGTGAACACATTTTGTATAATGCAGTGAACACATGTTGTCTAAAGCAGTAAACACATGTTGTCAAATGCAGTGAACACACGTTGCCTAATGTAGTGAACACATTTTGTCTAATGCAGTGAGCACATGTCTTATGCAGTGAGCATATCTTGTCTAATGCAATTAATACACTTTGCCTAATGCAGTGAACACACATTGTCAAATGCAGTGAACACATGTTGTCTAATGCAGTGAACACATGTTGTCTAATGCTGTGATTACATGTTGTCTAATGCAGTGCACACATGTTGTCAAACGCAGTGAACACATGTTGTCTAATGCAGTAAACACACATTGCCTAATGCAGTGATTACATTTTGTCTAATGCTGTGAGCACATGTTGTCTAATGCAGTGAGCACATGTTGTCTAATGCAGTGAACACATGTTGTCTAATGCAGTAAACACACATTGCCTAATGCAGTGAGCACATGTTGTCTAATGGAGTGAACACATGTTGTCTAATGCAGTGAGCACATGTTGTCTATTGCAGTGATTACATGTTGGCTATTGCAGTGAACACATGTTGTCTAATGGAGTGAGTTCATGTTGTCTTATGCTGTGAGCACATGTTGTCTAATGTAGTGAGCACATGTTGTCTAGTGGAGTGAGCACATGTTGTCTAATGCTGTGATTACATGTTGTCTAATGCAGTGCACACATGTTGTCAAACGCAGTGAACACATGTTGTCTAATGCAGTAAACACACATTGCCTAATGCAGTGATTACATAATGTCTTATGCAGTGAACACATTGTCTTATGCAGTGAGCACATGTTGTCTAATGCAGTGAGCACATGTTGTCTAATGCAGTGAGCATGTGTTGTTTAATGCTGTGAACACATGTTGTCAAATGCAGTGAGCACATGTGTGTCTAATGATGTGAACACATGTTGTCTAATGTAGTGAACATGTTGTCTAACGCAGTTGTCTAAAGCAGTGAACGCATGTTGTCTAATGCAGTGAACACATGTTGTAAAAATGCAGTGAACACATGTTGCCTAATGCAGTGAACACATTTTGTCTAATGCAGTGAACACATGTTGTCAAACGCTGTGAACACATTTTGTCTAATGCAATTAATACACTTTGCCTAATGCAGTGAACACACGTTGTCAAATGCAGTGAACACATGTTGTCAAACGCTGTGAACACATTTTGTCTAATGCAGTAAACACACATTGCCAAATGCAGTAAACACATTTTATCTGATGCAGTGTGCAAATGTTGTCTTATGCAGTGAACATGTTGTCTTATGCAGTGAGCACACGTTGTCTAATGCAATTGATACACGTTACCTAATGCAGTGAACACACATTGTCTAATGCAGTGATTACATGTTGTCTAATAGAGTGAGCACATGTTGTCTAATACAGTGAAAACGTGTAATGCAGTGAGCACATGTTGTCTAATACAGTGAAAACATGTGTAATGCAGTGATTACATGTTGTCTTTTGCATTGAACACATGTTGTCTAATGTAGGGAACAAGTTGTCTAAAGCAGTTGTCTCTCCTCAGTGAGCACATGATGTCTTATGCAGTGAACACATGTTGTCTAAAGCAGTAAACACATGTTGTCAAATGCAGTGATCACACGTTGCCTAATGCAGTGAACACATTTTATCTGATGCAGTGTGCAAATGTTGTCTTATGCAGTGAACATGTTGTCAAATGCAGTGAGCACACGTTGTCTAATGCAATTGATACACGTTACCTAATGCAGTGAACACACATTGTCTAATGCAGTGATTACATGTTGTCTAATAGAGTGAGCACATGTTGTCTAATACAGTGAAAACGTGTAATGCAGTGAGCACATGTTGTCTAATACAGTGAAAACATGTGTAATGCAGTGATTACATGTTGTCTTTTGCATTGAACACATGTTGTCTAATGGAGTGAGCACATGTTGTCTTATGCTGTGAGCACATGTTGACTAATGCAGTGATTACATGTTGTCTAATGCAGTGCACACATGTTGTCCTACGCAGTGAACACTTGTTGTCTTATGCAGTGAACACATGTATGTCTAATGCAGTTTTCACACATTGTCTAATGCAGTGATTACATGTTGTCTAATGCAGTGAGCACATGTTGTCTAGTGGAGTGAGCACATTTTGTCTAATGCTGTGAGCACATGTTGTCTCATGCAGTGATCACATGTTGTCTAATGCAGTGAACACACAATGTCTAATGCAGTGATCACATGTTTAATGCAATGAATAAACGTTGCCTAATGCAGTAAACACATGTCGCCAAATGCAGTGAACCCATGTTCGCTAATGCAGTGAGCACATGTTGTCTAATGTAGTGAGCACAAGTTGTCTAATGCAGTGAACACATGTGTGTCTAATTATGTGAACACATGTTGTCTAATGTAGTTAACACGTTGTCTAATGCAGTTGTCTAATGCAGTGAGCACATGTTGTGTAATGCAGTGAGCATATGTTTTCTAATGCAGTGAGCACATGTTGTCTAATGCAGTGTGCACATGTTGTCTAATGTAGTGAGCACAAGTTGTCTAATGCAGTGAACACATGTTGTCTAATGCAGTGAGCACATGTGTGTCTAATGATGTGAACACATGTTGTGTAATGCAGTGAGCACATGTTGTCTAATGCAGTTGTCTAATGCAGTGAGCACATGTTGTCTAATGATGTGAACACATGTTGTGTAATGCAGTGAGCACATGTTGCCTAATGTGGTGAAACTATGTTGTCTAGCACCTCTTGTGTAGTGAGTTTCTCACGAAGACGGATGATCACATTGGTAACAGTGGACCGATGTCCTCACACATGAGTAGCCATATCCCCTCCTACAGAGATAAGGCTAAGGCTGTTGCTTGGCAGCCAGTGCCAGTTGCTAGGCGATAGTGACAGCGTAGGGGCTGGAGGGGTATGTCTGAGGACACATTGGAGGTGAGGGGTTTTGAGGAGGGGACAAGGAGAGAGGATGCGAGGAGAGTCTTCCCACAGAGCATGATGAAGAGGAAGGTCCAATGCATTGTGGGAACAGCCCTTATAGAATGGTCTATTACATGTGTATTGTCACATCTCTCCATAGATGATGTGATATATTGTTAATTACCCCTCTGTATAAGGTGTGATGTCATCAATCCCTACCCGCTAACTCTCCACTAAGTCATCCCCTACGTCATCCACTAAGTCATCTCCAAAGTCATCCACTAAGTCATCCCCTAAGTCATCCCCTAAGTCATCCCCTAAGTCATCCCCTATGTCATCCCCTAAGTCATCCACTAAATTATCCACTAATTCTTCCTCTCCACAGCCTCTCTGGTCATCCTTCTGTCTGGCCAAGGGCTACAGATGGGACAACTGTTACAGAATTTATTAGGCCAACACACACAAACACACACACTCGGTGACACACACACACACATATTCACATACACACTCACACACAGCCTGACACACACCCACGGTCACAGTGACACGCACACACAACCTGACACACGCCCACGGTGACGGCGACACACACAAGCACGTGCACGGTAACACAGATGCACGCATGCACACACACAGGCAGACAAATTCATACCGTGGGGATGAGAATAAGAGCAGGGATGTGAGGCGCATGTGTTGGTTTCTCCTCTCCATACTGGGACAGTGTGGGTCTGAGGCCTGGTTCCTCCTCTCCATACTGGGACAGTGTGGGTCTGAGGGCTGGTTCCTCCTCTCCATACTGGGACAGTGTGGGTCTGAGGGCTGGTTTCTCCTCTCCATACTGGGACAGTGTGGGTCTGAGGCCTGGTTTCTCCTCTCCATACTGGGACAGTGTGGGTCTGAGGGCTGGTTTCTCCTCTCCATACTGGGACAGTGTGGGTCTGAGGGCTGGTTCCTCCTCTCCATACTGGGACAGTGTGGGTCTGAGGGCTGGTTTCTCCTCTCCATACTGGGACAGTGTGGGTCTGAGGGCTGGTTCCTCCTCTCCATACTGGGACAGTGTGGGTCTGAGGGCTGGTTTATCCTCTCTGGAGTTGGAACTCATCATGCCAGCAGAGTGAGGAAGGGCCTAGATACAAGATACACTGTAGGGGAGAATGGTGTTAAACACATACATGCTGTCTGCCAGGCTCCTACTCTCCCCTCTCTCCCCTACTATCCCCTGGCCAGCAGAATACCATCCTGCATCCCACTGCTTGCTTGCCTCTGAAGCTAAGCAGGGCTGGTCCTGGTCAATACCTGGATGGGAGACTAGAAGCTGTTGGAGGGCCAGTAAGAGGGATAATTTCCTCTTGTCTAAAAAAAATCCCAATGCCCCAGGACAGTGATTGGGGACATTGCCCTGTGTAGGGTGCTGTCTTTCAGATGGGATGTTAAATGGTTGTCCTGACTCTCTGTTTGTTACAAAAGATCCCATGGCACTTATTGTAAGAGCAGGGCTGTTAACCCTGTTGTCCTGGCTAAAATCCCAATCTCATACAATCGTAGTCACCTAATCATCCCCAGTTTCAAATTGGCTCATTCATCCTCCTCTCCCCTGTAACTATTCCCCAGGTTGTTGCTGTAAATGAGAATGGGTTCTCAGTCAACTTACCTGGAAAATACATTCAAAAAATCCCCTACTCTAGCTTTCCTTTTCTCCTCCCCTTCTCTGCTAGAGGTTGGCTGCGTCTCTCTCTCTCTCTGTCCTGTAATGAGGAGAGGAGTGAGGAGAGGAGTGTGTGATTAGCTTTAGGGGTCATGTTTGACTAAATCAGATTAGGTTAAAGGAAGTAGAACTGCACAGCAGGACTGCTCAAAAGGAGGTCTGGGAAACCTCTACTCATGTGACCAGACATGTCTGTCAGGACTTGTCATGAGGAAAACACGCAGACAGGCAGGCAGACATACATACATTATATATACAAAAGTTTGTGGATACCCTTTCAAATGAGTGGATTTGGCTATTTCTGTACCTTTTTCAGCCACACCGGTTGCTGACATGCAATCTCCATAGACAAACATTGGCAGTAGAATGGCTTTACTGAAGAGCTCAGTGACTTTCAACGTGTCACCGTCATAGGATGCCACCTTTCCAACAAGTCAGTTCATCAAATTTCTGCCCTGCAAGAGCTGCCCCGGATCAATTGTAAGTGCTGTTATTGTGAAGTGGAAACATCTAGGAGAAACAACGGATCAGCCGCGAAGTGGTATGCCACACAAGCTCACAGAACGGGACCCCCGAGTGCTGAACCGCGGAGCGCGTAAAAATAGTCTGTCCTGCAACATTGACTACCTCTGGAAGCAACGTCAGCACAAGAACTGTTCATTGGGAGTAGGTTTCCATGGTCTTCCCCACAGTAACCGTACGTACAAATCCCAACCAGACGCCATGGATTACAGGCAGCATCCGCATTGAGCTACAGGCTAGAGCTGCCGCTTTCAAGCAGCGGAATCCGGACGCTTATAAGAAGTCCCGCTACGACCTCCAACGAGCCATCAAACAGAAAAAGTGTCAATACAGGAGTAAGACTGAATCCTACTGCACCAGCTCTGAGGACCGCCACAAGAAAAGGAAGACCTAGAGTTACCTCTGCTGCAGAGGATGATTTCATTACAGTTTCCAGCCTCAGAAATTGCAGCCAAAATAAATGCTTCACAGTTCAAGTAACAGACACATCTCAATATCGACTGTTCAGAGGAGACTGCGTGAATCAGGCCTTCATGGTCGAATTGCTACAAAGAAACCACTACTAATGGACACCAATAAGAAGAAGATACTTTCTTGGGTCAAGAAACACGAGCAATGGACATTAGATTGGTGTAAATCTGTCCTTTGGTCTGATGAGTCCAAATTTGAGATTTTGACATCCAACCGCTTTGTCTTTGTGAGACGCAGATTAGGTGAACGGATGATCTCCGCATATATGGTTCCCACCGTGAAGCATGGAAAAGTAGGTATGATGGTGTGGGGGTGCATTGCTGGTGACACTGTCAGTGATTTATTTAGAATTCAAGGCACACTTAACCAGCATGGCTACCACAGCATTCTGCAGTGATACGCCATCCCATCTGGTTTACGTTTAGTGGCACTTGTTTTTCAACTGGACAATGACCCAACACACCTCCAGGCTGTGTATGGGCTATTTGACCAAGAAGGAGAGTGATGGAGTGCTGCATCAGATGACCTGGCCTCCGCAATCACCGGACCTCAATCCAATTGAGATGGTTTAGGATGAGCTAGACCGCAGAGTGAAGGAAAAGCAGCCAACAAGTGCTCAGCATATGTGGGAACTTCTTCAAGACTGCTGGAAAAGAATTCCACGTGAAGCTGGTTGAGAGAATGCCAAGAGTGTGCAAAGCTCAAATCAAATCAAATCAAATTTTATTTTGTCACATACACATGGTTAGCAGATGTTAATGCGAGTGTAGCGAAATGCTTGTGCTTCTAGTTCCGACCATGCAGTAGTATCTAACAAGTAATCTAACAAATTCACAACAACTACCTTATACACACAAGAGTAAAGGAATGAATACGAGTATGTACATATAAATATATGGATGAGCGATGGCTGACCGGCATAGGCAAGATGCAGTAGATGGTATGGAGTACAGTATATACACATATGAGATGAGTAATGTAGGATATGTAAACATTATATAAATGGCATTGTTTAAAGTGGCTAGTGATACATTATTTCATCCAATTATAATTATTAAAGTGGCTAGAGATTTGGGTCGATGACCGAAAGGCATAGGCAAGATACAGTAGATGGTTTAGAGTACAGTGTATACATTTGATATGAGTATGTCGGATACGTAAACATTATATACAAAATTGTTTAAAGTGGCTAGTGATACATTTGTTACATCCAATTCCTATGTATAAAGTGGCTAGAGATTTAAGTCAGTATGTTGGCAGCAGCCACTCAATGTTAGTGATGGCTGTTTAACAGTCTGATGGCCTTGAGGTAGAAGCTGTTTTTCAGTCTCTCGGTCCCAGCTTTGATGCACCTGTACTGACCTCGCCTTCTGGATGATAGCGGGGTGAACAGGCAGTGGCTCGGGTGGTTGTTGTCCTTGATGATCTTTTGGCCTTTCTGTGACATCGGGTGGTGTAGGTGTCCTGGAGGGCAGGTAGTTTAACCCGGTGATGCGTTGTGCAGTCCTCACTACCCTCTGGAGAGCCTTACGGTTGTGGGCGGAGCAGTTGCCGTACCAGGCGGTGATACAGCCCGACAGGATGCTCTCGATTGTGCATCTGTAAAAGTTTGTGAGTGATTTTGGTGACAAGCCAAATTTCTTCAGCCTCCTGAGGTTGAAGAGGCGCTATTGCGCCTTCTTTACCACGCTGTCTGTGTGGGTGGACCAATTCAGTTTGTCCGTGATGTGTACGCCGAGGAACTTAAAACTTTCCACCTTCTCCACTACTGTCCCCTCGATGTGGATAGGGGTGCTCCTCTCCTGTTTCCTGAAGTCCACGATCATCTCCTTTGTTTTGTTGACATTGAGTGAGAGGTTATTTTCCTGACACCACACTCCGAGGGCCCTCACCTCCTCTCTGTAGGCCGTCTCGTCGTTGTTGGTAATCAAGCCTACCACTGTAGTGTCGTCAGCAAACTTGATGATTGAGTTGGATGCGTGCTTGGCCACGCAGTCATGGGTAAACAGGGAGTACAGGAGAGGGCTGAGAACGCACCCTTGTGGGGCCCCAGTGTTGAGGATCAGCGGGGTGGAGATGTTGTTTCCTACCCTCACCACCTGGGACCGGCCCGTCAGGAAGTCCAGGACCCAGTTGCACAGGGCTGGGTCGAGACCCAGGGTCTCGAGCTTAATGACGAGCTTGGAGGGAACTATGGTGTTAAATGCTGAGCTGTAGTCGATGAACAGCATTCTTACATAAGTATTCCTCTTGTCCAGATGGGTTAGGGCAGTATGCAGTGTGATTGCGATTGCGTCGTCTGTGGACCTATTGGGACGGTAAGCAAATTGGAGTGGGTCCAGGGTGTCTGGCAGGATGGAGGTGATATGATCCTTGACTAATCTCTCAAAGCACTTCATGATGACGGAAGTGAGTGCTACGGGGCGATAGTCATTTAGCTCAGTCACTTAGCTCAGTCAGCTGTCATCAAGGCAAAGGGTGGCTACGTTGAAGAGTCTAAAATCTAAAATCTATTTTGATTTGTTTAACTTGTTTAACCCATCAATGGGACTTTTGAGCTAACGTAAACTAATGTGATTAGCATGAGGTTGTAAGTAATAAGAACATTTCCCAGGACATAGACATATCTGATATTGGCAGAAAGCTTAAGTTCTTGTTAATCTAATTGCACAGTCCATTTTACAGTAGATATTACATTGAAAGAATACCATGCTATTGTTTGAGGAGAGTGCACAATTTTGAACATGAAAAGTTATTAATAAACAAATTAGGCACATTTGGGCAGTCTTGATACAACATTTTGAACATAAATCCAATGGTTCATTGGATCAGTCTTTGCACATACACTGATGCCATCTAGCGACTAAAATCTAGATTGCACCTGGGCTGGAATAATACATTATGGCCTTTCTCTTGCACTTCAAAGATGATGGTACAAAAAAATACAAAAGATTGGTTGGATTTTTCATGGTATTATCTTTTACCAGATCTAATGTATTATATTCTACTACATTCCTTTCACATTTCCACAAACTTCAAAGTGTTTTCTTTCAAATGGTACCAAGAATATGCATATCCTTGATTCAGGGCCTGAGCTAAAGGCAGTTATATTTGGGTATGTCATTTTAGGCTAAAATTGAAAAAAAGGGGCGGATCCATATATATTATTTTATAGTTTTTATGTATTTAAAATTTTTCTACAATGTAGAAAATAGTACAAATAAAGAAAAACCCTTGAATGAGTAGGTGTGTATTAACAAACTTTTGACTGGTTCTGTATACAGTTGAAGTCAGAAAATTACATACACTTAGGTTGGAGTCATTATATCTCGTTTTTCAACCACTCCACAAATTTCTTGATAACAAACTATAGTTTTGGCAAGTTGGTTAGGACATTTACTTTGTGCATGACACAAGTAATTTTTCAAACAATTGTTTACAGACAGATTATTTCACTTATAATTCACTGTATCACAATTCCAGTGGGCCAGAAGTTGACATACACTAAGTTGACTGTGCCTTTAAACAGTTTGGAAAATTCCAGAAAATGATGTCATGGCTTTAGAAGCTTCTGATAAGCTAATTGACATAATTTGAGTCAATTGGAGGTGTACCTGTGGATGTATTTCAAGGCCTACCTTCAAACTCAGTGCCTCTTTGCTTGACATCATGGGAAAATCAAAATATATCAGCCAAGACCACAGAAAAACAATTGTAGACCTCCACAAGTCTGTTTCATCCTTGGGAGCAATTTCCAAACGGCTGAAGGTACCACGTTCATCTGTACAACCAAAAGTACGCAAGTATAAACACCATGGGACCACGCAGCCATCATACCGCTCAGGAAGGAGACACGTTCTGTCTCCTAGAGATGAAAGCAAATCAATCCCAGAACAACAGCAAAGGACCTTGTGAAGATGGTGGAGTAAACAGGTACAAAAGTATCTATATCCACAATAAGACGAGTCCTTTATCGACATAACCTGAAAGGCCGCTCAGCAAGGAAGAAGCCACTGCTCCAAAACCGCCATAAAAAAGCAAGACTACGGTTTGCAACTGCACATGGGGACAAAGATCATACTTTTTGGAGAAATGTCCTCTGGTCTGATGAAACAAAAATAGAACTGTTTGGCCATAATGACCATCATTATGTTTGGAGGAAAAAGGGGGAGGCTTGCAAGCCGAAGAACACCATCCCAACCGTGAAGCACGGGGGTGGCAGCATCATGTTGTGGTAGTGCTTTCTGCAGGAGGCACTGGTGCACTTCACAAAATAGATGGCATTATGAGGTTGGAAAACTATGTGGACATATTGAAGCAACATCACAAGACATCAGTCAGGATGTTAAAGCTTGGTTGCAAATGGGTCTTCCAAATGGACAATGACCCCAAGCATACTTCCAAAGTTGTGGCAAAATGGCTTAAGGACAACAAAGTCAAGGTATTGGTGTGGCCATCACAAAGCCCTGACCTCAATCTTACAGAAAATGTGTGGGCAGAACTGAAAAGCAGGTGCGAGCATGGAGGCTTACAAACCTGACTCAGTTACACAAGCTCTGTCAGGAGGAATGGGCCAAAATTCACCCAACTTATTGTGGGAAGCTTGTGGAAGGCTACCAGAAATGTATGACCCAAGTTAAACAATTTAAAGGCAATGCTACCAAATACTAATTGAGTGGATGTAAACGTCTGACCCACTGGGCAAAAGAATTAAAAGCTGAAAGAAATAGTTCTCTGCTATTATTTTGATTTGACATTCTTAAAATGAAGTGATGATCCTAACTGACCTAATACAGGTTATTTCTACTATGATTAAATGTCGGGAATTGTGAAAAACTGAGTTTAAATGTATTTGGCTAAGGTGTATGTAAACTTCAGACTTAAACTGAACATACATACAGTGGCTTACGAAGGTATTTGCCCCCCTTGCATTTTTTCTATTTTGTTGCCTGACAACCTGGAATTAAATTGGATTTTTGAGGGGTTTGTATCATTTAATTTACACAATATGCCTACCACTTTGAAGATGCAAAATATTTTTTATTTTGAAACAAACAAGAAATAAGACAAAAAACAGAAAACTTATCTATGCATAACTATTCACCCCACACATTTTGCAGCAATTACAGCTGCAAGGATCTTGGGGCATGTCTATATAAGCTTGGCACATCTAGCCACTAGGATTTTTGCCCATTCTTTAAGTCAAAACAACTCAAGCTCCTTCAAGTTGGATGGGTTCCGCTTGTGTACAGCAATCTTTGGAATGAGGTCTGTGCTTTGACTAGGCCATTCCAAGACATTTAAATGTTTTCCCTTAAACTGCTTTAGTAGTATGCATAGGGTCATTGTCATGCTGGAAGGTGGTCCTCTGTCCCAGTCTCAAATCTCTGGAATACTGAAACAGGTTTCCCTCAAATATTTCCCTGTATTTGGCGCCATCCACCATTCCTTCGATTCTGACCAGTTTCCCAGTCCCTGCCGATGAAAAACATCCCCACGGCATTATGCTTTCACCACCGTGCTTCACTGTGAGGATGGTGTCCTCAGGGTGATGAGAGGTGTTGGGTTGGTGCCAGATATAGTGTTTTCCTTGATGGCCAAAAAGCTCAATTTTAGTCTCATCTGACCAGAGTACCTTCTTCCTTATGTTTGGGGAGTCTCCCACATGCCTTTTGGCGAACACCAAACATGTTCACTTATTTTTTCTGGCCACTCTGCCCAGCTCTGTGGAGTGTACGGCTTAAAGTAGTCCTATGGACCGATACTCCAATCTCCGCTGTGGAGCAGCTCCTTCAGGGTTATATTTGGTCTCTTTGTTGCCTCTGTGGGTTTTGGTGGGCGGACCTCTCTTGGCAGGTTTGTTGTGGTGCCATATTCTTTCAATGTTTTTAATAATGGATGTTCAAAGTTTCTGATATTTTTTTATAATCCAAATCTGATATGTACTTCTCCACAACTTTGTCCCTGACCTGTTTGGAGAACTCTGGTCTTCATAGTGCCGTTTGCTTGGCGGTGCCCCTTACTAGGTGGTATTGCAGACTCTGGGGCCTTTCAGGACAGGTGTATATATACTAAGATCATGTGACAGATCATGTGACACTTAGATTGCACACAGGAGGACTTTATTTAACTAATAATGTGACTTCTGAAGGTAATTGGTTGCACCAGATCTTATTTAGGGGCTTCATAGCAATGGGGGTGAATACATATTCACGCACCACTTTTACGTTTTTTATATATATGATTAACATTCTATTGGTTGCAAGAATTTCGTTAATTTAAATTGAAAAATTCAAGGTTTTGCGTATCAGCTCATAAACCATGTGCCATGGATTCGGTACGTCGAAAATCTCTTCCCAACTATTTTGCATGGCACAGCTGTCCATTTTTTGGTCCTTCAATTAAACTGGTATACTTTTGTATTCATCACAATTTTCTATAACCAATTATAGTATTTAATGCCTTCAACTTTCCTCCTCCATTTTTGCGGTAATGCTACTATTAGTTGGTTGTAATTTCGGTTATAGTAGACATGTCCATATATTTTTGTTAGCTGCATGTGTGATGTAACTCCGCCAGTCCTATTTATGATATAATAAAAATAAAAATTATATATATATATATTTTTTTTATATATTTTGGTATATTTGATTTTAACCACAATATTTGTTGTATTATTTGTTCTGTTTTTTTCTGGTGGATTAAATTGAAATTGCGAACAACTTTCTGTGGCTTGTTTTAAAAATAGTGATATTTGGGAGATTTCCTTTTAGAAAAACTGAAAGTGAGAGGTTGTAATCTGAATAAAGGCAAAAAGGCCATTCTTGAACATGTAAGACATTCTTATTCATTTGCTTGAGAACCAGTTCAGATTTAAGCATAACTTTTGTATGACTGAAGCCTTCAGTGAGAGGCCTAATGCTTTAAGATTTAATAATTTCTGCCCTCCGAATTCATATTCATTATATAAATAGGCCAGTTTAATTTTGTCTGGCTTGCCGGTCCAAATAGAATTATAAAAATTGTTCTCATATATTTTAAATAACTATTCGCTAGGTGTATGCAAGACCTTAAGCAAATAGGTAAACTAGGATATGACAAAATAGTTAATTAGGGTGATTTTCCTTTCCATGGTAGCAAAATCTTATCAATTTTTGCTAACTTTCTATTCACCCTATTGGAGTGAGATCATTTATTTATTTCGGGATGTGTATACCGAGTATGTAAACATCACCATCAGACCAGTTTATTGGTAAACTACTCTTATTGTGACCCAATACGTAATATAGGACACTGGTTTTAATCCAGAGAGGTTAGCAAAAGTATGTAGATCCTCTATGAGGCTGTGGAGGGATTCTAATTGTGGTTTTAAATGAAAAAATGTATCATCAGCATACAATGACACCTTTGTTTTTAAACTCTGGATTTCTAATCCCTTGATATTATTGTTGGATATGATTTTAATAGCTAACATTTTGATGGCCATAATAAATAGATATGCCAATAGGGACAACCTTGTTCTACTCCTCTTGACAGTTTAAAACTTTCTGAAAAGTAGCCATTATTTACTATTTTACACCTAAGGTTACAATACATGACTTTAACCCATTTTATAAGAGATTCTTCAAAATGTAAATGTTCCTGGAATTTATATAGAGATTCCAGTCTTACTTTATCATAAGCCTTTTTAAAGTCAGATTTTTCATAGTGTTCTATTGTTTCCAGTACTTTTCTTATATTGTCTCCAATGTATCGTCCATGTAAAACAGTCTGATTAGATGAATAATAAAATAATGAATAATAAAAAACACCTTTTTTATTCTATGAGCTATACATTTTGCTAGAATGTTTGCATCACAACACTGAAGTGTAAGATGCCTCCAGTTTTTTAAATGGACTGGATCTTTATATTTACCACTTGTATCCTTTTTCAGTAATAATGATATCAGACCTTCTTGTTGAGTGTCCGATAATATACCATTTACATAGGAGTGGTTAAAACATGAATAATAACAGTCCTCTGAGTATATCAAAAACAGTTTGGTAAACCTCAACTGATATGCCATCCAGCCGTGGATGGCATACCAGTTCCTCCTAGTTCCTCCTACATAGTTCCTCCTATGTAATTTCACCTTCACATGAGGCTTTCTGTACAGCTGTTCATTTTACACTATTAATAGACAAAAATCCATACAAATACCTTCAGTTATTAGAGGAGATGGAGGAGACTAAAACGAAAACATATTATTTGGTGAATCATAGATGACTGTCATTTCTAACATTTAATGAATTTTTTCCCATATTCCATTAAGTTTGCTTTATTTTTTATAATATATTCCCCCATTTATTTAAGTTTTTCCTCTAACTTATTCTGACCCTCTATAGTACAGTCTTTATTGCTATCTGTTCTGTTAGACCTTCTATTTCCTTTGTTAATATGGACTCTTTTGACCTAAATTGCTTTTGTTTTAGAGCTGAATTGCATGGCCTCTAAAGGCACATTTAAAAGTGTCCCATACAATAAGGGGATCAGCTGTACCTATATTATGTTGGAAAAAATCAGTTATAAATTCCTCTGTCCTAGTTAAAAACAATCATCCAGTAGGCTTTGATTCAATTTCCAATATCCTCGCCCACGTGGAAATTCTGTAAGAGTATTGTACATGCCAATTATCTGATGGTCCGACCGCATTCTGCCCCCTATCAACACTTTTTTAAACTTTTGGTGCCAACGAGAATGACATAAGAAAGTAGTCAAGACGACTAGCTTGATTGAGCCTCTGCCATGTATATCTGACTAGGTCAGGATATTTAAGCCTCCATATATCCACTAGTTCCAATATATCCATGATATTCGTGATTTCCTTAAGTGCATGAGGGTGATAGTTTATAGTGTGATTTTCTTTACGGCCCATTGGGGTATTTAAAACAGTATTATAATCTCCCACCATAATAATAGAGTCTTGTATTGCTTGCAGGGTTGATCATTTATTAAATATATTTTCAAAGAAACGTGGATCATCATTATTTGGTCCGTAAAGGTTATATCTGTTTATGGTCCAATAACATATTTAATATCATACATCTACCTTGCGGATCTGTTTGGACAATTTGCACATTCAGATCAAAATTACTGTTAATTAATGTCATCACCCCTTTTCTTTGCACATGGGAGAAGTATATTTTACCCCCCAACCCCTGTCCTTTTTCCACACAACTTATTCTAAAATTGTTGAATGAGTTTCCTGTAAAATATAGATATTATATTCCTTCTCTTTAAGCCAGGTAAATATTGTTAATCTTTTCTTATTATCTGCTAAGCCATTACAATTATAACTGGCTATACATATTTAATCAATTACCATAATGAGGTACAAGTTTCAAATCTATTTATCATAATATATGTTTGTAAATTGTGCAGCTGTTGCTCCTGGTTATAGGTCAAATTGAACACAGCCTTAGTTGACCCCAGAAACCGAACTGTGTCAGTCAGTGTATTGTGTAGAGGCAGGAAGACAGGCAGGGACTTAACTACAGTGCAAGCACACCTGCGGTCTTACTCAACAGTAATACGGCCAGCACTGTGCAAATCAGGCTGCTGAGGGGAGAACCGCTCATAATAATGTCTGGATCGGAGCAAATGGAATGGCATCAAACACATGGAAACCATGTAGAAACCATGTGTTTCATGTGTTTGATACCATTCCACTGATTCTGCTCCAGCCATTACCACAACCCCATCCTCCCCAATTAAGGTGCCACCAACCTCCAGTGATGCTAATACCTTGGGGGAACTGGAGTTGTGTCTGTCTGTCCACCTGTCTTTCTGAATCACTCGTATAGACCTAGATCCCACCACTCCTACCAGACCATGTGGCAGGGGGCTGTGACCTACCAGACCATGTGGCAGGGGGGCTGTGACCTACCAGACCATGTGGCAGGGGGGCTGTGACCTACCAGACCATGTGGCAGGGGGCTGTGACCTACCAGACCATGTGGCAGGGGGCTGTGACCTACCAGACCATGTGGCAGGGGGCTGTGACCTACCAGACCATGTGGCAGGGAGCTGTGACCTACCAGACCATGTGGCAGGGGGCTGTGACCTACCAGACCATGTGGCAGGGGGCTGTGACCTACCTGTCACCTACCAGTAACACATTCCCTCCCTCTTTTCCTCCCTCCCTCTCTCCTTCCCTCCCTCCCTCCCTCCCGCCCCCCTGCACTGACAGTATAATTAATAAAGTAGCAGAGTGTAATGTAAACCTAAGCGCTCCACAACAGGGAATACTCTTCCATAATCACTCCAGGAGAGAAAGGTTTCACATTTTATTTCCTGTACAGTGTGTGTGTGTGTGTGTGTGTGTGTGTGTTTATATGTGTGTGCATGCTTGCGTGAATGCGTCCATGTACAAGTATGTGCTGTGTGCATAAGGCTGTGAGGCTTTGAGGCTGTGCGTAAGTGTGTGAGGCTGTGCGTAAGTGTGTGAGGCTGTGCATAAGTGTGTGAGGCTGTGTGTAAGTGTGTGAGGCTGTGCGTAAGTGTGTTAGGATGTGTGAGAAAGAAATAGAGAGAGAGTGGAAGTGTGAGCAGTCCTGTGCAGCCCGGTGGGTTACCTTATCTGCTACCCTGGAGAGTAGGCCTGACAGGTCTCCTACACAGTTGCTCTGTGTCACAGCCTACCCCGTCCATCCATTGGTCCAGACCTCAGCAGCTCTGCACCCATCCTAGCTACATACAACACATACGTTGAGTGTACAAAACATTAGGAACAACTGATCTTTCCATGACATAGACTGACCAGGTGAATCCAGGTGAAAGCTATGATCCCTTATTGATGTCACTTTTTAAATCCACGTCAGTCAGTATAGATGAAGGGGAGGGGACAGGTTAAATAATGATTTTTAAGCCTTGAGACAATTGAGACATGGATTGTGTATATGTGCCATTCAGAGGGTGAATGGGCAAGACAAAAGATGTAAGTGCCTTTGAACAGGGTATGGTAGTAGGTGCCAGGAGCACCGGTTTGTGTCAAGAACTGCTAGGTTTTTCACGTTCAACAGTTTCCTGTGTGTACCAAGAATGGGTCACCACCCAAAGAACATCCAGCTAACTTGACACAACTGTGAGAAGCATTGGAGTCAACATGGCCAGCATCCCTGTGGAACGCTTTCGACACCTTGTAGAGTCCATGCCCCGACAAATTGAGACTGTTCCGAGGGCAAAAGGGGGTGCAACTCAATATTAGGAAGGTGTTCCTAATGTTTTTTACGCTCAGTGTACACTGGGAGAGAGCTCAATCACCAACATGTAGTATCCTGCATTCTTAGTTAAGGTTAAATCAGTCACTTGTTAGCTGGGTATCATGTAGGCTATCCTATCCAGACGAGACAAATGTGTAATACACTCATAACTAGTGTGCTGTGGTGTGTGTGTGTGTGTGTGTGTGTGACAAGCCTGTTAACTTTGAGGTTGTTGAGGGGATTACCCTGTATATTCACCTCTGCTGCATTAGCACCATCTAGAGGTGGTCATGTGTGGTACCCTGTTTATATATCCAAGTTATTACCTCGTACCCCTGCACATCGACTCTGTACTGGTACCCTGTTTATATATCCAAGTTATTACCTCGTACCCCTGCATTTTGACTCTGTACTGGTACCCTGTTTATATATCCAAGATATTACATCGTACCCCTGCACGTCGACTCTGTACTGGTACCCTGTTTATATATCCAAGTTATTACCTCGTACCCCTGCACGTAAGTAAGCATTTCGCTGTTGGTCTACACCTGTTGTTTACAAATACAATTTGATTAGATTTGATATGGAGGTTAATGCACCATCCTCCTTGTCTGTCTCTTCATGTGCCATTCTGAAGTGATACATCAAATATGAATTCTAATATTGTGTTGTGTTTCTCCAGCTCCAGGCTCCAGTGAGAATGCTGAGGAGCGTGTGTTTCGGGAGCGCATGCGGCCTAGGAAGAGGCAGGGTGCCGTACGAAGGAGGGTCCATCAGGTCAACGGACACAAGTTCATGGCCACCTACCTGCGGCAGCCTACCTACTGCTCCCACTGCAGAGACTTTATATGGTGAGAGACACACACACACACACACACACACACATGCCTACATCAGCCTTCATATGCGTGGTCATGGGCGGTCTGAGCTCTTGTCTGTCAGTGTTTCCATGGAAACAGTAGGAAAAGCCCCTAGGCTAACCATTACAGTGGGACAGTGGAGCCTTTATCCTGGAGAGTCCAGCCAGTTCTCTGCTCCCTGTTTGCACCAAGCTACATGAAACAAGCACACATCTGTAGTACTCATGGCACAGGCTGCAAGCTGACAAGTACTGCTTTCTAGGGCTTATGACCTAACAGATGACTGCAGAGCACACCCAGGAGGCACAGAGTCTGAAGGCTGTGAGATGAGTCTGATCTGGGCCCGTAGGCACAAAGCATTTCAGAGTAGGAGTGCTGATCTAGGATCAGGTCCCAGCCTGTCCATATAATCTAATTCATTGTGATTTAAAAGGCAAAAGTGGTCCTAGATCAGCACTCCTACTCTGAGATGCTTTGAACTGAACTGAGCAGAACTGGGAACTACCTGCCTACATGTTGATGTTACAGTACACAGTATCTCCTGATGTGTGTCTTGATGGTAGTGCACAATGGTCTGTCTCCCACTGACATCCACTTCTAATAGTGAACCCTTTTCTCTCTAGTGAACCAACTCAGTGTCTGACCTGAGATTGGCGTTGGTATACTGTAGCATTGCCAGATAGTCCATTACTGACTGCAGTATACTGTAGCATTGCCAGATAGTCCCTAACTGACTGCAGTATACTGTAGCATTGTCAGATAGTCCCTAACTGACTGCAGTATACTGTAGCATTGTCAGATAGTCCCTAACTGACTGCAGTATACTGTAGCATTGCCAGATAGTCCCTAACTGACTGCAGTATACTGTAGCATTGCAAGATAGTCCCTAACTGACTGCAGTATACTGTAGCATTGCCAGATAGTCCCTAACTGACTGCAGTATACTGTAGCATTGTCAGACGCTCCCTAGGTGTAACACAGCGATAATGATGTGACCTGTTTCTCTGACAGAGGTGATGAAGAGTTTTTAGGCCCAGCCCCCCCCCAACTCTAGAGGTGGCACAACTCACTGCTATGGCTCAGGAACCTCTTAAACTTTCTGCTGTTCAATGGTTCAATTTCCATTCATTACAGCAAAGCAGAGTTAGACTGTTTAGATTCCAGATTGTGCCTTTTAATAAAAAACATAGAAAAATACATATTGAACATGACAAAGCTTCGAGGGCCCAAACATATTCACTTCATTCTAAGAAATAACTTACAATTCCACTGACGTAACATAATACTGTTCCACTGACTGTATGTTGCATTGAGTGACTATTTCTCTCTCTCAACAGGGGTGTGATTGGGAAACAGGGCTACCAGTGTCAAGGTAACCATCATATCTGTCTGTGATACAGCTATCTGCACACCAATGTGTATTCCCATCGCTCTATAAGTAATAGGGCCTTAACAGTCAACTAACGTGTTGAAATGAAAGTAAATGACTGAGTTGTCTGGTGTCTCCTAGTGTGCACGTGTGTAGTTCATAAGCGCTGCCACGAGCTCATCATCACAAAGTGTGCTGGGATGAAGAAAGACAAAGAGGACACCACACCAGAGGAGGTAGGCATCATTCCAGATATGAGTTATAATGAGGTGAATCAATCTAGGGGTGTGACTGTGTGATCGTTAATGCTCTTTGTCTCCCCCTGCAGGTTGGATCCCAGCGGTTCAGCGTTAATATGCCTCATAAGTTTGGTATTCACAACTTCAAAGTCCTAACCTTCTGTGACCACTGTGGATCGCTACTGTGGGGCCTGCTCAGACAAGGGCTGCAATGCAAAGGTACGCCAGCACACACATGCACGCACAAACATACCCACAGGCGCACGCACACACACACACACACACACACATACACACACATACACACACACACTGAGTTATACAAACAAATGCACCACTACACACAGACAAGCACATACATAGTACATTCTTACAACATTTTGTACTGGTCAAGAAGAATGCACTCCAGTAGCATGGTCACTCTCTCAGTCAGTAAGGTGAATGAACATGTGATGTAACCATGGTGTCTCTCTCAGTCAGTAACCATGGTCTCTCTCTCAGTCTGTAACCATGGTCTCTCTCTCAGTCTGTAACCATGGTCTCTCTCTCAGTCTGTAACCATGGTCTCTCTCTCAGTCTGTAACCATGGTCTCTCTCTCAGTCAGTAACCATGGTCTCTCTCTCAGTCAGTAACCATGGTCTCTCTCTCAGTCTGTAACCATGGTCTCTCTCTCAGTCTGTAACCATGGTCTCTCTCTCAGTCTGTAACCATGGTCTCTCTCTGTCTGTAACCATGGTCTCTCTCTCAGTCTGTAACCATGGTCTCTCTCTCAGTCTGTAACCATGGTCTCTCTCTCAGTCTGTAACCATGGTCTCTCTCTCAGTCTGTAACCATGGTCTCTCTCTGTCTGTAACCATGGTCTCTCTCTCAGTCTGTAACCATGGTCTCTCTCTCTGTCTGTAACCATGGTCTCTCTCTCAGTCTGTAACCATGGTCTCTCTCTCAGTCTGTAACCATGGTCTCTCTCTCAGTCTGTAACCATGGTCTCTCTCTCAGTCTGTAACCATGGTCTCTCTCTCAGTCAGTAACCATGGTCTCTCTCTCAGTCAGTAACCATGGTCTCTCTCTCAGTCTGTAACCATGGTCTCTCTCTCAGTCTGTAACCATGGTCTCTCTCTCAGTCTGTAACCATGGTCTCTCTCTGTCTGTAACCATGGTCTCTCTCTCAGTCTGTAACCATGGTCTCTCTCTCAGTCTGTAACCATGGTCTCTCTCTCAGTCTGTAACCATGGTCTCTCTCTCAGTCTGTAACCATGGTCTCTCTCTGTCTGTAACCATGGTCTCTCTCTCAGTCTGTAACCATGGTCTCTCTCTCTGTCTGTAACCATGGTCTCTCTCTCAGTCTGTAACCATGGTCTCTCTCTCAGTCAGTAATTATGGTCTCTCTCTCAGTCAGTAACCATGGTATCTCTCTCAGTCTGTAACCATGGTCTCTCTCTGTCTGTAACCATGGTCTCTCTCTCAGTCAGTAACCATGGTATCTCTCTCAGTCTGTAACCATGGTCTCTCTCTGTCTGTAACCATGGTCTCTCTCTCAGTCAGTAACCATGGTATCTCTCTCAGTCTGTAACCATGGTCTCTCTCTCAGTCAGTAACCATGGTCTCTCTCTCAGTCAGTAACCATGGTCTCTCTCTCAGTCAGTAAAGGGAATGAACATGTGATGTAACCATGGTCTCTCTCTCAGTCTGTAAAGGGAATTAACATTTTATATAATCATGGTCTCTCTCTCTCAGTCTGTAAGGTGAATGTACACAGACGCTGTGAAAGTAACGTGGCTCCTAATTGTGGGGTGGACGCGAGGGGCATCGCCAAGGTTCTGTCTGACTTGGGGGTCACACCAGACAAGATCTCCAACAGTGCCCAGAGGAGGAAAAAGGTTAGAGGGCACCACCATGTACACAGGGCACTGCCAGGATCAGGGGGCACTGCCAGGATCATGGGGCACTGCCAGGATCAGGGGGCACTGCCAGGATCAGGGGGCACTGCCAGGATCAGGGGGCACTGCCAGGTTCACGGGGCACTGCCATGACCAGGGGGACTGCCAGGGTCAGAGGGCAGGGGCGAGGGGTTATGGTCAGCGTGTAGAGGCAGGGGCAGGGGTTATGGGCAGGGGCGAGGGGGCAGAGGTAATGGGCAGGGAGCAAGGGTATGGGGCAGGGCCGAGGGGTAGGTGGTATGGGCAGGGAGAGGGGCAGGGCCGAGGGGTAGGGGGTATGGGCAGGGGCGAGGGCTAGGTGGCTGGGGGAGGAGGGAGGGGTATAGGCAAGGGCAACAATTGATGAGAATTCAGATTCAGTAAATGTGTACAGAATGTCCTCAATGAGACAATTCATTGTGCAGCAGTCACAATACACACAGATCAAATCACATATTTAAAAACAACATCAGAAAAGCAAAGGATATTTACATGAAAGTAGGCTGGATAGAATTATACTGAGTATAATACTGTCCCATGCCCATAACCCCTGTCCCCTAATCCTGCTCGTACCCCTTGCCCCTGCCCAGACATAATTATACTGGATAGAATTATTCTGGATAGAATGATTCTGGATAGAATGATTCTGGATATAATGATTCTGGATAGAATTATACTGGATAGAATGATTCTGGATAGAATTATACTGGATAGAATGATTCTGGATAGAAGAATTCTGGATAGAATTATACTGGATAGAATGATTCTGGATAGAAGGATTCTGGATAGAATTATACTGGATAGAATGATTCTGGATAGAATGATACTGGATAGAATGATTCTGGATAGAATGATTCTGGATACAATTATATGACAATTATTCATGTTGTGCTGAAGTGCCATTAGTCCAACATCTAGATGTGGTAGAGCAGGGGTGTCGAACAACCCCGTGGTAGAGATGTGTTAGAGAATGAGAAGGATTGGAGGATGATTATGATAATGATGATGATGGTGAGATGATGATGATGATGATAATGTTGCTCTCCACAGATAACCCAAGAACCCCAGCAGCCGTTACCATGTACCCCCCAGACAGAGGAGGACCGATCCAAATCAGCCCCCACCTCCCCATGTGACCAAGGTACACAAACACATTTAGTACAATGGACATGCTGACCACTTACTTCAGACATCACACCGATACCCAGGTTCAGGGAGTAAAATCGTTTTCACATTGAATTCATGGATTCTGCATTCGAAAGTCCCTGGGAGTGATTTGCTGTTCATTTCCACCCCTGCCCATACACAGAGGAGCACACTTGTATCACTCCTTTACCTCTCTGGTTTCTCTCCCAGACCTGAAAGAATTGGAGAACATACGCAAGGCGCTGTCGTTTGACCAACGTGGACAAGAACACAAGTCGGCCTCGTCCTCTTCTTCCAGCAAGGTGGTGGTGGGCTCAGAGGGGGGCGAGGCCCGGGAGAATGGAGAGCTCAAGACTGTCCAGACCAAAAGGATGACCCTGCAGAACTTCCTCTTCATCAAGGTCCTGGGCAAAGGCAGCTTCGGAAAGGTACAGTACTGTCTGACTCTCTGACTGCCTGTCTGTCTGACTTTGTCTGTCTGTCTCTCTGTCACTCTGTCTGCCTGTCTGCCTGTCACTCTGTCTGCCTGTCTGCCTGTCTGTCTGCCTGTCTGTCTGCCTGTCTGTCTGCCTGTCTCTATGTCTGTCTGTATGACTCTGTCTGTCTGTCTGTATGACTCTGTCTGTCTGTCTGTATGACTCTCTCTCTCTCTCTCTCTCTCTCTCTCTCTCTCTCTCTCTTTTTCTTCTCTCTGCAATCACTCTCTTTCTTTCTATCTCTCTCTTTGGTTAATTATCATCCCCTCCCATTGATGATAAGAGCTGTCTGCTCTTCCGTTGGACCAGTCATTGTAAAGAGTACTTTGTGATTGGTGGGTTTTTTGGTTGGTTGGTTAGTTAGAGGTGGTTCAGTATTTCCTCCTGAATCATTTCATGTGTCTGTCTGTCTGTCTGTCTATCTGACTCTCTGTTTGACTCTCTGTCTGTCTGTCTGACTCTCTGTCTGTCTGTCCTCTCAATTTAATCAAGTGCAAAAAATGAGTCAGTGGCTTGAGTGTTGTTACAGTAGTAGTGTGTGTGTGTCTGTATGTGGGTGTGTGTGTGCGTGCGTTTATGTGCTTGTGCGTGCATGTGTATGTTAACCTCTGCGGTCTTCCCTGTAGGTGATGCTGGCTGAGCTGAAAGGAACAGATGAGGTGTATGCTGTGAAGGTGTTAAAGAAAGACGTGATCCTGCAGGATGATGACGTGGACTGTACCCTGACAGAGAAACGCATCCTGGCCCTGGCTAGAAAACACCCCTACCTTACCCAGCTCTTCTGCTGCTTCCAGACCAAGGTAGGAAACAGCCCTACCTGACCCAGCTTTCTGCTGCTTCCAGACCAAGGTAGGAAACAGCCCTACCTGACCCAGCTTTCTGCTGCTTCCAGACCAAGGTAGGAAACAGCCCTACCTGACCCAGCTTTCTGCTGCTTCCAGACCAAGGTAGGAAACAGCCCTACCTGACCCAGCTTTCTGCTGCTTCCAGACCAAGGTAGGAAACAGCCCTACCTGACCCAGCTTTCTGCTGCTTCCTCACCAAGGTAGGAAACAGCCCTACCTGACCCAGCTTTCTGCTGCTTCCTCACCAAGGTTGGAACATCTCTACCTGACTCATCTTTTCTGCAGCTTCCAGAATAAGGTTGGGACAAATACCAGTACATCACACAGAGGAGCACACACACAGACACACACACACACACACACACACACACACAGACACACACACACACAGACACACACACATATACAGTGCACACGGAAAGTCTTCAGACCCCTCAACTTATTTCACATTTTGTTACATTACAGCCTTATTATAAAATGGTTTACATTTTTAAAAAATCCTCATCAATCTATGCACAAAAAAGTTAAAAGGCACATGACAGCCCACTTGAAGTTTGCCAAAATACACCTAAAGAACTCCCAGACCATGAGAATCAAGATTCTCTGCACTGATGAAACCAAGATTGAATTCCTTGGCCTGAATACCAAGCGTCACGTCTGGAGGAAACAAGGCACCACTCATCACCTGGCCAATACCATCCATACGGTGAAGCATGGTGGTGGCAGCATCATGCTGTGCGGATGTGTTTCAGCAGCAGGGACTGGGAGACTAGTCAGGATCAAGGGAAAGATGAACGGAGAAAAGTACAGAGAGATCCTTGATGAAAACCTGCTCCAGACTAGGGTGAAGGTTCACCTTCCAACAGAACAACGACCCTAAGCACACAGCCAAGACAACGCAGGAGTGGCTTTGGGACAAGTCTCTGAATGTCCTTGAGTGGCCCAGACAGAGCCAGGACTTGAACTCGATCTAACATCCCTGTAGAGACCAGAAAATCGCCGTGCAGCGACCCCCATCTAACCTGACAGAGCTTGAGAGGATCTGCAGAGAAGAATGGAAGAAACTCCCCAAATATAGGTCTGCCAAGCTTGTAGCATCATACCCAAGAAGACTCGAGGCTGTAATCGCTGTCAAAGGTGCTTCAACAAAGTACTGAATAAAGGGTCTGAAAACTAATGTAAATGTGATATTTCAGTTGTTGTTTTTTAGACATTTGCAAAACTTGTTTTTGCTTCGTCATTATGGGGTAATGTGTTGATGTGGGGAAATTACTATTTAACCCATTTAGAATAAGGCTGTAATGTAACAAAATGTGGAAAAAGTGAAAGGGTCTTAATACTTTACGAATTTACTGTATCTACACACAAAAACACAATACACTCACAGTTGGATTGGCAGGTGGGCAGAACGACAGACACACACTGGCATGCTCAGACCCCTTCTTGACTCACTTGTCTACTTCTTGCCAACTAACATAGGGTTAAAAAAAAACACAAACACACACAGGTACACTGACTGGAATGACCACTTATGAACCACTCCATAGACAGCAGTTTCGCTGGTTGGGATGTAGGTATGATTGCCACTAAGTGGCAATATAACACCATAGTTGAAGAACACAACAGGACTCAATTCATGGTAATTCACATGCAGCCCGTTTAAAAATGTTCCCCTGGCTACAGTTACTGACTGTGGGGGGTATAGGATGGTAACCGGGTCATTCCACCAATAGAGTGCCTATAGTGTAGGATGGTAACCGGGTCGTTCCACCAATAGAGTGCCTATAGTGTAGGATGGTAACCGGGTCGTTCCACCAATAGAATGCCTATAGTGTAGGATGATAACTGGGTTGTTCCACCAATATAGTGCCTATAGTGTAGGATGGTAACCGGGTCGTTCCACCAATATAGTGCCTATAGTGTAGGATGGTAACCGGGTCGTTCCACCAATAGAATGCCTATAGTGTAGGATGATAACTGGGTCATTCCACCAATAGAGTGCCTATAGTGTAGGATGGTAACCGGGTCGTTCCACCAATAGAGTGCCTATAGTGTGGGATAGTAACCTGGTCGTTCAACCAATAGAGTGCCTATAGTGTAGGATGATAACTGGGTCGTTCCACAAATAGAGTGCCTATAGTGTAGTATAGTAACCTGGTCATTCCACCAATAGAGTGCCTATAGTGTAGGATGGTAACCGTGTCGTTCCACCAATAGAGTGCCTATAGTGTAGGATGGTAACCTGGTCGTTCCACCAATAGAGTGCCTATAGTGCCTATAGTGTATGATGATAACTGGGCCGTTCCACCAATAGAGTGCCTAAAGTGTAGGATGGTAACCTGGTCGTTCCACCAATAGAGTGCCTATAGTGTATGATGATAACTGGGCCGTTCCACCAATAGAGTGCCTAAAGTGTAGGATGGTAACCGGGTCGTTCCACCAATAGAGTGCCTATAGTGCCTATAGTGCCTATAGTGTAGGATGGTAACCGTGTCGTTCCACCAATAGAGTGCCTATAGTGTAGGATGGTAACCGTGTCGTTCCACCAATAGAGTGCCTATAGTGTAGGATGGTAACCGTGTCGTTCCACCAATAGAGTGCATATAGTGTAGGATAATAACCGGGTCATTCCACCAATAGAGTGCCTATAGTGCCTTAGTGTAGGATGGTAACCGGGTCGTTCCACCAATAGAGTGCCTACAGTTCCTATAGTGTAGGATGGTAACCGGTCGTTCCACCAATAGAGTGCCTATAGCGTAGTATGGTAACCGGGTCGTTCCACCAATAGAGTGCCTATAGTGTAGAATAGTAACCGGGTCGACCCACCAATAGAGTGCCTATAGTGTAGGATAGTAACCTGATCGTTCCACTAGAAGAGTGCCTATAGTGTAGGATTGTAACCCGGTCGTTCCATCAATAGAGTGCCTATAGTGTAGGATGGTAACCGTGTCGTTCCACCAATAGAGTGCCTAAAGTGTAGGATGGTAACCGGGTCGTTCCACCAATAGAGTGCCTATAGTGCCTATAGTGCCTATAGTGTAGGATGGTAACCGTGTCGTTCCACCAATAGAGTGCCTATAGTGTAGGATGGTAACCTGGTCGTTCCACCAATAGAGTGCCTATAGTGTAGGATGGTAATCGGGTCGTTCCACCAATAGAGTGCCTATAGTGTAGGATGGTAATCGGGTCATTCCACCAATAGAGTGCCTATAGTGTAGGATGGTAATCGGGTCGTTCCACCAATAGAGTGCCTAAAGTGTAGGATGGTAATCGGGTCGTTCCACCAATAGAGTGCCTATAGTGTATGATGATAACTGGGCCGTTCCACCAATAGAATGCCTATAGTGTAGGATGGTAATCGGGTCGTTCCACCAATAGAGTGCCTATAGTGTAGGATGGTAATCGGGTCATTCCACCAATAGAGTGCCTATAGTGTAGGATGGTAATCGGGTCGTTCCACCAATAGAGTGCCTAAAGTGTAGGATGGTAACCGGGTCGTTCCACCAATAGAGTGCCTATAGTGCCTATAGTGTAGGATGGTAACCGTGTCGTTCCACCAATAGAGTGCCTATAGTGTAGGATGGTAACCATGTCGTTCCACCAATAGAGTGCCTATAGTGTAGGATGGTAACCTGGTAGTTCCACAAAGAGTGTGCCTATAGTGTAGGATGGTAACCTGATCGTTCCAACAATAGAGTGCCTATGGTGTAGGATGGTAACCGGGTCATTCCACCAATAGAGTGCCAACAGTTTAGGAAGGTAACCCGGGTCGTGCCACCAATAGAGTGCCTATAGTGTAGGTTTGTAACCGGGTCGTTCCACCAATAGAGTGCCTATAGTGTAGAATAGTAACCTGGTCGTTCCACCAATAGAGTGCCTATAGTGTAGGATAGTAACCGGTTCGTGCCACCAATAGAGTGCCTATAGTGTAGGTTTGTAACCGGGTCGTTCCTCCAATAGAGTGCCTATAGTGTAGAATAGTAACCTGGTCGTTCCACCAATAGAGTGCCTGTAGTGTAGGATGATAACTGGGTCGTTCCACCAATAGAGTGCATATAGTGTAGGATAATAACCGGGTCATTCCACCAATAGAGTGCCTACAGTTCCTATAGTGTAGGATGGTAACCGGTCGTTCCACCAATAGAGTGCCTATAGCGTAGTATGGTAACCGGGTCGTTCCACCAATAGAGTGCCTATAGTGTAGAATAGTAACCGAATTCGACTCCACCAATAGAGTGCCTATAGTGTAGGATAGTAACCTGATCGTTCCACTAGAAGAGTGCCTATAGTGTAGGATTGTAACCCGGTCGTTCCATCAATAGAGTGCCTATAGTGTAGGATGGTAACCGGGTCGTTCCACAAATATAGTGCCTATAGTGTAGGAGAGTAACCGGGTCGTCCCACCAATAGAGTGCCTATAGTGTAGCATAGTAACCTGATCGTTCCACTAGAAGAGTTCCTATAGTGTAGGATTGTAACCCGGTCGTTCCATCAATAGAGGGCCTATAGCGTAGGATGATAACCGGGTCGTTCCACCAATAGAGTGCCTATAGTGTAGGATTGTAACCCGGTCGTTCCATCAATAGAGGGCCTATAGTGTAGGATGATAACCGGGTCGTTCCACCAATAGAGGGCCTATAGTGTAGGATGATAACCGGGTCGTTCCACCAATAGAGGGCCTATAGCATAGGATGATAACCGGGTCGTTCCACCAATAGAGGGCTTTTTGGGTAGTTTAATTTTGTCCGAAATAACAATTTATTAAATTGCAACATTCTGTAATTTCAATGTTACCTTTATTTTATTTAACTAGGCAAGTCAGTTAAAACCAAATTCTTATTTGCAATGACAGCCTACTGGGGAAGAGTGGGTTAACTGCCTTTTTCAGGGGCAGAACGACAGATTTTTGCCTTGTCAGCTTGGGGATTTGATCCAGCAACATTTTGGTTATTACCACTTCGCTCTAGCCACTAGGCTACCTGCCGCCCCTGCCGTCATTAAGAGCTCAACTTCATAACAAACATGTTTTCCACATTAAAATACAGTACTTTTGGAATTTTGAACATGGTTTAGTTTAGTTAGAGCACAAATGTATGTGAATCAACTGTTAAATAGTTTGATCAAAATATACATACATAATGTCACAAGGTCATAAAAGGCAGTCTATTTGTGGAACGACCCAAACCTACGTATATGGCACTCACTGGCATGAAGCAGACAAGGTTTGACCCTGCTGTTGGGATTAGAATATTGGAGAATAGGATTTTATAGATAGTATTAGTATTAGGTTTGACCCTGCTGTTGTGATCAGAATATTGGAGTGCAGGATTTTATACAGTTGAAGTCGGAAGTTTACATACACCTTAGCCAAATACATTTAAACTCGGTTTTTCACAATTCCTGACATTTAATCTTAGTAAACATTCCCTGTCTTAGATCAGGTAGGATCACCACTTTACGCATTGCCTTTAAATTGAATAACTTTGGTTAAACGTTTCAGGTAGCCTTCCACAAGTTTCCCACAATAAGTTGGCCACTCCAATACCTTGACTTTGTTGTCCTTAAGCCATTTTGCCACAACTTTGGAAGTATGCTTGGGGTCATTGTCCATTTGTAAGACCCATTTGCGACCAATCTTTAACTTCCTGACTGATGTCTTTAGATGTTGCTTCAATATATCCACATCATTTTCCTTCCTCATGATGCCATCTATTTTGTGAAGTGCACCAGCCCCTCCTTCAGCAAAGCACCCACACAACATGATGCTGCCACCCCCGTGTTTCACGGTTGGGATGGTGTTCTTTGGCTTGCAAGCCTCCCCATTTTCCTCCAAACATAACGATGGTCATTATGACCAAACAGTTCTATTTTTGTTTCATCAGACCAGAGGACATTTCTCCAAAAATCTTTGTCCCCATGTGCAATTGCAAAACATAGTCTGACTTTTTTATGGCGGTTTTGGAGCAGTGGCTTCTTCCTTGCTGAGCAGCATTTCAGGTTAGGTCGATACAGGACTCGTTTTACTGTGGATATAGATACTTTTGTACCTGTTTCCTCCAGCTTTTTCACAATGTCCTTTGCTGTTGTTCTGGGATTGATTTGCACTTTTCGCACACCAAAGTATGTTCATCTCTAGGAGACAGAACGCGTCTCCTTCCTGAGCGGTATGACGACTGTGTGGTCCCATGGTGTTTATACTTGCGTACTATTGTTTGTACAGATGCACGTGGTACCTTCAGGCATTTGGAAATTGCTCGCAATGATGAACCAAACTTGTAGACGTCTACACATTTTTTTTTAGGTCTTGGCTGAATCTTTTAGAGTTTGAAGGAAGGCCTTGAAATGCATCCACAAGTACACCTCCAATTGACGCAAATTATGACAATTAGCCTATCAGAAGCTTCTAAAGTCATGACATAATTTTCTGGAATTTTCCAAGCTGTTTAAAGGCCCAGTCAACTTAGTGTATGTAAACGTATGACCCACTGGAATTGTGATACAGTGAATTATAAGTGAAAAATTCTGTCTGTAAACAATTGTTGGAAAAAGTACTTGTGTCATGCACAAAGTAGATGTCCTAACCAGCTTGCCAAAACTATAGTTTGTTAACAAGAAATTTGTGGAGTGGTTGAAAAACTAGTTTCATTGACTCCAACCTAAGTGTACGTACACTTCTGACTTCAACTGTATATAGTATTAGTATTAACTTTTACCTTGCTGTTGGGATTAGAATATTGGAGTTTAGGATTTTATATATATAGTATTAGGTTTGACCCTGCTTTTGGGATAACATTTTTGGAGTATATGATTTTAGATATAGTATTAGTATTAGGTTTCACCCTGCTGTTGGATTTTACTTATTGGAGTATAGGATTTATATGTAGTTTTAGTATCAGGTTTTACCCTGCTGTCGGGATTAGAATGTTGGAGTATAGGATTTATATGTAGTTTTAGTATCAGGTTTTACCCTGCTGTCGGGATTAGAATATTGGAGTATATGATTTATATGTAGTTTTAGTATTAGGTTTTACCCTGCTGTCGGGATTAGAATATTGGGGTATAGGATTTTATATGTAGTTTTAGTATCAGGTTTTACCCTGTTGTCGGGATTAGAATATTGGGGTATAGGATTTTATATGTAGTTTTAGTATCAGGTTTTACCCTGTTGTCGGGATTAGAATATTGGAGTATAGGATTTTATATGTAGTTTTAGTATCAGGTTTTACCCTGTTGTCAGGATTAGAATATTGGAGTATAGGATTTTATATGTAGTTTTAGTATCAGGTTTTACCCTGCTGTCGGGATTAGAATGTTGGAGTATAGGATTTTATATGTAATTTTAGTATCAGGTTTTACCCTGCTGTCGGGGTTTTGGAATTTATATGTAGTATTTTGGAAAAAGAAAATAGTGAAAGAGTAAGGTAAAAAAAATTCTCTCCCTCACCCTCTACCTCTTAGCATGTCTCTCTCTCTCTCTCTCTCTCTCTCTCTCTCTCTCTCTCTCTCTCTCTTTTTTTTTTTTTTTTTTTTTTTAAATGGGAGAGTAGCACACTCTTCCTGTCAATCAAATTCAATCAAATGTATTTATAAAGCCCCTGTCACAAAGTGCTGTACATAAACCCAGCCTAAAACCCCAAACAGCAAGCTATGCAGGTGTAGAAGCACAGTGTGGAGATTATAACAGAACATGGCCAAGATGTTCAAATGCTCATAGATGACCAGCAGGGTCAAATAATAATAATCACAGTGGTTGTTTATGTAAACGTGTCAGCCAGCTCTGGGCCAGACTGAAACTAGCACGTCTATTAGCATGTCTCTCTTTCTCTCTTTCTTTCTTTCTTTCTTTCTTTCTTTCTTTCTTTCTTTCTTTCTTTCTTTCTTTCTCTCTCTCTCTCTCTCTCTCTCTCTCTCTCTCTCTCTCTCTCTCTCTCTCTCTCTCTCTCTCTCTCTCTCTCTCTCTCTCTCTCTCTCTCTTCTCTCTGTCTTTCTCTCTTTCTTTCTCTCTTTCTCTCTCCTCTCTTTCTCTTTTCTCTCTCTTTCTCTCTCTTTCAGTCTTACTTACTCTCTTTCTCCTTTCTTTCTTTCTATTTCTTTCTCTCTTCTCTCTTTCTGTCTCTCTCTCTTCTCTCTTTCTCTCTTCTCTCTTCTCTCTCTCTCTCTTTCTCTCTTCTCTCTTTCTCTTTTCTCTCTCTTTCTCTCTCTTTCAGTCTTACTTACTCTCTTTCTCTCTCCTTTCTTTCTTTCTATTTCTTTCTCTCTTCTCTCTTTCTGTCTCTCTCTCTTCTCTCTCTCTCTTTATTTCGCTCTTACTCGCTCTCTTTTTCTCCCTCTTTCTCTCTTTCTCTCGTTCTCTTCTCTCTCTCTCTTTCTCTCTTTCTTTCTCTCTCTCTCTCTTCTCTCTCTCTCTCTCTCTCTCTCTCTCTCTCTCTCTCTCTCTCTCTCTCTCTTTCTCTAGTTCTCTTCTCTCTCTCTCTTTCTTTCTCTTCTCTCTTTTTCTCTCTTTCTCTTCTCTCTCTCTTTTCTCTCTTCTCTTCCTTCTTTCTCTGTATCTCTCTCTTTTCTCTGTATACACGCACATATGCATGCACAAGCACACACTTACCTTACAGAGCAGTTGTCTAGGTGACAGCAATGTGGTGTTTGTGTTTGGAATTGTTGCAGGTATTTCATAAGAGGGTCCTGATTCTTATCAGGTTTGATGTGTATTCCATATGCTGTCTGTTTTCCCTGCCCCCCTCCTTCCATCCCCACTCCCCCACAATATGGACATGAAGACTATGAGGGCTTTGCATTTGCCCACTTGGAACCGTCACGCTTAACCATGCCCCCAGCTCCCACTGCCTTATGTAACATTGGTTCCATATCAATTAAGAAGAATTATGTCCTATACTCTCAAAGGGGGCTGCGTCTCAAAGGGGACGTTATTCCCTATATGATGCACTCCTTTAGACGAGGTGCACTATTTAGGGAATAGGTGCACTATGTAGGCAATAGGGTGCCATTTGGGATGAGGCCCTTGGAGAGAGTTTGGAGAGCAGAGTTGATAGGGTTGTTGAAACAGAAGGCCCCATACACTACGGGTTTACAAGGCCAGCTAGAGGGAAGGCCTCGCAGAGAATACAGTTGATAGACAGGAGACATCAGAGCATGTACAAACATGAATTCATTATTTGTCACTCTCTATACTCTCGCACTTCTTCTCTTTCTGTCTCAGTCTTCCTCCCTCTCTCCCTCTCTCTCTCTCTCTCCGCTCTCTCTCTCTCTCTCTCTCTCTCTCTCTCTCTCTCTCTCTCTCTCTCTCTCTCTCTCTCTCTCTCTCTCTCTCTCTCTCTCTCTCTCTCTCTCTCTCTCTCTCTCTCTCTCTCTCTCTCTCTCTCTCTCTCTCTCTCTCCCTCTCCCCCTCTCCTTTTCTCTCTCTTGTTCCTTCATTCCTTCGCTCCATTGCAAGTTCCCTCAATGGATAATTAACCAGCAGGCCTCTGATGGGATGTTTGTGTCTTGGCTTGTTTCCTGCATGGTGTGTGTGTGTGTTTGTGTACTACTGGTCTGCTGTACCTTCACCAGTAGCACTGGACCCTGGCCAAAACACAGCTGTATGCCCCCCAACTACCACACACATACAGGCACGTGTATTATCACCCCCAACCCACTGTTACCTCAAACACAAAGAAAGGTAAAATTATGATGTCACAGGTGTTGATTGACAGACAGGGCAAGGGTGATTGACGAATGTTAAGACGTAAACTCTTAGCGACCCATGGTCTGAATCCCATTCTCCAGTCTTCATCACCGTAAGGATCATTGCCCTTATAAGCCTAATTACCACTCAAATGTAAATAACGTTATATAAGAGTTTGATGCAGAACTTAGGCCCCGTATAGCTGCTTATGCTGCAGCACAGAGAGAAAGGGACAGGAAAAGAGAGAGTGCATGAGTGAGAGAGCGAGAGAGAGAGGGAGAGAAAGAGAGCAAGGGAGGGAGGGAGGAAAAGTGGGAGAGTAAAATGGAGGGAGAGCAAGATGGAGAGAGGGGCAGAGAGAGGGAGAGAAAGAGAGAGAGACAGAGAGAAGGAAGAGACTAACAGGCTCATAAAATCTGCTAGAATACAGACTCAATCCCACATTACTCCCTCTTTTGGGAGATCCAATTCAGACAACTGTTCATTATTGGAGCCAATGAAAAGACACAGCAGTCCTGCCACCTAGTCCTTGAAGCTCCCCTCACCTTTGTTCTCTCCATTCCCTTCATTCCCTCCTAATGGCATCAGTGAGTGAACGGGCCTTCTCTAGGCCCTTGGCTGGGCCCTGGAGCCTGACTCTGTGTTGGAGGTGACTTGGCAGCTCTCCCACAGGTTGATTCTCTATTTTTACTCCATTAATTGTGGCGGTTGATTGTAGTTCTCCTCTTCCTGACAGCGGTGCAGACAGTCAAATAGGAGCCTCGCCATCACCAAAACACACCTGCATGCTGGACGAGCTACACACACACACACACACACACACACACACACACACACACACACACACACACACACACACACACACACACACACACACACACACACACAAAGACACACACACAAATACAGACACAAAGACACACACACAAATACAGACACACACACAAATACACACACAAATACACACACACAAATACACACACACACACAGATACACACACACACACACAGACACATGTACTTTCCTGTAATGATGAAGCTGCAGAGTATGAACATTGGCAGAGGTCCTTTGTCTTCATTTGTTGTGATTGAGACTGTTCCATGACTGGAGAGTCTTCCATTAACTGTGTGTTCTATCTTTAGTTATCTGTATGGTCACTCTACGGTCAAGCGGTCGTTGATGATAGTGTTACTGTTAGTTTAGAATGTGTTCATAGGGACATCGTTGTTACACAGTGGTTATGCTCACATCCAAGTGTCCCATTTTAAGGCTCTGTGGCTCTTCTTACCCATTAGGCTTCTCCGCCTGACTCCGCCCTTCCTGGCTGACCCCTGCAATGGGGAACGTGGGAACGTGTGTGTGTGTTTAGGGAGAACAGCCATGGAGGGTTGAGCCACAGCAGAGGAGGACATCTGTCTGTCCAAGCAGTACATCATCTCTCTATCTCCATCTCTCTCGCTTCCTGCAACTTCCTTTTGTGAATCTCTGTACCACAAGATTGTTGGTCTTTTGTCTTACACACATGCACGCACGCACGCACGCACACACACACACACACATGTCTTACTATACTTGTGGGGACCCTAACCCTAACCCTAACCCAATTATTTCCCATTCAAAAACCTATTTTCCCTAACCCTAAATCTAATCCTCTACCCTAACCATAACCCTAACCTTAACCCCTAAACATAATCCTAACTCCTAAACCTAATTCTGATCCTAATTATAACCCTAACCCTACACTCTTAGAAAAAAAGGTGATATCTAGAGCCTAAAAGAGCTATTCGGCTGTCCCAATAGAAGAACCCTTTGAAAAACCTTTTTTTGGTTCCATGTAGAACCCTTTCCACAGAGGGTTGTACATGGAACTCTAAAGGGTTCTAAATGAAACCAAAAAGGGTTCTACCTGGAACCTAAAAGGGTTCTCCTATGGGGACGGCCAAAGAACCCTTTTGAAACCCTTTTTTCTAAGAGTGTAAACCTTACCCCTAAGCCTCAAATAGCCTTTTTACAAGTGAGGACCAGCAAATTGTCCTCACTTCTCAGAAATGTTTTTTGGTTTACTATTCTTGTGAGGACATTTGGGACTACTGACACACACACACACAGCTATGTGTCCCAGTGTGAGTTTGTATCCTGGAGGGTCTTTGGCCCAAGCTGGATTTAGACAGGATACTCTGTTGGCTGTAATGACTTTCTGATTGGTTCAGCACATGGAACATTGTTGCTCTATATGGCCTTTGTATGGGTCTTCTACATGTATGTGTTTTACTTTGTGTGCATCCTTGTCGACAAACGTTTGTTTGCCAAGGGGTTTCACACAAAGAGAGGGGCCTTTTATTTCTTATAACTAATAGACTCGTAATGTAATACAGTACACTGTATGTGTCTTAAGGTCATCATTAGGGTTGGAAATGGAGAGTAAATGGAGAGTTTACCAGTAAACGACCAGAATTAGTGTATGTTTCAAGGATTCTTTGTAATCTATCACAAGACATCTATATAGTGGCCTTTTTAGGTACTTCAGACGTCTGTAATGATCTCTGGCCCTCTGTGTGGCCTTAACACATGCATAATAATATTACATAATTAAATGAGATGATTTTTAAATAGAAAAATGTATGGCAAAGCTGAAAAATGTTGTCCTAAATATAAACCACAGGGGTCTAAGGAACTGCATCTCAGTGCTAGAGGTGTCACTACAGACCCTGGTTCGATTCCAGGCTATATCACAACCGGCCGTGATTGGGAGTCCCATAGGGCGGCGCACAATTGGCCCAGCGTCGCCGGGTTAGGGTTTGGCCAGGGTAGGCCGTTATTGTAAATAGAATTTGTTCTTAATTGTCTTGTCTAGTTAAATAAAGGTTAAATATATGAATATATCAACATAAAAAACACCATTGGTGCATGAAATATTTTTTCCACACACTTCCACACCATGTATTTGTTGTCATTGTTGATTAGATGCTTTTTTAATCAATTAGTAATACAGTACTGTAGGCAGAGTGTCAGTAATACAGTACTGTATGCAGGGTGTCAGTAATACTGTATTGTATGTGTGTTGTCAGTAATACTGTACTGTAGGTGGCGTGTCAGTAATACAGTTCTGTAGGTGGGGTGTCAGTAATACAGTACTGTAGGCAGGGTGTCAGTAATACTGTATTGTATGTGTGGTGTCAGTAATACTGTACTGTAGGTGGCGTGTCAGTAATACAGTTCTGTAGGTGGGGTGTCAGTAATACAGTAATGTAGGTGGGGTGTCAGTAATACAGTACTTGTTGGTGGGGTGTCAGTAATACAGTACTTGTTGGTGGGGTGTCAGTAATACAGTTCTGTAGGTGGGGTGTCAGTAATACAGTAATGTAGGTGGGGTGTCAGTAATACAGTACTTGTTGGTGGGGTGTCAGTAATACAGTACTGTAGTTGGGGAGTCAGTATTACAGTACTGTAGGTGGGGTGTCAGTAATACAGTTCTGTAGGTGGGGTGTCAGTAATACAGTAATGTAGGTGGGGTGTCAGTAATACAGTACTTGTTGGTGGGGTGTCAGTAATACAGTACTGTAGTTGGGGAGTCAGTATTACAGTACTGTAGGTGGGGTGTCAGTAATACAGTGCTGTAGGTGGGGTGTCAGTAATACAGTACTGTAGGTGGGGTGTCAGTAATACATTACTGTGGGTGGGGTGTCAGTAATACAGTACTGTAGGTGGTGTTTCAGTAATACAGTACTGTCAAAGTTACCATTATTAGTCAGTTGTACAACCAAATGCCTTCAACCGAAATGTGTCTTCCGCATTTAACCCAACCCCTCTGAATCAGAGAGGTGCGAGGGCTGCCTTAATCGACATCCACGTCTTGCGCCTGGGAACAGTGGGTTAACTGCCTTGTTCAGGGGCAGAACGACAGATTTTTACCTTGTCAGCTCGGTGATTCGAACTTGCAACCCTCCGGTTACAAGTCCAACGCTCTAACCACTAGGCTACCTGCCGCCCCTGTAGGTGGTGTTTCAGTAATACAGTACTGTAGGGGGGGTGTCAGTAATACAGTACTGTAGGTGGAGTGTCAGTAAGACAGTACCGTAGGCAGGGTGTCAGTAATACAGTACTGTAGGTGGAGTGTCTGTATTATGGTACTGTAGGTGAGATGTCAGTAATACAGTCCTGTAGGTGAGGTGACAGTAATACCGTACTGTAGGTGGGGTGTCAGTAATACAGTACTGTAGTTGGGGTGTCAGTAATACAGTACTGTAGGTGGGGTGTCAGTAATACAGTTCTGTAGGTGGGGTGTCAGTAATACAGTACTGTATGCAGGGTGTCAGTAATACAGTTCTGTAGGTGGGGTGTCAGTAATACAGTAATGTAGGTGGGGTGTCAGTAATACAGTACTTTTGGTGGGGTGTCAGTAATACAGTACTGTAGTTGGGGAGTCAGTAATACAGAACTGTAGTTGGGGAGTCAGTATTACAGTACTGTAGGTGGGGTGTCAGTAATACAGTACTGTATGCAGGGTGTCAGTAATACAGTGCTGTAGGTGGGGTGTCAGTAATACAGTACTGTAGGTGGGGTGTCAGTAATACAGTACTGTAGGTGGGGTGTCAGTAATACAGTACTGTAGGTGGAGTGTCAGTAAGACGGTACCGTAGGCAGGGTGTCAGTAATACAGTACTGTTGGTGGGGTGTCAGTAATACAGTACTGTAGTTGGTGAGTCAGTAATACAGTACTGTAGTTGGGGAGTCAGTATTACAGTACTGTAGGTGTGGTGTCAGTAATACAGTACTGTATGCAGGGTGTCAGTAATACAGTGCTGTAGGTGGTGTGTCAGTAATACAGTAATGTAGGTGGAGTGTCTGTATTATGGTACTGTAGGTGAGATGTCAGTAATACAGTCCTGTAGGTGAGGTGACAGTAATACCGTACTGTAGGTGGGGTGTCAGTAATACAGTACTGTTGGTGGGGTGTCAGTAATACAGTACTGTAGTTGGGGAGTCAGTAATACAGTACTGTAGGTGGGGTGTCAGTAATACAGTACTGCAGTTGGGGAGTCAGTAATACAGTACTGTAGGTTGGGTGTCAGTAATACAGTACTGTAGGTGGGGTGTCAGTAATACAGTACTGTAGGTGGGGTGTCAGTAATTCAGTACTGTAGGGGGGGTGTCAGTAATACAGTACCGTAGGCTGGGTGTCAGTAAGACGGTACTGTAGGCAGGGTGTCAGTAAGACAGTACTGTAGGCAGGGTGTCAGTAATACAGTACTGTATGCAGGGTGTCAGTAATACAGTGCTGTAGGTGGGGTGTCAGTAATACAGTTCTGTAGGTGGGGTGTCAGTAATACAGTACTGTAGGTGGGGTGTCAGTAATACAGTACAGTTGTTGGGGTGTCAGTAATACAGTACTGTAGGTGGGGTGTCAGTAATACAGTACTATAGCTGGGGTGTCAGTAATACAGTACTGTAGGTGGGGTGTCAGGAATACAGTACTGTAGGTGGTGTTTCAGTAATACAGTACTGTAGGTGGGGTGTCAGTAATACAGTTCTGTAGGTGGGGTGTCAGTAATACAGTACTGTAGGTGGGGTGTCAGTAATACAGTACTGTAGGTGGGGTGTCAGTAATACAGTACTGTAGTTGGGGAGTCAGTAATACTGTACTGTAGTTGGGGAGTCAGTAATACAGTACTGTAGTTGGGGAGTCAGTAATACAGTACTGTAGGTGGTGTTTCAGTAATACAGTACTGTAGGTGGGGTGTCAGTAATACAGTACTGTAGTTGGGGAGTCAGTATTACAGTACTGTAGGTGGGGTGTCAGTAATACAGTACTGTATGCAGGGTGTCAGTAATACAGTGCTGTAGGTGGGGTGTCAGTAATACAGTACTGTAGGTGGGGTGTCAGTAATACAGTACTGTAGGCAGGGTGTCAGTAATACTGTATTGGGGTGTCAGTAATACAGTACTGTAGGCAGGGTGTCAGTAATACTGTATTGTATGTGTGGTGTCAGTAATACTGTACTGTATGTGGCGTGTCAGTAATACAGTTCTGTAGGTGGGGTGTCAGTAATACAGTAATATAGGTGGGGTGTCAGTAATACAGTACTGTTGGTGGGGTGTCAGTAATGCAGTACTGTAGTTGGGGAGTCAGTAATACAGTACTGTAGTTGGGGAGTCAGTATTACAGTACTGTAGGTGGGGTGTCAGTAATACAGTACTGTATGCAGGGTGTCAGTAATACAGTACTGTAGGTGGGGTGTCAGTAATACATTACTGTAGGTGGGGTGTCAGTAATACAGTACTGTAGGTGGGGAGTCAGTAGTACAATACTGTAGGTGGGGTGTCAGTAATACAGTACTGTAGTTGGGGAGTCAGTAATACAGTACTGTAGGTGGGGTGTCAGTAATACAGTACTGTAGTTGGGGAGTCAGTAATACAGTACTGTAGTTGGGGAGTCAGTATTACAGTACTGTAGGTGGGGTGTCAGTAATACAGTACTGTATGCAGGGTGTCAGTAATACAGTGCTGTAGGTGGGGTGTCAGTAATACAGTACTGTAGGTGGGGTGTCAGTAATACAGTACAGTTGTTGGGGTGTCAGTAATACAGTACTGTAGGTGGGGTGTCAGTAATACAGTACTATAGCTGGGGTGTCAGTAATACCGTACTGTAGGTGGGGTGTTAGTAATACAGTACTATAGCTGGGGTGTCAGTAATACAGTACAGTAGTTGGGGTGTCAGGAATACAGTACTGTAGGTGGTGTTTCAGTAATACAGTACTGTAGGTGGGATGTCAGTAATACAGTACTGTAGGTGGGGTGTCAGTAATACAGTACTGTAGGTGGGGTGTCAGTAATACAGTACCGTAGGTGGGGTGTCAGTAATACAGTACTGTAGGTGGGGTGTCAGTAATACAGTTCTGTAGGTGGGGTGTCAGTAATACAGTACTGTAGTTGGGGAGTCAGTAATACAGTACTGTAGTTGGGGAGTCAGTATTACAGTTCTGTAGGTGGGGTGTCAGTAATACAGTACTGTATGCAGGGTGTCAGTAATACATTGCTGTAGGTTTGGTGTCAGTAATACAGTACTGTAGGTGGGGTGTCAGTAATACAGTACTGTAGGCAGGGTGTCAGTAATACTGTATTGGGGTGTCAGTAATACAGTACTGTAGGCAGGGTGCCAGTGATACTGTATTGTATGTGTGGTGTCAGTAATACTGTACTGTAGGTGGGGTGTCAGTAATACAGTTCTGTAGGTGGGGTTGTCAGTAATACAGTAATGTAGGTGGGGTGTCAGTAATACAGTACTGTTGGTGGGGTGTCAGTAATACAGTACTGTAGTTGGGGAGTCAGTATTACAGTACTGTAGGTGGGGTGTCAGTAATACAGTACTGTATGCAGGGTGTCAGTAATACAGTGCTGTAGGTGGTGTGTCAGTAATACAGTACTGTAGGTGGGGTGTCAGTAATACAGTACTGTAGTTGGGGAGTCAGTAATACAGTACTGTAGGTGGGGTGTCAGTAATACAGTACAGTTGTTGGGGTGTCAGTAATACAGTACTGTAGGTGGGGTGTCAGTAATACAGTACTATAGCTGGGGTGTCAGTAATACAGTACTGTAGGTGGGGTGTTAGTAATACAGTACTATAGCTGGGGTGTCAGTAATACAGTACAGTAGTTGGGGTGTCAGGAATACAGTACTGTAGGTGGTGTTTCAGTAATACAGTACTGTAGGTGGGATGTCAGTAATACAGTACTGTAGGTGGGGTGTCAGTAATACAGTACTGTAGGTGGGGTGTCAGTAATACAGTACCGTAGGTGGGGTGTCAGTAATACAGTACTGTAGGTGGGGTGTCAGTAATACAGTTCTGTAGGTGGGGTGTCAGTAATACAGTACTGTAGTTGGGGAGTCAGTAATACAGTACTGTAGTTGGGGAGTCAGTATTACAGTACTGTAGGTGGGGTGTCAGTAATACAGTACTGTATGCAGGGTGTCAGTAATACAGTGCTGTAGTTGGTGTGTCAGTAATAACAGTACTGTAGGTGGGGTGTCAGTAATACAGTACTGTAGTTGGGGAGTCAGTAATACAGTACTGTAGGTGGGGTGTCAGTAATACAGTACAGTTGTTGGGGTGTCAGTAATACAGTACTGTAGGTGGGGTGTCAGTAATACAGTACTATAGCTGGGGTGTCAGTAATACAGTACTGTAGGTGGGGTGTTAGTAATACAGTACTATAGCTGGGGTGTCAGTAATACAGTACTGTAGTTGGGGAGTCAGTAATACAGTACTGTAGGTGGGGTGTCAGTAATACAGTACTGCAGTTGGGGAGTCAGTAATAAAGTACTGTAGGTCGGGTATCAGTAATACAGTACTGCAGTTGGGGTGTCAGTAATACAGTACTGTAGTTGGGGTGTCAGTAATACAGTACTGTAGGTGGGGTGTCAGTAATACAGTACTGTAGGTGGGGTGTCAGTAATACAGTACTGTAGGTGAGGTGTCAGTAATACAGTACTGTAGTTGGGGTGTCAGTAATACATTACTGTAGGTGGGGTGTCAGTAATACAGTACTGTAGGTGGGGAGTCAGTAGTACAGTACTGTAGGTGGGGTGTCAGTAATACAGTACTGTAGGTGGTGTTTCAGTAATACAGTACTGTAGGTGGTGTTTCAGTAATACAGTACTGTAGGGGGGTGTCAGTAATACAGTACTGTAGGTGGAGTGTCAGTAAGACGGTACCGTAGGCTGGGTGTCAGTAAGACGGTACTGTAAGCAGGGTGTCAGTAAGACAGTACTGTAGGCAGGGTGTCAGTAATACAGTACTGTAGGTGGAGTGTCTGTATTATGGTACTGTAGGTGAGATGTCAGTAATACAGTCCTGTTGTGAGGTGACAGTACTACCGTACTGTAGGTGGGGTGTCAGTAATACAGTACTGTAGTTGGGGTTTCAGTAATACAGTACTGTAGCTGGGGTGTCAGTAATACAGTACTCTAGGTGGGGTGTCAGTAATACAGTACTGTAGGTGGGGTGTCAGTAATACAGTACTGTAGGTGGGGTGTCAGTAATACAGTTTTGTAGGTGGTGTTTCAGTAATACAGTACTGTCGGTGGTGTTTCAGTAATACAGTACTGTAGGTGGGGTGTCAGTAATACAGTACTGTTGGTGCAGTGTCTGTTTTATGGTACTGTAAGTGATATGTCAGTAATACTGTCCTGTAGGTGAGGTGACAGTAATACAGTGCTGTAGGCTGGGTGTCAGTAATACAGTACTGTAGGTGGGGTGTCAGTAATACAGTACTGTAGGTGGGGTGTCAGTAATACAGTACTGTAGGTGGGGTGTCAGTAATACAGTACTGTAGGTGGTGTTTCAGTAATACAGTACTGTAGGTGGTGTTTCAGTAATACAGTACTGTAGGTGGGGTGTCAGTAATACAGTACTGTAGGTGGGGTGTCAGTAATACAGTACTATAGCTGGGGTGTCAGTAATACAGTACTGTAGGCAGGGTGTCAGTAATACAGTACTGTAGGTGGAGTGTCTGTTTTATGGTACTGTAAGTGATATGTCAGTAATACTGTCCTGTAGGTGAGGTGACAGTAATACAGTACTGTAGGCTGGGTGTCAGTAATACAGTACTGTAGGCTGGGTGTCAGTAATACAGTACTGTAGGTGTGGTGTCAGTAATCCAGTACTGTAGGTGGGGTGTCAGTAATACAGTACTGTAGGTGGGGTGTCAGTAATACAGTACTGTAGGTGGGGTGTCAGTAATAGAGTACTGTAGGTGAGGTGACAGTAATACAGTTCTGTAGGTGGGGTGTCAGTAATACAGTACTGTATGCAGGGTGTCAGTAATACTGTATTGTATGTGTGTTGTCAGTAATACTGTACTGTAGGTGGGGTGTCAGTAATACAGTACTGTAGGTGGGGTGTCAGTAATACAGTACTGTAGGTGGGGTGTCAGTAATACAGTACTGTAGGTGGTGTTTCAGTAATACAGTACTGTAGGTGGTGTTTCAGTAATACAGTACTGTAGGTGGGGTGTCAGTAATACAGTACTGTAGGTGGAGTGTCAATAAGACGGTACCGTAGGCTGGGTGTCAGTGAGACAGTACTGTAGGCAGGGTGTCAGTAATACAGTGCTGTAGGTGGAGTGTCTGTTTTATGGTACTGTAAGTGATATGTCAGTAATACTGTCCTGTAGGTGAGGTGACAGTAATACAGTACTGTAGGCTGGGTGTCAGTAATACAGTACTGTAGGCTGGGTGTCAGTAATACAGTACTGTAGGTGTGGTGTCAGTAATCCCAGTACTGTAGGTGGGGTGTCAGTAATACAATACTCTATGTGGGGTGTCAGTAATCCAGTACTGTAGGTGGGGTGTCAGTAATACAGTACTGTAGGTGGGGTGTCAGTAATACAGTACTGTAGGTGGGGTGTCAGTAATAGAGTACTGTAGGTGAGGTGACAGTAATACAGTTCTGTAGGTGGGGTGTCAGTAATACAGTACTGTATGCAGGGTGTCAGTAATACTGTATTGTATGTGTGTTGTCAGTAATACTGTACTGTAGGTGGCGTGCCAGTAATACAGTTCTGTAGGTGGGGTGTCAGTAATACAGTAATGTAGGTGATGTGTCAGTAATACAGTACTGTGGGTGAGGTGTCAGTAATACAGTACTGTGGGTGGGGTTTTAGTATTCCATTACTGTAGCTGGGGTGTCAGTAACACAGTACTATAGCTGGGGTGTCAGTAATCCAGTACTGTAGGTGGGGTGTCAGTAATACAGTACTGTAGGTGGGGTGTCAGTAATACAGTACTATAGCTGGGGTGTCAGTAATACAGTACAGTTGTTGGGGTGTCAGTAATACAGTACTGTAGGTGCTGTGTCAGTAATACAGTACTTTATCTGGGGTGTCAGTAATACAGTACTGTAGGTGGGGTGTCAGTAATACAGTACTATAGCTGGGGTGTCAGTAATACAGTACTGTAGTTGGGGTGTCAGGAATACAGTACTGTAGGTGGGGTGTAAGTAATACAGTACTGTAGTTGGGGAGTCAGTAATACAGTACTGTCGGTGTGGTGTCAGTTATACAGTACTGTAGTTGGGGAGTCAGTAATACTGTACTGTAGATGGGGTGTCAGTAATACAGTACTGTAGTTGTGGTGTCAGTAATACAGTACTGTAGGTGGGGAGTCAGTAATACAGTACTGTAGGTGGGGTGTCAGTAATACAGTACTGTAGGCTGGGTGTCAGTAATACAGTACTGTAGGTGTGGTGTCAGTAATCCAGTACTGTAGGTGGGGTGTCAGTAATACAATACTCTATGTGGGGTGTCAGTAATCCAGTACTGTAGGTGGGGTGTCAGTAATACAGTACTGTAGGTGGGGTGTCAGTAATACTGTATTGTATGTGTGTTGTCAGTAATACTGTACTGTAGGTGGCGTGCCAGTAATACAGTTCTGTAGGTGGGGTGTCAGTAATACAGTAATGTAGGTGATGTGTCAGTAATACAGTACTGTGGGTGAGGTGTCAGTAATACAGTACTGTGGGTGGGGTTTTAGTATTCCATTACTGTAGCTGGGGTGTCAGTAACACAGTACTATAGCTGGGGTGTCAGTAATACAGTACTGTAGGTGGGGTGTCAGTAATACAGTACTGTAGGTGGGGTGTCAGTAATACAGTACTGTAGGTGGGGTGTCAGTAATACAGTACTGTAGGTGGTGTTTCAGTAATACAGTACTGTAGGTGGTGTTTCAGTAATACAGTACTGTAGGTGGGGTGTCAGTAATACAGTACTGTAGGTGGAGTGTCAATAAGACGGTACCGTAGGCTGGGTGTCAGTGAGACAGTACTGTAGGCAGGGTGTCAGTAATACAGTACTGTAGGTGGAGTGTCTGTTTTATGGTACTGTAAGTGATATGTCAGTAATACTGTCCTGTAGGTGAGGTGACAGTAATACAGTACTGTAGACTGGGTGTCAGTAATACAGTACTGTAGGCTGGGTGTCAGTAATACAGTACTGTAGGTGTGGTGTCAGTAATCCAGTACTGTAGGTGGGGTGTCAGTAATACAATACTCTATGTGGGGTGTCAGTAATCCAGTACTGTAGGTGGGGTGTCAGTAATACAGTACTGTAGGTGGGGTGTCAGTAATACAGTACTGTAGGTGGGGTGTCAGTAATAGAGTACTGTAGGTGAGGTGACAGTAATACAGTTCTGTAGGTGGGGTGTCAGTAATACAGTACTGTATGCAGGGTGTCAGTAATACTGTATTGTATGTGTGTTGTCAGTAATACTGTACTGTAGGTGGCGTGCCAGTAATACAGTTCTGTAGGTGGGGTGTCAGTAATACAGTAATGTAGGTGATGTGTCAGTAATACAGTACTGTTGGTGAGGTGTCAGTAATACAGTACTGTGGGCGGGGTTTTAGTATTCCATTACTGTAGCTGGGGTGTCAGTAACACAGTACTATAGCTGGGGTGTCAGTAATACAGTACTGTAGGTGGGTTGTCAGTAATACAGTACTGTAGGTGGGGTGTCAGTAATACAGTACTATAGCTGGGGTGTCAGTAATACAGTACAGTTGTTGGGGTGTCAGTAATACAGTACTGTAGGTGCTGTGTCAGTAATACAGTACTATATCTGGGGTGTCAGTAATACAGTACTGTAGGCGGGGTGTCAGTAATACAGTACTATAGCTGGGGTGTCAGTAATACAGTACTGTAGTTGGGGTGTCAGGAATACAGTACTGTAGGTGGGGTGTAAGTAATACAGTACTGTAGTTGGGTAGTCAGTAATACAGTACTGTTGGTGTGGTGTCAGTTATACAGTACTGTAGTTGGGGAGTCAGTAATACTGTACTGTAGATGGGGTGTCAGTAATACAGTACTGTAGTTGTGGTGTCAGTAATACAGTACTGTAGGTGGGGAGTCAGTAATACAGTACTGTAGGTGGGGTGTCAGTAATACAGTACTGTAGGTGTGGTGTCAGTTATACCGTACTGTAGCTGGTGTTTCAGTAATAAAGTACTGTATGTGGGGTGTCAGTAATACAGTACTGAAGGTGAGGTGTCAGTAATCCAGTACTGTAGGTGAGGTGTCAGTAATACAGTACTGTAGGTGGGGTGTCAGTAATACAGTATTGTAGGTGGGGTGTCAGTAATACAGTACTGTAGGTGGGGTGTCAGTAATACAGTACTATAGCTGGGGTGTCAGTAATACAGTACTATAGCTGGGGTGTCAGTAATACAGTACAGTTGTTGGGGTGTCAGTAATACAGTACTGTAGGTGGGGTGTCAGTAATACAGTACTGTAGTTGGAAAGTCAGTAATACAGTACTGTCGGTGTGGTGTCAGTTATACAGTACTGTAGTTGGGGAGTCAGTAATACTGTACTGTAGATGGGGTGTCAGTAATACAGTACTGTAGTTGTGGTGTCAGTTATACAGTACTGTAGGTGGGGAGTCAGTAATACAGTACTGTAGGTGGGGTGTCAGTAATACAGTACTGTAGGTGTGGTGTCAGTAATACAGTACTGTAGCTGGTGTTTCAGTAATAAAGTACTGTATGTGGGGTGTCAGTAATACAGTACTGAAGGTGAGGTGTCAGTAATCCAGTACTGTAGGTGAGCTGTCAGTAATCCAGTACTGTAGGTGAGGTGTCAGTAATACAGTACTGATGGTGGGGTGTCAGTAATACAGTACTGTAGGTGGGGTGTCAGTAATACAGTACTGTAGGTGGGGTGTCAGTAATACAGTACTATAGCTGGGGTGTCAGTAATACAGTACAGTTGTTGGGGTGTCAATAATACAGTACTGTAGGTGGGGTGTCAGTAATACAGTACTGAAGGTGAGGTGTCAGTAATCCAGTACTGTAGGTGAGATGTCAGTAATCCAGTACTGTAGGTGAGGTGTCAGTAATACAGTACTGAAGGTGGGGTGTCAGTAATACAGTACTGTAGGTGGGGTGTCAGTAATACAGTACTGTAATTGGGGAGTCAATAATACAGTACTGTAGGTATGGTGTCAGTAAAACAGTACTGCAGTTGGGGTGTCAGTAATACAGTACTGTAGGTGGGGTGTCAGTAATAAAGTACTGTAGTTGGGGAGTCAGTAATACTGTACTGTAGATGGGGTGTCAGTAATACAGTACTGTAGTTGGGGTGTAAGTAATACAGTACTGTAGGTGGGGTGTCAGTAATACAGTACTGTAGGTGGGGTGTCAGTAATACAGTACTATAGCTGGGGTGTCAGTAATACAGTACTGTATGCAGGGTGTCAGTAATACTTTACTGTAGGTGGGGTGTCAGTAATACAGTGCTGTAGGTGGGGAGTCAGTAATACAGTACTGTAGGTGGGGTGTCAGTAATACAGTACTGTAGTTGGGGAGTCAGTAATATAGTACTGTAGGTGGGGTGTCAGTAACACAGTACTGTAGTTGGGGTGTCAGTAATACAGTAATATAGGAGGGGTGTCAGTAATACAGTACTATAGGTGGGGTGTCAGTAATACAGTACTGTAGGTGGGATGTCAGTAATACAGTAATATAGGAGGGGTGTCAGTAATACAGTACTGTAGGTGGGGTGTCAGTAATACAGTACTGTAGGTGGGGTGTCAGTAATACAGTACTGTAGGTGAGGTGTCAGTCATAGAGTACTGTAGTTGGGGTGTCAGTAATACAGTACTGTTGGTGGGGTGTCAGTAATACAGTACTGTAGGTGGGGTGTCAGTAGTACAGTACTGTAAGTGGGGTGTCAGTAATACAGTGCTGTAGGTGGTGTTTCAGAATTACAGTACTGTAGGTGGTGTTTCAGTAATACAGTACAGTAGGTGGGGTGTCAGTAATACAGTACTGTAGGCAGGGTGTCAGTTATACAGTCTTGTAGTCAGGGTGTCAGTAATACAGTACTGTATGCAGGGTGTAAGTAATACTGTAGTGTAGGTGGGGTGTCAATACTACATTACTGTAGGCGGGGTGTCAGTAATACAGTACTGTAGTTGGGGTGTCAGTAATACAGTACTGTAGGTGGGGTGTCATTAATACAGTACTGTTGGTGGGGTGTCAGTAATACAGTACTGTGGGTGGTGTTTTAGTAATACAGTACTGTAGGCAGGGTGTCAGTAATACAGTACTGTAGTTGGGGTGTCAGTAATACAGTGCTGTAGCTGGGGTGTCAGTAATACAGTGTAGTAGATGGGGTGTCAGTAATACAGTTCTGTAGGTTGGGAGTCAGTAATACAGTACTGTAGGTGGGGTGTCAGTAATACAGTACTGTAGGTGGGGTGTCAGTAATACAGTACTGTAGGTGGGGTGTCAGTAATACAGTACTATAGCTGGGGAGTCAGTAATACAGTACTGTAGGTGGGGTGTCAGTAGTACAGTACTGTAGGTGAGGTGTCAGTAATACAGTACTGTAGCTGGTGTTGCAGTAATAAAGTACTGTAGGTGGGGTGTCAGTAATACAGTACTGTAGTTGGGGTGTCAGTAATACTGTACTGTAGTTGGGGAGTCAGTAATACAGTACTGTGGGTGGGGTGTCAGTAATACGATACTGTGGGTGGGGTGTCAGTAATACAGTACTGTAGGTGAGGTGTCAGTAATACAGTACTGTAGCTGGTGTTTCAGTAATAAAGTACTGTATGTGGGGTGTCAGTAATACAGTACTGAAGGTGAGGTGTCAGTAATCCAGTACTGTAGGTGAGGTGTCAGTAATACAGTACTGCAGTTGGGGTGTCAGTAATACAGTACTGTAGTTGGGGAGTCAGTAATACAGTACTGTAGGTGGGGTGTCAGTAATACAGTACTATAGCGGGGGAGTCAGTAATACAGTACAGTAGGTGGGGTGTCAGTAATACAGTACTGTATGTGAGGTGTCAGTAATACAGTACTGTAGCTGGTGTTTCAGTAATAAAGTACTGTAGGTGGGGTGTCAGTAATACAGTACTGAAGGTGAGGTGTCAGTAATACAGTACTGTAGGTGAGGTGTCAGTAATCCAGTACTCTAGGTGAGGTGTCAGTAATACAGTACTGAAGGTGGGGTGTCAGTAATACAGTACTGTAGGTGAGGTGTCAGTAATCCAGTACTCTAGGTGAGGTGTCAGTAATACAGTACTGAAGGTGGGGTGTCAGTAATACAGTACTGTAGGTGAGGTGTCAGTAATACAGTACTGAAGGTGGGGTGTCAGTAATACAGTACTGTAGGTGAGGTGTCAGTAATCCAGTACTGTAGGTGAGGTGTCAGTAATCCAGTACTGAAGGTGAGGTGTCAGTAATACAGTACTGAAGGTGGGGTGTCAGTAATACAGTACTGTAGGTGGGTGTCAACATTTTGAGAAATCCCTTCCTATGCCTTCATGCTACCAAGTACCATCAGTAAATTCCAATTCGTGAAGTCAGATTCTGCCTGGAAGATGAGTTGTAAATCTAATGAATGTTGTTTTCTTCATTGCTGGGAAAAGCCCCATTGTAATAGGAATGATGGACATTGAGTCAATGGTCCTCATTGTAGCTCTGAGTGGGGAGGGCTGGGGAGGGGTGGTGTGAGGTGGGGTGGGGTAAGGAGGGGTGTGGTGGATTGAGATGGGGTGGGGAGAGATGAGGTGGGGTGGGGTGGGAGGAGGGGAGGGGTGAGGTGGAGTGAGGAAGTGTGGGGTGGGGTGGGGAGGGGTGAGGTGGAGTGAGAAGATGTGAGGTGGGGTGGGGTGAGGAGGGGTGTGGTCGGGAGAGGAGCGGTGAGGAGGGGAGGGTTGAGGCGGGAGGCGTGAGGTGGGCTGGGGAGAAGTGAGTTGGGGTGGGAGGGGTGAGTTCGGGAGATGAGGGGTGAGGAGGGGAGGTTTGAGGCGGGAGGGGTGAGGTGAGGTGGGCTGAGGAGAAGTGAGATGGGCTGGGGAGAAGTGAGGTGGGCTGAGTTGGGGTGAAGAGGGGTGAGGTGGGGAGAGGAGGGGTGAGGTGGGCGGGGAGAGGTGGGGTGGGGTGAGGAGGGGTGAGGTGGGGACGGGTGGGGAGGGGATGGGATGGGTGGGGTGGGGTGGGGAGAGGTGAGGTGTTGTGGGGAGGGGTGGGGAGTGGTTAGGTGGGTGAGGAGGTGTGGAGAGGGTGAGGTAGGGTGAGGTGGGGAGAGGTGAGGTGGGGTGGGGTGGGGTGGAGAGCTTAGCCTTAAGGGCAGGTAATGATTGCTGACCGTAGGTACCACAGTTATTTGTGAAGGTGGACGGGGTAATGCAGGGATAAGGCTATTTTAATATATGCACTAATGCAGATGGACAATACTGGTTATGCTCAGAGGGTCACACTATCAATAAACTACAGTTAAATCTTTATTGTGCTGAATTGACTAGCTACATGATAACTGTAACAATCAAGTTTTCATAATGCAATCTGATTAACTCTTCATTCTTTGAGGCTGACTCATAGTTCTAGTTCTAGTTCATGTTTTTTATCACTGGGTGAAAAGGGTATAACCCTTTTCCTTGTCTTTCTCTTCATCTCTCCAGGACCGTTTGTTCTTTGTGATGGAGTATGTGAATGGAGGAGACCTGATGTTTCAGATCCAGCGTTCCAGGAAGTTTGACGAGACGCGCTCTCGCTTCTATGCCGCCGAAGTCACTTCTGCCCTCATGTTCCTTCACCAACATGGAGTAATCTACAGGTAACAAACACACACGCACTTGTTACGGACATCACGTTGCTTGCTCCACTTTGCTAACACACATGACCGCCCTCCTTGAGGACGTTCCAACAGGTTACAGATTGGATAGCTCCATCCGTGACATTTCAAGCTAGCTGTGGAGTGATGTTATGATACTATCTTCACTTTGTTAAACACGTACACACAAATACACACAAATACACACACACACACAAATATACACACACACAAATAAACACAAATACACACAGGCATGCACACACACGCACTGGCGAGCGCACACACACACACACACTAGAATGTTTGTTTTTAATTTTTTTATTTCACCTTTTATTTAACAAGGTAGGCAAGTTGAGAACAAGTTCTCATTTACAACTGCGACCTGGCCAAGATAAAGCAAAGCAGTTCAAAACATACAACAACACATAGTTGCACATTGGAGTAAACAAACACACAGTCAATAATACAGTAGAAAAAAAAAAAAATCTATATACAATGTGTGCAAATGAGGTAAGATAAGGAACGTAAGGCAATAAATAGGCCATGGTGGCGAAGTAATTACAGTACAGCAATTTAACACTGGAATGGTAAATGTGCAGTAGATGAATGTTCAAAGTAAAAATACTGGGGTGCAAAGGAGCATGATAAATAAATGACTATGGTAGGGGATGAGGTAGTTGGTTGGGCTATGTACAGGTGCAGTGATCTGTGAGTTGCTCTGACAGCTGGTGCTTAAAGCTAGTGAGGGAGATAAGTGTCTCCAGTTTCAGTGATTTTTGTAGTTCGTTCCAATCATTGGCAGCAGAGAACTGGAAGGAAAGGCGGCCAAAAGAGGAATTGGCTTTGGGGGTGACCAGTGAGATATACCTGCTGGAGCGTGTGCTATGGGTGGGTGCTGCTATGGTTACCAGCGAGCAGTAGCACCTAGTAACATTGTTTTCAGTATACAGATAAACCTAACCTGACTCTAAGGCCCTAACCCTCAGTATATCATAAATCTATCAAAACAGGACAGACTGATTTGGAGCCAGGCTAATAATAACAGACAGTACATCATAAAGCTATCGAAACAGGACAGACTGATTTGGAGCCAGGCTAATAATAACAGACACTATATGATAAAGCTCTCCCGTTATTTCAACATACCAATTCTATTACATCACATAATCAACCCAGTGAAACTCAACTTAAACTTAATGGCGCTACTGTTACAGTACAGTCATTGTTCAATGATGACTATTCTGATATGGGCTGATGTCAAGGTACAGCAGCGCAGTCTGTTCCTAACCCAAGGTCTGTCAGTCATCCTCCCTCCCAAAACTAACTATTTTCTACCACTGCCAGTCACAGAATCATTGTCAGCCAATAGCAAAACAGACAAACTGTCAGAATGCGTCTTCATGGCAAATCATAACATCATTGTAACAAGACAGTGGATTCAATCACAATGTATTCCCACTTTGTCCCCAAAATAACTAATGTAAGAAATAAGAATCCTTGATCCAAAGTTTTTCATAATAAAACAGTATTTGATGTACAATCCAGATTTCGGTGTCACGCTAACTTTGAGTGAGGAGAATTTGACTTGGGATCAGGGGCCTTATGTACCAAACATCTCAGAGTATCAGGCAAAACGGATCCTAAATCAGCACTCCTCTGAGATGCTTGATACATACTGACCTAGGTCTTAGGGAGTCCAAAGCGAACTGAACTGGGTCTAAGTTGTTCCAGGTGTGTGTTGTGTGTTGTTCTGCCCAGTAACGGGGCCCTGCAGGCTGTGTTTATGCCAGGTTGTTTACAGCTAGGGTTGATTTATTCTGTTTCTGGTGCTCTGTTTATCCTCTCATCTCACTGTTGTTTACCACACACAAATCCTGACTCCCTCTGGGCTACACAACTATGTTGTCCCCGTGGAAAGTAGTTCTGTCTCCCTTTCTGGTAGCTATCAGTCTGCAACACTTTGAGTAGGCCCAGCTCCTACAGTACATGGTTTTCTGGAGTTTCTCTGCCTTCCTTGCAGTCTTCTAAGTGCCCCTCTTGACCTGAGGACCAACCTGTGGTTGGAGTTGGGAGTCTGAAACCCACCCAGTCCGTTTTCTCTCTGTTTTCCTCAACCAACCTGACCTAACAGGAAAAGTCCCATTTGGTGAATGAATGCTTGGTCCACGCCTCTCTTCCTGAACTTAGTCACTCTGAGAGCTAAAGGAAACAGCTAGGCCCTGATGGAAATAAGGTCAACACTTCCTGGATCAATCTGATGTTCCTTTAGAATCTTAGCTTGCCCATACTGGACAGGCATGTACTGTCTCGGGACCTTGGTCCAGTAAGGAACTAGCTGTGACACACTGTGTCTGTGATGGAGTGTGTACCAAACAAGCATGTGGTCACTCACGAAGATCCATGTTGGATTGAAACGTTGTTACTGAAGCTGGTAAATTGGGAGCATATTCAGTGTGCAAGCCGTTCTGTTTTTTTTCCCTCACCCACTAACTCACTTACTCCCTCTAAAATAAAATATTTAATGTTCCATACTCTCATTCACAAATGTTATTTGAACTAGGTATTGGTCAGTGTTCCTCTCTGAGTCAGACAATAAGAGATACAGTCTTCTGTTTAGTCTGCAGCTCCAAGAGTTATGATTTAGTGTCCTCTTAGAGTGAGTCACCTGCGTAACATCAGGCCAACCGACAAACAATGCGTACACTGAATGTGCAGTGCGGGTAGGTATTATTTAGTATTGGCTTTATGAGGTAGCTGATACTGTACACTCAAAGCTACTTTGACCCCTTGGTTACTGGGTAGATGAATGTTCTTGTGTCACCTACAGGCAGTCCGCTAAGTAGGAAGCAGGCTAGGAAGCAGGAAGTGATCAATCAGTGGGAATTGTGTTGTGTCAAATCAAAAGAATAATGGTTAATAGAATGGAGTGAATTTCTGGCTATGTACTGTAGGTTATCTTTCTCTCTCTCCATTTCTCCCCTCTCTCTCTCTCTCTCTCTCTCTCTCTCTCTCTCTCTCTCTCTCTCTCTCTCTCTCTCTCTTTCTCTCACTCACTCTCTTGTTCTCACCCCCCTCCCCCTCTCTCTCTCTCTCGCTCTCTCTCTGTCTTAGACTGGGCTGAGCAGTGGGCTTGTGTTCGGGACATGAAAGCAGGTCAGACTCTAGCGTGTTCCTAATCAAAGCGTTCTGGCTACATGATTTTAGCAGTGCATGTAGCCATAGCGAGCCTCCTTAGTGCCTTTTTGATTAGACGTATGGTCTGAATGACTCTTTATTTTAGTGTTTATTAATAATCACAGGGAGCATGTTGTAGCTTTAAAGGTCGACTCAGCGATGCACAAAGTAAATGGCAGTAATGAGTCAAGAGCGTTGAAGCACCAGGCTAAACTTCTCCGCAGCGTGCGCACATACTCTGTGACTTACATCGCGCTCATCACAATATCTGTGGTGCTGCTTGTGGCAACGTCATAACGTTGTGTCTACTTTTAATGAAACTGTCCATTTGATATGCGAGCTCATTCTCTGTAGAGCTCATTACTTCCAGATAGTAGCTCGTTCGCTGTAGAGCTCATTACTTCCAGAGAGTAGCTCATTCTCTGTAGAGCTCATTACTTCCAGAGAGTAGCTCATTCTCTGTAGAGCTCATTACTTCCAGAGAGTAGCTCATTCGCTGTAGAGCTCATTACTTCCAGAGAGTAGCTCATTCTCTGTAGAGCTCATTACTTCCGGAGAGTAGCTCATTCGCTGTAGAGCTCATTACTTCCAGAGAGTAGCTCATTCGCTGTGGAGCTCATTACTTCCAGAGAGTAGTTAATTTGCTGTAAAGCTCATCACTTCCAGAGAGTAGTTTATTCGCTGTAGAGCTCCTCACTTCCAGAGAGTGGTTCATTTGCAGAAGAGCTCATTACTTCCAGACGGTAGCTATTTCGCTATATAGCTCATAACTTCCAGAGAGTAGTTCATTCGCTGTAGAGCTCATCACTTCTAGAGAGTAGATAATTCGCTCTAGAGCTCTGGAAGTGGTCCCTTTGTCTGTTACTTTCATAGAGTAGTTCTTGTGAGCACTTGATGATGTTGAAATGTCTTTCTGATTTCCAAGTAAGGCTATTGTATTTTGTCAGTGGATTTCGCTTTGTTTGGACTTGGCAAATCAATGAAATCAGTGAGAACCAGTATGTGATGCACGCACGTTTGCGTGTGAGGTCTAAAGTGTTTAACGTAATGTCACATACTTCACCTGAGTTGACTCAGCCTTGCCTCTCTGTGACCTGTTGAACACACCAACCAAGAATACAGACAACCCTTTCTGGAACACTCTGTGCAGTCGGTACATGACCCTCCGACCCCACCCTCACCTCTGAGAGAGAAAATAAAACAGTGGCTAGGTTTTGTTCGAGACAGTAGCAGTTTGATCTGTTAGTGTTGTGGGACAAGTCTGGACTGGCTTGCAGTTAACTGGTAGAGGCATGTATGCCACTGTAGATGGGGAGATGAGAGGAGGGGAGAGGAGTGAGGAGAGGAGAAGATGGCAAGGGTAGGGAGGGAAGGGGAGGGGAATAGAAGAGAAGAGGAGAAGGGTAGGGAGGGGAAGAGAGGAGATGAGAGGGGTAGGGAGGGTGGCTGTAAGCCACTGTAGATGGGGAGAGGAGAGGAGAGGTAGGGAATGGAGAGGAGGGAGGCTGTAAGCTACTGTGGATGGGGAGATGAGAGGAGAGGTGAAGAGAGGAGGGGAAGGGTAGGGAGGGGAAGAGAGGCGAGAGGGGAGGGGAGGGGAGGGGAAGGGTAGGAGGCTGTAAGCCACTGTAGATGGGGAGAGGAGAGGAGAGGAGAGGAGAGGAGAGGAGAGGAGAGGAGAGGAGAGGAAGAGAGGGGTAGAGAGGGGAAGGAGGCACAAAGCCACTGTAGATAGTGGCTTAACCCACTCGCTTGAGTGGTCACTGACGACTATGTAACCCTGACCTGTTCACCGGACGTGCTACCTGTCCCAGACCTGCTGTTTTCAACTCTCTAGAGACAGCAGGAGCGGTAGAGATACTCTGAATGATCGGCTATGAGAAGCCAACTGACATTTACTCCTGAGGTGCTGACCTGTTGCACCCTCGACAACCACTGTGATTATTATTATTTGACCCTGCTGGTCATCTTGGCCATGTTCTATTATAATCTCCACCCGGCACAGCCAGAAGAGGACTGGCCACCCCTCATAGCCTGGTTCCTCTCTAGGTTTCTTCCTAGGTTCTGGCCTTTCTAGGGAGTTTTTCCTAGCCACCGTGCTTTTACACCTGCATTGCTTGCTGTTTGGGGTTTTAGGCTGTGTTTCTGTACAGCACTTTGTGACATCAGCTGATGTAAGAAGCACTTCATAAATACATTTGATTTGATTTGATAGGGAGTGGAGGGATTTTATTTATAGAGGAGTATATCACCAGGCTTTCTGTCCATCCTCCTTGCTCTGCACAAGCTCACCAGAGACTGGAGACCCTATGGGCACAACCATACTCACATGCACCACAAAGGCATGTATATACCCACATACTGTGTACATGCTCAGTTCACATGCACACTCATACACCTCTAAACTCATGAACCTAACTATAAACATACTGTGCATACATACCAACATACCACCCATGTGTGACATGCATGCTGTAAAATAAAGAGGCATTTAAAGCTACCCCAGATATGATACCACAATAACCCCTGTATTCCTCTTCTTCATGACCTCTGTGTCCTTTTGACCTCTCTGTGACCTTTCTTTATTCAGATACCTCTTCAGATTCTTGTAATTTCTACTAGCTTTCTCCCCCTCTTCCTCTTGCTCTCTTTGTCCCTGTCATTCACCCACCAAGTCCAATAGTTACTGTATCTAAAGGAAAATAGCCCGCATTCTGTCTATGGCCTCCATTGATTATCTGTGTGTGTTAGCTTAGGAACGTATTTAAATTTTTTATTTAACCTTTATTTAACCTATTTTCACTAAGTCAGTTGAGAACAAATTATTATTTACGATGACGGCCTACCAAAAGGCAAAAGGCCTCCTGCAGGTACGGGAGCTGGGATAAATAAAAAATAATTAGGACAAAACACACATCACGACAAGAGACACCACAACACTCCATAAGAGTAGGGGTGTTAACCCCGGTGTCCTGGCTAAATTCCCAAACTGTCCCTCATACCATCACAGTCACCTAATCATCCCCAGCTTACAATTGGCTCATTCATCCTCCTCTCCCCTGTAACTATTCCCCAGGTCGTTGCTGTAAATGAGAATGTGTTCTTAGTCAACTTACCTGGTAAAATAAATAAAAATAAATAGCCTGACTGCACTTATTTCTCATTTGCCAGTCAGTCTGAGTATGCGTGTGCCAAGCCTTTCGCCAAATACAATTCTTGAAGTGGAGTAACTCTGCAAGATCACGGACAAACCAGGGGCTGAACCTGTTTTTAATTCAAATTTTCTTTATGGGTTCATGTTTGTTAACAATACCATTGAAAATAGTGGTAACTATTTAGTAACGACTACCTCGCAGCTTCCCTGTCCCAGCTATTGCTGTTCACTGGACCCTATGATCACTCGGCTTGCTGGACTATTCATTAATCACGGTACTCCATTCAGTTAATTTTTTTGTTTATCTGTCAGCCCCAGCCGCGTACTCAGGCCCTGTGTGTAGCTAACCAACCCTCTTTGCCCATTCATCGCCAGTTTACCTGTTGTTGTTGTCTTAGCTGACTAGCTGTTGTGGTATTACCTGTTGTTGTCCTAGCTAGCTCTCCCAATCATCACCTGTGTTTGCTTTATGCCTCGCTTTATGTCTCTCTCAAATGTCAATATGCCCTGTTTACTGTTGTTTAGGATAGTTATCATTGTTTTAGTTTACAGTGGAGCCCCTAGGCCCACTCTACATGCCTCAGATTCCTCCTTTGTCCCACAATCCTAAATCTGTAAACATGGGGACCCTCATAGATAGTATCCTGACCAACTTGCCCTCCAAATACACCTCTGCTGTTTTAAATCAGGATCTGAGCGACCACTGCCTCATTGCCTGCATTCGCTATGGGCCCGCTGTCAAACGACCACCCCTTATCACTGTCAAACGCTCCCTAAAACAATTCTGCGAGCAGGCCTTTCTAATCGACCTGGCCCGGGTATCCTGGCAGGATATTGACCTCATTCCGTCAGTCGAGGATGCCTGGTCGTTCTTTAAAAGCAACTTCCTCACCATTTTAAATAAGCATGCCCCTTTCAAAAGATGTAGAACTAAGAACAGATACAGCCCTTGGTTCACTCCAGACCTGACTGCCCTTGACCAGCACAAGAACATCCTGTGGCGGACTGCTATAGCATCGAATAGTCCCCGCGATATGCAACTGTTCAGGGAAGTCAGGAACCAATACACGCAGTCAGTCAGGAAAGCAAAGGCTAGCTTTTTCAAACAGAAACTCCAAAAAGTTTTGGGATACTGCCAAGTCCATGGAGAACAATAGCACCTCCTTCCAGCTGCCCACTGAGGCTAGGTAGCACGGTCACCACCGATAAATCCATGATAATCGAAAATTTCAACAAGCATTTCTCTACGGCTTGCCATGCTTTCCTCCTGGATACCCCAACCGTGGCCAACAGCTCCGCCCCCCCGCATCTACTTGTCCGAGCCTCCCCAGCTTCTCCTTCACCCAAATATAGATAGCAGATGTTCTGAAAGAGCTGCAAAACCTGGACCTGTACAAATCAGCTGGGCTAGATAATCTGGACCCTCTCTTTTTAAAACTCTCTTCCGCCATTGTTGCAACTCCTATTACCAGTCTGCTCAACCTCTCTTTCGTGTGGGCCCGTTTGACAGCAGGCCCACAGGGTCGTCCGACATCCCTAAAGATTGGAAAGCTGCCGCGGTCATCCCCCTCTTCAAAGGGGGTGACACTCTAGACCCAAATTGCTATAGACCTATATCCATCCTGCTCTTCCACTCTAAAGTCTTCGAAAGCCAAGTTAATAAACAGATCATTGACCACTTCGAATCCCACCGTACCTTCTCCGCTGTGCAATCCGGTTTCCGAGCTGGTCAAGGGTGCACCTCAGCCACGCTCAAGGTACTAAACGATATCATAACCGCCATCGATAAAAGTCAGTACTGTGCAGCCGTCTTCATCGACCTGGCCAAGGCTTTTCTAAGAAATTACATAATTAAAATGCATGTATTTGACTAGTTAACATATGGCAGTGCGTTTTCTATGTAAGAAATCATGTATCACCACAATCAAGAAAACTAGCTTCTATTGAATGTCAACATGGGATTATACAAAGGAACTGCTTAGACTTAATGTAAATCAGTCTGGCGCATTTGACATTTTCAGTGCATCATATGTTTGTTTATCGGCAGACTCAATAGTCTTGGTTTCTCAGATGACTGCCTCGCCTGGTTCACCAACTACTTTGCAGGCAGAGTTCAGTGTGGTATATCGGAGGGCCTGTTGTCCGGACCTCTGGCAGTCACAGGGTTCAATTCTCGGGCCGACTCTTTTCTCTGTATATATCAATGGTGTCGCTATTGCTGCGGGTGATTTCCTGATCCACGTCTATGCAGACGACACCGTTCTGTATACTTCTGGCTCTTCCTTGGACACTGTGTTAACTAACCTCCAAACGAGCTTCAATGCCATACAACACTCCTTCCGTGGCCTGCACCCGCCCGCCCGACTAGCATAACTACCCTGGACGGCTCTGACCTAGAATATGTGGACAACTACAAATACCTAGGTGTCTGGCTAGACTGTAAACTCTCCTTCCAGACTCACATTAAACATCTCCAATCCAAAATCAAATCTAGAATCGGCTTTCTATTTCGCAACAAAGCCTCTTTCACTCACGCCGCCAAACTTACCCTAGTAAAACTGACTATCCTACCGATCCTCGACTTCGCCGATGTCATCTACAAAACAGCTTCCAATACTCTACTCAGCAAACTGGATGCAGTCTATCACAGTGCCATCCGCTTTGTCACCAAAGCCCCTTATACCACCTACCACTGCGACCTGTATTCTCTAGTCGGCTGGCCCTCGCTACATACTCGTCGCCAGACCCACTGGCTACAGGTCATCTACAAGTCCCTGCCCCGCCTTATCTCAGCTCGCTGGTAACCACAGCAGCACCCACCCTGCCAATGACTGGAACGAACGTCAAAAATCACTGAGACTGGAGACACTTATCTCCCTCACTAGCTTTAAGCACCAGCTGTCAGAGCAGCTCACAGATCACTGCACCAGTACATAGCCCATCTGTTAATAGCCCAACCAACTACCTCATCCCCTACCGTTTTCATTTATTTATCTCTTTCCTTTGCACCCCAGTATTTCTACTTTGTACATTCATCTACTGCACATCTACCATTCCAGTGTTAAATTTGCTATATTGTAATTACTTCGCCACCATGGCCTATTTATTGCCTTACGTTCCTTATCGTACCTCATTTGCACACATTGTATATAGATTCGTTTTTTTCTACTGTATTATTGACTGTATGTTTGTTTACTCCAATGTGTAGCTCTGTGTTGTTGTATGTGTCTAATTGCTTTGCTTTATCTTGGCCAGGTCGCAGTTGTAAATGAGAACTTGTTCTCAACTAGCCTACCTGGTTAAATAAAGGTGAAATAAAAAATAAATTAAACAAATTATCAAAAAAGAAGGTCCAAGCGTCAGAGGGGATCAAGCTGATTCTATACTGTTTTACAGAGGCCAGTTCATAAACAAAGGTTGGTTCATTAAAGTTATTTAGCAAGCGTCTATTACAAATCAGGACAGGTCATTTCACTGAGCAGCCATTTCAAACACAGGCTGTAAAACAGTAAGGTCATTACAGAAAACACCAGACTGATACCTATCAGGATTATTTGTGAGGATAACATCAAGGAGAGTAGCTTTTTCTGGGTGTTTGGTGTCATACCTCAGTAATGACCAACACATCTTGATTGGAGCTGTGAACCCACACTTTTAATTCATACATTTCAGGTAATAAGCTTCTAGTGTTAATGTGCAGAAAACCCAGGCATTTTTTTTTTTTTACAAGTCAGAATTGGGCCTAGCAACAGTATGGGCCAGGGTGTACATGCACGTTTCCTGATATCATCAGCGGTAATACAATCAGGGCACGGCAGAGTCGTGTCTCCTGTGTTCAAAGATATTCTCATTATGTCTCTTTTACAAATCAAATGACGTTTTATTGGTCACGCGCTGAATTCAACAGGTGTAGACTTTTCAGTCAAATGCTTACTTAGGAGCCCCTAACCAACAATGCAGTTAAAAAGTAAGACAAATATTTGCTAAATAACAAAGGAAATAGTAACACAATAAAAAAAACAATAACAAGGCTATTTTCAAGGAGTACCAGTACAGAGTAAATGTGCAGGGCTACGTGTGTGTGTGTGTGTGTGTGTGTGTGTGTGTGTGTGTGTGTGTGTGTGTGTGTGTGTGTGTGTGTGTGTGTGTGTGTGTGTGTGTGTGTGTGTGTGTGTGTGTGTGTGTGTGTGTGTGTGTGTGTTGGACTGTCACTGTAGTATGTGTGAGTGTGTGGGTAGAGTCTAGTGAGTGTGCATAGAGCCAGTACAAGGAAGTCAGTGAAAAACAATGAAGATAAAGAAATAAAGGCAGTCAATACAGATAGTCCAGGCAACCATTTGATTCACTGTTCAGCAGTCTTATGGCTTGGGGGTAGAAGCTGTTCAGGAGCCTTTTGGTCCTAGACTTGGTGCTCCGGTATTGCTTGCTGCGTGGTAGCAGAGAGGACAGTCTATGACTTGGGTGGCTGGAGTCTTTGACAATTTTTAGGACTTTCCTCTGACACTGCCTGGTATAGAGGTGCTGGATTGCAGGGAGTTCGGCCCCAGTGATGCCTTGCGGTCAGATGCCGAGCAGTTGCCATACCAAGCGGTGATGCAGTCAGTCAAGATGCTCTCAATGGTGCAGCTGTAGATCTTGGCCTTTCTAGGGAGTTTTTCCTAACCACCGTGCTTTTACACCTGCATTGCTTGCTGTTTGGGGTTTTAGGCTGGGTTTCTGTACAGCACTCTGTGACATCAGCTGATGTAAGAAGGGCTTGATAAATAAATTTGGGGCCCTGGCCAAATGTGTACAGTCTCCTGAGGGGGAAGAAGCATTGCCATGCCCTTTTCACAACTATGTTGGTGGACCATGATAGTTCCTTAGTGATGTGGACACCAAGGAACTTGAAGCTCTTGACCCGCTCCACTACAGCCCCGTCAAAGGGGCGTGCTCAGCCCTCCATTCCCTGTAGTCCACGATAAGCTTAATTGTCTTGCCCAATTTGAGGGAGCAGTTCTTGTTCTGGCACCATACTGACAGGTCTCTGACCTCCTCTCTATAGGCTGTCTCATTGCACACTTAAATAAAAAAATGTTATCTTTATTTTACTAGGCAAGTCAGTTAAGAACAAATTCTTATTTTCAATGACTGCCTAGGAACAGTGGGTTAACTGCCTGTTCAGGGGCAGAACGACAGATTTGTACCTTGTCAGCTTGGGGAATTGAACTTGCAACCTTTCGGTTACTAGTCCAATGCTCTAACCACTAGGATACCCTGCCGCCTTAACACTTAATGGTGTTGGAGTCACGCGTCGCCACACAGTCATAGGTGAACAGGGAGTACAAGAGGGAACTGAGCACGCACCGTTGAGGGGACCACGTGTTGAGGGTCAGCGTGGCAGATATGTTGTTGCCTACCCTCACCACCTGGGGGCGGCCCACCAGGAAGTCCAGGATCCAGTTGCAGAGGGAGGTGTTCAATCTCAGTGTCCTTAGATTAGTGATGAGGTTGGAGGGCACTATGGTGTTGAATGCTGAGCTGTATTCAATGAACAGCATTCTCACGTAGGTGTTCCTTTTGTCCAAGTGAAAGGATCATCTGTGGATCTGTTGGGGCAGTATGCAAATTGGAGTGGGTCCAGAGTTTCTGGGATGATGGTGTTGAAGTGAGCCATAAACTGCCTTTCAAAGCATTTCATGGTTACAGATGTGAGTGCTACTGGGCAGCAGTCATTTAGACAGGTCATCTTGGCATTCTTTGGTATTCTTTGGCACAGGGACAAGGGCTGGTTTGCTTGAAATATGTAGGTAATACAGACTGGGTCAGAGAGAGGTTGAAAATGTCAGTGAAGACACTTGCCATTTGGTCAGTGCATGCTCTGACTATGCACCCTGGTAATCCATCTGGCCCTGCGTCCATCTGGCCCTGTTTTTTTTCTTTTCCAAGATGGCGTAGCAGTCGGAGTGTTTGTCTTTGTCTTATCCCATGTCTTATCCTGTGTAAATAGCCGTTTTTTTTCATATATATTTTAATCTCACCTTCTATCTACAAATTAAATATACTTTCCTGAAACCCGCCTCACCCAATGTGGTGAAAATCTGCTATTTTTATTCCTTATAACTGGAACCTCCATCAGGAGCTAGCCAGCTAACTAGCTACTAGTCTTAGTTAGCCATGGCTAGCGGTATTCACCTTTAGCTCGGACTCCAGCAAGCCTTAGCTCGGACAATACCTGCCAGTCTGCACAGTGCGATATCAACCCAGAGCATATCGGATTGCTTCTCTCTACCACATCACCGGATTCTTGCCGCTCTGGATCGTTACACCGGATCATCGCAGCTAGCTAGATGCTACCGAGTGGCAACTGTTAGCTAACGCCTCTGTCCCGAATCACGCATCAGTTAGCCTTGAGCTAGCCTCAAGCTAGTTCCATATACCAGCTAATTCTAGGGCTACAGTACTTCTTTTGCCAATTGGCCTGGACCATTTATTGTCGACACGGAGCCCCGCCGATCCATCACAACTTGTCTGCCGTTGTAATCTCCTGATGTGGTCTCAACAGGCTTTTCCATTGCTATGTCGCCAAAGACCCATCTACTAGCACCGGCCCGCTAGCTTTCTGAATGCCGTGTCTCCCGCTCGCATAGCGTAGTAGTGACTACCGAACGGCTCACCTATTGCTGCTCATTGGACCCTATGATCACTCGGCTACACCGCTGATGCACCCTGGACTGTTTCAATAACACGGTACCTCATTTTGTTTACCTGTCGGCCCCAGCCTCGAACTCAGGTCCTGTATGTACCTAACTGAACTGCTCTGCCCATTCATCGCCTGTTACCCGTTGTTGTCTTAGCTCTTCCGATCAACACCTGTGAGAGCTTTATGCCTCTCTCTAATGTCAATATGCTTTGTCTACTGCTGTCTCGGCTAGTTCTTATTGTATTATTTCACTTTAGAGCCCTCAGTCCCGCGCAGCATGCCTTAGATAGCTCTTTTGTCCCAACCCCCACACATGCGGAGACCTCACCTGGCGTAACTGGTGCCTCCAGAGACGAAACCTCCCTCATTGTCACTCAACGCCTAGGTTTACCTCCACTGTACTCACATCCTACCATACCCTTGTCTGTACGTTATGCCCTGAATCTATTCTACAACGCCCAGAAATCTGCTCCATATATTCTCTGTTCCCAACGCACTAGATGACCAGTTCTTATAGCTTATAGCCTTTAGCTGTACCCTTATCCTACTCCTCCTCTGTTCCTCTGGGGATGTAGAGGTTAACCCAGGCCCTGTAGACCCCAGTACCACACCTATTCCCCAGGCGCTATCATTTGTTGACTTCTGTAACCGTAAAAGCCCTGGTTTCATGCATGTTAACATCAGAAGCCTCCTCCCTAAGTTTGTTTTATTCACTGCTTTAGCACACTCCGCCAACCCTGATGTCCTAGCCGTGTCTGAATCCTGGCTTAGGAAGGCCACCAAAACTTCTGAAATTTCCATCCCCAGCTACAACATTTTCCGCCAAGATAGAACTGCCAAAGGGGGCAGAGTTGCAATCTACTGCAGAGATAGCCTGCAGAGTTCTGTCATGCTACCCAGGTCTGTGCCCAAACAGTTCGAGCTTTTACTTTTAAAATCCACCTTTCCAGAAAGAAGTCTCTCACTGTTGCCGCTTGTTAAAGACCCCCGCCCCCCCTCAGCCCCCAGCTGTGCCCTGGACACCATATGTGAATTGATTGCCCCTCCATTTATCTTCAGAGTTCGTACTGTTAGATGACCTAAACTGGGATAACACCCCGGCCGTTCTACAATCTAAGCTAGATAACCTCAATCTCACACAAATTATCAAGGAACCTACCAGGTACAACCCTAAATCCGCAAACACGGGCACCCTCATAGATATCATCCTGACCAACTTGCCCTCCAAATACACCTTTGCTGTCTTCACTCAGGATCTCAGTGATCACTGCCTCACTGCGTAATGGGTCCGCAGTCAAACGACCACCCCTCATCACTGTCAAATGCTCCCTAAAACACTTCAGCAAGCAGGCCTTTCTAATAAACCTGGCCCGGGTATCCTGGAAGGATATTGACCTCATCCCGTCAGTAGAAGATGCCTGGTTGTTCTTTAAAAGTGCTTTCCTAACCATCTTAAATAATAATGCGTATTCAAAAACTGTAGAACTAAGAATAGATATAGACCTTGGTTCACTCCAGACTTGACTGCCCTTGACCAGCACAAAAACATCCTGTGGCGTACTGCATGAGCATTGAATAGCCCTTTTCAGGGAAGTTAGGAACCAATATACACAGTCAGTTAGGAAAACAAAGGCTAGCTTTCTCAAAAAGAAATTAGCATCCTGTAGCACAAACACTGTCACCACCGATAAATCCACGATAATTGATCATTTTAATAAGCATTTCTCTACAGCTGGCCATACTTTCCACCTGGCTACCCCTACAGCTCTGTACCCCCGCAGCAACTTGCCCAAGCCCCACTTCTCCATCACCTAAATCCAGATAGCTGATGGTCTGAAAGAGCTGCAAAATCTGGACCCCTACAAATCAGCTGGGCTAGACAATATGAACCCTCTCTTTCTAAAAATAACCCACCGCAATTGTTGCAACCCCTATTACTAGCCTGTTCAACCTCTCTATCATATCATCTGAGATCCCTGAAGATTGGAAAGCTGCCGCGGTCACCCCCCTCTTCAAAGGTGAAGACACTCTAAACCCAAACTGTTACAGACCTATATCTATCTTGCCCTGCCTTTCTAAAGTCTTTGAAAGCCAAGTTAACAAGCAGATCACCGACCATTTCGAATTCCACCATACCTTCTCCGCTATACAATCTGGTTTCCGAGCTGGTCATGGGTGCACCTCAGCCACGCTCAAGGTCCTAAACGATATCATAAGCACCATCGATAAAAGACAGTACTTGTGCAGCCGTCTTCATCGACCTGGCCAAGGCTTTCGACTCTGTCAATCACCACATTCTTATCGCCAGACTCAACAGCCTTGGTTTCTCAAATGACTGCCTCGCCTGATTCAAAAACTACTTCTCAGAGCTCAGTGTGTCAAATCGGAGGGCCTGTTGTCTGGACCTCTGGCAGTCTCTATGGGGGTGCCACAGGGTTCAGTTCTTGGGCCAACTCTTTTCTCTGTATATATCAACGATGTCGCTCTGCTGCTGGTGATTCTCTGATTCACCTCTACGCAGACGACACCATTCTGTATACTTTTGTAACTTATTTAGACACTCCAGACGAGCTTCATTGTCATACAACACTCCTTCCGTGGCCTCCAACTGCTCTTAAATGCTAGTAAAACTAAATGCATGCTCTTCAACCGATCACTGCCTGCACCCTCCCGCCTGATTAGCATCACTACTCTGACCTAGAATATGTGGACAACTACAAATACCTAGGTGTCTGGTTAGACTGTACACTCTCCTTCCAGACTCACGTTAAGCATCTCCAATCCAAAACTAAATCTAGAATCGGCTTCCTATTTCAAAACAAAGCATCCTTCACTCATGCTGCTAAACATACCCTCGTAAAACTGACTATCCTACAGATCCTTGACTTCGGCAATGTCATTTACAAAATAGCCCAACACTCTACTCAGCAAATTGGATGTAGTCTGTCACAGTGCCATCCGTTTTGTCTCCAAAGCCCCATATACTACCCACCACTGCGACCTGTATGCTCTCGTTGGCTGGCCCTCACTTCATATTCGTCTCCAACCCACTTGCTCCAGGTCATCTATAAGTATCTGCTAGGTAACGCCCCGCATTATCTCAGCTCACTGGTCACCATAGCAACACCCACCCGTAGCACGCGCTCCAGCAGGTATATTTCACTGGTCATCCCCAAAGCCAACTCTTCCTTTGGCCGCCTTTCCTTCCAGTTCTCTGCTGCCAATGACTAGAACATATAGCAAAAATCACTGAAGCTGGAGACATATCTCTCTCACTAACTTTAAGAATCAGCTGTCAGAGCAGCTTATCGATCACTGTACCTGTACACAGCAATCTGTAAATAGCACACCCAACTACCTCATCCTCATAGGGCCATCGCCCCACTGATCCCTTAGCGTCCACTTCATCGGACCGCTTCCAAATTGAGCGGGTCATTGATACTTCCTTTTTGAGTTTTTGCTTGTAAGCAGGAATCAGGAGGATATAGATGGTCAGTTTTGCCAAATGGAGGGCGGGAGAGAGCTTTGTATGTGTCTCTGTGTGTGGAGTAGAGGTGATCTAGAGTTGTTATCCCTCTAGTTGCACAGGTGACATCTGGCGCCATTTTAGAAGTTATTAATCATGGGCTGGTATATGGGTCCTAATAGATCATTATAGTGTTTGTGTGTGTGTGTGTGTGTGTGTGCGTGCATGCGTATGTGCATGTGTGTTTGCATATGCCTGTGTGTTTGTGTCTTTTAAATGGGGAGCTCATTTGAAGCAGAGGGAAGGACGTTAGCTGTCAGAGCACTTAGGGTTGCTGAGTACGTAATGGAAAAATCACTCCACAAGATTAACACGAAACACAGGAAATGCTCTCAATTGAGCCTGATTGCTTTGTGTGTGTGTGTGTGCGCGTGTGTACGTGTGCGCGTGTGTGGGTGATACAACCTTTTTTTCGATGTATGCGAGCGTGTTTGTGTGATATAACATATTTTCAATGTTTGCCAACATTCTGAGGAAAGGTCCTGACAGTGGTGATAGTAACTCATGTTTATTTACCATATATGGGAGGCTGTTGAAGGGAGGATCAGCACACAATAATGGCTGGAATGGAGTGAATGGGTGGGTGCCAAACACAATTAAGGTGCCACCAGCCACCTGTGGTATACTACTATGATAAAATTCTGTCTTCCTCTCTTAACATCAGTTATCTGTTTTGCAAGCAATAATCTCAGTTGGAGTTTGTTTGTTTGAAGCATTCTTGAACCCAAGTTTCTTGTTGTAGTTTTAATGTCAGCTTCTACTCTTAATACTTAATTTGTCTCATTCATGTTTTTATTCATCATTACAGTGTTTCCGCTATCATTTTATTAAGCAGCTGTCACAATCTTTTATATGGACAGACCAAGACGCAGCGATGCTTCCAGTATACATTTATTAACAACGAACGTAACTGGGAAAAATAATGAAATATAAACGAAGATCGTGATGTTGAAACATAACAAACACAGCTATGACCAAACAATTACCCACAAACCCCAAGTGAAAACTACAAACATATATATGGTTCCCAATTAGAGACAACGACACTCAGCTGCCTCTAATTGGGAACCATTACTCCAACATAGAAATATATAACCTAGAACAAAAAACCCTACACCAAAAACGAAACCAAAACACTCCAGCCTGTCATCTCAGGCCTGGACGTGACAGCAGCGTGGCGAAGTTAGCGGAGGGGGGGGTCATGGGCGTGGCCAATAGAGCAATTTTAGAGACAAAATGTTGCTATTTCTAAGATAATTTTCTTGCAATTCTACACATTTTGTCATGGGGCTGAGAGAAAAATTACGGTTTAAAAACAAATTTCCTTCAATTATACACATTTTGCCATGGTTTATGTCCTTGTGCTATCAGAGTGAGTCAAACATTATAACAAAATCAATGGGATTTTCCCTGACTGTCTAGTTTTTATTTTGGTGTTTGTTAGTTCTCATAGATTAACTTTGCTTCATTATTTTATTTTCTAGATACTTAATAATATCTGATTTTAGTCATTTAAGTTTACATTGAAAACGTTTTAGCATCCCAGTTTTTTTTTTTACCTTTTCCCTCAGAACAGCCTCAATTCATCTGGGCATGGACTCTACAAGGTGTCGAAAGCATTCCACAGGTATGCTGGCCCATGTTGACTCCAATGTATCCCACAGTTGTGTCAAGTTGGCTGGATGTCTTTTGTGTGGTGGACCATTCTTGATACACACAGGAAACTGTTGAGTGGGAAAAACCCAGCAGCATTGCAGTTCTTGACAGAAACCTAGCACCTACTACCATACCCCGTCCCGAAGGCCTTCCCTCTAGAGCAAAATGGGGTGTGCACTTTGATCAAACTATCAACATGGTAGCATGACTGCTTCTACATGCAAAACATTAAGCCAGTTTCACTCAGTTGGTAGAGCGTGGCACTTGCAACATCAGGATTGTGGGTTTGATTACCACCACCTATCTGAAAATGTATAAACAAACTACTATAAGTCGCTTTAGATAAAAGAGTCTGCTACATGGCATATTATATATTATATTATTCAACAACGACAACAACAAATCCAGTTAAAGCAGCAACATTGGCACCCAGGTTATCTACGTATAACCGTCACAGGGTATACTCAATAAACTTCTTCAAATATCTGTAATTCCATTAGCACTCTTGAGCACCTGCTGCTACACATGGAGAGGCCACTGATGCACAGTGCTGTGCAATCAAATCATTGATCATCGTCATCATCAATTGTGTAGACTACATCAAATAGCTCATTTTAAACTTGCTGGGTTATTGGGTTGTATACATGTTTCTTTCCGCATCAGATAAATTAACCCCAACTAAAATACATTGAAATAGTTTTAATGGTTAACTTGACCTTAAAGCTATACGTGCCTTTGCACTAAAATGTAAATTGAACACCATGTCCAATATACATTAGGAATCAGTGGGTGTACAGTACAGTATCTTGCAAAAACATACTTTTTTTAAAGGATTTCTAGTCTCATCTAGTAAGGAGAGAGAAAAAGGGGAATAGAGAGAGAGAGAGAGAGAGAGAGAGAGAGAGAGAGAGAGAGAGAGAGAGAGAGAGAGAGAATACTCCACCTGTTCACCCCTATGGAGAGAGTTCATGCACGTATTATTTGCATGCTTAGTACCAAACACTTTTTGAATTCTTGCAATGTGCAGTAGATACCAGATGTTATAACTTCAGGCCATAGTTGAGATGCCATGTTCATACATAGCACCTTGGCAGGAATGTCTATGGTGATATTACCTTTACTAAATCAACGTTTTATAGGAATGAAGAAACCCAATGAAACCTACCACATGTCACTTCCATGGGAAATTGGAGATTGTGGATGTGCCTTTTATAGGCCTTTAAAAAAAAGAACAGTTGTATAACAGCCAAACCAAACCAAATATCCCCCCCCCACACACACACACACACACCCTCCCTTGTCGGGAGGCTGTTTTCGTGAAAACACCTTGGGCTGAATGGCACCTCTGGAAAGATGTTGACATATTTTCAGCAATCAACCATCAAACCCTGACCTGACTGGTTTCATGCCTCTCCCTGGCATCTTTCATCAGAGACCTCTTATCTTCCCTTCTGTTCCTCCCCTCCCACCATGTCCAAAGCAGCCTCCATCCCCCCTCACTCCCCGTGATAAAGGCGAGGAGCGATGAAGAGACACACGACTGTGTGTCTGTGGAACAGCTCTTCAACTTTGCACCCCCCACCACCCCTATCTATCTCTCTCTCTCTCTCTCTGTGTGCGTGTGTGTGTGTGTGTGTGTGTGTGTGTGTGTGTGTGTGTGTGTGTGTGTGTGTGTGTGTGTGTGTGTGTGTGTGTGTGTGTGTGTGTGTGTGTGTGTGTGTGTGTGTGTGTGTGTATGTCAGTGTATGTCAACAGTGGCCTCCGTAGTTCTCACAGTGCTCTTGGCCTCCATACTCGGAAAGTCATTTGGCATGGTGTCTGTTCACTGAGTAAGACCACTGAGAGTATATTTGCCATTGTTTCTGTTCACTGAGTAAGAACACTGAGAGTATATTTGTCATTGTGTCTGATAACTGAGTAAGAACACTGAGAGTATCTTTGGCATTGTGTCTGATCACTGAGTAAGAACACTGAGAGTATAATTGGCATTGTGTCTGTTCACTGAGTGAGAGTCCTTTGGCATTGTGTCGGTTCACTGAGTAAGAACACTGAGAGTATATTCGGCATTCTGTCTATTCACTGAGTAAGAACACTGAGAGTATCTTTGGCATTGTGTCTGTTCACCGAGTAAAAACACTAAGATTATCTTTGGCATTGTGTCTGTTCGCTGAGGAAGAACACAGAGTATATTTGGCATTGTGACTGTTCACTGAGTAAGACCACTGAGAGTATCTTTGTTATTGTGTCTGTTCGCTGAGTAAGAAACAGAGTAGATTTGGCATTGTGCCTGTTCACCGAGTAAAAGTCCCATGGCATTGTGTCTATTCGCTGAATAAGAACACTGAGAGTATCGTTGGCATTGTGTCTGTTCACTGAGTAAGAACACTGACAGTATATTTGGCATTGTGTCTGTTCACTGAGTAAAGTTCTTATGGCATTGTGTCTGTTCAATGTGTGAGAGTCCTTTGGCATTGTGTCTGTTCACTGAGTAAGAACACGGAGAGTATATTTGGCATTGTGTCTGATCACTGAGTAAGAACACTGAGAGTATATTTGGCATTGGGTCTGATCACTGAGTAAGAACACTGAGAGTATATTTGGCATTGTGTCTGTTCACTGAGTAAAAGTCCTATTCCATTGTGTCTGTTCACTGAGTGAGAGTCCTTTGGCATTGAGTCTGTTCACTGAGTAAGAACACAGAGAGTATATTTGGCATTGTGTTTGATCACTGAGTAAGAACATGGAGAGTATATTTGGCATTGTGTCTGTTCGCTGAGTAAGAACACGGAGAGTATATTTGGCATTGTGTCTGATCACTGAGTAAGAACACTGAGAGTATATTTGGCATTGGGTCTGATCACTGAGTAAGAACACTGAGAGTATATTTTGTATTGTGTCTGTTCACTGAGTAAGAAACAGAGTATATTTGGCATTGTGTCTGTTCACTGAGTAAAAGTCCTATGGCATTGTGTCTGTTCACTGAGTGAGAGTCCTTTGGCATTGTGTCTGTTCACTGAGTAAAAGTCCTATGGCATTGTGTCTGTTCACTGAGTGAGAGTCCTTTGGCATTGTGTCTGTTCACTGAGTAAGAACAGAGATAGTATATTTGGCATTGTGTTTGATCACTGAGTAAGAACATGGAGAGTATATTTGGCATTGTGTCGGTTCACTGAGTAAGAACACTGAGAGTATCTTTGGCATTGGGTCTGATCACTGAGTAAGAACACTGACAGTATATTTGGCATTGTGTCTGATCACTGAGTAAGAATACTGAGAGTATATTTGGCATTGGGTCTGATCACTGAGTAAGAACACTGAGAGTATATTCATCATTTTGTCTGTTCACTGAGTAAGAAACAGAGTATATTTGGCATTGTGTCTGTTCACTGAGTAAAAACACTGAGATTATATTTGGCATTGTGTCTTATCACTGAGTTAGAAAACTGAGAGTATCTTTGGCATTGTGTCTGTTCATTGTGTGAGAGTCCTTTGGCATTGTGTCTGTTCACTGAGTAAGAACACGGAGAGGATATTTGGCATTGTGTCTGATCACTGAGTAAGAACACTGAGAGTATATTTGGCATTGGGTCTGATCACTGAGTAAGAACACTGAGAGTATATTTTGCATTGTGTCTGTTTACTGAGTAAGAAACATAGTATATTTGGCATTGTGTCTGTTCGCTGAGTAAAAACACTGAGATTATATTTGGCATTGTGTCTTATCACTGAGTTAGAAAACTGAGAGTATCTTTGGCATTGTGTCTGTTCACCGAGTAAAAACACTGAGAGTATATTTGGCATTGTGTCTGATCACTGAGTAAGAACACTGCAAGTTTATTTGGCATTGTGTCTGTTCACTGAGTAAAAACACAGAGAGTGTATTTGGCATTGTGTCGGTTCGCTGAGTAAGAACACTGAGAGTATCTTTGGCATTGGGTCTGATCACTGAGTAAGAACACTGACAGTATATTTGGCATTGTGTCTGATCACTGAGTAAGAATACTGATAGTATATTTGGCATTGGATCTGATCACTGAGTAAGAACACTGAGAGTATATTCATCATTTTGTCTGTTCACTGAGTAAGAAACAGAGTATATTTGGCATTGTGTCTGTTCACTGAGTAAAGTTCTCATGGCATTGTGTCTGTTCATTGTGTGAGAGTCCTTTGGCATTGTGTCTGTTCACTGAGTAAGAACACGGAGAGGATATTTGGCATTGTGTCTGATCACTGAGTAAGAACACTGACAGTATATTTGGCATTGGGTCTGATCACTGAGTAAGAACACTGAGAGTATATTTTGCATTGTGTCTGTTTACTGAGTAAGAAACAGAGTATATTTGGCATTGTGTCTGTTCACTGAGTAAAAGTCCTATTCCATTGTGTCTGTTCACTGAGTGAGAGTCCTTTGGCATTGTGTCTGTTCACTGAGTAAGAACACAGATAGTATATTTGGCATTGTGTCTGTTCACTGAGTAAAGTTCTTATGGCATTGTGTCTGTTCATTGTGTGAGAGTCCTTTGGCATTGTGTCTGTTCACTGAGAAAGAACACGGAGAGGATATTTGGCATTGTGTCTGATCACTGAGTAAGAACACTGCGAGTTTATTTGGCATTGTGTCTGTTCGCTGTGTAAGAACACTGAGAGTATATTTGGTATTGTGTCTGTTTGCTGAGTAAAAACGCTGAGTTTCCATGTCCTTTTCAATAGACTTTCTCTTAATCTTTACCCAGTATATTGATGTCACAGTGATTACTTAATTGACCTGTACTGTTTGACTCATTTTCTATTGAATACATGAGTTATATATTCATATTGATAGTTATATACATTACTGTAAATGTTTCCATTTCTATGCTTGTATTTGTCTGAACGAAATGTGGGATCATTCTGCTGTGCTTCCTCTCTCTGTCTCTTTTCCAGTACAGTATGTCATGTCAAACACATTCTTTATATATATCTCTCTCTCCCCATCCTTCTCTCTCTACCTCCTCTTTCTGTCTCTCTGTCCCTCCTCTCTCTATCTCCTCTCTCTTTCTGTCTCTCTCTCCTCGCAATCTTTCTCTCTCCTCTCTCAGACCTCTGTAACTGCTTCCCTCTTACCCCTCAGCCCTCATGTTGTCTCTTTGTCTCTGTGTCTCCAGAGATCTGAAACTGGATAACATTCTTCTGGATGCACAGGGCCACTGTAAACTGGCTGACTTTGGCATGTGTAAGGAGGGGATCCTCAATGGAGTCACCACCACCACCTTCTGTGGGACCCCAGACTACATCGCTCCGGAGGTAACCCTCTGCCCACACTTATCTAGAACAGTCTGACAGTACTCAACCACCCATTCATCTGGGACAGTCCTACATTACTCAACCACCCATTCATCTGGGACAGTCTGACAGTACTCATCCACCCATTAATCTGGGACAGTTTTCAGTATTAAACTACACATTAATCTGGGACAGCCTGACAGTACTCAACCACCCATTAATCTGGGACAGTCTGACAGTACTCAACCACCCATTAATCTGGGACAGTCTGACTGTAATCAACCACCCATTCATTTGGGACAGTCCTACATTACTCAACCACCCATTAATCTGGGACAGTCTGATAGTACTCAACCACCCATTAATCTGAGACAGCCTGACAGTACCTAACCACCCATTCATCTGGGACAGTCCTACATTACTCAACCACCCATTAATCTGGGACACTCTGACAGTACTCAACCACCCATTAATCTGGGACAGTCTGACAGTACTCAACCACCCATTAATCTGGGACAGTCTGACAGTACTCAACCACCCATTAATCTGAGACAGTCTGCCAGTACCTAGCCACCCATTAATCTGGGACAGTCCTACATTACTCAACCAGCCATTAATCTAGGACAGTTTTACAGTACTCAACCACCCATTAATCTGAGACAGTCTGCCAGTACCTAACCACCCATTCATCTGGGACAGTCCTACATTTCTCAACCACCCATTCATCTGTGGCAGTTTTACAGTACTTAACCACCCATTCATCTGGGACAGTCTGACAGTACTCACCCACCCTTTAATCTGAGACAGTCTGACAGTATTGTATTATTATCATGTGCTGAACTCTTTCTATACCCTCTACTCTGCCCTCTCCCTCACTCTTTCATTAAAATATAATTTTTGCCTTAAAAAAATTAAATCCACTCACTCACTATCACCCACTCACTCACATAATCCATCAATTAAACTCATGTACTCATTTCTTCCACTCATTCTCTCATTAGATCATCCCTAATAATAGTATGTTCCCCTTTACTACCATATTGATCCTGCTGTAGTGTAGATGGTGTTACAGTGTTTCCTGTCCCCCTGTGTGCTTTAGATCCTACAGTATGTTGTGTATTAGATGGTGTTACAGTGTTTCCTGTCCCCATGTGTGTTTTAGATCCTACAGAAGCTTGTGTATGAGATGGTGTTACATTGTTTCCTGTTTTAGATCCTACAGGAGCTAGAATATGGCCCCTCTGTGGACTGGTGGGCTCTGGGGGTGCTTATGTACGAGATGATGGCTGGCCAGCCCCCCTTTGAGGCCGACAATGAGGATGACCTGTTTGAGTCCATTCTCCACGATGATGTCCTCTACCCAGTGTGGCTAAGCAAGGAGGCAGTCTCCATCCTCAAAGCGGTCAGTGACCTACAGTATATCTACCTGTCATAATCTGCCTGTATCTCTAACTATCTCTCTTTACTATCCTCTTTTTTCCCCTTCTCCACCTTTTTTTATTTTCATCATATCTCTTCCTCTCATTTCTCTGCTTCATCTGTTCTAACACCTTATTGTCTCCTCCACCTCCTTTTCCTCCTCCTCCTCCTCCTCCTCCTCCTCCTCCTCCTCCTCCTCCTCCTCCTCCTTGTTATCCTCCTCATCCTCTTCCTCCTCCTACTCCTTGTTATCCTCCTCCTCCTCCTCCTTGTCATCCTTCTACCCCTCCTCTTCCTCCTCCACATCCTCCTAAGCCTCCTCCTCCTCTTCCTAATCCTCTTCCTCCTCCTCATCCTCCTCCTAAGGGGTCCATCACATGTCCTGCGTTTTCTTTGGCCATCTGTCTCTCCAGAGAGCTGAAACTGGATAACATCCTGCTGGATGCACAGGATGCACATATAGCATAAGCTATATGTTTGCAAAGCCTTGTGGGAAAGCAGGCGTGTTTGTCTTGGACCGGCCTGTTTCCGGCCTCTGTGATCAGTCTCACTGGTACTTTGGTCACATTACCCAGCCCAGTGGTCCTAATGGTCACATTACCCAGCCCAGTGGTCCTAATGGTCACATTACCCAGCCCAGCGGTCCTAATGGTCACATTACCCAGCCAGCGGTCCTATTGGTCACATTACCTAGCATGGTGGTCCTAATGGTCACATTGCACATTCCAGCTATCCTAATGGTCACATTACCCAGCTCAGCAGTCCTAATGGTCACATTACTCAGCCCAGCGGTCCTAATGGTCACATTACCCAGCCCAGCGGTCCTAATGGTCACATTACCCAGCCCAGCGGTCCTAATGGTCACATTACCCAGCCCAGCGGTCCTAATGGTCACATTACCCAGCCCAGCGGTCCTAATGGTCACATTACCCAGCCCAGCGGTCCTAATGGTCACATTACTCAGCCCAGCGGTCCTAATGGTCACATTACCCAGCCCAGTAGTCCTAATGGTCACACTACCCAGCCCAGTGGTCCTAATGGTCACATTACCCAGCCCAGATGTCCTAATGGTCACATTACCCAGTCCAACGGTCCTAATGGTCACATTACCCAGCCCAGATGTCCTAATGGTCACATTACCCAGCCCAGATGTCCTAATGGTCACATTACCCAGCCCAGATGTCCTAATGGTCACATTACCAAGCCCAAATGTCCTAATGGTCACATTACCCAGCCCAGATGTCCTAATGGTCACATTACCCAGCCCAGCGGTCCTAATGGTCACATTACCCAGCCCAGCAGTCCTAATGGTCACATTACCCAGCCCAGCGGTCCTAATGGTCACATTACCCAGCCCAGATGTCCTTATGGTCACATTACCCAGCCCAGATGTCCTTATGGTCACATTACCCAGCCCAGCAGTCCTAATGGTCACATTACCCAGCCCAGCAGTCCTAATGGTCATATTACCCAGCCCAGCAGTCCTATTGGTTACATTACCCAGCCAAGATGTCCTAATGGTCACATTACCCAGCCCAGTGGTCCTAATGGTCACATTACCCAGCCCAGCAGTCCTAATGGTCATATCTGACCGGTGGATTCTCTCTTATCAATGACCACAGAGCAGACCTCTCTGCACCACTTGACTGTCTCAACCCCTCACTCTTGCTCTTTCACCTCCATGTCTCTCGTCCTTGCATTTACTTCATGGCCTCATGCTCCCAAGGGGGCCAAGGCGGAAAAAGTCAAGTAAGTTGAGTACATTTAATTTTATTTATTAATCGTCCTGTTTTCCTGTCCTGTAGTTCATGACGAAGAGTCCCAACAAGCGCCTGGGCTGTGTGATCACCCAGGGCTTGGAGGAGGCCATCAAGGTTCATCCGTTCTTCAAGGAGATCGACTGGATCCTGCTGGAGCAGAAGAGGGTCAAACCACCCTTCAAACCTCGCATTGTGAGTAGCACCACATATAGCCCAGACAATGTAGGGTGAAGTTGCCTGTAGATGCTGATCTTGGTTCAGTTTAGCATTTTCCACACAAATGGTCAAGGTTAGGATTGGGGCAGGGGAAACTGATCCTAGATCTGCACCTAGGGTAGACTTCACCCCATACCATACTGTAGGTTTTAGGGCCCCTAATGTTCCACCCTCACCATTATTAACCCCTAACCTTCAACATCCTAAATATCACCAAAGCTTCAATCTTAATAGTAAGTTGGGAACTCTGATACCTAGTTTTATATAACCTTTATATAACATGACCAGGAACAACTCCTGGGCTCTGGTATGGTTATGTGGTTAGGAAAAACTCCTGGGCCCTGGCATTGTTACGTGGTTAGGACTTTGCTGATAGCTACTTTATTGAGGAAAAATGTACTTACTGTGACTTAGATACACTATATAACACAAGTATGTGGACACCTCTTCAAATTTGTGGATTCAGCTATTTCAGTCACACCCGTTGCTGACAGGTTTATAAAATCCAGAACACCGCCATGCAATCTCCATAGACAAACATTGGCAGTAGAATGGCCTTACTGGAGAGCTCAGTGACTTTCAATGTGGCACCATTATAGTATGTCACCTTTCCAACAAGTCAGTTTGTTAAATTTCTGCCCTGCTAGAGCTGCTCTGGTCAACTGTAAGTGCTGTTATTGTGAAGTGGCAATGTCTAGGAGCGGCTCAGCCGCAAAGTGGTAGGCCACACAAGCTCACAGAATGGGACCGGTGAGTGCTGAAGCACGTAGCGTGCGAAAATCATCGGTCCTCAGTTGCAACACTCAGTACCGAGTTCCAAACTGCCTCAACGTCAGCACAAGAACTGTTCGTCAGAAGCTTCATGAAATGAGTTTCCATTGCAGATCAGCATGCGCAATGCCAAGCGATGTCTGGAGTTGTGTAAAGCTCGCCATCATTGGACTCTGGAGCAGTGGAAACACGTTTTCTGGACAACAACCTCTCTCTCAACGTAACCAAGACTAAGGAGATGATTGTAGACTACAGGAAAAGGAGGACCGAGCATGCCCCCATTCTCACCGACGGGGCTGTAGTGGAGCAGGTTTTGAGTTACAAGTTCCTTGGTGTCCACATCAACAACAAGCTAGAATGGTCCAAACACACCAAGACAGTCGTGAAGAGGGCACGACAAAGCCTATTCCACCTCAGGAGACTAAAAATATTTGCCATGGGTCCTGAGATCCTCTAAAGGTTCTACAGCTGCAACATCGAAAGAATCCTGACTGGTTGCATCACTGCCTGGTACGGCAATTGCTCCGCCCCTGACCGCAAGGCACTACAGAGGGTAGTGCGTACGGCCCAGTACATCACTGGGGCTAAGCTGCCTGCCATCCAGGACCTCTACACCAGGCGGTGTCAGAGGAACGGCTTAAAAATGTTCAAAGACCCCAGCCACCCCAGTCATAGACTGCTCTCTCTCCTACCGCATGGCAAGCGGTACCGGAGTGCCAAGTCTAGGACAAAAAGGCTTCTCAACAGTTTTTACCCCCAAGCCATAAGACTCCTGAACAGGTAATCAAATGGCTACCCTGACTTTTGCATTGTGTCACCCCGCTGCTGCTACTTTCTGTTTATCATATATGCGTAGTCACTTTAACTATACATTCATGTACATACTACCTCAATTGGACCAACCAACCAGTGCTCCCGCACATTGGCGTCCTGTTCCCATTCACACAGAGATGGGATGATGAGCACCTCAACGAATCTCACAACGTGATCACTCCATCCAAATCTATATGTTAATCAGCCTTGTTTTATCGTTACTTTATCAAATAAGGAGGTCTAATTATTTGGCAGTCATCATCCTGTACTATCTGACTCTCATGCTCCTTCCTTCCTTCCTTCCTTCCTTCCTTCCTTCCTTCCTTCCTTCCTTCCTTCCTTCCTGCTCCTGTACAGAAAACCAAAAGGGACGTGAACAACTTTGACCAGGACTTCACCCGCGAGGAACCTGTCCTCACCCCAGTAGAAGACGCCATTATTAAGCAGATCAACCAAGATGAGTTCAAGGGTTTCTCCTACTTTGGAGGGGAGGAGAATTTGTCCTAAGGCCTGCACACACACCAACACACACACCAACACACACAAACAAATGCGTATAGACACACATACATGCAAGAACACTGACATACACACACATTTACGAACACACATACAAACATGCATACATGCAAACCAATGTATTTTCTCCCATGCAGACATACAGAATTATAAAATACACACAGGGTAAATTATTACATTCACACACTCATATAAAACTCCCGCCATTAGGGCCTCAGATTAGTACCAACTTCAAAACCAGACCATCTACAGCACTCTACCAGTATATCTGTCTGTCCATCAGTGCATGTTTTCTATGTTACAAACCAATGTAATTCAAGAGTAGGTCAGACAGGAAGCCCATCTGCTTTCTTATCAAGGTCCTATTAGCTGGTCCAGATCAGAATGGTGGACCAAACCAAACTCCTTGTGGTGGAGTGTGGCCCTAGGATTGGCCCCCTGACACTGAATATAGCCTGGCCCTTGCCCCCCTGGCCCGGGCTGATAACATTGATGAAAGCTCCTCACAGTCCAGCCCCAGATTGTCACAAGGCCCTTTCCAGTGGACTATGAAATGTACAGGGAATGTTTGTGTGATGGTGTCAACTTTTTGTGTATATAAGGATTTAAAGGTCAGGGGTTATGTGTGCTTTGGGCAGAGGTCTTGTTCGACATGGTCTCCGTACGATAGGTCAGACTTTCAACTGTTTCGTCAACCATCCTAGTTCCTCAGTGAGTATATGATACTGAAATAATTATATTATTATATGAATCTGTAATTTCTTAAGCTGTCCTGTAAGTCTCTCGATGTTCTAGAATGTCCCCCTCCTCTGCCATGTTTAAACTGGATGTACTAGAATATCCTCCTCCTCTGCCATGTTTAAACTGGATGTACTAGAATGTCCTCCTCTGCCATGTTTAAACTGGATGTACTAGAATGTCCTCCTCTGCCATGTTTAAATGCAAAAAAAAACAAATCCATAGAACCAATGATTGTATTTAAAAAAGCTAAAACCAATTGGTTCACAGTGTCAATAAAAAAGAGAAGCCTGTTTCAAAGTTTCCTCAAGATCAAAACGACGGCAGAATTAGAATGAGTCCATGTACAGTACATCAAATGCCTGTTGTATGTAACTGCATACCAGTTACGTATTGTAGATATGCCCACAGTGTTATGGTAGTCTAGCTTCATGTATTCCAAATGAAAAATGAATGTCATGGGTTTCAATGTGGACGAATGTGCTTGTATGCATGAGTGATGGTGAGGATGCAACTGAATGTATCGGGTCTGTGTGTGTGTGTGTGTGTGTGTGTGTGTGTGTGTGTGTGTGTGTGTGTGTGTGTGTGTGTGTGTGTGTGTGTGTGTGTGTGTGTGTGTGTGTGTGTGTGTGTGTGTGTGTGTGTGTGTGTGTGTGTGTGTGTCAGTAAGTATACTGCACGTTCGCTAGTTTGTGCGAGTCTGTTTGTGAGTGTGCGACATAGGCAGTGGGTTCATGAGAAGGGCCCTCTTGAAGCTTTTACATTTCATTGTGTCTGTTTATTTCATTGTGTGTTTTATTTCATTGTGTGTTTTATTTGTCGTGATTTTACTGGATTGTCTTGTTGCTCAGCGTCTGAAATCCTGGATTTCCCTGCTATGCAACAAGACTCACAATCATGTGGGGGAAGGCATCACCAGATAGCCATGTCTTTCCCTCTGTACAGACCACCTTGTATATAGAAGTCTATGGACTTCTTGGAGAAATAGAGGTATCATCCATTGCATGGTTATGCATATGATGTTATTGTGTATTACTAGAATATGAAAAAGTGACAATGTCCATGTGCAATATTCTATGTCTGTCTGTCTGTTTTTGGTTTCCTTTGCTTTCTTGCCAGGTGTCTTCGCTGTTCTTCCTCCCACTGACTCTTTGCTGTTGTTCTGTATGGTTTTTACAGTATATGCATGACTGTTTTCATTTGCCTGTCTTTAACTCCATTGATAGCCATGTCTATGTGCATCCTTCAGAATGCTCTGTCAAACCACCTCACCAACCCTCACCCTGGCCTCTCTCAACTCTTTTGAAGAAAGGTCAACATTTCCTATAGCATATCTCTTTAAAAAGGTCAACATATCCTATAGCGTATCTCTTTAAAAAAGGTCAACATTTCCTGTAGCATATATATCTCTTTAAAAAGTCAACATTTCCTGTAGCATATCTCTTTAATAAAGGTCAACATTTCCTATAGCATATCTCTTTAAAAAGGTCAACATATCCTATAGCATATCTATTTAAAAAAGGTCAACATTTCCTGTAGCATATCTATTTAAAAAAGGTCAACATTTCCTGTAGCATATCTCTTTAAAAAGTCAACATTTCCTGTAGCATATCTCTTTAAAAAGTCAACATTTCCTGTAGCATATCTCTTTAGAACATTAATATTACCAAAGGTAGTAAATCTATTGGATTCATGAAGCTTATAGAAACCATTGACCTTCTTAATGCATTCACGCCAAATAACTCTCTGGCCAAGATACTGTATGTGTTATTGTAAGCCTACACCAAATCAAGGTAAAGTCAAATCTACTGTCATATTCTGTCAGTAGACCACAAAAATAACAGTGTTGGTTTGTTCTGATATTGCAAGTTGTACATTCCATTTTGGAGTAGTAACCTGAAAGTAACTTTTGAATGTTGGATTCATAACACTAGGACTATTTGCAATTGAAGAGGTAGTGTAGTAGTGACAGTATGAATACTCTAGCAGTAGCGGTAGCAGTTGTTATTGTACTAGTAGTAGTTATTATAGTATTATTAGTAGCATGTACAGTTGAAGTCGGAAGTTTACATACACCTTAGCCAAAAACATTTAAACTCAGTTTTTCACAATTCCTGGCATTTAATCCTAGTAAAAGTTCCCTGTCTTAGGTCAGTCAGGATCACCAATTTATTTTAAGAATGTGAAATGTCAGAATTATTTATTATTTATTTCAGCTTTTATTTCTTTCATCACATTCCCAGTTGGCCAGAAGTTTACATCCACTCAATTAGAATTTTGTAGCATTTCCTTCAAAATTGTTTAACTTGGGTCAAACTTTTTGGGTAGCCTTCCACAAGCTCCCTGTCACAATAAATTGGGTGAATTTTGTCCCATTCCTCCTTACAGAGCTGGTGTAACTGAGTCAGGTTCATAGACCTCCTTGCTCCACACGCTTTTTCAGTTTTGCCCACACATTTTCTATAGGATTGAGGTCAGGGCTTTGGGATAGCCACTCCAATACATTGACTTTGTTGTCCTTAAGCCATTTTGCCACAACTTTGGGAGTATGCTTGGGGTATTTGTCCATTTGGAAGACCCATTTGCAACCAAGCTTTAACTTCCTGACTGATGTCTTGAGATGTTGCTTCAATATATCCACATAATTTTCCATCCTCATGATGCCATCTATTTTGTGAAGTGCACCAGTCCCTCCTGCAGCAAAGCACCCCCACAACATGATGCTGCCACCCCCGTGCTTCACTGTTGGGATGGTGTTCTTCGGCTTGCAAGCCTCCCCCTTTTTCCTCCAAACTTAACAATGGTCATTATGGTCAAACAGCTCTATTTTTGTTTCATCAGACAAGAGGACATTTCTCCAAAAAGTATGATATTTGTCCCCATGTGCATTTGCAAACCACAGTCTTTTTTATGGTGGTTTTGGAGCAGTGGCTTCTTCCTTGCTGAGTGGCCTTTCAGGTTATGTCGATACAGGACTCGTTTTACTGTAAATATAATACTTTTGTACCTGTTTTACTCCAGCTTCTTCACAAGGTCCTTTGCTGTTGTTCTGGGTATGATTTGCACTTTTCACACCAAAGTACGCTCATCTCTAGGAGACAGAACGCATCTCCTTCCTGAGCGGTATGACAGCTGCATGGTCCCATGGTGTTTATAATTGCATACTATTGTTTGTACAGATGAACGTGGTACCTTCAGGCGTTTGGAAATTACTCCAAAGGATGAACCAGACTTGTGGAGGTCTACAAAAAAAATTCTGAGGTCTTGGCTGATTTCTTTTGATTTCCCCATGATGTTAAGCAAAGAGGCACTGAGTTTGAAGGTAGGCCTTAAAATACACGGGTACACCTCCAATTGACTCAAATGATGTCAATTAGCCTATCAGAAGCTTCAAAAGCCATGACATAATTTTCTGGAATTTTCCAAGCTGTTTAAAGGCACAGTCAACTTAGTGTATGTAAACTTCTGACCCACTGGAATTGTGATACAGTGAATTATAAGTGAAATAATCTGTCTGACTTCAACTGTATAACAGTGCTAGCTCCACTGGCAGTAGCAGTTATGTATGGGGAGCAGGAGTAACTGTAGCCACAGTGGTTGTAACAGCGTTAATAGTGGACGGTATCATGGAATCAACTGTCAAAGCAATACTGATGCCTCGCCCCACACACACACACCACTGCATGAAGGCCAAAGCAACCACACCTTTGACACGCCTGCACCTGTGTCAATTAATCACATGACCCCCAACATGAGAACAGTGTTAAAGAGAGGACATTTATTTTATTTTTTTATAAGTTTGCAGACCCCCATCTTACTCCGACCCATACGGACGGTGTCCTTAGAGGTCCAAAATGCTCCATGCCAAATCCTTAACTCCAACTTTCTATGCTCCTTCTTTTATTGTGTACTTTTTAAACTGTTTGTAAAAGGAAGGAAAAAATTTGTCTGTTGTAAAGTCAGTGAAGCAGATGAATGAGTACAATGTACATTGTTTAAGAAGTACCTCTGGCGGAGTATTATGTATTTGTTACATACAGTAGAATAAAACACACAGCTGTGGGTCACATGCATTATATTACTGTATGTACCTCTGTACATGTAGGGTTTCCTAATGGAGACTAATTCTGTAATAAAAGCATGCTAAATTAAGAATATCTATTGGAATGTCTATTTAATCCAGGACTACGCTGATTCTGGGTCTGGGAATCTGGACAATAGTATTGGATTTCCGGTTTCTGTATTGTGAAGCTTTCTATGTACAGTTTGTCACCTGACTGTTTTATTTTGAAGTCCTTTGGCATTCATTACTGTATGTCATTGTAAGCATTTTGCTGTGTGCCAAATGTACAGTGAGGGAAAAAAGTATTTGATCCCCTGCTGATTTTGTACGTTTGCCCACTGACAAAGAAATTATCAGTCTATAATTTTAATGGTAGGTTTATTTGAACAGTCAGAGACAGAATAACAACAAAAAAAATCCAGAAAAACGCATGTGAAAAATTTTATAAATTAATTTGCATTTTATTGAGGGAAATAAGTATTTGACCCCCTCTCAATCAGAAAGATGTCTGGCTCCCAGGTGTCTTTTATACAGGTAACGAGCTGAGGTTAGGAGCACACTCTTAAAGGGAGTGCTCCTAATCTCAGCTTGTTACCTGTATAAAAGACACCTGTCTACAGAAGCAATCAATCAATCAGATTCCAAACTCTCCTGCAGCGCCCGCAAGGTCCCCCTGCTCAAGAAAGCACATATACATGCCCGTCTAAAGTTTGCCAATGAACATCTGAATGATTCAGAGGACAACTGGGTGAAAGTGTTCTGGTCAGATGAGACCAAAATGGACCGTGTTTGGAGGAGGAGGAATGCTGCCTATGACCCCAAGAACACCATCCCCACCATCAAACATGGAAACATTATGCTTTGGGGGTGTTTTTCTGCTAAGGGGACAGGACAACTTCACCCGCATCAAAGGGATGATGGACGGGGCCATGTACCATCAAATCTTGGGTGAGAACCTCCTTCCCTCAGCCAGGGCATTGAAAATGGGTCGTGGATGGGTATTGCAGCATGGCAATGACCCAAAACACACGGCCAAGGCAACAAAAGAGTGGCTTAAGAAGAAGCACATTAAGGTCCTGGAGTGGTCTAGCCAGTCTCCAGACCTTAATCCCATAGAAAATCTGTGGAGGGAGCTGAAGGTTCGAGTTGCCAAACGTCAGCCTCAAAACCTTAATGACTTGGAGAAGATCTGCAAAGAGGAGTGGGACAAAATCCCTCCTGAGATGTGTACAAACCTGGTTGCCAACTACAAGAAACGTCTGACCTCTGTGATTGCCAACAAGGGTTTAGCCTGCAAGTACTAAGTCATGTTTTGCAGAGGGGTCAAGTACTTATTTCCCTCATTAAAATGCATAGCAATTCATAAAAATTTTCACATGCGTTTTTCTGGATTTTTTTGTTGTTATTGTTGTTATTCTGTCTCTCACTGTTCAAATAAACCTACCATTAAAAGTATAGACTGATCATTTCTTTGTCAGTGGGCAAACGTACAAAATCAGCAGGGGATCAAATACTTTTATTCCTCACTGTATTCTGAAGGATGTGAATGTGTACTGTTGGTTTTTGGAACTTATTAAATATAATGATGTCAAAACAAATAGTGAGTTTGCTTGTTTTAGGGCTCATTTCTGTTCAGTGTTAATCAATATTTATGTATGCAGGGCTCCCTAGCAAAAGAAAACCTGGTCTCAATGGGACTCCCTGCTAAAATAAAGGTAAAAAAAAGCTCTCTATGAACACTGTTTACATTGCCAGATTGGGTTGAGTGTATATAGAGTACTGTCCAGTGTCCATAAGTGACCACTATTGGAATGTACTCTGAGATACCCACGGTTAAAATGATAACAGGATGTGCCATTAATCATTGACTGATGTTGCCACATTTGGGTATTCTTCCCTTTCAAAGCAAATGTTGCATTCCCAACTAGTGTCATGGAAACTTAATATTTAGACCAGGGATGGGCAACTTTGATTGGGGTGGGGGCCACAATAAAACGGAACTCCTCATGGGTCTGCGTACCCACATCCAACGTTTTAAAGTTCATTTCATGCAATTCTACTCATTTTGCCATGGGGCGGAGAGAAATGTTGGCAGTTTTTAGTATGAAAAACTGATGATCAATGGGCCCCATCCTGGTTGCTTACTACAAGTTTAGATAGCTGCCGCTAGACTAATTTACCAATCTAGAAATTGGCTAATTGAGTGACTGGTAATGCAAAACCAAATTTTGAAGTTGCACCTTGTGTATTCTCAACAGTAAGTTGAGACCCCTTTACCAAATAAAAATGTTTACATTTTAGTCATTTAGCAGCCACTCTTATCCACAGCAAATTAAAGGTGCAATTAGGGTTAAGTGCCTTGCTCAAGGGCCTATCAACAGATTTTTCACCTAGTCATCTCAGGGATTTGAACTAGTGACCTTTTGGTTACCGGCCCAACCGACAGGCTACCTACCACCCTCAACTCAGTGAACCTATAGTTTACTTGTTTGATTCTTGAGGTGAATCATTCAAATCACAAAGCTGTTTATACAGGCAGCCCAATTGTGATCTTTTTTTCACTCTTTGGTCTTTTGACCAATCAGATGCCTGTGCAGTGCATTAACAGCCTGAAAAAAATGTTAAATGTCACAGCAGCTGACGTTTTTATCAATACATTTGAGTCAATGATTAAAGATGAGTGTCACAGGGTTGATGTTTTTCTTGTTTATCTCATGTCTGTCTCTCTCCCTCCCCCCTCTCCCACCCTCTCCCACCCTCTCCCCTCCTCATCCACCCCCCCGCCTCCCATCCTCTCCCCCAACCTCTTCCAGCCCCTCCCCCTCACCCACCCTCTCCATCCTCTCACACCTTCTCCGTCGCTCTCCCCCATCTGTTGCTCTCCCTCTCCCTCTCCCCCCTCCTTCTCCATTCTCTTTTCCTCCTACTTTCCCTACCACTCCTCTCAGCTCTCTCTCCCTCTCCCTCCACTCTCCCCCTTTTCTCTCTCCCTCCTCTACCCCTCCATTCTCTCTCCCTCCCATTCTCTCTCCCTCCTTCCCTGCCTCCCCTTCATCTCATCGCCTGCTCCCTCTCCCTCCTCTCTCTCCCTCCTCTCTCCCACCTCTGTCTGTCTGTTGACTCTTTCTCTCTCTCCTCTCCTTCCTCCCTCCTATCTCCCATATAATATATTTTACAGTATTGTTTGCTCGTCAAAGTGTCAGTAGTTAAGGACAAGACTGTATATGACATTTGAAATGTCAAAATAAATACAAATAAACATCTTCCTCAACATTTCGGAATGGGGTAAACAAGCAATCGTTATCTCAGCATAGACTAAAACAGTTATTTCTTCAGAAAATAATTTTTCAGTAGAACCATCTTTCAAGACAGCAGAGACTAGTGTGAACTTTGAATGCCCCAACTGGCTGGCATGAATGACAGGCGTGTGTTTTTCTGTTTCCATCACCATACTAGCACATGAACAGATAAAATGATTGGAGGTTGACATGCTTATCTGCACAATGCAAGGCCGTTAAGTTCATCACTGACATGTACCTACACAACAGAATGTACAGGGCAAGTCGACTCAAAGGTGTAGACCTACCAGAATGACAGTATAAAACAGCGAAACAATCAGTGTAGGGGGGTTGGGTTATTTAAGGCGGGTCTACACAGCGTTTTCACCAATCACTGTGGTCAGATTGACTGAGCGACTGTCATCGGTCCAGCTGAGCGTAAGAGAGAGAGAACAGTGGAACGGGGATAGAAGTTTCAGCAGACCAAGGAAACTTTGACAGCAGACCCGACATTATCCAACTTGTACAGTATTTGTAGGCTAAAGCCTGTGTATTGTACCTTTAGTTCATCGGTGAATAAATAGGCTGTACAATCCTTGGCAGTGTTCTGAGACTGTACAGCTGCCAACTGCTTCTGAAGGACAACTTGTTTACGAAATGGACTGTGCGTAAAGAGCAATTACATTATCTCGATTTTACTTTCAATATGTTTCACTGTGTGCGTCTTATGTTGCTTTAAAATTGTTGAGAAAGTGGACTGAGTCGGACTTTGGGGGAAATTCCATTTGTTACTAAACTTAGCAAAAGAAAACATGACTGCCGATAAGGACAAGAAAAGGTAATGTCGATTTTTGAAATATTTCCTGTTTGACCTATTTATTCTTATATTAATACATTATGTTAGAAAGTATAATGTAACACCTACAATCAAAACGTTAAAGGGTAGAACTATTAAACTATTGTTCTAGCGATCTTTGAGTGACATTTCGCAGAAAATTCGCAGAACGGGCACCTGATGCGATATAATATAAAGCGCACTGTGCGTTACGTGGTAGCCTACAGGCACGCTACTTGACCATTTTGAAGCGCTGCGGTCTAGTTCACTACAGTGCAAACTTAGTAGTCATAAACGGTGTCACGGTTTGTGGGGGTAATTTTAGATGGTGGTGAGTATGTAGCATTATCCATCTTCTTCAACTCTGTTTTTTTTTACATGAAATTAAATAGATTAATAGAATAGTAACCATCACCCATTTTTCATATTGCATTGACCATCATGGTGTAGATTCCATTATTTAAAGCCTGCATGATCAATTAGGCAAGGTCGAAAAATGCTGTTGATTGATTTAACATTGATAAAACATTAGTTTTTTTTTATTTAAGGACCTCATTTTTGTTTATATTGTAGGCTATTAGCCTATGTTGTATGCATAATTGATCATGATAAGGCTATTAAACATATGCTACTTGGTAAAAAAGATAAAACATGTCTTTGCACAATCACAAGAAAAATGTCAGTGCTGAAAAGATTTACCGAGGGTAAATGATCTGATGTTCTGGCTGTGAAATTAAATAAACATTTACGTATATTTTTCTTTGCATGCTGCACCTTTCTCCATCTTCAAATGAAATGGAAACTGTTTCTGTGACCTGTTGTATTTTACAGTGCGTTAAGTGTGTAGGGCTCATGAAGCTCATGAAGGGTTGGAAAAACGGCATCTGTTAAACAGACATAGCACACACTATCTGCTTAACAGAACATCTCAAACACTCAACCAATAATACATATACAGTCCCTCGAGTGGTGAACCGGTAAGGGGAGAGTTTCGTCATCTATAAGAGGGTTTCAGAAGATTCATAGAAACACAGAACACCTGTAACTTTGACTTTAATCTCAGACCTCAGAGCAAAACTAAATATTAACCTTTGTGACCTCTTCATATGAAGAGAAAGGACAAAAACATTCCTTGAACCACAAACATTACCACACACTACTACATAGTGTGTATTGAGTGTTGCCTGATGGTGAGCCTGTAGTTCTGAGGTTTACAGTAGAGCCCTTCTTACAGCATACTGTACCTCAGCCTGTGGCACTGGAAACTGGATAATTGTTCACCAGCGTCAGTTTTCTCTGCCCACAGCTCAGTGTCTTCTTCTAGGGAGCCAGACAAGACATCAAGGAGCTAAGAATTCAAAGATTTTAATATATGCAAGCCAAAAATATATTCCAAATCAGTGAATTCCGAGCTCCTTGATATCTCGTCTGTCTCCCTAGGAGAAGACAGTGGATTTGTGTGTCCTTTAGTGTTGGAGTGTTTTCTGTATTGGGTGCTCTTTCAGTAATATGGTTAGATGGAGACACCATAGCCCCCTGAGGAGAGCGCTGTGAGAGTCTAGTGATGAGACGAGCGCCTCTCGGTCTGCTTTCTCAAACACACTTATACAACAGAGAGAATGAGTTCCCATTAGCCTCAACTTATACAACACAGAGAAGGAGTTCATGTTAGTCATAACTTATACAACACAGAGAAGGAGTTCACGTTAGCCATAACTTATACAACACAGAGAAGGAGTTCCCGTTAGCCATAACTTATACAACACAGAGAAGGAGTTCCCGTTAGCCATAACTTATACAACACAGGAGACATGGTAGTCATCTTAGAGTAGACTATTCTTTTTTTTAACCTTTATTTAACTAGGCAAGTCAATTAAGAACAAATTCGTATTTACAATGACGGCCTAGGAACAAACAGTGTGTGTGCGTGCGTGCGAAGCCTTGCCAGTTGATGCAAGTTGAAATGCCTATCCTTTATTGCACTGTCAATGGGGTGAATCATTGCTTCTGGCCTGGCTTGCACTGCAATGTTTATTTGAGCAGTGATATTGCATACTTAGTTTTATGGACCATGTGTTATTGTGAGAGGATCCACTTACAGGATTGTTTGATGTGTTTATTTACTTACTGTTCTCATATGCCTGTACAATAACACTGTACAAGCAGCGTGACAAATGTACTGCAAGCATCCACTTTCTTCCCTCATTCATTTATCAAGCAAAGGATCTATCTATTCAAAATGTTTATTCTCATAGCTATCATTGTGTACTGTATTATAAAGCATTCTGGCTTTCTACACCAGCCACTTTGTGCTGGTCTGTTTTGGTTTGTGGCTTTGGTGAGGTTACGTCACCTTTATTATGGGGTGCTCTCTACTCTCGCTCTCTCTGTGGCCTGTTCTGTGCTGGGTCCTCTAAAAGAGCCAGTGGCCTGTTAGGGAGAAGAAAAGCCTTGCTCTGGCCAGAGCCCCTGTTAACTCAGCCATTCAGCCCACTGGCCTGTGGGGAAAGAGTTGGCACCGTGCCCAATGCCTTGCCACAGCGCTATCCAAACATTACCCAAACACTGACTTACCCCGCTCAACATTTCTCCTCTAGGCCATGATTACAGGTTGGCCATGGGATTTAGAGACCTAAACCAAATTCACACTGAGAGACTGTAGGTGGTCCCACACCTCTGGAAGGCCTGTAGCTGTTTTACCTCGATTGTTCGTGGATCTTTTTCAATCTAGTGGAGCGAATGGGGAACGCACGCACACACACTGTTTGTTCCTCACACTCATTCCTTCCATGAGTGTGAGGGATAGGCAGTATTGAATATGACTTGACATTGAGTAGATGGCTGACTGGCGGTGAACAGAGCTGAGAGAGGGCCATGCAGTGTTATTTATGTTGTGCCAGGTAAGTGGCCCTAGGAGACTCAGCAATAGAGATTTTAGCACTCTAATTTGTTATTATTTTACTAGGCAAGTCAGTTAAGAACAAATTCTTATTTTCAATGACGGCCTAGAAACACACACACACACACACACACACACACACACACACACACACACACACACACACACACACACACACACACACACACACACACACACACACACACACACACACACACAACGTTCAGGCAAAGTGCAGGCCTTATACTCTTCCAGATAATGAGCCACTTCACTGAGGAAGGTCTCAGTTTGGTTTCTCTTGGGTGGCAGGTAGACTAGCAGCTAAGAGCATTGGGCCAGTAACCAAAAGATTGCTGGATCAAATCCATGAGCCGACTAGGTGAAAAATCTGTTGATGTGCCCTTGAGCAAGGATATTAATCCTAATTGCTCTTTTAAGTCACTCTGGATGAGAACATCTGCTAAATGGCTGAAATGTCAAATTTGCTGGAGCTTTAAATGGAAGGCTAGTAGCACAAACAATACCTTTGTGTAGGACTGCTGTGTGACGTTTAAAGAGACAGAGAGAGAAACAGTCTTTCCCAGCTGTATGTCTCTAAACTGAAACATGTCGTTTATTGTGACAAGTTCTCAGGAGGGTCCATGAACGCAGGCTTCTGAACTCCCAGCCCCAACCCCTCCGGAGAAACAGAAGGGGAGAGAGGCAGAATCCTTGTTTTGGTTTGGGAACCTCTCTTTCCTCCTCTCTCTCTCTCTCTCTCCTCTCTCTCTCTTTCTCTCTCTCACTCTCTTTGCCCTTCTGTCTCTCTCTCTCAATTAAATTTTAATTAAATTTAAGGGCTTTATTAGCATGGGAAACATATGTTAACATTGTCAAAGCAAGAGACGCAGATAATAAACAAAAGTGAAATAAACAATACAAATAAAAAAACAGTAAACATTACACTCACAGAAGTCCCAAAAGAATAAAGACATTTCAAGTGTCATATTATGTATATACAGTGTTGTACCGATGTTCAAATAGTTAAAGTACAAAAGGAAATAAACTAATAAATATGGGTTGTATTTACAATGGTGTTTGTTCTTCACTGGCTGCGCTTTTTTGTGGCAACAGGTCACAAATCTTGCTGATGTGATGGCACACTGTGTTATTTCACCCATTAGATATGAGAGTTAAATAAATTTGGTTTGTTTTCGAATTCTTTGTGGATCTGTGTAATCTGAGGGAAATATGTGTCTCTAATATGGTCATACATTTGGCAGGAGGTTTGGAACTACAGCTCAGTTTCCACCTCATTTTGTGAGCATTATGCACAAAGCCTGTCTTCTCTTGAGAGCCAGATCTGCCTATGGCAGCCTTTCTCAATAGCAAGGCTATGCTCACTGAGTCTGTACATAGTCAGCTTTCCTTAAATTTGGGTCAGTCACAGTGGTCAGGTATTCTGCCACTGTGTACTGTCTGTTTAGGGCCAAATAGCATTCTAGTTTTCTCAGTTATTTTGTTAATTCTTTCCAATGTGTCAATTAATTAACTTTTTCTTTTCTCATGATTGGGTTGGGTCTAATTGTGTTGCTGTCTTCGGGCTCTGTGAGGTCTGTTTGTTTTTGTGAACAGGAATGGGAATCGCTTCCTTTTAGGTGGTTGTAGAATTTAACAGCTCTTTTCTGGATTTTGATAATTAGCGGGTATCGGCCTAATTCTGCATATTTGGTGTTTTACGTTGTACACTGAGGATATTTTTGGTGTTTGTCCCATTTTGTGAATTCTTGGTTGGCGAGAGAACCCCAGACCTCACAACCATAAAGGGCAATGGGTTCTATAACTGATTCAATTATTTTTGCCAGATCCTAATTGGTATGTCGAATTTGATGTTCCTTTTGATGGCATAGAAGGCCCTTCTTGCCTTGTCTGTCAGCTTGTTCACAGCTTTGTGGAAGTTACCTGTGGCGCTGATGTTTAGGCCGAGGTATGTATAGTTTTTTGTGGGCAACAGTGTCTAGATGGAATTTGTATTTGTGGTCCTGGTGACTGGACCTTTTTTAGAACACCATTATTTTGGTCTTACTGAGATTTACTGTCAGTGCCCAGGTCTGGCAGAATCTGTGCAGAAAATCTAGGTGCTGCTGTAGGCCCTCCTTGGTTGGTGACAGAAGCACCAGATCATCCTCAAACAGTCTCTCTCTCTCTCTCTCTCTCAATTCAATTTCAGGGCTTTATCTCTCTCTTTCTCTGTTTCTCTCTCTCTCTCACTCTCTCTCTCTCTCTTCAACTTCTTCTCCTTCTCTGCCTTTGCAGGGTGTTGTTGTAGAACTCCTTAAGAATACTGTCCCCTGGTCCTTCCTGCTATGCAGACACCAAGCTTCCTCTTTCTCCAGCCAGCCTTACTGTAATGCCTTTCCTCACGTCAGCTGGCCCCAACCCATCCCTCAGTCCAAGGCACATTTCCAACAGTCTCCCCCATTTTACCTGAGATATTAGTACGTCTGTATATATCCACCATTGCCCCTATGTCTTTGAAGCTATGATTCATAAGGTTTCTCCGTCTTGGGCCCTTATGACAGACTATTGTATAACAGATGGTAGTCAGATAGAATGGGCAACTCCTAACATATGGTAGTCAAATAGGATGGGCAACTCCTAACAGATGGTAGTCAGATAGGATGGGCAACTCCTTGGTCCAAACTGCAGGCTTTATAAGGCTATGCTAGTGGAAGTTACTAAGATGTTGACAATCTCATTAAGATGAAATGGCATGAGGGGAAAATGTGTGTTGCATCAGGTTCTGAACTTGAAGAGGTAGGGGAAGGGGGGAGTGGGGTGCAGGCCCTAATCGGATCCCATCATGCCTTTCAGTGAGTGTATCAGATGAATCAGCCTTCTCGTCCATCTACCTTCCCCTGATTGAGAACAGCTCGTTGGGCTGCACTGGGCTGGGCTGGCTGCTGGATCAGAAGATCAGAGATTAGGATCAGAGATTAGCCTGGGCCGTATTGTTCGCTGTTTGTGTTTAGCAAGACGCCACTAAAGGAAGACAGACTGAAAGCAAGGAAGGTATGTGTGTGTGTATATGTGTGTGTGTGTGTGTGTGTGTGTGTGTGTGTGTGTGTGTGTGTGTGTGTGTGTGTGTGTGTGTGTGTGTGTGTGTGTGTGTGTGTGTGTGTGTGTGTGTGTGTGTGTGTGTGTGTGTGTGTGTGTGTGTGTGTGTGTGTGTGTTTGCATTTCCGAAGGAGTTCTATGGTCTGGTCAAACCAACTTTATGGAAAATACATTGTATTTTGATTAAATACAGATTTGCCTGTTTTTGGATGAACATACCTAGAATGTCTCTGTAGAGTCCCTGCAACGTCCCTGTAACGTCCCTGTAACGTCCCTGTAGTGTCCCTGTAGCGTTCATGTAGCGTTCATGTAACGTCCCTGTTGTGTCCCTGTAGCGTTCATGTAGCGTTCCTGTAACGTCCCTGTAGTGTCCCTGTAGCGTTCCTGTAACGTCCCTATAAAGTCCCTGTAACTTCCCTGTAGTATCTCTGTAACGTCCCTGTAGCGTTCATGTAACGTCCCTGTAGCGTTCCTGTAACGTCCCTGTAGTGTCCCTGTACCATTCCTGTAACGTCCCTGTAACGTCCCTATAAAGTCCCTGTAACTTCCCTGTAGTGTCTCTGTAACGTCCCTGTAGCGTTCCTGTAACGTCCCTATAAAGTCCCTGTAACTTCCCTGTAGTGTCTCTGTAACGTCCCTGTAGTGTCCCTGTAGCGTTCCTGTAACGTCCCTATAAAGTCCCTGTAACTTCCCTGTAGTGTCTCTGTAATGTCCCTGTAGTGTCCCTGTAGCGTTCCTGTAACGTCCCTGTAGCGTTCCTGTAACGTCCCTATAAAGTCCCTGTAACTTCCCTGTAGTGTCTCTGTAACGTCCCTGTAGCGTTCATGTAACGTCCCTGTAGCGTTCATGTAGCGTTCCTGTAACGTCCCTGTAGTGTCCCTGTAGCATTCCTGTAACGTCCCTATAAAGTCCCTGTAACTTCCCTGTAGTGTCTCTGTAACGTCCCTGTAGCGTCCTTGTAATGTTCCTGTAACATCCCCATAACGTCCCTGTAGTGTCCCTGTAACGTCCCTGTAGCGTCCCTGTAATGTTCCTGTGACATCCCCATAACGTCCCTGTAGTGTCCCTGCAACGTCGCTGCAGCTTTGTAACGTTTCTGTAACGTCCCTGTAATTTTCCTGTAGCGTCCCTGTAACGTCCCTGTAGTGTTTCTCTATCACCCAACTTCAACTTGTTGGTCCTTCAAGGCAATTCTGGGATGGACTTTAACTTCTGTGTTCCCTAAGCATTGCTCTGTTTGTTTTGACAATAACCCTCTGACAGAAGAGGAGACTATTGGATAGATTAATTCCCATGCCAGAAAATAGCCAATCTCAGGGTAGGTTGGAGCATTAGGTTAGGTAGGTTTGAGCATTGTCTTTGACTGACATGTTAATCTTTGGGGATGTTAATCATCCCCAAAGCCAACACCTCCTTTGTCCGCTTTTATTTCCAGTTCTCTGCTTCCAATGACTGGAACGAATTGAAAAAATCACTGAAGTTGGAAACTTATATCTCCCTCACTAACTTTAAGCCTCAGCCGTCAGAGCAGTTTACCGATCGCTGCAGCTGTACACAGCCCATCTGTAAATATCCCATCCAACCAACTATCTACCTCATCCCCGTATTTTGTTTTGGTTTTTCTGTTCTTTTGCACACCAGTATTTCTACTTGCACATCCTCATCTGCACATCTATCACTGAAGTGTTAATTGTTAAATTGCCGCTATGGCCTATTTATTGCCTTACTTCATTTGCACACGCTGTATACACATTTTTCTATTGTGTTATTGGCTGTACGTTTGTTTATCCCATGTGTAACTCTGTGTTGTTGTTTTTGTCACACTGCTTTGCTTTATCTTGGCCAGGTCGCAGTTGTAAATGAGAACTTGTTCTCAACTGGCCTACCTGGTTAAATAAAGGTGAAATAAAAAATATATAAAATAAAAACAGGAAAAAGTGGAGCCTCATTATTGTAAGATAGGCTGTCAGTCACAGTGGCAATAGGGATGTTTGTTAATTCAGGTTTTGGTTTAAAAGGTGGAAAATAAAGGCCTAACGTCCCAGTTATAGTCTACAGCTTTAGGCTTTATGCTCTCACACACATTCACCTTTCTGACTATGTGTTCGACCTTGACTGTGACAATACACACCTCCCTGGAGTGTGTGTTGACCTTGGGGGTACCAAAAAGTATATGCTCTGTGATGTACATAACATTAAAAGTCACCTTTGATGGAAAAAAATGACCCTAAGGAAAGAAGGGAAACTGGCTAATGATATTGTTACTTCCAAGTGCATCTGCTGCCTAGACGTTCAGCAACGGACAGTGTGTCAACCAGACTGTTCCTCATTTGGTAACTTTCCTACTGGTCCAAGGCAATCTTATGACTCTGTAGCAACAGTTCAACATGCTTACAGGTGTAGGGTCTTAATTTGATCACCTGGTTGCAGAAACCTCCTGCAAATTGTAGTGTATTTGAAGTTTTAAAAAGGCTTCTGAAGTTTCCACTTTGAAATTTCAGACTTGATTTTCTTTAACGAAAAGTTAACCAACACATATAAAATGTATTATAATCGACATAATAATTCACATTTTCCTGCTGTAGCAAACTGGCTCAAATTAGGATCCTACATCTGTATATCACACTTGTATCACACTGAACTCATACACTAAACTCTTCATCTCAACATGTCAGACTTGTTCAGGCGTTTTTAATCCTCCTTAACAATGTGCCCTGGACCTGGCGGCCTTGTGACCTGCCATACCAAGGAGTTTAAGTACCGTCAGCATTAATGTCAGGTGATGTACAGAGAAGAATGCCAGGTATGCATTCTCTGCCAACAGGCCCTGAACTCATCACCTGAACTCATCACCTGAACTCATCACCTGAACTCATCACCTGAACTCATCACCTGAACTAATCTCCTGAACTCATCTCCTGAACTCATCCCCTGAACTCATCCCCTGAACTCATCCCCTGAACTCATCCCCTGAACTCATCAGAATGCATGCTGCTATTTCCTTTCCTGATTCGTACGGCCTGTCCTTGTCTAACACTGAAAACTTAAATGGAAAGATGTTGAACATGCTAAAGATCTTCATCCCATGTCTACACAGTCTATAGAACCATCATGCCTCAGGACATCATTCTCTTTTTACCAGCTTCCTGCAGTTCATGTGCAGGTTTACGACACAGATGCACGCTAGCAGGGAAAGTGGATCGAGAAACAATGGCTGACTAGATGGGCTGTACGGAGATCCACAGTGCTGAGCTGCAGATCTATTCAGACTAACTCATGTTACAGCAATGTGTGGGAATGGAGAACTCTGCATCGCTTCACCAGGTGCTAAATCAGGTAAATGCTAAGCTAGGGGTTTATTATGTGCAAATGAAACAGCAGACGATATCAAAGGCAGCTCTGTCATTGGACTGTTGGATTGTTGGATCTGGCAGAAAAAGTCCACTGTTTTTCTATATGTGTTTTCCTCGACATACTTCTCACAGTATCGTTGAACAGTCGTGTGTTTGTAAGCCTGTTAAGCAAGGTTAGGTAGACTTCTCGTGAAATGTCAAGTGATACACAGTTGGAGCAATTAAAACAAGATTAAATCAGTTTTCCCCCCAAAGAAAACTATCCAGTTAATGATTGTGACTTTTAATACTGTGTCTGTCTGTGCATTGAACATTCTGATGACCCAGCTAGTTCCTTGGAAATTGTGGATGTACGTTTTTGGTTTCCCATTGGTTCTGGGAACGGTTTCCCACTGGTTCTGACCGGTAAAACAGAATGTTTTTTAAACGTTCTGAGAACGGAAATGACATTTTGCCTTTTCTGGGAACATACATTTTTAGGTTGCAGGGAAGTTCTGAGAACGTGTTACTATAGTTCCCTGAATGTTTTTCTGGGAGATATTATTAATGTACTGAGAACGGTCCTGGGGACCCCAAGAGGTGCACGTTAATGTTTTTGCCCTAGCACTACACAGCTGATTAAAATAGTCAAAGTTTGATGATGAGTTGATTATTTGAATTAGCTGTGTAGAGCTAAGGCAAAACCCAAAACATGCACCCCTTGGGGTCCCCAGGACTGAGTTTGGGAAACACTGAGTTGTTTGAAGGTTCAATTATTAAATAACATTCTGGGAACATGTTTCATTAAGACTTTTAAAAACACCGCTAGCTTATGTTAACTGTTTTGAACACCAAGCATAGATAGGACACATAGAAATTAATTTGCGTAGGCATTAATCATGCAAACACATTTCTTTTTTATTGTGGAGCAGAGCCAGTGAGGTTCAAACCTATGATTGTCTGCTCTCTATCCATGAAATTCGACATCTGCGCCACCAAGTCATACAAAGCTGTTCATTTTAGTGTATTCACACAGACCCCATTTCAAAGGAAACAATCACTCATTAAGATCAGGTGTGGTTAATTAGTGGGCGTGGCCAAAACACCTGAACACACTTAACAAGATAGAGGATAGAGATTTTTGTTGACTCTGAACAAAAAATGTACTGTATACATTTTTAAATAACATTCTTAGAACGTTCTTTGAACATGAATAATGTTTTCTTGTGGTTTTTATGGAACGTTTTCTTAATGTTTTGAGAACATGACTTTGAATAGAACCATGAGGAAACCTACAGAAAATGTTATGCTGAATATTGAAATTCCCACAGAAGAACTTTGTTTCTTAACGTTCTGAAAACACCATAAGGAAACAGAATGTTATGTGCTAGCTGGGGATATTGCTTGTGTGGTCCTAGAAAGAGATCGAGTGTGTGTGTGCGTGTGTGCATGCGGCCCTGGTCAAGGACAGGGGTTTGATCCAGGGGATTCCAGCCAGCAGAGGACTGGGATGGCAGCAGAGGCACACAGCTTATTTTAAGGAGGTTCATGCGATGCAGGACGGCCGACCTTTCAAGATGTCACAAGGCATTTTGTGACGCTGCTGTTGGTCACAGCGAGTACAGCTGATTGCAGCTGAATAGCTGAGTCAAAAGCTCTGACATTTGTTTGTTTGTGTGTGTTTGTGTATTGCGTAGGGTTGAGGGTTTGCATTTGAATGTGTATTCAAAGTGGTATCTAAAAGCCTGTTATTTATTGATATTATGTCAATGTATTTGTTTCATTGAGGTAACCTTTGGCTAACAAACATCCCAGTGTGTGTGTGTGTGTGTGTGTGTGTGTCTGTGTGTCTCTGGGTGAAAGGTTACCTCTTTGGGAAGGTTGACACCTGACACATTAATACAGATACAATAAAGATAGGATCTCTAGTTGGCAGTTGGCTTGGCCTGCTGGAATTGGCAGCAGTTGTCCTCGAGGCCTTCTGTTTTAATCATGTGATCGAGAGGTACCATCAAGAGCCTCGTTGATCATTTGTCAAAACCAGATAGTTGGCATTTCAGCTTGACATGTTGACATGTTTCACTCTCCTGCAAAATAGTTGTGATTCTTCAACAGATCTGAAAGGTTCAGCAGATGCACTTGAACTTTGGGGAGGCCGGCAACCTGGGTCGTGTTCACCAAACGGAAGCAAATGGGCCGAAACGGGGACTACATGAACTTGTCCAACAACAAACGTTTATTTTCGTTTTCTGTTGCAAAACAAATTGCTACGTTGTGCAGTAATAAGTAAGACCCTGATTCCAGATGCTGGAGGTCTCACCGTACCTTTACTATAGGTACAACCCACAGACGACACACTACAGTATAGGCCTACTATTCCACTTCAGTGCTACCCTTGAATTTAGTTTACATGACATCTAAGATTACTATTACTAGCCTGTTCTGACCCTGAACGTCAAAAACCAATCCTGTTTGAGATGTGTGGTTTAATATTGGTCTGTGTTGACATGGTACCTCAAAAGAAAGTCATTTTACGGCCCTGTAATCTCTGCCTTGTCCCTGCTCATACTTTCTGTCGCCGGGGCTTCTGTACTTAACTTTGATGTACAGATGGATTTCAGGAGACAAAGAATGAGGAAACCTCAGCCAGCGGTTTCCATGTTTCAACCTGAACAAGCTGTTGAGTTCCTCTCTTAATTTAAATGTTTTTCTTCTTCTGTTATTCTCTCTCGTTCTCTCTTGTTCTCTCTTGTTCTCTCTTGTCAACTCACAGAAACATGCTCTCATAGACAGCAACCAGCTTGAAGGACATCTCTAGCAGCGTAGCAGCTTAGTGCTAGACTAGACTTGGTGGCCAGACTGTTGAAGCTTGATGATCACTGTCAATTTTCTTTTGACATTAGTTAATTATGCCACTTGACCGCTTGAGTGAAACATGAGCCTGTTGCAGACCTGATAGACTCTTGGGGTTTATAAGTAGTGGCCAGTTGGCCAGCCGTGGATGTCAGGGTTGAAGCAGGGCTCACTGTCAACTTGGTTGACGTATTGACCAACTTCGGTTCAGACTGTAGAATTTATGGACTGATGGGTAGTTGGGTTTAAGGGTCGTCTGATGATTGGGGTTTAGACCATTTGAACTGAACTCTTTGGTGGATGGATCTGTCTGTATTGGCTACTGTCTCCTGGTTGTGAGTGGGAGGGGTCGTTGAGTACATTGGGAGGCTCAGTGCCCGAACAGTGCTGGGACTCCATTGTTTCATATCCTGGATCTTCCACTGGGACTGAGCAGTAACAATAGGCCAGACTATCAAACAGTGGCACCACTAGCTGCGCACACACACATATGCATACACACACACACACACACACACACAAACAAATGCATACAGACACACACACACGCACACAGACCCACACTGATAGTAGCCAGATAGTGAGCAGTGGACACTGGTTAAATCACATGACCAGGGTTAATGAGGCCAGACCTCTGGGATAATTTAACATGACACGGGTTAGTATAAAAATACCTTGATAAGATAATGACCCACAGTAGCCCTTCACTACACATCTCCATTGCCTCCAGTTGAATGCCCCTTTGAATTGTCCGCAAGAGGTCAGAGTGCATGTCCATAGAAAGCTTTCTAATTGATAGCTCACTCCCAACCATAGATAAGAAAATGATGACTTTGGAATAAATGTTTGTCTGTTTGAGGGGCAAGAAATACAGATAGTAGGACAAGGTATGTAATGAAGCAAGATAACAGTATGCTATTGATATGTAATGAAGCAAGATAACAATATGCTATTGATATGTAATGAAGCAAGATACCATCATACTACTGTGAAATCCATCCAGAGGGAAGCCTGCTCCGTCATCTTCCTTTGGCCGATGGGATACAACACAGGAAAGGACTATGTCTGCTTGCCATGGCCCATTTTTAGAACATGGCCTCCGTGACACCGTTCCATCCGAGGCATTCTCTGTGGAAACCAGATTAATGGTGATGTATTTTCTGACAAATAGGACAAGAGAGGGAGGATGGAGGAAGGAGGAGTGTAGGGTTGGGGAGAGGTGGGAGTGTTTCTGTTAATGTTGGCACATATGGGACCCTATTGTGGTGAAAGACTTGGACGTCTGAGCTCCTTACCCTGGCGTGGACCCAAGCACCACCTCTTCAGAACACCACAGTCCTGTTTACTGGTAGAGGAAACAGAACAAGACCTGGTCTGGAAAACAGTAAAGGGGTGCCACCACTCTCAGTCCAAATCCACCTCAGATTAGATTTGAGTGATTTCCTGCCATTCATCAAAGTCCCGGCAGAACCTGAAGATAATTTTGACCTTTGCCAAGACCAAAATAAATATCTCAGTGAAAATGTACAGTTATGAAAATAACTACTGTTCCCTGAAAGGAGGGAACGAGGTATAATATACTATGGGGAGTTAATGACCAATAAGAATTACCTGAAGAAATAAGAAATCATGCCCAATGGGCCAATGGATAATTTCATAAATTCAGTACCACTCTTCAGCAAGTCCAAACATCTTAACGGCGAGGGGCCAAAATGTGTTATGCCTGGTTTCCTCCTTCAGGGAACAGTAGTTATATTCATAACTGTACGTTCCCTTTCAGTCGGTGACTCTGTATAACATACAATGGAGACATACAGGGTAACAAACTAGTAGGCCTACAGCAGCCCTCACAAGTTCTACCAGCTCCAAAAAGGGGTTACAGAAGCCACCCCTTTTCCCTAATACCTACCCGAGAAGCCTGAACTGTCAGAGCCCCATATAGGGAACCAGAACCTGCTGCAACTTGGCTATGGGCAAGGACAAAGTTCCAGGACCAGTACATACCTTGTGAGCCTGACATTTCAGAACTCGTACGAGGAACCACAAGTCCAAAACAACAGAACACCTGTTGTGACTTGGTAAAACACACAAACACTCCATAAGATCGACCAGAGTCGACAAACCTTCCCCTGGCACCCCGAGGCTCAAACTCACAGGAATCTGTGGTAACCTGTAAAATGTACCTCGCATGCTTCCCACGGCAGCCCAAGGCTCAAACTTACAGGAAACCTGCAGTAACCTGGAAAATGTGTACTCGCGTGCTTCCCCTGGCCCTCAAACCCACAGGAAACTGTGGTAACCCGGATGAATGTGCAACCTGCGCACTGCCTAACACCCACTCCTGGACTCAGCCATAAGAACACTATGAGCCAAACTATGAGCAGTTACATCTAAACAATAAAACCTCACAAAGGTATGTGGAGAACCCAACTCGCTGCAGCACAGATATCACCAATCATCATGGCCTTGAACAATGCCCAAGACCTTCAGGTCCACAGACTCCAGTGGTTCAAACGAAGGCTCACACAGAGCGTCCAGGACCAAAGCCAGGTTCCAGGTCGGTGCCATAAGCTTAGACACTGGTCTACATACACATACACACACACCAAACTCCTCCCCCTGCCACTTACAACAACAAAGATGAGAGATCACTTCTTCCTCTCTGACAAGTAGGTTCAACTCGTTATTTGCATTTGAGGTTTGGTTCAACAGAATCGGTCTTATGGACACTGAAACACATTGAGACATTATTTTACTGTAATAAAGGATAAGTTAATCTTTATTTGTTTATGAAATCTGTGTTAGTGTTCTATAGCCTAATGCCTGTGACAAGAAAAGTGTAATCATTAGTGAATCTGCGTTAAACATCGTTCTGGTTATATTTGTAACAAAAAAGGGCATTTACATTTTTAACAGATCGACTTGAAAGCCAGATCAGTGACTATTGCAAAAAAGAAGGTTAAGCTATTTTGATAAAATAATTGAATTATGATTGGATCTTATGGTTGTGGAAGGCTTATATTTAGCCAAGGTGGAACTTCACAAGCCCTGAATTCATTAGATTATTGCTGATTGAAATGCAGTGTATTTTACCTTTAATTGTACAACAAAGCTTATTTAGAGAGAACATATTTTTCTTAGATATACAGTACAAGTCAAAAGTTTGGAAACACCTACTGATTCAAGGGTTTTTCTTTATTGTTACTATTTTCTACATTGTAGAATAATAGTGAAGACATCAACACTATGAAATAACACATATGGAATCATGTAAACGCCAGAAAAGTGCTAAACAAATCAAAATATATTTTATATTTGAGATTCTTCAAAGTAGCTACCCTTTGCCTTGATGAAAGCTTTGCACACTCTTGGCATTCTCTCAACCAGCTTCATGAAGTAGTCACCTGGAATGCATTTCAATTAACAGGTGTGCCTTGTTAAAAGTTAATTTGTGGATTTTCTTTCCTTCTTAATGCGTTTGAGCCAATCAGTTGTGTCGTGACAAGGTAGGGGTGGTATACAGAAGATAGCCCTATTTGGTAAAATACCAAGTCCATATTGACTGCCCTTGACCAGCAAAAAAACATCCAGTGGCGTACTGCATTAGCATCAAATAGCCCCCACGATATGCAAATTTTCAGGAAAGTCAGGAACCAATATACACAGGCAGTGAGGAAAGCAAAGGCTAGCTTTTCAAACAGAAATGTGTATCCTCTAGCACCACCTCCAAAAAGTTCTGGGAAACTGTAAAGTCCATGGAGAATAAGAGCACCTCCTCTCAGCTGCCCACTGCACTGAGGCTAGGAAACACTGTCACCACTGATAAATCTACAATAATCGAGAAATTCAAAAAGCATTTTTTTATGGCTGGCCATGCTTTCCACCTGGCTACCCCTACCACTGTCAACAGCTCTGCACCCCCCACAGAAACTTGCCCAAGCCTCCCCATTTCTCCTTCACCCAAATCCAGATAGCTGATGTTCTGAAAGAGCTGCAAAATCTGGATCCCTACAAATCAGCCAGGCTAGACAATCTGGACTCTCTCTTTCTAAAAGTATCCCACCGCAATTGTTGCAACCCTAATATTAGCCTGTTCAACCTCTCTTTCATATCGTCTGAGATTCCCAAAGATTGGAAAGCTGCCGCGGTCATCCCCCTCTTCAAAGGGGAAGACACTCTAGACCCAAACTGTTACAGACTTATATCTATCCTTCCCTGCCTTTCTAAAGTCTTTGAAAGCCAAGTTAACAAACAGATCACCGACCACTTCGAATCCCACCGTACCTTCTCCACTATACAATCTGGTTTCCGAGCTGGTCATGGGTGCACCTCAGCCACGCTCAAGGTCCTAAACGATATCATAACCGCCATCGATAAAAGACAATACTGTGCATCCGTCTTCATCGACCTGGCCAAGGCTTTCGACTCTGTCAATCACTGCATTCTTATTGGCAGACTGAACAGCCTTGGAGTCTCAAATGATGTCCTTGCCTGGTTCACCAATTACTTCTCAGATAGAGTTCAGTGTGGCAGTCTCTATGAGGGTAGCACAGGGTTCAATTCTCGGGCCGACTCTTTTCTCTGTATACATCAATGATGCCGCTCTTGCTGCTGGTGATTCTCTGATCCACCTCTATGCAGACAACACCATTCTGTATACTTCTGGCCCTTCTTTGGACACTGTCTTAACAACCCTCCAGACGAGCTTCAATGCCATACAACTCTCTTTCCATGGCCTCCAACTGCTCTTAAATGCTAGTAAAACTAAATGCATGCTCTTCAACCGATCGCTGCCCGCACCCGCCAGCCCGTCTAGCATCACTACTCTGGACGGCTCTGACTTAGAGTATGTGGACAACTACAAATACCTAGGTGTCTGGTTAGACTGTAAACTCTCCTTCCAGACTCACATTAAGTATCTCCAATCCAAAATTACACCTAGAATCGGCTTCCTATTTGGCAACAAAGCATCCTTCACTCATGCTGCCAAACATACCCTTGTAAAACTGTGTATCCTACCAATCCTTGACTTCGGCGATGTCATTTACAAAATAGTCTCCAACACTCTACTCAGCAAATTGGATGTAGTCCATCACAGTGCCATCACCAAAGCTCCATATACTACCCACCATTGCGACCTGTATGTTCTCGTTGGCTGGCCCTCGATTCGTATTTGTCGCCAAACCCACTGGTTCCAGGTCATCTATAAGTCTTTGCTATGTATATCCCCGCTTTATCTCAGCTCACTGGTCACCATAGCAGCACCCACCCGTAGCACACGCTCCAGCAGGTATATTTCACTGGTCACCCCCAAAGCCAACTCCTACTTTGGCCGCCTTTCCTTCCAGTTCTCTTCTGCCGAAGACCGGAACGAATTGCAAAAATCACTGAAGCTGGAGACTCATATCTCCCTCACTAACTTTAAGCATAAGCTGTCAGAGCAGCTTACTGATCATTGCACCTGTACACAGCCCACCTGTAAATAGCCCACCCATCTACCTCATCCCCATATTGTTATTTATTTTTTTGCTCCTTTGCACCCCAGTATCTCTACTTGCACATTAATCTTCTGCACATCTATCACTCCAGTGTTTAATTGCTAAATTGTAATTATTTCTCCACTACGGCATATTTATTGCCTTACCTCCCTAATCCCTCCCTAATCTTACTACATAGATTTTTTTATTGTGTTATTGACTGTACGTTTTTTTATCCCATGTGTAACTCTGTTGTTTGTGTCGCACTGCTTTGCTTTATCTTGGCCAGATCGCAGTTGTAAATGAGAACTCGTTCTCAACTGGCCTACCTGGTTAAATAAACCTTTTAGGGCTAGGCGTCTCGCTAACCTTTTAGGGCTAGGCGTCCCAACTGCTGGTGAAACTGGAGGGCGCGCAATTCAAATAAATAATCATACACATTATGGATATTAAACATTTAGGTACTTATAAGTGTCTTATATCGGTTGAAAGCTTAAATTCTTGTTAGTCTAACTGCACTGTCCGATTAACAGTAGCTATTACAGCGAAAACATGCCATGGATTGTTTGAGGACGGCGCCCCACATCAAAATATTTTTCCACTGACACAGGTTTCATAAATTCACAAATAGCGATTAAATATTCACTTACCTTTTGAAAATCTTCCTCTGATTTGTCATCCAAAGGGTCCCAGCTATAACATGTAGTGTCGTTTTGTTAGATAAAATCCTTCTGCATATCCCAAAAAGTCTGTTTAGTAATTGATTAGAGTAATCCACTCGTTCAACATGCAGAAAAAGGAATTCTAAAATCTACCCCTAAACTTTGTTTCAACAAGTCAAAATACGTTTCTTGTTACTCCTCAGATACCCTAAAATGGAATCAAACTATAATATTTCTTACGGAAAGATGTATGTTCAATAGGAAACCGATTTTAGCAGGTGCGTCCTGTCTTCGCAAACACGAATCTCCAAGACTGTGTCCTTCTACTAAAACTGTTATTTCTTATTCGTTTTTTGAAGTTACAAGCCTGAAACCTTGAACATAGACTTCTGACACTCTGTGGAAGCCATGGGAATTGCATCCAGGGAGCTAATTTTCCGTATGTCCTTATACTTGCCATTGTAAGAGGATTGTCTCTCAAAAAAAATCTTCTGGTTGGTTTTTCTTTGGATTTTCTCCTACCATATCTATTGTGTTACATTTTCCAACATTATTTTAACATTTCTACAAACTTCAAGCTGTTTTATTTCCAAGGGCACAAATTATATGCATATCCTGGCTTCAGTGCCTGAGCAACAGGCAGTTTACTTTGGGCACATCATTCAGGCAGGAATTGAGAAAAAAAGGGGCTTAGCCCTAAGAAGTTTTAAATTCAAGGCGAAAACAATTATTATAATAATAATTGTTATGGCAAGAACAGCTCAAATAAGCAAAGATAAACAACAGTCAGGAGGTCAGTCAAACCGGAAAATGTCAAGAACTTTGAAAGTTTCTTCAAGTGCAGTCGCAAAAAGCATCAAGTGCTATGATGAAACTGGCTCTCATGAGGACCGCCACAGGAAAGGAAGACCCAGACTCACCTCTGCTGCAGAGGATAAGTTCATTAGAGTTACCAGCCTGAGAAATTACAGCCCAAATAAATGTTTCAGAGTTCAAGAAACAGGCACATCTCAATATCAATTGTTTAGAGGAGACTGTGTGAATCAGGCCTTCATGGTTTAATTGCTGCAAAGAACCCACTACTAAGAAGAAGAGACTTGCTAAGGCCAAAAAACACGAGCAATGGACATTAGTCCGGGGGAAATTGGTCCTTTGGTCTGATGAGTGCAAATTTGACATTTTTGTTTCCGACCGCCGTGTCTTTGTGAGACACAGAGTAGGTGAACGGATGATCTCTGCATGTGTGGTTCCCACCAAAGCACAGAGGAGGAGGTGTGGGAGTGCTTTGCTGGTGACACGGTCTGTGATTTATTTCGAATTCAAGGCACACTTAAGCAGAATGGCTACCACAGCATTCTGCAGCGTTACACCATCCCATCTGGTTTGCACTTAGTGGGACTATCATTTGTTTCCCCCCCGGAAAGTAGTTCTGCACACACGTTGAGAGATCCGGAAAGGTACGTCGCCCTGAGCGGCAAGAAATGCGAACTGCTCCATACGAGCAGATAACGGGCCAGGTTTAGGAGAAAGAGGCCACGTCCTTCCTGACTGTGGATGTACACCACCATCATCCTGTTGTCGGATCTTAGCGACACATGCTGCCCTTTGCACTGTTGACCAAATCCCTCTTTCCGAGTAGCCCACACACAGTGCTCCCATCTCAGTAAAGATGTGTCTGTCATGATCACCCTGCGGGACACTACCCAGCCCATGAGAACTCCCAGCAACAGCAGTCGTGGGTCCCTCCAAAGAGTCAACGCCCTTAGGCACGATGGGGATACTTTGAGCAACTGATGGCAATGGTGAAAGCGTCCATATGTATAGCAATCAAAATGGAAGGACTCCATAGCCGAGCCAAACAACCTTGTTGGCGAAACTGGCTCATCCAAATACACTTGCCTGTCCATCACATGAATCAGGGACAATGGCAGCCAGGGATGCCGCTAAGCCACCACCGTCGCCCCCGTACGTTTCCCCACAGCCAGGATAGTACAGTGGGACAGAAGCATCACAAAATCAGCCATAGCACAGATTTAGTAGAGAAGCACTGAAACTGGATTCCCCGCCTCCATGGTCTTATTCAGCTCCTGCAGCAAATCACTATGATAGATCTGCAGCATCGTGACCACATTCAACAACTGGGCCGCCACACCCTCAGCCTGGTACACTTTGTCCAGCAGATCCGCTGAGAACTGGCATTGTTTATTCGGAAGAACCCTGCTAGGATTAGCCCCCTTGTTAGCCTCTGAAGCTAAGTAATTCACCACCATTCTATCCATCAGCGTCGTGCAAACAATCCCCATCTCCTCCATACCATCTACATTCTTGTACTCGCCATAACCTACTAGCACCAGGCTGGCTAAGTGAAGGGAATCCCAGGTCGCCTGTAGCTCATTAGCAAAATCTTTAAACAGGGGTAAGCGACACTTCACCGCTGCAGGGACAGGAGGTAAATACCTTCCCCCAAACCTGGAGGAACTCCGCTGCAGGGACAGGAGATAAATACCTTCTCCCAAACCTGGAAAACTCTGCTGCAGGGACAGGAGATAAATACCTTCTCCCAAACCTGGAAAACTCTGCTGCAGGGACTGGAGATAAATACTTTCACCCAAACCTTGGAGGAACTCCGCTGCGGGGGATAAGACGGCCAATCCACCCTCAGGTGATCTGCCGCGCTATGACACAGCTCCATCAAATGCGCATTAATCACCAATGGTTCACTTTCCCCCGCCGATTCCAAAGTTGTGGCTTTAGGCAGCCCCAGGCTGAATCATCCGATTCACATTCAGAAACCCCTCCAGAGCCAACCAGGGATAGTCCATCATCCCCGGAATCTGAACACTGCCAGAATGAGCCTCACTCGGCTGGGATGACATCCCTATCAACTCTGACCACCGCTGCTGATCTCTACTGACCTCAGACAACCCCATTCCGGAGGTCACTTCACCGGAAGAACCTTCGCCAGCAGCCCCAATATTTCTCCTAAAGTCAGCCCGACGCCCAACGCAAGTTAAAATCCGGAGACAATGGTCACACGAACTGGTCACAGCCAAAGCCTCCTGAGCGTCTTTCCACCCCCGTGCTTCAAGGTTGGGATGGTCTTCTTCGGCTTGCAAGCCTCCCCCTTTTTCCTCCAAACATAACAATGGTCATTATGGCCAAACAGTTATATTTTTGTTTCATCAGACCAGAGGACATTTCTCCAAAAAGTACGATCTTTGTCCCCATGTGCAGTTGCAAACCGTAGTCTGGCTTTTTATGGCGGTTTTGGAGCAGTGGCTTCTTCCTTGCTCAGCGGCCTTTCAGGTTATGTCGATATAGGACTTGTTTTACTGTGGATATAGAAACTTTTGTACCTGTTTCCTCCAGCATCGTTCATGGTCATTTGCTGTTGTTCTGGGATTGATTTGCACTTTTAGCACCCATGTACGTTAATCTCTAGGAGACAGATTGTGTCTCCTTCCTGAGTGGTATGACGGCTGCGTGGTCCCATGGTGATTATACTTGCGCACTATTTTTGTATAGATGAACGTGGTACCTTCAGGCATTTGGAAATTGCTCCCAAGGATAAACCAGACTTGTGGAGGTCTACAATTTTTTTTCTGGGGTCTTGGCTGATTTCTTTTGATTTTCCCATGATGTCAAGCAAAAAGGCACTGAGTTTGAAGGTAGGCCTTGAAATACATACACAGGTACACCTCCAATTGACTCAAATGATGTCAATTAGCCGATCAGAAGCTTCTAAAGTCATGACATCATTTTCCAAGCTGTTTAAAGGCACAGTCAACTTAGTGTATGTACACTTCTGACCCACTGGAATTGGGATACAGTGAATTATAAGTGAAATAATCTGTCTGTAAACAATGTTTTGTAAAATTACTTGTCATGCACAGAGTAGATGTCCTAACCGACTTGCCAAAACTATAGGTCATTAACAAGACATTTGTGGAGTGGTTGAAAAACGAGTTTTAATGACTCCAACCTTTAGTGTATGTAAACTTATGACTTCAACTGTAAGTCGGAGCAGTATCACGTAATCTTTGTGTGCTTGAAAAGTTGCGTGACACGTTATTCTTTCAGGCGAGCTGAAGAGCGAAGAATTGAGGAAAGGAATGCGAGCCCTGGTATTATAGCCAGGAAGGTGGGGAAGGTGGACCGAGCTCGGCAACTATTGGCCCTTTGGCTTTGATTTCAGATTTCTTCAGGTGTATATGATTATACTCCCCATAGTATGTTATACTGAGTGACTGACAGAAAGGAAACCAAATAAATAATACCATGAGTGAACTGATTGAATAAAGTTTAAAATCAGAGTAAAGTATTATTTTGCTTTGTTTAGTTTAGTTTTCATCAAGTTTGCTATTTTACTCAATGTTTGTCTTGGCAGTTTATTCGTACTCTCTTATCTTGTGGCATTTAAAAGTCACAGAAAGTCAAACCTCTAACATACAAACCTGAACATACACCATATTTTATTCTGTGTGCATGTGTGTGTGTATACTTTAGCTGTGGTGTACCAGGGCACAGGGCACACGGAGTTCAACCTCCTTGTGCCACACGCCATGCCCCAATAGAACCGCCCGCAAACCACATCCCTGCCTGGGCAGACAACACAACAAGGCCCTGACTTTGAGTCAAAGGAAACAAAGCTGATTACATCCTCTAACCATCACTTACAAGACTTTATACTCTTTCTTCATCCCGTAGTTCTTTCACATTATCTTGTTTAACCAACCCCATCTTAACTCACCTTTTATTTTGTGGTTGAGTGTAATTGTAGCTTTTTGGCAGCCTCTTCTCTCTTCCGCTTTTGTCAGACTCAACCCTTTCTCTTTTATAAACCAAGGCTTGGGTTCTGCATACAGGATATATTAACTCTTTGTTCACTGGAATTGGGATATATATTAACTCTGTGTTCACTGGAATGGGGATATATATTAACTCTGTGTTCACTGGAATGGGGATATATATTAACTCTGTGCTCACTGGAATGGGGATATAATAACTCTGTGCTCACTGGAATGGGGATATATTAACTCTGTGCTCACTGGAATGGGGATATATTAACTCTGTGCTCACTGGAATGGGGATATATATTAACTCCGTGCTCACTGGAATGGGAATATATATTAACTCCGTTCTGACTGGAATGGGGATATATATTAACTCCGTGCTCACTGGAATGGGGATATATTAACTCTTGTGTTCACTGGAATGGGGATATATTAATTATTGTGTTCACTGGAATGGGGATATATTAACTCTGTGCTCACTGGAATGGGGATATATTAACTCCGTGCTCACTGGAATGGGAATATATATTAACTCCGTGCTCACTGGAATGGGAATATATATTAACTCCGTGCTCACTGGAATGGGAATATATATTAACTCCGTTCTGACTGGAATGGGGATATATATTAACTCCGTGCTCACTGGAATGGGGATATATTAACTCTTGTGTTCACTGGAATGGGGATATATTAATTATTGTGTTCACTGGAATGGGGATATATTAACTCTGTGCTCACTGGAATGGGGATATTTTAACTCCGTGCTCACTGGAATGGGGATATATATTAACTCCGTGCTCACTGGAATGGGAATATATATTAACTCCGTTCTGACTGGAATGGGGATATATATTAACTCCGTGCTCACTGGAATGGGGATATATTAACTCTTGTGTTCACTGGAATGGGGATATATTAATTATTGTGTTCACTGGAATGGGGATATATTAACTCTGTGCTCACTGGAATGGGGATATATTAACTCCGTGCTCACTGGAATGGGGATATATATTAACTCCGTGCTCACTGGAATGGGGATATATTAACTCTGTGTTCACTGGAATGGGGATATATTAACTATTTGTTCACTGGAATGGGGATATATTAACTTCGGTGTTCACTGGAATGGGGATATATTAACTCTGTGCTCACTGGAATGGGGATATATTAACTCTGTGCTCACTGGAATGGGGATATAATAACTCTGTGCTCACTGGAATGGGGATATATTAACTCTGTGCTCACTGGAATGGGGATATATTAACTCTGTGCTCACTGGAATGGGGATATATTAACTCTGTGCTCACTGGAATGGGAATATATATTAACTCCGTGCTCACTGGAATGGGAATATATATTAACTCCGTGCTCACTGGAATGGGAATATATATTAACTCCGTGCTCACTGGAATGGGAATATATATTAACTCCGTTCTGACTGGAATGAGGATATATATTAACTCCATGCTCACTGGAATGGGGATATATTAACTCTTGTGTTCACTGGAATGAGGATATATTAATTATTGTGTTCACTGGAATGAGGATATATTAACTCTGTGCTCACTGGAATGGGGATATTTTAACTCCGTGCTCACTGGAATGAGGATATATATTAACTCCGTGCTCACTGGAATGGGAATATATATTAACTCCGTTCTGACTGGAATGGGGATATATATTAACTCCGTGCTCACTGGAATGGGGATATATTAACTCTTGTGTTCACTGGAATGGGGATATATTAATTCTTGTGTTCACTGGAATGGGGATATATTAACTCTGTGCTCACTGGAATGGGGATATATTAACTCCGTGCTCACTGGAATGGGGATATATATTAACTCCGTGCTCACTGGAATGGGGATATATTAACTCTGTGTTCACTGGAATGGGGATATATTAACTATTTGTTCACTGGAATGGGGATATATTAACTCGGTGTTCACTGGAATGGGGATATATTAACTCTGTGCTCACTGGAATGGGGATATATTAACTCTGTGCTCACTGGAATGGGGATATAATAACTCTGTGCTCACTGGAATGGGGATATATTAACTCTGTGCTCACTGGAATGGGGATATATTAACTCTGTGCTCACTGGAATGGGGATATATTAACTCTGTGCTCACTGGAATGGGGATATATATTAACTCCGTGCTCACTGGAATGGGAATATATATTAACTCCGTGCTCACTGGAATGGGAATATATATTAACTCCGTGCTCACTGGAATGGGAATATATATTAACTCCGTTCTGACTGGAATGGGGATATATATTAACTCCGTGCTCACTGGAATGGGGATATATTAACTCTTGTGTTCACTGGAATGGGGATATATTAATTCTTGTGTTCACTGGAATGGGGATATATTAACTCTGTGCTCACTGGAATGGGGATATATTAACTCCGTGCTCACTGGAATGGGGATATATATTAACTCCGTGCTCACTGGAATGGGGATATATTAACTCTGTGTTCACTGGAATGGGGATATATTAACTATTTGTTCACTGGAATGGGGATATATTAACTCGGTGTTCACTGGAATGGGGATATATTAACTCTGTGCTCACTGGAATGGGGATATATTAACTCTGTGCTCACTGGAATGGGGATATATTAACTCTGTGCTCACTGGAATGGGGATATATTAACTCTGTGCTCACTGGAATGGGGCTATACACTATATTAAATATACAAAAGTATGTGCACACCCTTTCAAATGAGTGAATTTGACTATTTCAGCAATCCCTGTTTACACAAAAAGCTGACCGCTTTGTCATTGTTTGACCTGAAGATTGCCATTTAAAACTTTTTATGCTTTTGAGTTTAAACTGCATAGTGGTTCGATCCTGTGGTTGGTAGAGAAGGGGTTTAGAGAGGTTCGATCCTCTGGTTGGTAGAGAAGGGGTTTAGAGAGGTTCGATCCTCTGGTTGGTAGAGAAGGGGTTTAGAGAGGTTCGATCCTCTGGTTGGTAGAGAAGGGGTTTAGAGTGGTTCGATCCTCTGGTTGGTAGAGAAGGGGTTTAGAGTGATTCGATCATCTGGTTGGTAGAGAAGGGGTTTAGAGTGGTTCGATCCTCTGGTTGGTAGAGAAGGTGTTTAAAGTGGTTTGATCCTCTGGTTGGTAGAGAAGGGGTTTAGAGTGATTCGATCATCTGGTTGGTAGAGAAGGGGTTTAGAGTGGTTCGATCCTCTGGTTGGTAGAGAAGGTGTTTAAAGTGGTTTGATCCTCTGGTTGGTAGAGAAGGGGTTTAGAGTGATTAGATCATCTGGTTGGTAGAGAAGGGGTTTAGAGTGGTTCGATCCTCTGGTTGGTAGAGAAGGTGTTTAAAGTGGTTTGATCCTCTGGTTGGTAGAGAAGGGGTTTAGAGGTACAATTCACCTCCCATTGACACACAGCTAGAATCAACCTTCCCTGACTTAATGAGACTGCTGAGTTTGATGCATCTCACAGTAAGGGTGCTCAACCAGCATTGTTAGTCAGCTATTTTGAAGTTGCTCTGTAATCAAATGGTTGTTTTAGAAGGAATGGAAAGTTTAATTGGTACCTGTGCTATATCTGTATCTAAGTTTTCTGGTGTTGGAATATGTTTATGTAGCCTAAAGTACACCATCAGTTTTGTCTGCGTGTCTCAGTTTTTGCAACTCTGTACACTTCCGTGTTGGTCTACCACCTACAGGATTCCCTCTCCCTCGTAGTTTGCTGTGCTCTCTGACTCCCCCCCACCCTTTCTCTCTCTCTCTCGTTCAGTGTGTGTGTTGGCTGAGAGTGGGACTCAGTCTAAGCTCTATTCAGGTGTAAGACACTAATCCTATCATATGACGGACTACTTAAGAGTCTTTCTGTGTTCTCTGCTCACCAAAAACCTATCAGAGATATCTCAATCCAATCCATCTGTGAGTGTATGCGAATAGAGTTATGTCTTTGTAGGATGTCAGACTAGAATGTTCTGGTTTGCACAATGCCTCTAATAATCTTTGGTCTTTTCATGAGAAATAGTCTGTGTCCTAGAAAAAGAGAGTGAGTGTGTGTGCGTGTGTGAGTGTGTGTGTTTGAGAAGCTAAGAAGCTTGTGGCGACAATGTTTGGGCACTGACCTGCTTTCCTTGACGGAAACTGTTGAAACAGAGGAAGTGGGTTCAGCAATTGGGTGCATCTTTAGCAAGCGTTTTTACCCTCTCTCTCTCTCTCTTTCCCCTCACTGCCTCTGTTTCTCTCGGTCTCACAGCATTGTGAGTAACAGTGAGTTAAGCATCAATTTTCCCAATGATCTGCAGTCTGTCACCATTGTAGATGGAAATGAGAACCACCAGAGATTGTGTACAGAACTGAGGGACAGGATTGACAGATGACTAAAGGACTATATTAAGATATGGAAAGACTAGAGGACTATATTAAGATATGGAAAGACTAGAGGACTAAATTAAGATATGGAAAGACTAGTGGACTATATTAAGATGTAGAAAGATAACTGGACTATATTAAGATGTAGAAAGACTAGAGGACTATATTAAGATATGGAAAGAATAGTGGACCATATTAAGATATGGAAGGACTAGTGGACTATATTAAGATATGGGAAGACCAGTGGACTATATTAAGATGTAGAAAGACTAGTGGACTATATTAAGATGTAGAAAGACTGGAGGACTATATTAAGATGTAGAAAGACTAGAGGACTATATAAAGATATGGAAAGACTAGAGGACTATATTAAGATATATAAAGACTAGAGGACTATATTAGGATATGCAAAGACTAGAGGACTATATTAAGATGTAGAAAGACTAGAGGACTATATTAAGATGTAGAAAGACTAGAGGACTATATTAAGATATGGCAAAGACTAGAGGACTATATTAAGATGTAGACAGACTAGAGGACTATATTAAGATATGGAAAGACTAGAGGTCTATATTAAGATATGCAAAGACTAGTGGACTATATTAAGATGTAGAAAGACTAGTGGACTATATTAAGATATTTAAAGACTAGAGGACTATATTAAGATGTAGAAAGACTAGAGGACTATATTAAGATGTAGAAAGACTAGAGGACTATATTAAGACATGGAAAGACTAGGGGACTCTATTAGGATATTTAAAGACTAGAGGACTATATTAAGATATGCAAAGACTAGAGGACTATATTAAGATGTAGAAAGACTAGAGGACTATATTAAGATATGCAAAGACTAGAGGACTATATTAAGATATGGAAAGACTAGTGGACTATATTAAGATGTAGACAGACTAGAGGACTATATTAAGATATGGAAAGACTAGAGGTCTATATTAAGATATGCAAAGACTAGTGGACTATATTAAGATGTAGAAAGACTACTGGACTATATTAAGATATTTAAAGACTAGTGGACTATATTAAGATGTAGAAAGACTAGAGGACTATATTAAGATGTAGAAAGACTAGAGGACTATATTAAGATGTAGAAAGACTAGAGGACTATATTAAGACATGGAGAAAGACTAGAGGACTCTATTAGGATATTTAATGACTAGAGGACTATATTAAGATATGCAAAGACTAGAGGAATATATTAAGATGTAGAAAGACTAGAGGACTATATTAAGATATGGAAAGACTAGTGGACTATATTAAGATGTAGACAGACTAGAGGACTATATTAAGATATGGAAAGACTAGTGGACTATATTAAGATGTAGAAAGACGAGGACTATATTAAGATGTAGAAAGACTAGAGGACTATATTAAGATGTAGAAAGACTAGAGGACTATATTAAGATATGCAAAGACTAGAGGACTATATTAAGATGTAGAAAGACTAGAGGACTATATTAAGACATGGAAAGACTAGAGGACTCTATTAGGATATTTAAAGACTAGAGGACTATATTAAGATATGCAAAGACTAGAGGAATATATTAAGATGTAGAAAGACTAGAGGACTATATTAAGATATGGAAAGACTAGAGGACTATATTAAGATATGGAAAGACTAGTGGACTATATTAAGATGTAGACAGACTAGAGGACTATATTAAGATATGGAAAGACTAGTGGACTATATTAAGATGTAGAAAGACGAGGACTATATTAAGATGTAGAAAGACTAGAGGACTATATTAAGATGTAGAAAGACTAGAGGACTATATTAAGATATGCAAAGACTAGAGGACTATATTAAGATGTAGAAAGACTAGAGGACTATATTAAGATGTAGAAAGACTAGAGGACTATATTAAGACATGGAAAGACTAGAGGACTCTATTAGGATATTTAAAGACTAGAGGACTATATTAAGATATGCAAAGACTAGAGGAATATATTAAGATGTAGAAAGACTAGAGGACTATATTAAGGTATGGAAAGACTAGAGGACTATATTAAGATATGGAAAGACTAGTGGACTACATTAAGATGTAGAAAGACTAGAGGACTATATTAAGATGTAGAAAGACTAGAGGACTATATTAAGATGTAGAAAGACGAGGACTATATTAAGATGTAGAAAGACTAGAGGACTATATTAAGATGTAGAAAGACTAGAGGACTATATTAAGATATGCAAAGACTAGAGGAATATATTAAGATGTAGAAAGACTAGAGGACTATATTAAGATGTAGAAAGACTAGAGGACTATATTAAGACATGGAAAGACTAGAGGACTCTATTAGGATATTTAAAGACTAGAGGACTATATTAAGATATGCAAAGACTAGAGGAATATATTAAGATGTAGAAAGACTAGAGGACTATATTAAGATATGGAAAGAGTAGAGGACTATATTAAGATATGGAAAGACTAGTGGACTATATTAAGATGTAGACAGACTAGAGGACTATATTAAGATATGGAAAGACTAGTGGACTATATTAAGATGTAGAAAGACTAGAGGACTATATTAAGATGTAGAAAGACTAGAGGACTATATTAAGATGTAGAAAGACTAGAGGACTATATTAAGATATGCAAAGACTAGAGGAATATATTAAGACGTAGAAAGACTAGAGGACTATATGAAGATGTAGAAAGACGAGAGGACTGTATTAAGATATGGAAAGATGCTAAATCATTCTTTGGATAGTTAGTAAAGAAGTTGAGACACAGACACAGTCTTGAGACTTGTGTCTCTTTTGTTGCTGAGCACAATGATTATATCCTATATGTGTTTTCCCTTTTGTGTCCACTCACTGTCTACAACACAGGTGATTGGTGCTGGTCCTGAGAGAAATAACACAAATAAACAATACATTATTGTTGGGTTCAGGGTTGAGTGTTGGGTTCAGGGTTGGGGTCTTTTCCATTCCAGTCAATTCAGGAAGTACATTGACCAAACCCTGTTTGATATAAACATTCTACCTGTAGCCAATAGCTTATCTGACCTTAGACCTCCCCACCTGACCTGACTTCTCTCCCTGTCAAGGAACAGTTTGGAACGGCGTAAGGAGAGGTCTCGTGACGCGGCACGCTGTCGTCGTAGTAAGGAGACGGAGGTGTTTTACGAGCTGGCCAATCAGCTGCCCCTCCCAGACAGCGTCAGCTCCCACCTGGACAAAGCCTCCATCATGAGACTGGCCATCAGCTTCCTGCGAACCCGCAAGGTCATCAGTTCAGGTCAGCTCTATACCATGCACACATTCTGGACATGAAGACACACACATACACACACATACAAACACACACAAAATACGTGGGTCAGATGTTAGTTTACCCGTACACTCACAACTGCTAATAAACCGTCAGCCGGACTATATGTGATAGATTAACCTGCAAATATAAAATAATACAGTTCCCTTTTTGTCTCTTGAACATTTATTGAATTTCTTTGCTGCTTACACGATGATATCCAGTTTCCTCAAATGTTTTTATTAGTTTGATCCTCGCTACTTTGATTTTCACCCTAACATGGCATTGGGTGAACTCTGGAACATGATTCCCATCACAATTGCAGTTTTGGAGAGTCTGGCGTGCCCAATGTAAAATGCCTGCCACTCAGGCCCAGAAACTAGGATATGCACATACTACTAGTACTATTGGATAGGAAACACTCTGAAGTTTCTAAAACTGTTAAAATAATGTCTGTGAGTATAACAGAACTGATATAGCAGGTGAAAACCTGAGGAATTTCTGTCCAGATCTTTTTGTTTGTTGTGACATTTCCTCAGTTTGATAGGCTTCCTATTGAAATCCATGTAAAATAGCTCCCAGATTGCAGTACCTATGGCTTCCACTAGATGTCAACAGTCTTTAGACAGTGTTTGAAGGCTTTATCATTAAATAGAACCGAACAGAAGAAGAAATAGTGAAAGCACCACGGATGTCAATAACTTTTCCTGGGCACGAGACCGTGAGCGCGCCCCACTTTATTTTCCTTTTATATCGTTTAGGATATCATCTGTGTAAAATATAATCGTTAATATTCATAAAAGGATACCTACGGATGCATTATAAATTATGTTTGATTTGTTTGGGCAAAGTGGAAGGTATAAGGCTTTCTCTTCACTGTACAACAGGCGACTCGACGGTGGATTTTCTGAACATAACGCGTCAACCAAACTGAGATTTATGGATATTCCCAATCCCAATATTCCCACCTTTCCCAATTCGTCCTTCACCATCTTTGTAACTGCAAACTGGTCTTCCGAATAAGTCATTCTTCTTTATTACCATCATCCAGTCATTCTTACCAACTTCACTCATGCCAACAGAATCAAACATTGCATCCACTTTCATCATTACACGACCTGCCACCACCGGGCCAGATTCAAGTTCGTTCATCCACATTCCATATTCCTCTACTCCGAAAATCTTTATCCTTCTCGTCCTCTCGTTGTAGCTAGCTAGAGTCTCTATTCCGTCCGGCATTGTTCCCAACTGACGCTGTCCAAAAACAACCTCTAGTCGATCTCCATCCATTTTGTTTACCAAAATTCTTCAACTTATAAAACTACATTACCCCTAGACACAACGATGCTCCTGGACACAACAATGCTCCTGGACACAACCATGCTCCTGGACGCAACCATCTTCCTGTACACAACCATGCTCCTGGACACAACAATGCTCCTGGACACAACCATCCTCTGGACTGCATACCCTTCTGTGGTTGGCCGCATAGAACAGAGAAAGAAACACCATTACGGTTTTTTTTTTATCCTGAAAAACTTCCCGTTCCTTAACGATTACAAGCATACCCATAACATGATTCAGCCTCCACTATGCTTGAAAATATGGAGAGTGGTACTCAGTAATGTGTTGTATTGGATTTGCCTCAGACATAACACTTTGTATTCAGGATAGAAACTAATATTTTGCATTATTACTTTAGTGCCTTGTTGCAAACATGATTCATGTTTTGTGAATATTTTTAGTCTCAACAGGCTTCCTTCTTTTCACTCTGTCAATTACAGTAGGTTAGTATTGTGGAGTAGCTACAATGTTGTTGATCCATCCTCAGTTTTCTCCTATCACAACCATTAAACTCTGACTGTTTTAAATTGGCCTCATGGTGAAATCCCTGAGCGGTTTCCTTCCTCTCCGGCAACTGAGTTAGGAAGGACGCCTGTATCTTTGTAGTGACTGGGTGTACTGATACACCATCCAAAGTGTAATTAATAACTTCACCATACTCAAAGGAATATTAAATGTCTGCTTTTTAATTTTACCCATCTATCAATAGATGCCTATCTTTGCAAGGCACTGGAAAACCTCCCTGGTCTTTGTGGTTGAATCTGTGTTTTAAATGCACTGTTCGACTGAGGGACCTTACAGATAATTGTATGTGTGGGGTACAGAGATGAGGTAGTTATTCAAAAATCATGTTAAACATTATTACTGCACACAGTGAGTCCATGCAATTTATTATTTAAGTTGTTAAGCAAAATGTTACTCCTGAACTTATTTAGGCTTGACATTACAAAGGGGTTCAATACTTATTGACTCAAGACATTTCAGCTTATTTTTAATACATTTTGTAAAAATTGCGAAAAACATAATTCCACTTTGATATTATGGAGTATTGTGTGTAAGCCACTGAATGGCCAGTGACCCAAAATCTCAATTTAATAAATTTTACAATGAGGCTATAATACAACAAAATGCTGAGAAAAGTAAAAGGGTGTGAATACTTTCTGAAAACACTCTATATATACTGAACAAAAATATAAATGCAACAATTTCTATTTTACGATGCCTATTTATTTGGCAAGACAGCTGTGTATGGCTGCATCTCACTCACTGTAGTAGGCTGTAGGCTATGTTTTGGTTATTTGGAACTCCATTCGCCTTTTGTTTACTGCGTTTGTTTACTGTTAATTTAACTAGCGTACATATAGATTGTGTCATGCCTTTATCGATCTGATGTTTTGTTTTGTTCTGCTTGCGTTCATATTCGCAGTTGTGCCAGTATTCTAAGCCAAACTGCTCTTCACTAGTCTACTATTTTAAGCATTTAGTTTGGATTTTTGGTAAAACAACTGTGTGTACGGCTGCATTCATATAGGCTGTTTGTAATTGGTGAATTACCCGATCTATCTTGTAGCCTATATTCATTACTAAAACAGCACAGCGGAGATTGGCACGAAATCTGTAGCCTACCTGTCACTTCAAAAACATTCAATGATGTTGGCATTTGAACTTTATGTTTATTGTGCTATAGTGTGATTATATAAGCATTCAATATAATTCCAATGCAAGATGCCCAAAATGGTGCACTCTAGCCGATTTCAACTGCCCCCTTAGTCACTTTATCCTGGCGCCGGGTCTGGCCGGCGCGAGCAATCTCCATTCAGGTAGACTGGGAAAAAGGCGCAACCGGGTGCGTGAGCTCCGTACAGCGCAGAGCAACAGGCGCAAACAATGGACGGGATGACAAACCTAGCGATGACTTGCAATGGGTTCTGAACAACAATGAAAATTTTTGGGGAAATTATAGCACCACCCAAAAGGGCACTTTGGAGACTGGAAGGGCAAAAGAGCCTGTGCTATGTACAGGTAAATCCCTATCTGCTATTTACAGGTAAAGCCCTATCTGTGCACGTGCCTGCCCTAAACCCGCCTGCCCCAGGGATATAATGGTGCGAACTGCGGGTTATGAGTCAATCTGCGCATCACTAACACACAAACACACATCAAAGTGCCTTCACCACCTTTTTCCTCATAAAGCTTATGCTTATCACTACTATCAATGCATACATTTATATTTTATTTTATATATATGTACAGTACCAGTCAAAAGTTTGGACACACTTACTCATTCAAGGGTTTTTCTTTATTTTTACTATATTCTACATTGTAGAATAATAGTGAAGACATCAAAACTATGAAATAACACATATGGAATCATGTAGTAACCAATAAAATGTGAAACAAATCAAAATATATTTTATATTTGAGATTCTTCAAAGTAACCACCCTTTGTCTTGATGACAGCTTTGCACACTCTTGGCATTTTCTCAACCAGCTTCATGAGGTAGTCACCTGGAATACATTTCAATTAACAGGTGTGCCTTGTTAAAAGTCTCTTTACCATCTCTTCTGGTCAAACAGTGTAACTTCACAGCAAAAAGTGAAATCTAAGCAAGCCTAAATATCTTATAAGAAGATTAAGGTAAAACATATTGAAAGAAGATCAACTACTTGTATTAAGCCTTAGGTTAAAATAAACTTGGTACAAAGAAACAAGAAGAAAAAAAACATTTGAAGTGAATTATCACTCAATAAGATATTTAGGCTTGCTTAGATTTAACTGTTTTGCATTGTTCTACCTATAGGTGTTTTAGGGCCAGTTAGAAGGTGTTCTACCTATAGGTGTTTTAGGGCCAGTTAGAAAGTGTTCTACCTATAGGTGTTTTAGGGCCAGTTAGAAGGTGTTCTAACTATAGGTGTTTTAGGGCCAGTTAGAAGGTGTTCTACCTATAGGTGTTTTAGGGCCAGTTAGAAGGTGTTCTACCTATAGGTGTTTTAGGGCCAGTTAGAAAGTGTTCTACCTATAGGTGTTTTAGGGCCAGTTAGAAAGTGTTCTACCTATAGGTGTTTTAGGGCCAGTTAGAAGGTGTTCTAACTATAGGTGTTTTAGGGCCAGTTAGAAGGTGTTCTACCTATAGGTGTTTTAGGGCCAGTTAGAAGGTATTCTACCTATAGGTGTTTTAGGGCCAGTTAGAAGGTGAGCGATATAGAAAATGAGATGAAATGTATGGGTTCAGAATAGGCTGGAGTGGGGCGGTGAGGAACCGTAGGGGAAGGGGAGTGAGAGAGGGAGATGGTACAGACGATTATCTTATCTGCAAGGCTGTTGCTTCTTATTGGAGTTGGAAGGAGAGCGAGATATTAAGGCACTCAGAGGAAAGCCCGGCTGCTGCCACGGTAAGGCTGACGCTCCTTCTCTCAACTCAGCCATAACACAGACCTGCCCTGGCGCCATGCATCACACACACACACACACACACACACACACACACACACACACACACACACACACACACACACACACACACACACACACACACACACACACACACACACACACACACACACACACACACACACACACACACACAGCAGTAGGGGAAAAACCTCTGTTATATAAGAGCAGCGCATGTGATTCTGGGACACTGACACACGTGGCCCTCAGATAGCCACTATGACACTGAATGAATGATTGACTGATTGAGTCAATTACAGATGTTCCCAGGGATAAAGATTAAACTAAGCTTGATTTAGCATTCACATTTTTTACGAAAACCACCAGCCTTATTTGACAACAGAAGCAGGCTGCCTTTTAAAGTATGTAGCTGCCGTGACATTGTCTCACCAACACACCTACAATGGTTCAATTTGTTGCATTTGCACTGAGATGCAGTGATTCTGATATGTAACATTCAAGAGGAAAGTCCTCCGAGCTCAGATCCGTAGGTGGATACAGTACACACTACAGGGAATGATGCAAGATATGGCATCATGTGACTTACAATCTGTGCTTTTGTTGAAGCTATTAGTACTGCATTGTGATGTTGAGCATACTCTACCTATTAACGTACATTTAACCATGTTATGTCTCTGTACAGCTGGGAAAAAAGAAGAAATCCGCACACTGGTCTTGATAGTATTATTGCTCTTTATTAAGCATTACGTATCAGCCTCAAGGCCTTCGTCAGAGCTTTTTCTCTGTCTCTGTACAGCTCAAATGGGAGTTACTAGAATCCCAAATGTTCTACTCAAAATCATAGAGAAGAAAACTACCGATGCAAAATCACTGCTAAGTGTTCAGGCCAAAGGTGGTCCTGTGGAGTTGAATCTCCCATCAGCCGAGGACCCATGAGAAAGCCGCAGCTCCCCTGGGGCCTCATTCTCATGCTGGGCTCCAAAATCCAGGCCCAGGCCTCCTCGTAGGCCTTGAGAAAAGCTCTTATCTAAAGGAAGCACACTGGAGGAATCACAGGCTTCCGACCCCCCCCCTCCCCAGCATGGAGCCACGTTTTGTTCACTGGGACTCTGTAGTCGTTCTGCTGCCTCCCTTTTCAGCCCATGCCAAATTAACATTATCTCTATTTTCTCACTTGGCTTCAAGAAACGTGGTGCTGACTGCAGAATATTGTTGGGGTTGTGTTGCTTCATTAGATTTAGCTACTGGCTAGTGTATCATGTACTTTCAGTGTACTGGGAATGTTTGTCTCAAGGTTTAGGCTAACTCATTAGTGTGTGCCTTAAGACAGATGCCGTTAAAGCAACAGCCTTTCTCAAGTTTGTTTGTGTGTGTTTGTGTGTGTGAGTGACTGTGTGTGCGGGAAGCAACCAAGGGAAGGTCAGGGGATTTGGGAGTGTTTAGAGATGCAGTATGAAGTTTGTTTTGGACCTTGGCCAGGGCTTCAAGAAGGAAACAAGCTCGACACACACACAGTTATATAATGTTGCACATCTGACGTGTGTGTTTTCCACAGGCTGCCCCAACAGTGCAGAGGCAGAGGAGGACAGACAGATGGACTGTATGTATTTGAAGTCACTGGAGGGGTTCGTCACTGTGGTTACATCGGATGGCGACATGATCTTTCTCTCAGAAAACGTCAACAAGTTAATGGGCTTAACACAGGTGAGCAGAAACATTACATGATTGAAACATTATGTAAGCATACATAATGGGGTTGTTTCTTATGTACAATACATCCAGTACTCTCTCCCTGGAGACAGGCAGACAGACAGGCAGACAGGCAGAGACTGGCTGTAGCTGGGGATGCCTCTCATAGCCGTGTGAAATGTCAGCCCTGTCAGAAGCTTGTTTGGCTCAAACACACTATCTACTGTAGCTACGTAGGGCAGAAGGCCTCCACCCCTCCCTCACTTCTCACACCGTCAGCTTTGTCTACTATATTTCTCACTTCTGGTCTCTCTGATAACCAAGGCTCTCAGAAAGCAACAGTCTTTATAACCTCTTTACTGTGACTGAATGCAGGTGTTACTAGTCTCTTTGGTTTGGCTGAAGTGGTGTTACCACAGTGTAGCAAATGGTTTTGCACTTTCTGTGTTCTTGCTGGCGTGACACCATATGTATGTCCCTACAGGTGGAGTTGACCGGACAAAGCATCTTTGACTTCACCCACCCCTGCGACCACGACGAGATTCGCGAGAACCTGAAAACCGGTAATTATTCTCTCTGTTCATGTGAAAGAGTTAGGGTTAAGGTTAGAGTTAGGGCCAGGGTTAGATCATAATAAGAGAGAGAGGAGCACAGCAGTGTGTGCCTTTAAATTAGTTAGGGTCAGGGTTAGATCATAATAATAAGAGAGAGAGGAGCACACTAGTGTGTGTCTCTGAGATAGGCAGGAAGGTCATACTGTCTTTGAGTCGACACACTCTGAAATAGATACACACACTGCACATGGAGTTCTCTATAGTATAATATATACAGTGCCTTTTGGAAAGTATTCAGACCCCTTGACTTTTTCCACATTTTGTAAGGTTACATTCTTATTCTAAAATGTATTAAATAGTTGTTTTCCTCATCAATCTACACACAATGCCCAATAATGACAAAGCAAAAACGTTCATTTTCTGCAAATTTATATAAACCTTAAAAACTGTAATCACATTTACATAAGTATTCAGACCCTTTACTCTGTTGAGGCACCTTGGGTATGACGCTACAAGCTTGACACACTTGTATTTGGGGAGTTTCTCCCATTCTTCTCTGCAGATCCTCTCAAGCGCTGTCAGGTTGCATGGTGAGAATTGCTGCACAGTTATTTTCAGGTCTCTCCAGAGATGTTAGATTGAGTCCGGGCTCAAGGACATTCAGAGACTTGTCACGAAGCCACTCCTGCGTTGTCATGGCTGTGGAAGAACCATCGCCCCAATCTGAGGATCTGAGCGCTCTGGAGCAGGTTTTCATCAAGGATCTCGCTGTACTTTGCTCCGTTCATCTTTGCCTCAATTCTGACTAGACTCCGAGTCCCTGCCGCTGAAAAACATCCCCACAGCATGATGCTGCCACGGGACGCTTGGCATTCAGGCTAAAGAGTTCAATCTTGGTTTCGTCAGACCAGAGAATCTTGTTTCTCATGGTCTGAGAGTGTTTAGTTGCCTTTTGGCAAAATTCAAGCGGGCTGTCATGTCCCTTTTACTGAGGATTTGTTTCCGTCTGGCCACTCTACCATAAAGGCCTGATTGGTGGAGTGCTACAGAGACGGTTGTCCTTCTGAAAGGTTCTCCCATCTCCACAGAGGAACTCTGGAGTTCTGTCAGAGTGACCATCTGGTTCTTGGTCACCCCCCTGACCAAGGCCCTTCTCCTCCGATTGCTCAGTTTGGCCGGGCGGCCAGCTCTAGGAAGAGTCTTGGTGGTTCAAATCTTCTTCCATTTAAGAATGATGGAGGCCACTGTGTTCTTAGGGACCTTCAACGCTGCATAATATTTTTGGTACCCTTTCCGAGATCTGTGCCTCGACACAATCCTGTCTCCGAACTCTACGGACAATTCCTTCGACCTCATGGCTTGGTTTTTGCTCTGACATGCACTGTCAACTGTGGGACCTTATTTAGACAGGTGTCGAGTCTCATAGCAAAGGGTCTGAATACTTATGCAAATAAGGTTAGGGCTGTCTTCAAGGCAAAGGCTGGCTACTTTGAAGAATCTCAAATATAAAATATATTTTGATTTGTTTAATACTTTTTTGTTACTTCCTGATCCCATGTGTTATTTTGTAGTTTTGATGTCTTAACTATTATTCTACAATGTAGAATAACCCTTGAATGAGTAGGTGTGTCCAAACGTTTGACTGGTACTTTATATATATATATATATATAGTGTATATTGATGTAAATTAATGTGTATAGTGTATATTGATGTCTATAGTGTATATTGATGTATATTGATGTGTATATGGAAGTGTATAATGTGAATTGATGTATATTCATGTGTATATTGATGTATATTAATGTGTATATTGATGTGTGTAGTGTATATTGTTGTATGTTGATGTGAATTGATGTGTATATTGATGTACATTAATGTGTATATTGATGTGTGTAGTGTTTAATGTTGTATATTGATGTGCATTGATGTGTATATTGATGTGCATATTGATGTATATTGATGTACTGTATATTAATGTGTATATTGATGTATACTATGTATATATTGATGTCTATAGTGTTTATTGATGTCTATTAACGTGTATATGTATGTGAGGTGATGTGTATACAGGGCTCATCTGTAAAAAAGACCTTAGTCTCAGCATGACTCCCTGACAAAATAAATAAGTATCTGGAGGTCCTATTGTGTTAAGTAGAAGTTGTAAAATTGCACACACAACGAATAATTAACATAATTTCAGGTTCCAGGTTATAAACACTACTCCACTACCCTCTGAAAACTTGCCATTGGACAATAAACAGTTAAACAATGACGTAATGATGTAATAACACTAAATGCACAGCTATATAATGACGTAATTACACTAAATGAACAGCTATATAATGGTGTAATAACACTAAATTAACAGCTATATAATGACATAATAACACTAAAATAACAGCTATATAATGACGTAATAACACTACATGAACAGCTGTGACATAATAACACTAGAATAACAGCTATATAATGGCGTAATAACACTAAATGAACAGCTTCCTCGGCCATGGCTTGTGTGCTATGCTAAGAGAAAATAATGATGGTAGAAATAACATTCTGGACACACTGACTCTTTCCCTGCTTCTCTCTGCCCAGTTGTCCTCTAATCTCCCCAGTTGTCTTCTAATCTCCCCAGTTGTCCTCTAATCTCCCCAGTTGTCCTCTAATCTCCCCAGTTGTCCTCTAATCTCCCCAGGTGTCCTCTAATCTCCCCAGGTGTCCTCTAATCTCCCCAGTTGTCCTCTAATCTCCCCAGGTATCCTCTAAACTCCCTTGTTGTCCTCTAATCTCCCCAATTGTCCTCTAATCTCCCCAGGTATCCTCTAATCTCCCTTGTTGTCCTCTAATCTCCCCAGTTGTCCTCTAATCTCCCTTGTTGTCCTCAAATCTCCCTTGTTGTCCTCTAATCTCCCCAGTTGTCCTCTAATCTCCCTTGTTGTCCTCTAATCTCCCTTGTTGTCCTCTAATCTCCCTTGTTGTCCTCTAATCTCCCCAGTTGTCCTCTAATTTCCCCAGTTGTCCTCTAATCTCCCTTGTTGTCCTCTAAGCCACACCAAAGTGGTCAGACCAGGAGCCTAGTAGGCCTACTCCTTACTCAGGCCCCTTCCTGGGACGGTTGATAGGGGGGATGGGAGGGCATGGGGGACCAAGGGACGATGGTAAGGTTGGTGGACGTGCAGGCACTGCTGTTGTGTCCACACGTACTGCCAGCCATGCCAGACCTTTCCCTGGCGCCACCCCCTTTAACACTCCTTATCAGCTGGACCCATAGCGGCCAGTGTCTGAGGGCTGAACTCTCACCTTGTGATGTAATGGCTTGGCTGCAGCCACACAGTGGCGAATTTAGTATGTACACGTTTATTAGGATCCCCATTAGTTAGTGCTGAAGCAGCAGCTACTCTTCCTGGGGTCCACACAAAACCTAAAACATGACATAATACAGAACATTAACAGACAAGAACATCAGAAGGACAGAACTATATACATTTTAAATAAGTATACACACTTTCATACATTCATGCCTTCATAATCATGTTAGTCAGACGCTACTGAATGCAACTGCAACACATGAAAACAAAAATGGAAAGGCAATTTCAAGGAGTGTTAAAACAAAAGAGTCTGAATGCTACCATGTAGTGATGATGTCACCACTGACAGCTTTCCATCAGCCCTTTTGGACTGAGTTGCTGCTCCAGATATGTCAGAAACATGGGGCAGAGTCCTTTGTGTGTGCTTGCATGCACGTTCGTGGGATAGAGAGGAGTGTAAAGAAACCCAAACCTTGACCTCACACAAAAACTGTGATGTCGCAAGCATGTGATTGGAAAATGAAGGTGAAAAATATCTGTGTGTGTTTGTTCACAGACACTGGGACAAAGGGGAAAGCCTTCAGCACTGAGAGAGACTTCTTCATGAGGATGAAGTGCACAGTGACAAACCGTGGACGCACTGTCAACCTGAAATCAGCCAGCTGGAAGGTGAGTCCATGGAGCTAACAGAAGATTCCAAGATCACTGCCATCACTGCTCATGAACAACCCTCTACTTGGCTTGTTTACTATTGATTGTAAATTCCGTTTTGCGTAGTTTATTCAGAATAGGACCGTCCTGCATCATTGCAATGATTTCAGATGTTACAGATAATAGTTCTTATATAAAATATTGTTCATATAAGTGTGTCTCCTCTGCTTTCTTAGGTTCTGCACTGCATGGGCCACCTCAAGGTGTACAACAGCTGCGCCCCTCGTGGGCTGTGTGGGTTCAAGGAGCCTCCTCTCACCTGCCTGCTGATGATGTGTGAGCCCATCCCCCACCCTTCCAACATTGACACGCCCCTGGACAGCAAGACCTTCCTGAGCCGTCACAGCATGGACATGAAGTTCACCTACTGTGACGACAGGTAACACACACTGTCAAATAAATACACACACACTATCACACATTCCCAGCAGGGACACACAGCTCACCTACAGGACTGTAACGGCACGTAACACACACAAACAGTCTCACATACTCACATGCACACACGCAGACACACGCAGACACACACACACACACACACACACACACACACACACACACACACACACACACACACACACACACACACACACACACTGGCAGAAGGGATGGAAAGTACAGTAACAGCAGGGAACTTACAGTACAGTAACAGCAGGGAACACACACACACACAAACCATCTCACATACTCACACATAGGCATACACTCCCTCTCTATACTGTATTTGCATAGTAACATCCCCATGTACATATTCATACATAAAGTACCTTCTCATACAGACACACATATATATTGTAAATCGTAAGCAGCAGCAGACTGGTAAAACTCCAAATCAAGTGCTGTCACTGAACGACAAATTACTCAAACATACACAAACACACACAAGCTTGCAAACAAGCCGGGATAATGATCTGCTGACTGAACCAGTTTGGTTTGGCAGGACCAGAGAGAAAAAAAACATCAAGAATGACTTGCATCGCACGACATCATCAAAGAGCGCCAGAGGTTACCCACAACATGTTCTCTGGGCACTTCACACAAAGAGAGTGCTATGCACCCATCACCACTGCAACCAAAGCAGCATGTCACCATGACAACTGTGACAAGTCCAAGTCCTACCATCATGTCCCTGTGATGATCGATGTCCCCGTTAGGAGTGTCTGCTGTCCCCTCTGGGCCAACCGCGTCACAGACACGGCAGCCATCTTCGAGCCAATGTCTCACCGGTAGAGAAAAACATTCCATCCTCCCAGCTGCTAGTGCTAAAACCCACACCGGTTGGGTCCGTCTGTAATCTGATCAGGCGCTCAAGCAAAGACAAAAGATTCCTTCTGAGATCAGCGTGTACCTTCCTGTGAAACAGAGGACCCTTTTTACTTTTCTCAAATGTTGTATTTATTTAATCCTTGCGCAAATCGACTCCAATTACGCAAATGAGGCGACAGCCCATGATGCCTTGCGTACGTCATTATGCTCATTAGTGGTCATGGTTGGTGTTCCCACCTGGCACGCCACGGGTTGCTCTTGGACCGCCCGTGAGGAGAGGAGAAAGGCTGGAAAGAAGAGAAGGAACTCAGAAATGTTTATGTAATGTTGGTTTAAACTTCAATTTAACTTTCCGTCTTGCTCGGTTCTCAACGGATTTTGAACCGTTGCACCTGCAAGGATAAGAAAAAAGTTTAATGATTGAGGCTACTTTGATTGAGGCTACTTGGCCCATACACTTGCAATCATCATTATTACTGCTTTTAAAATATGGAAACTATGTGTTAATCTAGGGTCTACATCGTTGTTTTAACTTTTTAAGACATTTCTATGATTTTTTATTAAGTACCTATGATTGAGGTCCACCAGCTGTTTTTCTTACTCAAGGTTGAGTTACCTAACTATATTTCAGCAGTGGTGCTTTAGTTGGGATTAACTAACAGCCCAGGTTTTCAGAGCCTTGACTTGTAAAAACACAAAAAAATCCCTATTCATCTGTTTGAAGATTATACAGGCATCATTGGGAGAGTTTAGAGCTCTCTACTGTACTTAACACCCAAATCCACATCACTCAGAGGTAAAAACACATTGAAACCCACATCACTCAGAGGTAAAAACACATTGAAACCCACATCACTCAGAGGTAAAAACACATTGAAACCCACATCACTCAGAGGTAAAAACACATTGAAACCCACATCACTCAGAGGTAAAAACACATTGAAACCCACATCACTTAGAGGTAAAAACACATTGAAACCCACATCACTTAGAGGTAAAAACACATCACTCAGAGATAAAAACACATTGAAACCCAAATCACTCAATCACATAAACAACACAACCGGTGTGAGGTAGGACTTATTTGTGCTCCAGTCTGGCAGGTTGACTGGCAGGATGGCTAGCTGTCTGGCAGGTTTGCTGGCTGGCTGGCAGGCAGGTTTGCTGGGTGGCTGGTTGGTACGTTGGCTGGTTGGTTGGTTGGCTGGTTGGATGGTTGGCTGACTGGCTGGCAGGTTGGCTGATGCCCCTTTGGTTGCAACTCATCCACAGGACATGATTAGTGACGTAGTTTTAGAATAGATAGGCCTTCAAAGATCCCTCCTCCTCCCCCACAGTGATAAATGGACCATACCCACTGGGCACAGATGTCAAATCAACATTTATTACACGTTGGTTCAACGGAATTACATTGAAAAGACGTGGAAGCAACTTTGATGCAATCAGTGTGTGCCCAGTGGATAATGCTCTAAGAGTCCCATGCCTGTTCATTATTACCTACCTATCTGATCCTTACTATTGTTGTGGTAGAGGAGAGACTGTGGTAGAGGAGAGAGGGAGAGGAGAGACTGTGGTAGAGGAGACTATTGTGGTAGAGGAGAGGTTGTGGTAGAGGACAGAGGGAGAGGAGAGGCTGTGGTTGAGGAGAGACTGTGGTTGAGGAGAGACTGTGGTTAGAGGAGAGATGGTGTTAGAGGAGAGATGGTGGTAGAGGACAGAGTGCAGTAGAGGCTGTGGTTGAGGAGAGACTGTGGTTGAGGAGAGACTGTGGTTAGAGGAGAGATGGTGTTAGAGGAGAGATGGTGGTAGAGGACAGAGTGCGAGTAGAGGCTGTGGTAAAGGAGAGGCTGTGGTAGAGGACAGAGGGAGGAGAGGAGAGAATGTGGTAGAAGAGAGACTGTGGTTGAGGAGGGACTGTGGTAGAGGACAGGCTGTGGTAGAGGAGAGACTGTGGTTGAGGAGAGACTATGGTTGAGGAGAGACAATGGTAGAGGACAGAGGGAGAGGAGAGGCTGTGGTAGAAGAGAGACTGTGGTTGAGGAGAGACTATGGTTGAGGAGAGACAATGGTAGAGGAGGGACTGTGGTAGAGGACAGAGGGAGAGGAGAGGCTGTGGTAGAGGAGAGGCTGTGGTAGAGGACAGAGGGAGAGGAGAGGCTGTGGTAGAGGAGAGGCTGTGGTAGAGGGAGAGGAGAGGCTGTGGTAGAGGAGAGGCTGTGGTAGAGGAGAGGCTGTGATAGAGGAGAGGTTGTGGTAGAGGAGAGATTGTGGTAGAGGACAGAGGGAGAGGACAGAGGGAGAGGAGAGGCTGTGGTAGAGGAGAGGCTGTGGTTGAGGACAGAGGGAGAGGAGAGGCTGTGGTAGAGGAGAGGCTGTGGTAGAGGACAGAGGGAGAGGAGAGGCTGTGGTAGAGGAGAGGCTGTGGTAGAGGGAGAGGAGAGGCTGTGGTAGAGGAGAGGCTGTGGTAGAGGAGAGGCTGTGGTAGAGGAGAGGCTGTGGTAGAGGAGAGATTGTGGTAGAGGACAGAGGGAGAGGACAGAGGGAGAGGAGAGGCTGTGGTAGAGGAGAGGCTGTGGTTGAGGAGGGACTGTGGTAAAGGAGGGACTCTGGTAGAGGAGGGACTGTGGTAAAGGAGGGACTCTGGTAGAGGAGGGACTGTGGTAAAGGAGGGACTCTGGTAGAGGAGGGACTCTGGTAGAGGAGGACTGTGGTAAAGGAGGGACTCTGGTAGAGGAGGGACTGTGGTAAAGGAGGGACTCTGGTAGAGGAGGGACTCTGGTAGAGGAGGACTGTGGTAGAGGAGAGGCTGCGGTAGAGGAGAGACTGCGGTAGAGGAGGGACTGCGGTAGAGGAGGGACTGCGGTAGAGGAGGGACTGTGGTAGAGGAAGGACTCTGGTAGAGGAGGACTGTGGTAGAGGAGAGGCTGCGGTAGAGGAGAGACTTTGGTAGAGGAGAGAGGGAGAGGAGAGGCTGTGGTGTGTGTATGTGTGTGTGTGTGTCAGAGAAAAGTGTTGTTGGCTGAGTTAACGGTTGGCTGTATTTCTGTGTATTGCAGAGTCACTGAGCTGATGGGCTACAGTCCTGAAGACCTGCTGGGCTGCTCTGTCTATGAGTTGTACCACGCCCTCGATTCGGACAGTGTCACCAAGAGCCACCAGAACCGTGAGTGTCTACGCTAAGACTGACTACACTGCAACCTCAGTGCTGACAAAGGGACTTCTTCCTCTTGCCTTAAGGCCTATCAACAGATAGAATGATTGTGAAATGGTGGGGAATGTCTCAACCATCTGTTGAGGACCTTATATCTCTTTTCTGCTTTACAGTAATCGTGCTGGTGTGTGAGAGAACAAGACAATGCTAGCAGGCCCTATTCAAACACCTGTTGTTTATGTTTGTGCTACTCTAGCAGGCCCTATCCAAACACCTGTAGTTTGTTTGTGCTACTCTAGCAGGCCTTAGTCAAACACCTGTAGTTTGTGTTTGTGCTACTGTAGCAGGCCCTAGTCAAACACCTGTTGTTTATGTTTGTGCTTTAGCAGGCCTTACTCTAGCAGGCCTTAGTCAAACACCTGGAGTTTGTGTTTGTGCTACTGTAGCAGGCCCTAGTCAAACACCTGTTGTTTATGTTTGTGCTTTAGCAGGCCTTACTCTAGCAGGCCTTAGTCAAACACCTGTAGTTTGTGTTTGTGCTACTGTAGCAGGCCCTATTCAAACACCTGTTGTTTATGTTTGTGCTACTCTAGCAGGCCCTATCCAAACACCTGTAGTTTATGTTTGTGCTACTCTAGCAGGCCTTAGTCAAACACCTGTAGTTTGTGTTTGTGCTACTGTAGCAGGCCCTAGTCAAACACCTGTTGTTTATGTTTGTGCTTTAGCAGGCCTTACTCTAGCAGGCCTTAGTCAAACACCTGGAGTTTGTGTTTGTGCTACTGTAGCAGGCCCTAGTCAAACACCTGCAGTTTATGTTTGTGGTACTCTAGCAGGCCTTAGTCAAACACCTGTAGTTTGTGTTTGTGCTACTGTAGCAGGCCCTATTCAAACACCTGTTGTTTATGTTTGTGCTACTCTAGCAGGCCCTATCCAAACACCTGTAGTTTATGTTTGTGCTACTCTAGCAGGCCCTATTCAAACACCTGTAGTTTGTGTTTGTGCTACTGTAGCAGCCCCTAGTCAAACACCTGTAGTTTATGTTTGTGCTACTGTAGCAGGCCCTAGACAAACACCTGTAGTTTATGTGTGTGCTACTGTAGCAGGCCCTATTCAAACACCTGTTGTTTATGTTTGTGCTACTCTAGCAGGCCCTACTCAAACACCTGTTGTTTATGTGTGTGCTACTGTAGCAGGCCCTAGTCAAACACCTGTAGTTTATGTGTGTGCTACTGTAGCAGGCCCTATTCAAACACCTGTTGTTTACGGTTGTGCTACTGTAGCAGGCCCTATCCAAACACCTGTAGTTTGTGTTTGTGCTACTGTAGCAGGCCATAGTCAAACACCTGTAGTTTATGTGTGTGCTACTGTAGCAGCCCCTACTCAAAACACCTGTAGTTTACGTTTGTGCTACTGTAGCAGGCCCTATTCAAACACCTGTAGTTTAGGTTTGTGCTACTGTAGCAGGCCCTAGTCAAACACCTGTAGTTTACGTTTGTGCTACTGTAGCAGGCCCTAGTCAAACACCTGTAGTTTACATCCCGTTACCCTGATTTCCTTTCTGTCCACCTCTCCCTCCCTCTGGCCCTGTTCTCTTTCTCTGTTTCATGTATGGTTATTGCTTTTACCAGCCCAGAGATGAAACAATCCATGTTGACGTCCACCAGCTTCTGTAACACAAAGAACACCACAGGCAATGATCAGCCCCCAGCCCCCTCACACACCATACCCTCACATCACATCAGCCCCAGCCCCCACACACCATACCCTCACATCACATCAGCCCCCAGCCCCCACACACCATACCCTCACATCAGCCCCAGCCCCCTCACACACCATACCCTCACATCAGCCCCCAGCCCACCCTCACACACCATACCCTCACATCACATCAGCCCCCTCACACACCATACCCTCACATCACATCAGCCCCCAGCCCACCCTCACACACAATACCCACATCACATCAGCCCCCAGCCCCCCCTCACACACAATACCCACATCACATCAGCCCCCAGCCCCCCCTCACACATTATACCCTCACATCAAATCAGCCCCTAGCCCCGTCACACACAATAACCTCACATCACATCAGCCCCCAGCCCCCCTCACACACAATACCCTCACACCATCCCCCAGACCGCTCACACACCATACCCTCACATTACATCAGCCCCCAACCCCACTCGCACACAATACCCTCGTACCAGATATAAACACCACCAGGCCACTCTGTCAGCCAAATGACATTTCAGATGTGAGTTCTGTGAATTCAAAACAGGCCTTATTTCATTAGCATGGCTCTGTGGACCTGGGCCGGTATTAAGATGTCTTCAATCCCATTAGGGCTGACCTGTGACTGGGGAGATAAGAGGAGCGCAAGGCGTCTGTAGTGACAGGGGACCAGGTGTCCCACATTGCCCCTGTAATGAGGCCCTCCGGTGAGATGGCTTCTGTCCCCCAGTGACATTTACACATCATTAAAGCCTCTCTCTGTAACAGGAGAAGTGTGGGTCTGGATTGTGTTGCACTGTGGGCTTCTGTAGTGGTGTGTGTGTGTGTGTGTGTGTGTGTGTGTGTGTGTGTGTGTGTGTGTGTGTGTGTGTGTGTGTGTGTGTGTGTGTGTGTGTGTGTGTGTGAGAATGTTAGTACTAGCAGCTCGACTCCTTTATGAGTCTAGTTCTCCTTTCCTCTCAACCCATAAACTGAGCTCCAGGCTCCTTGTTGCAGTCTATGAAAATGGCATCAATCAATCAGTGGTATGGTTAGCCCAGGCAGACTGAATGCACTGGGCAGGTGGGATCTCTATGTGGCCAGCTGGGGTCCCTATGGCAACGTGACTGGCCTGGAGCAGCCCTGGTCTGTATTTACTCACTCTTATCCAGCCCTACGACCCGGACCTGCTCCTTTCACAAGCCAGCCCTGGGATGACCCCTATGAGCTCGGACCTGCTCAGTTCATGAGCCAGCCCTGGGATGACCCTACAACCCCGGGCCTGCTCGTTTCACAAGCCAGCCCTGGGACCCCTACTACCCCTGGGACCCCTACTACCCCTGGCCTGCTGCTTTTACAAGCCAGCCCTGGCCTTGAGCCAACTCCTCTTCTTCTCTACCCCGATACAGTACTTCTCTATCTCTCATTCTCTTCTCACCCCTAAAACAGTCCCCTCTTCACCCTCTATCTTAGTGTTACCCTTACCTGATCTATCTATTTTGGTTAAATCTTAACTGACTTGCCTAGTTAAATAAAGTTTAAATAAAAAAAGTATTTAAAAAAATCTCTCTCCCATCTTTGTACAGTGTGCAGTAAAGGCCAGGCAGTGAGTGGACAGTATCGTATGCTGGCCAAACATGGAGGCTACGTGTGGGTGGAGACCCAGGGCACAGTCATCTACAACAGTCGAAACTCCCAGCCGCAGTGCATTGTCTGTGTCAACTACGTCCTCAGGTAGGGTCACCGGTCTCAGGTCAAGTGTCAGGGGTCAAGGGTTGGGGGTCAGAGGTTAAGATGGTGAGGTTTGGGTTGGGAGGCAGAGGGGGACATACCCTGATTAACCCTACTCCAGGATGTCCAGGACAAGGTTTAACCTGTGTCCAGGAAACTGGCCCATAGTGTCCGACATTGGGGGGGAGGAAGTGATTGTGGAAGGCTGCTGGTTCAAATGTATTACAGTAGTACAGTAGCTTAATCTGTTAGCAGGTAACATAACACATCCCTGAGGTATCCCTCTGTCTCTCTGTGGGCTTTCAGTGACGTGGAGAACAAGTCCATGATCTTCTCCATGGACCAGACTGAGTCCCTGTTCAAGCCACACCACATGAATAGCTTCTTCAGCCAGAGTGGTGCTGCGGTGGCCACGGAGTCCATGGAGATCCTGTTCACCAAACTCAAAGAGGAGCCAGAGGACCTTGCTCAACTGGCCCCCACACCTGGAGATGCCATCATCACCCTCGACTTTGGTCAGAATCCCCCCAATATCTCCCATTTTACTTTAGATATCTCCTTAACCATACCCCGTATCATCCCATTACTATCCATCTCCCCAAAGCCATGCACTTATACCTGCACCATCTCTAACGTCATCCCAAGGCTCCAATTGATGGTGCAGAGACCTGATAACTGTGCAACAAACTGGGACTTGATGTGGTTGAAATCGAGGTGGGAGAGGGAGCAAGCCTACTACAGCTGTATTAGATCGGGCTTTTACATTTTCTGAACTCACTTCCTCACTTGCGCTGCTCACAAGTCCACAATGTAGGGGGAGGTTCTAAGGGTTATGCTAGATTGTGATGGATTGAGAGATTAGCCAATTAAAAACATCTCCTGCCATAGACTTTCAGTCAAGTCCCATTCTGAGGTGCTGTGAAACCAAAGAGTTCGACAGAGAGAAAGCTGGTTTGTGGACGAGATTACACCATCTGTAGTCTAAAATAATAAAATAAAATAATACTACAGTGATCCATGTTAAAAATGTTTTAAATTAATTTGCATTTTAATGAGGGAAATAAGTATTTGACCCCTCTGCAAAACATGACTTAGTACTAGGTGGCAAAAACCTTGTTGGCAATCACAGAGGTCAGACGGTCCTGTTCAAATAAACCTACCATTAAAATTATAGACTGATGATTTCTTTGTCAGTGGGCAAACATACAAAATCAGCAGGGGATCAAATATTTTTTTCCCTCACTGTATAATTTCTTTGAAAACAGGAATGCTAACAATGTACTGTTTATATGGTTGTGTCCTACAGGAAGGCCACTATTTGAGGAGCTTTATCCTCCTCTATACCCCAAGATGTCTCCCATGCCCCCTGGCCCCCAGGGCTGGGTTAGTGATCCCCACAAACCCTGCCCAGCAGGAGACATGTCCAAACAAATGGCTGCCACTTTCTCAGTACCCCAGACCCCCACACCGGGCAGTGCCACCCCCAGTACTGCCCCCCCTAGCCTGAGCAGTTGTTCCACGGTATGTAGCTACTACTGTCCCTGGTGTCCTTCTAGTACTCTCCTAGAACTGTTCTAGAACTGTTCTAGAACTCTCCTACAACTCTTCCAGAACTCTCCTAGAACTCTTCCAGAACTCTCCTAGAACTCTCCTAGAACTCTCCTTGAACTCTTCTAGAACTCTCCTAGAACTCTCCTAGAACTCTTCCAGAACTCTTCCAGAACTCTCCTTGAACTCTCCTTGAACTCTTCTAGAACTCTCCTAGAACTCTAAAAGAACTCTCCTATAACTCTCCTATAACTCTCCTTGAACTCTCCTAGAACTCTCATAGAACTCTTCCAGAACTCTTCCAGAACTCTTCCAGAACTCTTCCAGAACTCTCCTAGAACTCTTCATCTATTGTCTTGCTCACCACATCTTCTAACACAAGCCTGTTTTACTAGCTTTTCTTCCACTTTTATGTATTGGTTTTGTGTACGCTGGTGTGTGTGTATTCGTGCCTGCGTAGCCTACGTGTGTGTGATCCTGCATGTGTGTCATGATGTGTGCATTTGTTTGTGCATGTGTTCATGTGTCACGATGTGTATACTTGTTTGTGTGCGCGCGTGTCTTTGTGTGTGTGTTTGTGTGTGTGTGTCACAGGAGGTTGGTGTCACCTTAACAGGCTCGTGGTAATGGCTGGAGCGGAATCAGTGGATTGCATCAAATACATCAAACACATGGTTTGATGCCATTCCATTTGCTCCGTTTCAACCATTATTATGTCCTCCCCTCAGCAGCCTCCACTGGTGTGTGTGTTATGGAGTGGGCATGGATCCTGGGTGCGTGTGTCGTGAGAATGGAGGGGTGGATGGTTGGAATAAGCAGTGGTCACTTAGTTACTTAGGCCTCAATGGAGCTTTTGTCCTGTCCTCTCTCTCTCTTTCTCTCTCTCCTCAATCTCTCTCCCTCTATCTCTCTCTCTCTCCTCTCTGTGGGTACAGCCCAGCAGCCCAGGGGATTACTACAACGAGAGAGAGAGTGACCTGAAGGTAGAGCTGACTGAGAAGCTCTTTGCTCTGGACACAGAGGGGCCCAAGAGCCCTGGGAGCACCCAGGTCAGTCTCACTGGCACTTCACAGACCCACTACTGAATCAGTGTGGATGAAGAAGGTTGACATTATACTAGATTGACACGTATTTAACACAATGGGTCATGGTTGCTTTCTTGGGGTTGTGTGATGTAATGTGATGTGACCCTCTCAGTCAGCCCTGAGTGATCTGGACCTGGAGACCCTGGCACCCTACATCCCCATGGACGGAGAAGACTTCCAGCTCCATCCCATCATTCCTGAGGAGGCGCCTGGAGGCCCAGAAGGGGCCGCTGGCCCACTGGGCCACCCCACCACACAGAATAGCTTCAGCAACATCACCAGCCTCTTCCAAAACCTGGGATCCCCACAGTCTGACCACTACCAGCCTGCCAAGTGGGCCCCAGGAGACAAGAGATGCCCCAACCACAGCCAAATGAGCCCCATGGACTCCAGGCCTACTCTGCCATACACAGGCCCCACACAGATCCCCACCTACCACGCCCCAGCCAGCACACCTCTGTCCTCCATGGGTGGACATCAGAACCTGCAGTGGCCCCCAGATCCTCCATTAAACTGCCTACTACAGGTGAACTCCATGGGCAGAAGCCACTCATGTCAGAACATGCCAGTCAACATGATGCACAAGCAGAGGTACTATAGAGGGCCTTCAGTGTGTCTGTCGCACTTATTCAGTGTGTCTGTCCTACTTATTCAGTGTGTCTGTCATACTGATTCAGTGTGTCTGTCCTACTGATTCAGTGTGTCTGTCCTACTGATTCAGTGTGTCTGTCCTACTGATTCAGTGTGTCTGTCCTACTGATTTAGTGTGTCTGTCCCCCTTATTCAGTGTGTCTGTCCCCCTTATTCAGTGTGTCTGTCCCACTTATTCAGTGTGTCTGTCCCACTTATTCAGTGTGTCTGTCCTACCGATATTTATTCAGTTGGGTTCTTGTACTGGTGGTTGTTAGAGCTAGAGTAGTGTACGGAGATGTTAAATAATGTGATGCTCTTCTGCAGGTCAATGGAGAACTTTGTCCAGGCCTACAGAGATATGAGTCCAGCCAGAATCGCCATAGCCAACAACGTCAAGCGCTCCTTCACACAAATGGCAGTGGTACGTTTACCCTCTCGCTGCTTTATGACCGTAGTTTATGATGTGTGTATCCAGGCTGAGGTCACTGTTAAATATTCCACTAGAGTTATATTAGATGCCGAAACTGCAGACTGGTTTTGACTAAGTTTTTGACTGTAATGTGTGTCTGTGTTTGTATTTGTGTTTGTCAGGGTGACACCACCCTCAGTACGCCTTCAAAGATGATGAGGAATGAAAGCTATGCCATCATGGACAGATCTCTCAGCACCAGCTCACTGGAAGGTACTGTATGGAGGCCCACATGGGGCATGCAATACACAAACAAAAATACCAAATATCGCTTAGAGTACAAGAACAGAAGAGAAAATAGAGCGATATTGAACTCATCTTAATCTCTCTCTTCCTCTTTCTTTTACAGTTAAAGGTATGTGCATACCTGGGGGTGTTGACAAGTGTCTCAGTCCCCTTCAGCAGCACAGGAAATCCCAGTATCCAGGATGTGTAAATGGTGCATCCAGAAAATCCTTCCCCGAACAGTGTTGCAACTACAAAGAAAACCGTATTCTGCCCTCCTCCAAAACAGAGGGTAAGTTTGGCTTGTTTATTTCAATTGTGATGTTACTCCTATGTGTCGTATGTTGTTAAAAAAAGATGAACTGATTAAACCAATAACAACCAGTTGGACAGGCTGTGACTAGGCAAGGAAAATGTTTTAATGTTAAAGTGGAGATTTTGGCAATGATAAAACATGTTGAAATCTATTTTTAGACAGGCACGCAATTGATTTGGACAAATGATATCCTTTGTTTTGTAATCACAGTCCTTTTCCATGACTTGGTGCCAGTCAATGAACTGTCCTCAGATGATGGTTGATTGGCGGTTGGCCCAAATCCATTTCCTCCCTATCAACGTACTGACTCCATGTTTGTTGAGTGTGTAGGGGTTGACAGCACTTTTTGTGCAAAGTTACAGACGCACAAATATCATACCCCCTCAAAATGTATAACCTCCCCTGTTATTGTAATGGTGAGAGGTTAGCATGTCTTGGGGGTATGATATTTGTGTGTCTGTAACTTTCCCACTCATCATCATTCACGATTAATTCAGGATTATCTGTAATCATGGTGGCATCCACATTAATGTAGACGTGTTGAGAAACATATTCAATAATTATTTACAATAAATGTGACTCCATAATGACTTACCTACTCCCTACTAACGGACTGACTTTGTTGTGTGTGTAGGGGTTGCCAGTCGGCTGTTGGGCCCATCCATTGAGACCGATTGTCTGCCAGAGCTCACCCGCTACGACTGTGAGGTCAACGTCCCTCTCCAAGGCAACCTGCACCTGCTGCAGGGCAGTGACCTGCTAAGAGCCCTGGACCAGGCCACCTAGACCCAGCCCTACACCCCCTACTCCCCCTACACTGGACCAGGCCACCTAGACCCAGCCCTACACCCCCTATCCCCCTAGCCTCCCTTGGACAAGGCTACCTAGACCCAGCCCTACACCCCTTACCCCCCTACCCTACCCTGGACCAGGCCACCTAGACCCAGCCCTACACCCCCTACTCTCCCCTGGACCAGGCTACCTAGACCCAGACCTATACCCCCCTTCCCAACTTTACCCTCCCCTACCTAGATATATCCATCTTCAATCCCACCTCTACCCACCCTTACCCTCCAATAGCCTTAGCCAATACACTTTAGACCTCTCTACAACCCTGACTGAGGCCTCAGCCAAGCCACCACCCCTGCCCCAAAGACCTAGCACATTAAACATACAGTTGAAGTCGGAAGTTTACACACACTTAGGTTGGAGTCATTAAAACTCGTTTTTCACCCACTACTTTGTGCATTAAACAAGTAATTTTTCCAACAATTGTTTACAGACAGATTATTTCACTTATAATTCACTGTATCACAATTCCAGTGGGTCAGAAGTTTACATACACTAAGTTGACTTTGCCTTTAAACAGCTTGGAAAATTCCAGAAAATTATGTCATGGCTTTAGAAGCTTCTGATAGGCTGATAGTACTCATACCACTCAGGAAGGATATGTGTTCTGTCACCTAGAGATTAACGTACTTTGGTGCGAAAAGTGCAAATCAATCCCAGAACAACAGCAAAGCACCTTGTGAAGATGCTGGAGGAAACAGCTACAAAAGTATCTCTATCCACAGTAAACAAGTCCTATATTGACATAACCTGAAAGGCTGCTCAGCAAGGAAGAAGCCACTGCTCCAAAACCGCCATAAACTACGGTTTGTAACTGCATATGGGGACAAAGATCGTACTTTTTGGAGAAATGTCCTCTGGTCTGATGAAACAGAAATTAAACTGTTTGGCCATAATGACCATCGTTATGTTTGGAGGAAAAAGGGGGAGGCTTGCAAGCCAAAGAACCCAATCCCAACCGTGAAGCACGGAGTGGAAGCATCATGTTGTGGGGGAACCTTGCTGCAGGAGGGACTGGTGCACTTAACAAAATAGATGGCATCATGAGGCAGGCCAATTATGTGGATATATTGAAGCAACATCTCAAGACATCAGTCAGGAAGTTAAAGCTTGGTTGCAAATGGGTCTTCCAAATGGACAATGACCCAAGCATACTTCCAAAGTTGTGGCAAAATGGCTTAAGGACAACAAAGTCAAGGTATTGGAGTGGCCATCACAAAGCCCTGACCTCAAGCCTATAGAAAAGTTGTGGGCAGAACTGAAAAAGCGTGTGCGAGGAAGGAGGCCTACAAACCTGACTCAGTTACACCAGCTCTGTCAGGAGGAATGGGCCAAAATTCCCCCAACTTATTGTGGGAAGCGTGTGGAAGGCTACCCAAAACATTTGATCCAAGTTAAACAATTTAAAGGCAATGCTACCAAGTACTAATTGAGTGTATGTAAACTTCTGACCCACTGGGAATGTGATGAAAGAAATAAAAGCTGAAATAAATCATTCTCTCTACTATTATTCTGACATTTCACATTCTTAAAATGAAGTGGTGATCCTAACCGACCTATGAAAGTGAAAAACTGAGTTTAAATGTATTTGGCTAAGGTGTATGTAAACTTCCGACTTCAACTGTAGTTCTACTCCTATACACCTCGCCCCACCTGACCATACCAAGCCCCATACAAACCTGTTCCATCGGCTAAGCCTCCTCTTCATCCATCCACCCTACTGCCTCTATGTTTCATTAGAAAAACATATGGCTTCTATTTTTGTCATCATAAATTATATACCACAGGAGGCAGGGGAGGGGAGGACGGGTCATAATAATGTCTGGAATGGAATTCATGGAATGGTATTAAAACACAGAAACCATGTGTTTGATGTGTCTGATAATTCCATTCAAGCCATTACTTACCATTCTCCCCAATTAAGGTGCCACCAGCCTCCTGTGTTATATACGCATAATGTTTTGTTCCGAGTCTTTCTCCGTTTCATTGATCTCAAAGTATATGTTGTCCCCCCAGTTGTGTGATCTGTAACAGGGGGATATCATACTTTTCTTCATTCACCATGTCTCCCCCTCTGTCTGTCTGTCTGTCTGTCTCTCTCCCCCTCTGTCTGTATGTCTCTCTCTCCCCCTCTGTCTGTATGTCTCTCTCTCCCCCTCTGTCGGTCTCTTTCTCCCCCTCTGTCTGTCTCTCTCTCCACCTCTGTCTGTCTGTCTCTCTCCCCCTCTGTCTGTCTCTCTCCCCCTCTGTCTGTCTGTCTCTCTCCCCCTCTGTCTGTCTGTCTCTCTCCCCCTCTGTCTGTCTGTCTCTCTCCCCCTCTGTCTGTCTGTGTTTGTCTCCCCCTCTGTCTGTCTGTGTTTGTCTCCCCCTCTGAATGTCTGTCTCGCTCCCCCTATGTCTGTCTGTCTGTTTGTCTCCCCCTGTCTTTCTGTTTTTGTCTCCCACTCTGTATGTCTGTGTTTGTCTCCCCCTCTGTCTGTCTCTCTCCCCCCTGTCTGTCTGTGTTTGTCTCCCCCTCTGTCTGTCTGTGTTTGCCTCCCCCTCTGTCTGTCTCTCTCCCCCTCTGTCTGTCTGTCTGTCTCTCTATCCCCCTCTATCTGTTTGTCTGTCTCTCTGTCTTTCTGTCTGTCTGTCTGTCCATATGACGCTGTTAGAGACAAATTAACAAACACAACCGTCTAAAATCTGTATATCTGGGGGTTTCCTTCCTTTTCCCTTACCGTCTACCATCCTTCAATCCCATTGACCTAGTCTGTCTCTCACTGCTTTTGACTGGTGTCTGTTTGCATGTTTTTCACTGGATAGTTACAGTGCTTGTCAGGCCATGAAGTTGATTGGTCAAATCAGAGCATGCCTTTACATTGGGAGGATAGTCCTACTTTTGGTGCCTTTGTTATGGCATTAGAGGTCAAATCAGGATCAGGGAGACTTTGGCCTAGATCACAAGAGGCTGGTGAGAGGAGGACAGCGCATAATAATGACTGGAATGAAGTGAATGGAATGGTCAATACCTTTCCATTCCAGCCATTACTATGAGTCCGTCCTCCCCAATTAAGGTGCCACCAGTCTGCGGTCTAGATTCAGTCATATCAAACGTTAACTGGCTATAGCTGACACCCGCATTAATCACCCGCAGATTTTATTGGTCACATACACATATTTAGCAGATGTTATTGCGGGTGTATCGAAATACCTGTGTTCTTAGCTCCAACATTGCAGTAGTATCTAACAATTCACAACAATACACATGAATACAAAAGTAAAAGAATGGAATTAAGAAATATATAAATATTAGGACGAGCAATGTCAGAGTGGCATTGACTAAAATACAGTAGAATAGAATGCAGTATATACACGAGTAAAGCGGTATGTAAACATTATTAAAGTAGCCAGTGATTCCATGTCTATGTATATAGGGCAGCAGCCTGTAAGGTGCAGGGTTGAGTAACCGGGTGGTAGCTGATGCTTTGGCGGTGTTGGAGGGTTAACTGCAATGGAGCTATCAAAAGTAGCTGCTGGTCATTGTCAGGAAGACACACCCGTCCCACTCCCGTTAGAAGTTCTGAAGGAGAAAGTATATAATATATAGAAATAACGATGCTGAAATCATTGAGGTTTCTATCAGCCTAATGAAGGTGTAGATTACATCTCACATTCTAGTGTTAGAACTTGTAAACAAGGCTGCATGGGATTTCTCTTAATTAATGTGACTCCATGCAGGCAATGCCAACGTCCGCTTGAGGTATATTGCCAGGAGCCGCTTGTGGATTTGATAGCTCTAACGCAGTTCCACCTCCAACACCACCAGAACAACTGCTACGCGGGTGTCGGCTAGCACAGATCTGATCGAATTTAGCCCTTAGTTTAAGAGATGACGCTATCGACATTCCGACAGTTTTTCTGGATTCCTTCTCTTTCTTCCTGTCTCTTTCTCTTTTTGAGCGGTATTTGACTGTGTGTGCTAACCCCTTTAGCGTTTGACTTTAGCTTTGTACACACATATACAGTACATTTAAAGACATAAGCTCTAAAGTTTCTACTATAATGTCAAGATAGTGTTTTAGTGTCTTGGTACTTTGTCTTATCTACCCAGTAGATACAGATTGTATTCCTGTGTGTCTTTTTTGTACAAGTACAATGAATTTGTTGGAAGGCCAGTAGTGATCTGTTATTGCGCTTTAAAGAAAATAAAATGGAGAGAAAAAAATATGAAAGATACACAGTACCAGTCAAAAGTTTGGACTCACCTACTCATTCAAGGGTTGTTCTGTATTTTTATTATTTTCTACATTGTAGAATAACAGGTTGAGAGAATGCCAAGAGTGTGCAAAGCTGTCATCAAGGCAAAGGATGGCTACAATAATCTAAAATCTCAAATATATTTTGATTTGTTTAACACTTTTTTGGTTATTACATGATTCCATATGTGTTTTCACAGTTAAAATTTTTATTCTACAACGTAGAATTTAAAAACAAAAATAACTTGAATGAGTAGGTGTGTCCAAACTTTTGAATATTGCAAACAAACGAAATTGACAAAGTAATCTCTTTCAACAGTATCTAAAAAGGTGCTGATGTTTTATATATAGATATAAAGTAATCTCTTTCAACAGTATCTAAAAAGGTGATGTTTTATATATAGATATAAAGTAATCTCTTTCAACAGTATCTAAAAAGGTGATGGTGCTTCATAGATATAACCATCTATCGTTTGTAGAGGAAGCTTTATATGTTTATTGGATCCACTTTTATTAACACTGTATTTTGATGTTGTTTATTTTTCTTGCTGACATTGTCTTTAAATGTGATTTATATTTCCAGCAGGATTGGGAAAGTGACACATTTGTTGTTGTTTTAGCTCTGTACTCCAGCACTTTGGATTTGAAATATTATATAATATAATGACTATGAGGTCAAAGTGCAGACTGTCAGCTTTAATTTGAGGGTATTTTCATCCATATTGTGTGAACCGTTTAGGAATTACAGAACTTTTTGTGCAAAGTTACAGATGCACAAATATCATACCCCCTCAAAACGTATAACCTCCCCTGTTAATGTAATGGTGAGAGGTTAGCATGTCTTGGGGGTATGATATTTGTGCGTCTGGAACTTTCCCACTCATCATCATTCATGATTCATTCAGGATTATCCGTAATCATGGTGGCATCCACATTAATGTAGACGTGTTGGGAAACATATTCAATAATTATTTACAATAAAAGTGACTCCATAATGACACAGTACATTCTTTAGCATTAATTTATATTGCACACAAAATACTCTGAAACACAACCAAAACAAACAGCAAATGCTTCCAACAAGTTTGTAGAGTCACAAGCTTGGTGTAATCATTGCGTGCTAGGAATATGGGACCAAATATTTAACCTTTGACTACTTTAATACTGCTCTACCAAGCAAAACGGCAGTAACTGCTCATAGCGTGGAACTGAGAAAGATGGCTTTTATTTACCTTGGTTGCACAGTAACTTTATGCAGTTACTGCTAACATGACCCCCATTTTCTCCAAAACACAATACAATAGAGGCAGGATACTTGTCCACATGATTAAGCATGTATTTAATGTAGCAAAAATTACATTAACTCTTTGCTTGGTAGGGCAGCATACACATATAAGTGAATTTGTACAGAACTATATACAAAAAGTGCTGTAATTCCTAAACGGTTCACCCGATATGGATGAGAATACCCTCAAATTAAAGCTGACAGTCTGCACTTTAACATCATAGTCATTGGATTATTTTCAAATCCAAAGTGCTGGAGTACAGAGACAGAATAACAAAAACAATTCCACTGTCCCAATACTTTGAGCTCACTGTAATTTGCCCTAACATTGCCTTAAGGTTGTCTCAATGTTGACTCAGCCCAGTGTTATGCCCTTCAAATGCACAGATTGTCTCTGTAAACGTAGACGTCAAATAAAAGCCACACTATACAAATCCTGATGTTTAGCTTGGAGAGCCCTAGCTTAAGATCCGGTATGTTGACTATATGTAATTATGTTGAATATATGTAATTAGTCCAGCGTAGACCTCCCCTAGTTGTGATAACGAGATGTTTTGAGGAGACAATTCTAGAAGGATAAAGAATCTGATTCAGTACGTCGACCTACAGATGTGGTCAAATATATTGGCACCCTTGCACTTTACAATTGAGTGCAATGGAGCAGAATGTTGAATGGCTATTTTTACCCTGTAGTCACCTGCAACTTACCACAGGTTAAATAAATTACACAGTAATCGAGAATCATTGCCTCCAACCAAATTATACTGAACAAAAATATAAATGCTAAATCAAAGATTTTACTGAGTTACAGTTCATATATGAAATCAGTCAATTTAAATAAATTTTAGGCCCTAATCTATATATTTCACATGACTGGGAATACAGATATGCAGATGTTGGTCACAGACCAGATATGCAGATGTTGGTCACAGACCAGATATGCAGATGTTGGTCACAGACCAGATATGCAGATGTTGGTCACAGACCAGATATGCAGATGTTGGTCACAGACCAGATATGCAGATGTTGGTCACAAACAAAAGTAGGGGCGTGGATCACAAAACCAGTCAGTATCTGGTGTGACGACCACTTGCCTCATGCAGCGCGACACACATCCTTTTCATAGTTGAATCAGGCTGTTGGTTGTGGCCTGTGGAATGTTGTCCCACTCCTCTTCAGTGACTGTGTGAAGTTGTTGAATATTGGCAGTAACTGGAACATGCTGTCGTACACATCAATCCAGAGCATCCCAAACGTGCTCAATAGGTGACATGTCTGGTGACTATGCAGGCCATGGAAGAACTGGGACATTTTCATCTTCCAGGAATTGTGTACAGATCCTTGGGAAATGGGGCTGTGCATTATCATGCTGAAACATGAAGTGATGGCAGCGGAAGAATGGCACGACCATTGGGCAGTTTAATAATAAGAGGCTGTAATGTGGTGTAGAGGGTGTTAATCAGTGAGGGTGATATGTCTATCCTACATTGGTCCAACATAATTTCATTGAAATGAGGTGGAAACAATGTTGATTCAACTAGTGGGTGCCCAGTGTGTGAAAACTTTAACGACCAACCGTCAATATCAAATACTCAGGCACTTCCCTTGACCGCTTGGTAGCACATGTTTTGTCGATATCAGTGAAGGCTGCTGAGGGGAGGACGGATCCAAATAATGGCTGGAACGGAGTGAATGGAATGGCATGAAACACATGGAAATCATTAGTTTGATGTTTTTGATACATGTCCACATATTCCGCTCCAGCCATTACCATGCGCCCGTCCTCCCCAATTAAGGTGCCACCAACCTCCTGTGGTTGATACACAAATCTCAAAATCAAAACGGTTGAACCTCAGATGATTTCTGTGTTAGACTCAGTAATAGTTACATGTAGAGCAATGGGTGGAACATACCTGTTGAAACCTTTTGGGACCTGTTGGAAGAAATGGTGATAGAGCTGTGACACAGAGACAGAAGTGAGACGGAGAGCTGAGGGACAGATAGAGAGGGACTGTGGTGCTGAACTGTGACTGACAGATAGAGAGGGACTGTGGTGCTGAACTGTGACTGACAGATAGAGAGGGACTGTGGTGCTGAACTGTGACTGACAGATAGAGGGACTGTGGTGCTGAACTGTGACTAATAGATAGAGAGGGACTGTGGTGCTGAACTGTGACTGATGCACTTTTCTCTCCACGCTACTTCACACAGTATTCAGCTCATCGCTTTCTCTCTCTCTCCCTCCCTCTCTGTCATCTTCTCTCTCTTTCCCTCCCACGTTCAATTTTAGGATAAGCCCTGCCAAGTTTAGCTATCCTGTCAACCTTAGAACATTTTAGACAAAACATTGTTTCCACTGTTAATGGAAATATAGACGCCGAAAGTTCCTCCAACGACATGAGAAAATATGCTCCTTGTTGTCGTTGAGCCAAAGTGAATGGAATGTGGAACGTTTCCTTAAATTACCCATGTTCCAGATAAATAAACACAAGGATAAAATGATAGGACGTATAATTTCATATATTTATATATTCAATGGGAATGAGGAGGAGGAGTACATAAACAAGTTACTGTGTTTGTGACAGATAGTTAGATCAGACCACTCTGTTAGTTTAAACATTTCTGGTTTTGGTCCCTATATGCACTGTTTAAAACACAGATATGCAGTATTTAGCAAGAAGAATTCCATGCTTTGCATTTGTGATTTGAAACTTCTATGAGTTAAAATCTCTTGTTATTACTTGAATTTTAAGCGATAGAAAAACCAAAGTAAGATTAAAGTTCTCCACCTTGCTCCTGTTCCTGACGGAGATAAGGCAGGCCATGTTCCTGTTCCTGACGGCGATGAGGCAAGGCTGAGATGTCAGATGGAACTGTAAATGTGATTTAGCCTAAACTGAGTTCCGGTATGTGAGAAGAGTAGGCTAGAGGGAAGTCACAAAATAACTGCAGAAACAAGGCGTAGCACCAGTCCTAGCTGTAGCTACTGTGACACTTGAAGGGCCAAAAAAGGAGATTTATCAATATGAATAATTGAACAATCTGTTCTCATCCTCTTTAAAGACAATATCAGCATTCTAGGCTACTAAATATAATGTGTTGTTTTTTCTGCTTTTATCCATTACATTTTTCTTACAGTTATTTTAGATGATCCTATGATTTATATAGAATTCATGATATAGTTATTATTTTTGTTATTACTGTATAGGCAATTTAACCCAATAAGATGTATTTCTGCACTGATTTCTTATTAAAGTGTACTGATCTGCCATTTGTGATGTTCTCTTCCCTGTATCACACTTCCTATTTCCTGTATCAACACTTCCTATACTTCATTCATAACACATTATAAGCACATTTACAATACCATATGAACTATGCCTAATGCCAAAGCCAATTCCTCCTTTGGCCGACTTTCCTTCCAGTTCTCTGCTGCCAATGACTGGAACGAACTACAAAAATCTCTGAAACTGGAGACACTTATCTCCCTCACCAGCTTTAATCACCAGTTGTCAGAGCAGCTCACAGACCCCTGCACCTGTATATAGCCCATCTGTAAATAGCCCAACCAACAACCTCATCCCCTACCGTATTTATTTATTTATCTTGTTCCTTTGCACCACAGTTTTTCTACATTGCACATTCATCTACTGCACATCTACCATTCCAGTGTTTAAATGCTATATTGTAATTCCTTTGCCACCATGGCCTATTTATTGCCTTACCTTCCTTATCTTACCTCATTTGCACTCTTTGTATATAGATTTGTTTTTCTACTGTATTATTGACTGTATGTTTGTTTTACTCCATGTGTAACTCTATGTTGTTGTATGTGTCGAACTGCTTTGCTTTATCTTGGCCAGGTCGCAGTTGTAAATGAGAACTTGTTCTCAACTTGCCTACCTGGTTAAATAAAGGTGAAATAAAAATACATAAAATAAAATTCATAATAATGCACAACATCTTAAATTGGAACGCCAAAATTCTAAAATATAATGCCTATTCACATAAGACAGGAACTTCATAAAGACTGAAAACACTTCTATATGGAATGTACACTGAGTGTACAAAACATTAGGAACACCTTCCTAATATTGAGTTTCAACCCCTTTTTCCTTCAGTACAGCCTCAATTTGTCGGGGCATGGACTCTTCAAGAAAGCGTTCCACAGGGATGCTGGCCCATGTTGACTCTAATGCTTCCCACAGTTGTGTAAAGTTTTTTTTTATCGTTTTTTTTATTTAACTAGGCAAGTCAGTTAAGAACAAATTCTTATTTACAATGACAGCCTAGGAACAGTGGGCCCTTCTTGCCTTGTTCAGGGGCAGAACGACAGATTTTTACCGGGGATTCGATCTAGAAACTTTCGGTAACTGGCCCAGCACTCTAACCAAGTTGGCTGGATGTCCTTTGGGTGGTAGACCATTCTTGATACACACGGGAAAATGTTAAGTGTGAAAAACCCATCAGCATTGCAGTTCTTGACACACTCATATTGGTGCACCTGGCACCTACTATCACAGGCTATTAAATAGCTATGTTTTATCTATCTTTATATATAAATAGTTATGTTTTATCTATCTTCATATTTAAATAGCTGTGTCTTATCTATCTTCATATTTATCTCCTGTTGTAAGTTATGCTTCCTGCTGGGTTAGCATGAGTTGGTCAACTCTGACAAGTGCCTGTTGTGGCAGGGTTAGCATGACTTGGTCTACTCTGACAAGTTCCTGTTGTGGCAGGGTTAGCGTGAGTTGGTCAACTCTGACATGTGCCTGTTGTGGCAGGGTTAGCGTGAGTTGGTCAACTCTGACATGTGCCTGTTGTGGCAGGGTTAGCGTGAGTTGGTCAACTCTGACAAGTGCCTGTTGTGGCAGGGTTAGCGTGAGTTGGTCAACTCTGACAAGTGCCTGTTGTGGCAGGGTTAGCGTGAGTTGGTCAACTCTGACAAGTGCCTGTTGTGGCAGGGTTAGCATGAGTTGGTCAACTCTGACAAGTGCCTGTTGTGGCAGGGCTAGCATGACTTGGTCTACTCTGACAAGTTCCTGTTGTGGCAGGGTTAGCGTGAGTTGGTCAACTCTGACATGTGCCTGTTGTGGCAGGGTTAGCGTGAGTTGGTCAACTCTGACATGTGCCTGTTGTGGCAGGGTTAGCGTGAGTTGGTCAACTCTGACAAGTGCCTGTTGTGGCAGGGTTAGCATGAGTTGGTCAACTCTGACAAGTGCCTGTTGTGGCAGGGTTAGCGTGAGTTGGTCAACTCTGACAAGTGCCTGTTGTGGCAGGGTTAGCGTGAGTTGGTCAACTCTGACAAGTGCCTGTTGTGGCAGGGTTAGCGTGAGTTGGTCAACTCTGACAAGTGCCTGTTGTGGCAGGGTTAGCGTGAGTTGGTCAACTCTGGCAAGTGCCTGTTGTGGCAGGGTTAGCGTGAGTTGGTCAACTCTGGCAAGTGCCTGTTGTGGCAGGGTTAGCGTGAGTTGGTCAACTTTGGCAAGTGCCTGTTGTGGCAGGGTTAGCGTGAGTTGGTCAACTCTGACAAGTGCCTGTTGTGGCAGGGTTAGCATGAGTTGGTCAACTCTGACAAGTGCCTGTTGTGACAAGGTTAGCATGAGTTGGTCAACTCTGACAAGTGCCTGTTGTGGCAGGGTTAGCGTGAGTTGGTCAACTCTGACAAGTGCCTGCTGACCCTGATACTAAACACCTCCCTCTGCAACTTGATCCTGGACTTCCTGACGGGCCGCCCCCAGGTGGTAAGGGTAGGCAGCAACACATCTGCCACTGATCCTCAACACGGGTGCACCTCAGGGGTGAATGCTTAGTCCCCTCCTGTACTCTCTGTTCACCCACGACTGTGTGGCCAACACCATCATTAAGTTTGCTGACGACACAACAGTGGTAGGCCTGATCACCAACATCGATGGGACAGCCTATAGGGAGGAAGTCAGATACCTGGCAGCGTGGTGCCATTACAACAACCTCTCCCTCAATGTGAGCAAGACAAAGGAGATGATCGTCGACTACAGGAGAAGGAGGGCTGAACACGCCCCCATTCACATGGACGGGGCTGTAGTGGAGTGGGTTGAGAGTTTCAAGTTCCTTGGTGTCCACATCACGACAAACTATCATGGTCCAAACACAGCAAGAAAGTTGTAAAGAGGGCACAACAATGTATTTTTGCCATCAGGAGACTCAAAAGATTTGGCATTGGTCCCCAGATCCTCTAAATTTTCTACAGCTGCACCATCGAAAGCATCCTGACCGGTTGAATTACCACCTGGTATGGCAACTGCTCGCTATCTGACCATAAGGCTCTACAGAGGGTAGTGCGTACAGCCCAGTACATCACTGGGGCCAAGCTTCCTACCATCCAGGACCTATATAGTAGGCTGTGTCGGAGGAAGGCCCAAAAAATTGTCACAGACTCCACGGCAAGCGGTACCGGAGCGCCAAGTCTAGGCCCAAATGGCTCCTTAACAGCTTCTATCCGCAAGACATAAGACTGATAAACATCTAATCAAATGGCCACCCGGGCTATTTACATAGACCCCCCCCTTTTTACACTGCTGCTACTCGGCTGTCTATTATCTATGCATAGCCACTTTACAAATGACTTTGACAAACCTGTAGCCCCGTACACTGACTCGATACCTGTACACCCTGTATATAGCCTCCTTGTTGTTATGTAATTTTCTTGTGTTACTTTTTGATTTGATTACTTTAGTTTATTTAGTGAATTTTGACCCATTCCTCCTGACAGAGCTGGTGTAACTGTGTCAGGTTTGTAGGCCTCCTTGCTCGCACACAGTTCTGCCCACAAATTTTCTATAGGATTGAGGTCAGGGCTTTGTGATGGTCACTCCAATACCTTGACTTTGTTGTCCTTAAGCCATTTCGCCACAAGGAAGTATGCTTGGGGTCATTGTCCATTTGGAAGACCCATTTGCGACCAAGCTTTAACTTCCTGACTGATGTCTTGAAATGTTGCTTCAATATATCCACATATTTGTCCTGCCTCATGATGCCATCTATTTTGTGAAGTGCACCAGTCCCTCCTGCAGCAAAGCACCCCCACAACATGATGCTGCCACCCCGTGCTTCGCGGTTGGAATGCGGGTGTTCTTCGGCTTGCAAGCCTCCCCCTTTTTCCTCCAAACATAACAATGGTCATTATGGCCAAACAGTTCTATTTTTGTTTCATCAGACCAGAGGACATTTCTCCAAAAAGTACGACCTTTGTCCCCATGTGCAGTTGCAAACCGTAGTCTGGCTTTTTTATGGCGGTTTTGAAACAGTGGATCTTCCTTGCTGAGCGGCCTTTCAGGTTATGTCAATACAGGACTCGTTTTACTGTGGATATAGATACTTTTGTACCTGTTCCTCCAGCATCGTCGCAAGATCCTTTGCTGTTGTTCTGAGATTGATTTGCACTTTTCGCATCAAAGTACGTTCATCTCTAGGAGACAGAACGCGTCTCCTTCTTGAGCAGTATGATGGCTGCGTGGTCCCATGGTGTTTATCTTTGCGTACTATTGTTTGTATAGATGAATGTGGTACCTTCAGGCGCTTTGGAATTGCTCCCAAGGATGAACCAGACTTGTGGAGGTCTACAATGTATTTTCTGAGGTCTTGGCTGATTTCCTTAGATTTTCCCATGATGTCAAGCAAAGAGGCACTGAATTTGAAGGTAGGCCTTGAAATACATCCACAGGTACACCTACAATTGAATCAAATGATGCCAATTATCCTTTCAGACTCTTCTAAAGCCCTGATATCATTTTCTGGAATTTTCCAAGCTGTTTAAAGGCACAAGCAACTTAGTGCATGTAAACTTCTGACCCACTGGAATTGTGATACAGTGAATTATAAGTGAAATAATATGTCTGTAAACAATTGTTGGAAAGATTACTTGTGTCATGCACGAAGTAGATGTCCTATCCAACTTGCCAAAACTATAGTCTGTTAACATTTGTGGAGTGGTTGAAAAAGTGTATGAAAACTTATGACTTCAACTGTATACACAGGGGCACCAGTATCGAGCCAGTGTGCGGGGGTACAGGCTAGTTGAGGTAATCTGTACATGTAGGTGGGGGCGAAGTGACTATGCATAGGTAACAAACAAACAGCGAGTAGCAGCAGTGTACAAAAGGGGGGGTGGGAGGAGGTCAATGTAAATTGTCCCGGTGTCGATTTCATGAATTGTTCCGCAGTCTTATGGCTTGGGTGTAGAAGCTCTTGAGGAGCCTTTTGGACCTAGACTTGTCGCTCCGGTACCGTTTGTCATGCGGTAGCAGAGAAAACAGTTTATAACTTGGGTGACTGGAGTCTCTGACAATTGTATGGGCTTTCCTCTGACACCGCCTATTATATAGGTCCTGGATGGCAGGAAGCTTGGCCCCAGTGATGTACTGGGCCATTCGCACTACCCTCTGTAGCGCCTTACGGTCAGATGCCGAGCAGTTGCCACACCAGGCGGTGATGCAACCAGTCAGGATGTTCTTGATGGTGCAGCTGTAGAACCTTTTGATGATCTGGGGACTCATGCCAAGTCTTTTCAGCCTCCTGGGGGGGGAAAAGGTTTTGTCATACCCTCTACACGACTGCCTTGGTATGTTTGGACCATGATAGTTTGTTGGTGATGTGGACACCAAGGAACTTGAAACTTTCGACCCGCTCCACTACAGCCTCGTTAATGTTAATGGGGGCCTGTTCGGCCTGCCTTTTCCTGTAGTCCACGATCTCCTTTGTCTTGCTCACATTGAGGGAGAGGTTGTTGTCCTGGCACCCCACTGCCAGTTCTCTGACCTCCTCCCTATAGGCCGTCTCATCGTTATTGTTGATCAGGCCTACCACTGTTGTGTTGTCACCAAACTTAATGATGGTGTTGGAGTCGTGTTTGGCTCCGCAGTCGTGGGTGAACAGGGAATACAGGAGGGGACGAAGTACACACCCAGTGTTAAGGATCAGCGTGGCAGACGTGTTGTTGCCTACTCTTACCACCTGGGGGCGGCCCGTCAGGAAGTCCAGGATCCAGTTGCAGGGGGAGGTGTTTAGTCCCAGAGTCCTTAGCTTAGTGATGAACTTTGTGGTGTTGAATGCTGAGCTGTAGTCAATGAAAAGCATTCTCACATAGGGGTTCCTGTCCAGGTGAGAACGGGCAGTGTGGAGTATAATTGAGATTGCGTCATTTGTGGATCTGTTGGGGCGGAATGCGAATTGGAGTGGGTCTAGGGTGTCCGGGAGGATGCTGTTGATGTGAGCCATGACCAGCCTTTCAAAGCACTTCATGGCTACCGACGTGAGTGCCACAGGGCAGTAATATTTAGGCAGGTTACCTTCGCTTCCTTGGGCATATGGACTATGGTGGTCTGCTTGAAACATGTAGGTATTACAGACTCGGTCAGGGTGAGGTTGAAAATGTCAGTGAAGACACTTGACAGTTGGATGCTTTGAGTACACGTCCTGGTAATCCATCTGGCCCAGCGGCTTTGTGAATGTTGACCTGTTTAAAGGTTTTGTTCACATTGGCTACCGAGAGCGTTATCACACAGTCATCCAGAACAGCTGGTGCTCTAGCGCATGCTTCAGTGTTGCTTGCCTCGAAGCGAGCGTAAAAGGCATTTAGCTCATCTGGTTGGCTCGCGTCACTGGGCAGCTCGCGTCTTCCCTTTGTAGTCCGTAATAGTTTTCAAGCCCTGCCACCTCCGACGAGCGTCAGAGCCGGTGTAGTAGGATTCAATCTTAATCCTATATTGACGCTTTGCTTGTTTGATGGTTCGTCTGAGGGCATAACGGGATTTCTTATAAGCGTCCGGATTTGTCTCCTGCTTCTTGAAAGCGGCAGCTCTAGCCTTTAGCTCGATGCGGATGTTGCCTGTAATCCATGGCTTCTGGTTGGGATACTGTGGGGACGACATCATCGATGCACTTTTTGATGAAGCCGATGACTGAGGTGGTGTATTCCTCAATGCTATTGGATGAATCCCGGAACATATTCCAGTCTGTGTTAGCAAAACAGTCCTGTAGTGTAGCATCCGCGTCATCTGACCACTTGCGTATTGAGCGAGTCACTGGTACTTCCTGCTTTAGTTTTTGCTTGTGAGCAAGAATCAGGAGGATAGAATTATGATCAGATTTGCCAAATGGAGGGTGGTGGAGAGCTTTGTATGCATCTCTGTGTGTGGAGTAAAGGTGGTCTAGGATTTTTTTTTCTGGTTGCACATGTGACATGCTGGTAAAAATTTGGTAAAACTGATTTCAGTTTGACTGCATTAAAGTCCCCGGCAACTAGGAACGCCGCTTCTGGGTGAGGATTTTATTCTTTGCTTATGGCCTTATAGAGTTGGTTGAGAGCGGTCTTAGTGCCAGCTTCGACTTATGGTGGTATATAGACGTCTACGAATACAGATGAGAACTCAAAACTATGAAATAACACATAAAGAATCATGTAGTAACCAAAAAAGTGTTAAACAAATCAAAATATATTTTAGATTATAGATTCTTCAAAGTAGCCACCCTTTGCCTTGATGACAGCTTTGCACACTCTTGGTAAAGCATGCCATTCCATGAGCGCAGCATTTATTTTTAAACTGGAATCAATGAGCCCAATCAGTCCTCCATGACCACAAAATCATAAACAACAGAGTAGGGGTGGCTAATATGTCCTTAGTGTTGGGGTCATGCTCAGGTAAAATTATTTGGCTAATCTATACTTCCATATTTCCAAGTCCTATTATTGAAGATCAAGGGGTGTAACATTAATTGTAATGACTGGAATTCTGATAGGTTTTTAATGTGAAGATCTAAGCCTACATAACCAACCCATAAAGTAAAATTTAAAATCCATATATGGCCAGCTATTTAAACTTTGACTTTTGATTTATCCTGCAATAGATGTTGTTCAATTGGTAACATACATTTTTGTCTTCTTCTAATGCCTCTTAAGGGGAATGTAATATAAAAGTAACAGAATGTAATCAGATTGTTACTGAGTTTGGGTAATCCCAAAGTTACATTACTGATTACAATTTTGGACAGGTAACTTGTAACGGATTACCTACCCAACCCTGCCTGTACTCTCTCTCTCTCTGGGTCCCTCGCTGTCTCTCTCTTTCCCTCCTCCTCTTGATCAACCCTCTCTCTCTTGCTCATTCTCTGTTTTGATTCTCTTCCTGTCTTTTTTGATTGTCTCCCTCTCTCTCTTTTTTAGCAGGCTCACATGTTGTGGCTATTAGAGTCCCTATGTAGGAGTAATTCACTGGGCCCGGGGTAAGAGACTGTGTTTAGACATTTGATCTGTGCTGATAGTGTGTGTGTGTGTGTGTGTGTGTGTGTGTGTGTGTGTGTGTGTGTGTGTGTGTGTGTGTGTGTGTGTGTGTGTGTGTGTGTGTGTGTGTGTGTGTGTGTGTGTGCGCGCATGCATGTGTCCATATCTGTGTGTAAATGTATGTAGCTCGCTAAGGTTCATACAGAGCTTTACAAGGGGAGAAGAAGAGATATAAGGTCCTCAACAGATGGTTGAGACATTCCCAACCACTTCACAATCATTCTATCTGTTGATAGGCCTTAAGGCAAGAGGAAGAAGTCCCTTGTGTCAGCACTGGGTTACAGTGTAGAAAACCTGTCCCAACCGGCTTCCTTCATCTGGGATGGAAGAAAGATATCTGTCAAATGTATTGAAGTGACTGTGTGAATTCAACTCTCTGTGGAGGGAACTGAGAAGAAAGGTCAGAAAGAGATCAGTGGACATATTTTGGTGAAGTTGATCTGTTTGTGGTCTGTCTGTGCCATGTGAGGTATGGCATTTTGCATCAGGCATCTGTTGAATAGGACAGCTTATTCCAAGGGTCTGAGACGAAACCCCCTGTGTCCTCATCTGACCCGAGATCACACAGCAGACGTTCCCAATCCAAACTCTTTCCTCTCAGTGCTATGTCCAGAAGAGCATGAGTCCCCCCCCCGGCCTTGATTTAAACATCCACAGATGTCGTTCTATGGTCCGGACCGGCCTTTATTTCAACGTCAACAGATGACCGGACCTGATTTGGCCCCAGAAAAGTAGTCTACGATAGGTTCAGATTTAAGGAGTATTGGTGTCTCTGAGGGGTCTTTGGCCTGGTTTGCTAACTACCTCTCTCAAAGAGTGCAGTGTATAAAGTCAGAAAATCTGCTGTCTCAGCCACTGCCTGTCACCAAGGGAATACCCAAGGCTCAAATATTTTTGTCAGATGTTACTATGGAATACTGAAGTATAATTACAAGCATTTCATAATTGTCAAATGCTTTTATTGACAATTACATGAAGTTGATGCAGAGTCAATATTTGCAGTGTTGACCCTTCTTTTTCAAGACCACTGCAATCCGCCCTGGCATGCTGTCAATTAACTTCTGGGCCACATCCTGACTGATGGCAGCCCATTCTTGCATAATCAATGCTTGGAGTTTGTCAGAATTTGTGGGGTTTTGTTTGTCCACCCGTCTCTTGAGGATTGACCACAAGTTCTCAATGGGATTAAGGTCTGGGGAGTTTCCTGGCCATGGACCCAAAATATTGATGTTTTGTTCCCCGAGCCACTTAGTTATCACTTTTGCCTTATGGCAAGGGGCTCCATCATGCTGGAAAAGGCATTGTTCGTCACCAAACTGTTCCTGGATGGTTGGGAGAAGTTGCTCTCGGAGGATGTGTTGGTACCATTCTTTATTCATGGCTGTGTTCTTTGGCAAAATTGTGAGTGAGCCCACTCCCTTGGCTAAGAAGTAACCCCACACATGAATGGTCTCAGGATGCTTTACTGTTGGCATGACACATGACTGATGGTAGAGCTCACCTTGTCTTCACCGGACAAGCTTTTTTCCAGATGCCCCAAACAATCGGAAAGGGGATTCATCAGAGAAAATGACTTTACCCCAGTCCTGAGCAGTCCAATCCCTGTACCTTTTGCAGAATATCAGTCTGTTCCTGATGTTTTTCCTGGAGAGAAGTGGCTTCTTTGCTGCCCTTCTTGACACCAGGCCATCCTCCAAAAGTCTTCGCCTCACTGTGCGTGTAGATGCACTCACACCTGCCTGCTGCCATTCCTGAGCAAGCTCTGTACTGGTGGTGCCCCAATACCGCAGCTGAATCAACTTTAGGAGACAGTCCTGGCGCTTGCTGGACTTTCTTGGGAGCCCTGAAGCCATCTTCACAACAATTGAACCGCTCTCCCTGAAGTTCTTGATGATCCGATAAATGGTTGATTTAGGTGCAATCTTACTGGCAGCAATATGCTTGCCTGTGAAGCCCTTTTTGTGCAATGCAATGATGACGGAACGTGTTTCCTTGCAGGTAACAATGTTTGACAGAGGAAGAACAATGATTCCAAGCACCACCACCCTTCCAGTCTGTTATGCGAACTCAATCAGCATGACAGAGTGATCTCCAGTCTTGTCCTTGTCAACAATCACACCTGTGTTAACGAGAGAATCACTGACATGATGTCAGCTGGTCCTTTTGTGCCAGGGCTGAAATGCAGTGGAAATGTTTTTTGGGGGATTCAGTTCATTTGCATGGCAAAGAGGGACTTTGCAATAAATTGCAATTCATCTGATCACTCTTCATGACATTATGGAGTATATGCAAATTGCCATCATACAAACTGAGGCAGCAGACTTTGTGAAAATTTATATTTGTCATTCTCAAAACTTTTGGCCACGACTGTACACATCGCAAGACCCACTGATTGATGCTTATTTATTCAACCCCCATAGGCCTCATTCCCCCCTATCTGAGATATCTACTGAAGCCCTCATCCTCCACATACAACGCCAGTCAATTTCTATTAAAGGTGCCCCCAAAGCACATGCTCCTCTTTTCAGTTCGCTGCAGCTAGCGACTGGAACAAGCTGCAACAAACACTCAAACTGGACAGTTTTATCTCAATCTCTTAATTTAACTAGCGCCCCACTCCCGACACTACCCGGTGAAATGTAAGGCGCCAAATTCAAAATCCAAAAGTTGAATTATTAAACATTCATCAATATTCAAGTGTTGCATAGTCATCAAAAGCTCTGCTTCTTGGCAATAGCACAGCGTTGTCAGATTTCAAAAAGGCTTTACGGCAAAAGCCCAACATTTGATTGTTTGAGGATAGCACCTACAATATTTACTCATTAGCATAAATTCATAAACCAGCGTGGTTCAAACAAAACCCATTTCACAGCGAAAACAAATCCATTACCTTTCAAAGAACTTCTGCTGAGGGCTTCCCAAGTGTCCAACGGTTCTTTTGTTAGAAAAAGTCATTTATTATATCCATAAATCTCTGTTTGTTTGGCGCGTTATGTTCAGAAAAGCCAACGTCGAATCGCCCATTGAAACGTGAAGAAAACGCGTTCAAATATACCTATAAACTTTTCCTAAACAAATCAAATACCAGTTATAATGCATCCTTAGCTATCCTTTTATGAATATTTGCAATAATATTTCACTCGGATGGTCACCTAAACGTTATATAAGTAAAATAAAGTGGGGCGCGCACCCAGACTCGCGCCCGAGAAAACTTGTTGACATTTCAGGTCCCCTTACCATTTCCTGTTCCTATCCGTTCCTCTTACTCCATTCACTCCCAGTCTTTGTATATAGACTGTTGCCATCTAGTGGAAGCCATAGGTACTGCAATCCAGGAGCTGGATTGCCTTGAAGTCAATGGGGAGAGTGTCAAACAGAGCAAAGGTCACCAAAAACTGCATTTCCGGATGGATTTTCCTCGGGTTTTTGCCTGCTATATCAGTTCTGTTATATTCACAGACATTATGTTAACACTTTTAGAAATGTCAGAGTGTGTCCTATCCAATAGTACTAATTATGTGCATATCCGATTTTCTGAGCCTGAGTGGCAGGCATTTTACTTTGGGCACGCCAGACTCTCCAAAACTGTCACCTCTGCTGCCGTTCCCTAAGAAGTTAAAACTCAATCATGGACACTCTTACTGACAGTTGTGGCTGCTTTGTGCGATGTATTGTTGTCTCTACCTTCTTGCCCTTTGTGCTGTTGTCTGTGCCCAATAATGTTTGTACCATGTTTTGCGCTGCTACCATGTTGTGATGCTACCATGTTGTTGTTATGTTGTCTTGCTACCATGCTGAGTTGTCATGTGTTGCTGCCTTGCTATGTTATTGTCTTAGGTCTCTCTTTATGTAGTGTTATGTTGTCTGTCTTGTTGTGATGTGTGTTTTGTTCTATATTTATATTGTATTTTTTATTTTATCCCAGGTCCCCATACCCGCAGGAGGCCTTTTGCCTTTTGGAAGGCAGTCATTGTAAATGTGTTCTTAAATTACTTCCCTAATTAAATAAAGATTAAATAAAATAAAATTTAAATAAAAGATTTGGTCCAAGTTAGGACAGCAAACTTGGACCAAAGTACAGTAGAGCACAGTAGAATACAGTACAGTATAGTACAGTAGAGTATCAGCACAGTACTGTATAGTACAGTAAAGTATCAGTACAGTACTGTACAGTATAGTAGAGTATTAGTTCAGTACAGTACATTATCATGTTCTCTATTGGACTGTACTGTACACTGTTGTACTCTACTCTACTGAACTGAACTAAACTCTAAAACTTGTGAAACATAGACTTCTGTGATTGGTTCAGATGTAGTCAGGTCCTGACCGACCAAATTTGGTCATGTTTGTTGGCGGAGAGCATTAGAATAATAACCAGCATGCTTTTACATTTAGGTAATTTACTAGACGCTCTTACGACTTGCCAGTGCACTGAGGTAGATAAACAACAACATATCACAGTCACACAAGAAAAACATTTCTGAAAGCATTATTGATAATGTTATTGTAGTTGAAGTGTTCTATAGGTTTTTCCTGGTGTAAGACACCATTGAACATGATCGCTGGTTGGACTACTTATAAAATTAATGCTGCTGATTGGACTACATTGAACATGATTGCTTGTTGGACTACTTTACACAAGATCGCTGGTTGGACTACTTTGAACACGATCGCTGGTTGGACTACTTTGACATGATCGCTTGTTGGACTAATTTGAACATGATCACTGGTTGGACTACTTTGAACATCCTTGCTGGTGGGACTAATTTGAATACGATAGCTGGTTGAACTACTTTGAACACGATCGCTGGTTGGACTCCTTTCAACAAGATCGCTGGATCGCTGGTTGGACTACTTTTAACATGATCGCTGGTTGGACTACTTTGAATAAGATCGCTGGTTGGACTACTTTGAAAAATGATCGCTGGTTGGACTACTTTGAACAAGATCGCTGGTTGGTCTACTTTGAACAAGATCACTGGTTGGACTACTTTGAAACATGATTGCTGGTAGGACTACCTTGAACATGATTGCTGGTTGGACTACTTTTAACACAATCGCTGGTTGGACTACCTTGAACACGATCGCTGGTTGGTCTACCTTGAACATGATCGCTGGTTGGACTACTTTGACATGATCGCTGGTTGGACTACTTTGAACATCATTGCTGGTGGGACTACTTTGACTACGATAGCTGGTTGAACTACTTTGAACAAGATCGCTGGTTGGACTACTTTGAACACGATCCCTGGTTGGACTACTTTGAACAAGATCGCTGGATCGCTGGTTGGACAACTTTCAACATGATCGCTGGTTGGACTACTTTAAACATTATACA